>JASSKH010000013.1:13350997-13950997 GCA_031763025.1 Macrocystis pyrifera
TTTTGAGAACCTGCGCAAATATTTGTCTGGAGGCAAATACTTTTTTGAAAAGCTGCGCAAATATTTGCCTGCAGGCAAATACTCTCCTGAGAACCTGCGCAAAAATATTTGTCTGGAGGCAAATACTTTTTTGAAAAGCTGCGCAAATATTTGTCTGTAGGCAAATACTCTCCTGAGAACCTGCGCAAATATTTGTCTGTAGGCAAATACTTTTTTGAAAAGCTGCGCAAATATTTGCCTGCAGGCAAATACTCTCCTGAGAACCTGCGCAAATATTTGTCTGCAGGCAAATACTGGCCCTAGTCAAATACACGCAAATATTATTGTATTTGTCCTGACAACTATTTTGAAAAAAACAGCTGTTACTGCGGGGAGGGTAGGAGGGAGAGACTAGCCGTATGTCATGCGATGGGAGATTGGTATCGGAATACAGAAGCAAATCCCTTCAGCGTGCATCTGAAATATCTTTTGATCGGGGTGGAAAAAAATAAGAAAGATCAGCCAAACCAAAGCCAAACCGAGACAAATAAGCTGACATTAGTAGAACATATCTTAAAAATAAAAATCAATTGATATAGGAGTTCAAATACTAATATTAATATGCATATAATTACTGCTTTTATTTGCACGAGTTAGCAATGCCATCCCCCTCGACCATTACCATTTACTTCTTCTGTCATC
This sequence comes from Macrocystis pyrifera, assembly GCA_031763025.1. Classification (NCBI taxonomy): domain Eukaryota; class Phaeophyceae; order Laminariales; family Laminariaceae; genus Macrocystis; species Macrocystis pyrifera. Next base: position 13,351,679 of record JASSKH010000013.1, read on the forward strand.
TACAACTGTCGAAGCCACCCCGAACGGAACGCAAACACAAACACGCCGACGCCACAACCCCTCCACCATCTCTCTCATCCCGCATCGTGGGATTGAGTCAACTTCTGTGGCAAAGTACAAGAAAAACCAAGGGCCCACAAACACCACCAACACGTTGCTACTCGTTCTCGCTGCGGGCCTGATCGCCATCAAGCTACTTTTACTGTCCCATGCTGATTTGGTTGTGTGCAGGACCACTGATATTTGCGGCTGCAAATACACCGGGCTCACTCAAATGCATACGTATGTACATATGTATGACCACATACGTATCACATATGCATATGTACATACGTACTCGTAGGCCGAAGAGGTCAATATCTCCGCATGCGCAAATATATTTGTCTGCAGGCAAATACTTTTTTGAGAACCTGCGCAAATATTTGTCTGCAGGCAAATACTTTCTTGAGAACCTGCGCAAACATTTGTCTGCAGGCAAATACTTTTTTGAAAAGCTGCGCAAATATTTGTCTGCAGGCAAGTACTTTTTTGAGAACTTGCGCAAATATTTGTCTGCAGGCAAATACTTTTTTGAGAACTTGCGCAAATATTTGTCTGCAGGCAAATACTTTTTTGAGAACCTGCGCAAATATTTGTCTGTAGGCAAATACTTTTTTGAAAAGCTGCGCAAATATTTGCCTGCAGGCAAATACTCTCCTGAGAACCTGCGCAAATATTTGTCTGCAGGCAAATACTGCCCCTAGACAAATACACGCAACTATTATTTGTATTTGGTATTTGTATTTGTACAGGGTATGCACATTTAGCAACCGGAATGTTTTTCCGTTTGATGCTGATCTCAAAAACAGCTATAGGTGTGATTTTAATCATTTTTTGGCATTATTTACCTGGCAGCAGAGCACGTCGGCTGATATGAAAAATCGAGGCTACATAAACCTAGTTCGTCGTATGCCGCACACGGACGAACAAAAATCACCCTAATCGTACTTCTGAGCAAGGAGTACCACCCCGTCAAAAAAGAGTACCTTTCTGATCCAAAATACAAAGATCGTTTGTATTGAATAATTGTATTTCAACGGTCCCTATATTTCGGGTCAGAGTGGTAGTTTTTTTTTATACATCATACAATGAGAAACACGATACGACACAAGAAAAATAACAAGAAGAAATATCAGCAGGCCCTGAAAAAAAAAACTAGGAGGTTTTTGCCCGCACGGGGAAAACGAAGAAGCGGGAAGAGAGAAGCGCGCAAAGAACATAGCGGAGCGCCGCGACTATCGTGCGTTCGAGCGACGCCATGACGGTGCTGCCCGCGCACGCGACGAGGCTGTCGCCAAACATGCTGCTCTGATTCCGGAAGAATTCGCGCTGCATTCGGGGAGAGTAGGGGGGGCAACCAGACTGGCCGCGAGAAGAGTGCCAGAGGCAGTGAATAGGAAAGAAGGGAGATGGTCGTCGGACTCGTTTATGGTGTACGTTAGGGCTAACATGGAAGACCCGGTATGGGTATCAGAGGTGTTGGAGCATGGGGGGGGGGAGTTTGAGAGACAGCCAGGACAAGGGACGAGATGGGGTTAAATACTATAGGTGCTACTCCGCCCGGTATAGTAAGGACCGCTTGGGAGGCTGCAAAGTGCCCGAACAGTCCTTACACATATCCGGACGAAGGGGGAAAGGAACTGCGGTCTCGTGAGGGGCGGCGTTCCACTAGCGGAGCGCGACCGGTAAGGAGGTCGACCGCGTTTCGTTTGTGTGGAGGAGGGGGGAGGCGTAAGCAAGCGAAAAGGGACGAGGCGACCCCCCCCCCCCCCCCTTTTTCTCTTCCCTCCGGCTATTTTATATAGGGGTAAGGAAGGCATACGCATGCAGGGGGGGAACGGTCCAGGGCACCCCCCCCCCCCCCCCCCCCACCATTTCGGCTTCTTCAATTAATATCAAGCATTTTTTCGTGGAAGTGGACAACCAAAGAGGAAGGTTGTCGTAGGGGCAACCTGGTGTTTGGAGGGTAACGGGTAGAAAAGATAAACCAGTGAAGGAATGAGACGGTTTCGGAGGGTTTCGCATATAATAACAAGGGATGTTTAGTACGGGGGTAAGAATGAAAAATAATAGAAGTTCCGGATGTTTGATGAAGAAAGACCAACGCAGTTCAGATACGAGCAAGCAGCGGTAGAGCGGTGTGAAGCGGGGTCGTCGGTGCAGCGAGTATCCAGGATAGATAGCTGACGGGCAAGGCCCTGCACGAGCTGAATAGAACCGGGCAAGGGACGTCAGGGAGTCGTCTAGTTGGTTTTTTTTTCCCCCCCACCCTCCCGCAACAAATTTCCACGGCGGATGGGCAAACGGAGGGGAAGGAGAGACAGTGGTCGATTAGTAATGGTTTAATCCCGATCGCACGGGCCGTTTGAAACGGAATCATTACATATTAATCGTTTGGTTTTCGTGGTGGGTTCCCGATCGCACGGGCCGTTAGAAACGGAACCACTAGAAAGCACGCGGAAGTGGTGGTCGATTAAGTGATGGCATAATCCCGATCGCACGGGCCGTTAGAAACGGAATCATCACATAATCGTTTAGCAATCGTGGTGGGTTCCCGGTACAAACGGGCCGTTAGAAACGGAACCACCCGAAAGCACAAGCACATAGTGGTCGATTAGTAGTGGCTTAATCCCGATCGCACGGGCCGTTTGAAACGGAATCACTACACTCATAATCGTTTGGCAGTCGAGGTGGGTCCCCGGCGTGGAGGCGTCTGGGGAGGCGTTCCACTAGCGGAGCGCGACCGGTCAGGAGGTCGACCGCGTTTCGTTTGCGTGGAGGGGGGGGAGGCGTAAGCAAGCGAAAAGGGACGAGGCGCCCCCCCCCCCTTTTCTCTCTTCCCTCCGGCTATTTTATATAGGGGTAAGGAAGGCGTACGCATGCAGGGGTGGGACGGGCCAGGGCAGTCCCCCCCCCCCCCCCCCCACCATTTCGGCTTCTTCAATTAATATCAAGCATTTTTTCGTGGAAGTGGACAACCAAAACTAGAAAAGACCAGTGGTCAGCGCAAAAAAAAAAACAAAAAACAGTGGTCAGTTTTTTCAATTTGTCATGATGCGCAACCATGCGAAATTTCATTCTCCAACTCTCAAAATAATCTAAGTGCAAAAGTTATTCCCGTGAAGAGTAAATGTATCCCTAGGGTTGTTAAAAAGCTCGAAAAGCTCACTATGTTATTATGTTCGGTGCACTCACCGATATATTATAGGTCAAGCCTGAGTCAGTTCATAGAAGCCCCTCCAGGGTATATATATTATCGCTTAGAATACACAAGACAAGGAAGAAAGGGGGGGAGAACATGAAGTACACAAGAAGAAGAAGTAGAAGAAGTAGAAGAAGTAGGAGAAGTAGAAGACGGCGGACAAAATACGTCGCAACCCGCTGACCGTTCCACACAGAAACACGCATATTTCCTGTGTGGAACTCCCAAATACCATTATACACATGAATCCATACACCAAGTACGTGAGCACTTCGAACAGCCCCTCTGCTCTCTACTTGGTGAATAGGATAACCAAACATCGCTCATGCTAAAGTACCATGCCATGGTGATAAACCATGATCACCCAAAATCCAAATCCAAGGTAATGTACTCAAAGACAAGTGTACGTCAAGACCACCAATGCCTCAAATCAGAATATCACAAACACAAATATCAAAGTCTCAAATCTCACAAAGAAAGAAACTGAATCTTCATAACTCAGAAGATAGTACCAAGAACAGCTGCTCAAAACCCGAAAAATAATAAATCGGAGTAAAAAATAAAAATCAACTCCTCAAATCTCGACTGTAAAAATCAAGGCCCCCAAGCTCAGAAAAAACCCACAAAGCAACTCCTCAAAATCTCAGAAAATTAAAAAATTAACTCCTTGCATCATTTATATAGTAGTACTCGTACTGCAGTCCCTTTTTGGGTTAGACTCACCATCTCAATCAAACTCCAATCCAATGTGGCCTCGCTACAGGGGACACACTAAATTCAGTCAAATGGCAACGAGAACCTAGACTTTCGTCCCTGAAATAACGCCCCAGTTCAGTGCGGTCGACTTCGTATACTACAGATTTCAATTCCGCATTACGTACGTAGATACGTATTCAGTATAATAATGTTATATAGTAGTTCCAAATATTTCAGCTTTCCTGCTATGTACAGCAGTCTTCCAGCCCCAACGGAACGGGATAAGAAGCATCACTCATGAATCACGATCGACTCCTCAACTCAAACCAGAATGGTACATAGTGACATGTCGGATTCACTCCCTCGTTCCCACAAAAAAAAAAACAAAATCACAAATCATAGGACCGCATGAAGTCAGAGCTTCAAACCCGAAAACAATTGAAGAATAGTGACAAAAAAAAATAATTATCAGAGTGTCAAATCACCCAAAAAGACAAATTCAACTCTTCAGATCTCAGCAATAAAATATCATGACCTCCAAGCTTAATAAAATCCATAAACTATCTTCTCAAATCTCATGAAATTTGTGATAATTTCCTCGAATTCCCTAAAAAATCTCAGAAAGATAAAAAAATCGGCCTCGTCAGACATAAAAATCGACTCAAAAACAACACAAAACAAAACAAACAAATTAACTCATGTTCATGATGAAGTTCCTGTGGAAACGGAAAGCGTCTTTCGGAAGCGGTTTCGTCAAGAAGTCGGCATGTTCGTATTCCGACCTCACATGCGTGATTTCAAACTCTCCCTCTTCGACAAGTTCTCGCAGGAAGTGGTGGCGGACATCTATGTGCTTCGAGTTAGAGTTCGTCACAGGGTTGACCGCTATTTGGATCGCACCCTTGCTGTCCTCAAAAACCTGGATGCACGGATCCCCAAAATCAAGCAACAGGAAATGCCACACTGACCGTAAAAGAGCCTCCTTGAAACCCTCTGCCATCGCAACGTACTCTGCTTCACTCGTGGAGAGTGTGGAAGTGTTCTGCGTCCTAGAAATCCATTGTATCGCCGCACCCCCACACATCACGGCTGCACCCGAGACAGACTTCCTCCTAGTGTCTCGGGGGGCATAGGCTGCGTCTGCATAAACCACCAACTCTAATCCACTGCCCCTCTGGAAAGTAATACCGTAGCTACTTGTCACCTTCAGATACTCCAAAATCCCTCTCGCAGCCAACCAGTGCTTGAGTTTGGGGGCATGCATATACCTCGCGACCGCCCTTACGGCATTTGAGATATCAGGTCTCGTCTGGTTAGAAAGCCACAGCAAACTGCCAACTAGTTCACGATACGGCCAGTCACCAGTGGGCTCCTCCTCGTCAAACACCTTCAGAAAAAGATCAGGCAATAGTGGGGTGTTCCTACCAGCTGTCACGCCAAATTGCTTGACCGTCTTCTCCGCGAAAGATTTTTGCGAAATTGTCAGTAAACCCGCGACCTTGTTCCTGGAATAGTGGCAACCGGCATACCATCGCAGCTCACCAAGGTTATTGATGGGGACTACGCGGTGCACGTCCTCGCAAAAACGGTCACATCTCTCCTTACGGCCTACCGCTAAAATGTCGTCGACGTGAACCACAGCAATGACGGAAACAGACCCCGCTTCGATTAATCGAAAAGCACGCGGATCTGCGAGGCTCTGCTCAAAACTAAGACTCTTCAGGCGGGTGACCAAGTGTCTATGCCAGGATCTCGACGCCTGTTTCAAGCCGTATAGGCTACGATTCAAGCGCATTACTTTGCCGCTCAAATCGCCACAGCCCTGTGGCATCCGCATCAAAACGAGTTGCTGCAGTTCGGCCTGGACAAACGCTTGTTGTACATCGAAATGGCATAAATCTAACTGTAACTCGCAGGCTATCGCAGCCATCATACGGATACATGACGCGGCGGGGGTGGGGGCAAAAGTCTCATAGTAATCAACTCCGGGGCGTTGGCTAAATCCTCTCGCCACTAGTCGCGCTTTCGCCTTCACTACCTTACCATGCTCATCTACCTTCCAAGTGAACACCCATTTGGCCGATACCACGTTCCCTCCCTTTTGCTGCTAAGTATCCCCGAACGTCCCAGCTCCCTCGAGTCCGGCAATCTCCGTCTCCATTGCATAGGCCCAGTTCGCATGGTATGGCGAGAGCATCGCCTCCTGGTAGGTCGCGGGTTCCGAGAGCTGTCCCGCGTCACATATTGGCAGAGCAGGGGCGGGCTGGTTGGGCGGGCGCTGGTTGAAAAGTGCGTGGTCAGCTGGCTGCGATGTACAAGTAGACGCCTGGTGGTACGCCCTCGTCCTCGCGCGCGTCCGCCCCGGTTGGAGAACCTCGTTGTCCGGGGGACTCTCGTCGTCCTCGATCTGAGGGTTCTCGACCCCCGGTGGGGATGACGATGACATCACCCCCGGCGGCGGCGGCATCTCCGGTGGCGCCGGCGTCATCACCGGCGGCATCCCCACTTGAAGCGGCGCCGTCGTCATCGCCCGTGTCCTAGCGCGCGTCCGCCCCAGTTGAAAGACATCGCTATCCCGGGGGCCCTCGTCCTCCTCGACGTGATGGTTCTCGGCCCCCGGTGGGGATGACGGTGACGTCACGCCCGGCGGCGGCGGCACCCCCCCCGGCGTCGGCGTCGGCGGTGGCGGCGCCTCCGGTGGCGCTGGCGTCATCGCTGGCGTCGGCGGTACCGCCGGTAGTGCCGGTGACATCATCGGTGGTATCCCCGGTGACACAGTCGCCAGCTCCGGTGGTAAATACCTGATGTGCAGATCGGCCTGCCACAGCTCCGCCACCGAGTCCTTCCTCGCCTGAGGCGCAGCCTCGATAGATCGGCTTGCGCTCCACCTCCCAGGTGACGTCCCGCGAGTTGCTCGTACGCCCGCATGCCATGACCACCTTGACGCAGTCGCGCGGATGGTTTCTCCCCCTGTTGAGGTAAAAATACCGGTCGGCCTTGGGGTCAGACTTGTGGGTGCGGTGGATACGATGGAATCCGGGCTGCATGAAGGCGAGTGTGTTGGGCGGCGGCAGTGTCCCAAAAAATGCCTCGTGCGGCGACTTGAAATGGGCGTTCGCCGACGTCGCCGTGGTGTTCAGGCAGTCGTTCATGTAGATGGCTGCTTCCACCCAGTAGCGGTCCAGGTTCGGGAGCTGCCCGGGGAACAGCCGGGGGGCCTCAAGGCAAGCGGCCATACCGCCTTCCTGGATGAGGCCGAGTCCACGTTCGACCACACCGTTGTGTTTCGGTCCGTCGACCCCGGCGTGCTCGTGTCGATTTTCTCATTGGCGCATAAGTTCGCGAAGAGTGCGTTCACGAACTCTGTGCCGTTGTCCGTCCGGAAACACTCGATGGCTCCGCCGACGTCAGCCAGGAATTTTCGGGTCGCCGCGGTCACGTCGGTGGCGCTCTTGCTCTTGAGGAGGTACAGCCATCCCATGCGTGTCGCGTCATCCTTGAACAGGATCAGGTACAGAGCCCCCCCAGCAGACGCGATTTTCCTGGGGCCGGCAAGGTCAACAAAAACGCGCTGCAGGGGGAGTGCCTTCCGAGACGATGTAGTCGTAGGTATAGACGCACGCCTGCCTTTCGCCTGCTCACATCCTCTGCAAGTGACCAGGGTACCAGTGAGCTTGACGCCTTGCTGCTTGGCCGTCTCGCGCAAAAGGCCTTCGTGGGCGTGGGCGTTGCACACGTGAAAGACATTAATATCCACCTCCTTGAAACGTCTAATGCCGGGGACGAGCACGGCAGCAGCAATCGCCGGGCGGAACGCGGGGGGGGGGAGGGGGAAATAATTCTTCTGGGGGATTAGCTGACGATGGCGCTGGCTCACTACGTTCCGGCACTGTCGCAGGGTGTGTGTGAGGGGTTGCTACCGCTATCATTGGTTCTATCGCTACCGGCGGGTCTACCGCTACCATCACCCCCGGCGACAGCGGCATGGCAGATACTCCCGCGTCCTCACCGGGTGTACCGTCATAGGCATCGGCGCATGGGGGGGAGGGAGGGGGGGTTGCAAAACCGTTGTACCATCTATCGCTACCGACGGGTCTACCGCTACCATCACCCCCGGCGACAGCGGCATGGCAGATACTCTCGGCATCCTCACCGGGTTTACCGTCATAGGCACCGGCGCATCGGGGGGGGGGGGGGGGGGGGGGGTTGCAACAAGGCCATCAAAGCTGGTGCACCCTGTACGGGGGGGGGGGTACGACGCGTGGCGTCCAGCCTGGATCCGGCTCTGTCTTTCGGGAAAAACAAGCGGCCAGCCATTAGGTCGGCACCAGCAGCATCTAGGGTGATCGCCTCTTTGGCCTGGACAGTGTGCAGCGACAGCAAGTTTACCTTCAAGCTAGGGATAAACGAAATACTCTCTAAGGTTACTCGTACGTCTTCCGTGCTGTGAAAAATCAAATCCACGCTGCCTACGTACTCCACTGCTAATTCTGTTCCGTCACCAATAAATATTTTGGCGTTCTCAGGGGAGGGGGGGCGCTTGTTATACAAGTGGTCCGGGTTCGGGGTCATGTGCGTTGTCGCCCCGCTGTCCGCAATCCAACTCTCTATCCCCCTTCCCAAAACATCGTACTGACCGACCAAAGCAGACTGTGCTGTGAGTAGATGTGATGGCTCTTCAGGAGCCAAGTAGTGCTGCGGTGGCTGCGGTGGCTGCTGTGGCTGCTGCGCCTGCTGCGCCTGCTGCGCCTGTTGCGCCTGCTGCGCCTGCTGTGCCTGCTGGGCCTGCTGCGCCTGTTGCGCCTGCTGGGCCTGCTGCGCCTGTTGAGCCTGCTGCTGTGAATGTTGGTAGTACTGCTGTTGCTCACGTTGGTAGTACTGCTGTTGCTCACGTTGGTACTGCGGTGGTTGCTGAAGATGTGGCTGCTGTTGTGGCTCGTGGTACTGTGACTGCTGTTGGAGCTGCTGCTGTTGGTACTGTGATTGGTACTGTCATTGCTGGTGGGACTGTTGCTGTGGCTGGTACTGTGGCTGCTGTTGGTACTGCGGCTGTTGCTGCGGAATAGGGTCTGGGTTGGGGAGGAGCGGTGTTGTAGACTGGGCGGTATTCGCCGCGAAGTGGCTCTGGTAAACTTCACGAGGTAGGTTCGGGTCATCTACCAACGTCACGATAGCGCGGCAGTTCGCAACAAAATGGCCTATCCGGCCGCACCTGTAACATCTTGGGCCGGGGTCAGCGGCGTGGATTCCCGGCTCGGTGCCTTGCGGCCGACGTAGGTTAGGGGGGTACCCGGCGGCGTCGTACATTCGGTCGGTACCTGGTGGGTGTCCTCCGGTCCCGATGAAACGTGCGTCGCGTACCTGCGGCCACGGCTGGTTCCCACCGCCGCCGCGGCCGGCGTATGGCGGCCATGGTTGATGTCCGCCGCCGCCACTGGCGTGCGAATCCTGCCTCTGCCGATTTTTCTTCTGCTTCCCGTTCTTGTTCCCCGAACGGGCCCCTCCCCAGTCCTGGCCTGCCCAGCCTTGACCATGCTGGTGTTGCTGTTGGTGTTGACGCGGTGGCTGATGTTGATTGTGTGGTTGCTGCTGTTGCTACTGTTGCTGCCCCCAGTGCCCAGTGGCGCCACCGCTCGCCGTGCCACCTCTGCCACCCGTGTAGTGGCCAGGGCTGGGACCGGGGAAACTCCCCTGACCTGCTCCACCTCCGCCTGTGGCTATCAAGACCTGTGCTGAGCCATCGATCATTTTCCTCTTACTCGCTTCCAACTCCCGGTACGTTATGCGAACCCGGTCCTCGATCGTGTTGAGGGTCAAGTTCCGGGCGTATTGCAGGATTTTCTTGTCCACCTCGTATTCGGACGTCAGGCATTGCAGTAGGTGGAGGTTGGCTTCCTGATCCGTTTTTGGGATCCCTACTTCGGAAAGCTTTTCTCGGATGATGCTCATCCTCTCGAAATAAAGGGTGGGGTCCTCCCCCTCTTTCATATGGGCATTTATGTATTCTCTCTGGTATGCCTGCTTGTCGAGGTCGTCGCTTGGGACGTAGTGCCGACGTACCTCGGCCATCGCAAGACTAGGGCTGCCTATGTCATAGATCTTGTATAACAGAGACGAATTAGTCAGTGCGTTGGTGATACCCTCGTATACCCTCCGAGCAGCGGCTACCCTTGCCGTTCCGAAACGGTAATCGAGGTCTTGTTGTCTCCTTCTATTTGGGCCCTGCAAGACTATCGGGTCGCTAGTTTCCTTCAAAACATCGTCGTAGTGTTAGTGACAGCCCATGATAGAAATTGCTTCGACCATGAAAAATAATTCCCCTCCTTACTGCCGTCAAATTTCGGTGAAGGCTTACCAAAACCAACTAGGAACGTGCCTGGCTGACCATGTGGCTCCGGTGGGCGCATTCCTCCTCCAGCCCTCTGCTGGAGCCTCTCCATCCTCGTTCGTTTCCTCCTCTCCGATCTCCAGCCGAAGCGACATCTCCGCCATCTCTCGTTTCAGGCGGGCGATCTCATCATCGCGGCCTGCGGCTCCGCCCTCCGGCGAAGCCTCGTTCCTTCTGCTCGTTTCTGCTCCGCCCTCTGGCGGAGCAGTTCCTCCTTCTGGCGGAACAGGGTTTCGCGCTCCTGCGCTACTAGCCATTTCCGCGGCCTCTGCCGCGGCGTTGCTGACTGCCTCTGCTGCCGCTGTTATCGCCACTCCTGTAGCTCTCCTGGCTCTGTCGACCTCGTTGTCGCCAGTGCCTCTGCGCGGTTGAGGTCCCTCTGGCCTCTGCATCCGAAAAACTGAAAATCTCTCGCTCGTCCTCGAGCGGAGAGTTGCTCTCCCGGCGTAGCCCCAACCATCAAGTGCGTCCAATAGGAACAGACGCTAGCGTGATCGGTGCACTCCCTGATATGATAGGTCAAGCCTGAGTCAGTTCATAGAAGCCCCTCCAGGGTATATATATTATCGCTTAGAATACACAAGACAAGGAAGAAAGGGGGAGAACATGAAGTACACAAGAAGAAGAAGAAGTAGAAGAAGTAGAAAACGGCGGACAAAATATGTCGCAACCCGCTGACCGTTCCACACAGAAACACGCATATTTCTTGTGTGGAACTCCCAAATACCATTACACATGAATCCATACACCAAGTACATGAGCACTCCGAACATACTACCATGTTTGCCATCCCCGACAATGTGTACATAGTGTTGTTCTAAAAACGACTAACAGAAAGTGAAGAACTCTCCAGAACTAAAGCGCGGCAGTATCATACGACTAATCAAAACTGATGTGACTATCATGAAAAGTACTACAACCAACATCCCTCCATCTCATTCACCAAAAAACGACCACTCCCCTGCTTAAGCACCCCCTAAGAAACATTTACCAAAAACCCGCTGTCCATAAAATGGTTGGTTTATAACCGCTACGCGCGCATGTTTCAACGCGCAGAAGGTCGTGCGGCGTTGCTGGTCTACACTGCTATCGGTGGTACCTATGAAAGAGTCCCGGCCGTCTCTCTCTCTGTAGCTCTTCTACCTCCTCCAACCCTTACCCCCATGTGCTACTACTGTTACGTCCCGTACCCCTGACCCTGCCACCTCCGACCGCAAGAGCCCAGTCCTCCCCCTCAAACACTCCCGAAGAAGCATCTACCAAAACCTGCTGTGCATCAAAATGACTCGTGTATAACTCCTACGCGCATGTTTCAACGCACAGAATGTCGTGCGGTGTTGCTGGTCTACACTGCTATCGGTAGTACCTATTAATAGGAGAGAGTCCCTGCCGTCTCTCTGTTCCTGCAGCTCTTCCACTTTATTTTCCAATCCCTCCCGCCACGTGCTACCACTGTCTTTAAATCCCATACTCCTGACCCTGCCACCTCCGACCGCAAGGACCCAGTCCTCCTTCCCAAGCACTCCCGAAGAAGCATCTACCAAAAACTCACAGTCCATAAAAATGGCTGGTTTATAACCGCTACGCGCATGTTTCAACTCGCAGAAGGTCGTGCGGTGCTGCTGGTCTACACTGCTATCGGTGGTACCTATGAGAGAGTCCCTGCCGTCTCTCTCCCGCTCTCTGTAGCTCTTCTAACTCCTCCAACCCTTCCCTCCATGCACTACTACTGTTACTTCCCGTACCCCTGACCCTGCCACCTCCGACCACAAGAGCCCGCCAGTCCTCCCCCTCAAGCACTCCCGAAGAAGCATCTACCAAACACTTGCTGTCCATCAAAAGGATTCGTCTATATATTGCTACGCGCATGTTTCAACGCGCAGAAGGTCGTGTTGTGTTGCTGGTCTACACTGCTATCGGTAGTACCTAGGAAAGAGTCCCAGCGTCTCGCTGTTCCTACAGCTCTCCACCTTATTCTCCAACCCCTCCCGCCACATGCTACCACTGCCTTTACTTCCCGTATCCCTGACCCTGCCACCTCCGACCGCAATGACCCCGTCCTCCTTCCCAAGCACTCCCGAAGAAACGTCTACCAAAAAACCACTGTCCATCAAAATGGCTGGTTTATAACTGCTACGCGCATGTTTCAACTCGCAGAAGGTCGTGCGGTGTTGCTGGTCTACACTGCTATCGGTGGTACCTATGAGAGAGTCCCTGCCGTCTCTCTCTCTCTCTCTCTCTCTCTCTCTCTCTCTCTCTCTCTCTCTCTCTCTCTCTCTCTCTCTCTCTTCTCTCTCTCTGCAGCTCTTCTACCTCCTCCAACCCTTCCCTCCATGCACTACTACTACTGTTACTTCCCGTACCCCTGACCCTGCCACCTCCGACCACAAGAGCCCGCCAGTCCTCCCCCTCAAGCACTCCCGAAGAAGCATCTACCAAACACTTGCTGCCCACGAAAAGGATTCGTCTATATATTACTACGTGCATGTTGCAACGCGCAGAAGGTCGTGCGGTGTTGCTGGTCTACACTGCTATCGGTAGTACCTAAGAAAGAGTCCCAGCGTCTCGCTGTGCCTACAGCTCTCCACCTTTTTCTCCAACCCCTCCCGCCACATGCTACCACTGCCTTTACTTCCCGTACCCCTGACCCTGTGCCACCTCCTACCGCAATGACCCAGTCCTCCTTCCCAAGCACTCCCGAAGAAACATCTACCAAAAAACCACTGTCCATAAAAATGACTGGATTATAACTGCTACGCGCATGTTTCAACTCGCAGAAGGTCGTGCGGTGTTGCTGGTCTACACTGCTATCGGTGGTACCTATGAGAGAGTCCCTGCCGTCTCTCTCTCTCTCTCTCTCTCTCTCTCTCTCTCTCTCTCTCTCTCTCTCTCTCTCTCTCTCTCTCTCTCTCTCTCTCTCTCTCTCTCTCTGCAGCTCTTCTACCTCCTCCAACCCTTCCCTCTATGCACTACTACTACTGTTACTTCCCGTACCCCTGACCCTGCCACCTCCGACCACAAGAGCCCGCCAGTCCTCTCCCTCAAGCACTCCCGAAGAAGCATCTACCAAACACTTGCTGTCCATCAAAAGGATTCGTCTATATATTATTACTACGCGCATGTTGCAACGCGCAGAAGGTCATGTGGTGTTGCTGGTCTACACTGCTATCGGTAGTACCTAGGAAAGAGTCCCTGCGTCTCGCTGTTCCTACAGCTCTCCACCTTTTTCTCCAATCCCTCCCGCCACATGCTACCACTGCCTTTACTTCCCGTACCCCTGACCCTGTGCCACCTCTTACCGCAAGGACCCGGTCCTCCTTCTCAAGCACTCCCGAAGAAACATCTACCAAAAAACCACTGTCCATCAAAATGGCTGGTTTATAACTGCTACGCGCATGTTTCAACTCGCAGATGGTAGTGCGGTGTTGCTGGTCTACACTGCTGTCGGTGGTGCCTAGGAGAGAGTCGCTGCCGCTTCGCTCTCTCTGTAGCTCTTCCACCTTCTTCTCGGTCCCCCCCCCCCACGTACTACCACTGCCTTTAGATCCCGCACCCCCGGCCCTCCCACCTCCGACCGCAAGAGCCCAGTCCCTCCCTCTCAAGCACTCCCGAAGAAGCATCTACCCAAACCCCGCTGTCCATTAAAATGGCTGGTTTATAACTGCTGCGTGCATGTTTCAACGCGCAGAAGGCCGTGCGGTGTTTCTAGTCCACTGCTATCGGTGGTACCCATGAGAAAGTCCCTGCCGTCTCGCTCTCTCTGCAGCTCTTCCAACTCATTCTCCAACCTCTCCCGCCACGTACTACCACTGCCTTTACTTCCCGCACCCCTAAACCTGCCACCTCCAACCACAAGGGCCCAGGCTTCCTTCCCAAGCACTCCCGAAGAAGCATCTACAAAAAACCCACTGTCCATAAAAATGGCTGGTTTATAACCGCTGCGTGCATGTTTCAACTCGCAGAAGGTCGTGCGGTGTTGCTGGTCTACAATGCAATCTGTCGTGCTTAGGAGAGAGTCGCTGCCGTCTTACTCTCTCTGTAGCCTTACCTCCACCTCGATCCCTTCCCCCCTCAACGGCGCTACTTCTCTATAAGCCACGACACCCTTCGTTTCTGCTGCTTGGGTCGCCCATGGTCTTACCTGGATCCCCATAGTACAGACCAATCAGCGTTTGTTTTTCTTGACCAATGACAGTACTCGAAAAAGCCTTTGGAGGGTGTTCCCATAGTACACCCCATAGTACCGGAGGGATGTGACCAATCGAGAGCATTACGGGAATATTTTTTATGTTTTGAAATACGTCAGCTGTGAGTTGTGTGGCGGCGGAACCCATCATCCCGCCCGTCGCCCACGCTCTGTTTGCACCGCATTTATACCGAAAGTAGTCAACTCGAGAGGACGACTGTCTCAGCCGTAGTGCTGTAGCGCGGCCAGAGGGATGTAGGAACCGAATTTCAGGCTTGCAGCAGCACAAAGGTAAGCAGGGATGGGTAAGCTACTGGTGATCGAGTTGTTTTATCTTCCCAGGGTGGGATATCAGCTGAGATGACGATGGAGATGGCCCTTGGCGGTCGCAGTATGAGAGCCTGCTACGGCAGGCGGAACTTGGTCGCCGGGTGGGAGACTGCTCTATTGGAGTGCCATCAGCTTGCCTCCTGGACCGATACAACGGAGGAGAAGTCTATACTGCTGCTGTAGATTTTCCTCCGACCTACCAGGTACCAGGTACAGCCGTACGTACCTGGTGCAAGGTGCGCGTACTGCTGTACGGACTCTACCTCTTGGTGCGCTACTACTTGGGCAGGATTGACCCCTATTGCCTGCACGCTAAAAGCAGCCCATTTCTCTGTACTCGCACCTTCCCCCACAGCAGCAGCAGCAGCAGCAGCTGTGTGTTGTTGTAGCTATGCCTGGTACTGATGTACAGCTCGAATATGTCACCCGGTACCGTTCTGAACGGAAATATAGGTAGCGTGTACACATCAATAAGGATACGAAAAAATCCTTATATTTCCGTTCGGAGTGGTATGTGGAGCTACAGCCCTGTAATACTTCGACAACAGTAGTATTAACAGCTGTAAGAAGAACTGCCTGCGAGGCACCTCTTGGCCATCGCTACACGCACCCGGCGGTGCACCGATTTTGACTTGCGCAGCAGTCCATCCAACACATACCGTAGTTATTGGGCACCACACTGGTTATACATGTACCTACAGCAGCAGCACTGACAGGAGCAGTGATCGGTACCATTTTCGCGCTGTACGTTTTGGTATGACTAGTCGAACGATGAGTGGCGTTTGAAATCATGTTGAGAGCAATGCGGAGGGGTGGTGGTACTGGCAGTACTGCTGGTACTGACGATGTAACACCTTTAGTCCGTTTTCTCTTTGCATTCACGCCTCTCTTTCACTCTAGAAATAGTGCAACACCAGGCGGTATGCTGACACCAGAGCAATCAACTACAGTACGCGACAAGAGTTCATAGCTTCAGGCTCGAGACTTGGACAAAGATAAGGATGTAGCATTATTTACACTGGAAGTTGAGTAGGACACACCCCGTCTCACATGAAAAGAAATAGAGCCTGACCCGAAATAAGAAAATAAGATATGCTAAAGTGGTGTCGCATACTTGCAACATACACGTGGTGTTTGTCGTGCAATTGTCTTGCACGCAGACGAAAGCGATGCCCTTGCAGCGGTGGCGACGGCGGAGAGGGAGCAGGAGGGCCAGCACAGGCGTTGCTTGCTGAGGGAGTCAATTCGCTTACGGAAGACTACAAACCAACCAGTAGTAAGCAATAGTCGTGCATGAGAGTCGGCGCAAGGAGCAGGCCCGCCGGGTGAGGGTGGTGAGGGTTGTACGCTCAACCCCATGGCAAGACCCAAGTCCGGAACCGCACACCGTGGTGAAAACGCCAACGGCAAAAGTGCTCGTCTTGGCGGACAGGAAAGGACACCACACCTGCACGGCGCGGCGAGTGAGCTACGTGCGACGGAGATGGGGCAGAGGGAACTCGCCTCGCCGCCGGATTCACTTCGTGGGTGAAACACTCCACGGTGCCGTAGCTTTCAGCGTTGGACCCACATCCGTCGTAGCAGGTGTAGAGGTGGGGCGAGGGGGGGGGAGCAGGCGTGCACGATGGGCGAATCCCGAACGGCGACGGAGAGCAAGGGCCCATTGGTGTTAACGCGAACGCCGGCGTTTTCCATGAAGAGGGTAGGGAGGAAATCTCGATTCAGGTGAGCAGCACTGGGACTAAGCAGTCACCGGCACTTCTTTTCGTCGCCGTTTTTGCGCACTTTGTATCAATCTTTGAGGGTAAATTAGCCGTTTGATTTTACCCCAACCTCTACCTACTTGTTCGTGGTGACTGACGCTGCACACCACCTGTGTGACTATAAGCCTACCGTTGTGCCTTCTAGTGCCGTGCAAGGGTACGGCAGGTCGTGCCGTTTATGCTTCAGCAGTACTAGCGATATGGGTGTAGTTGCTGTTGTACTGAGTGCCGTGTTAAATGTACCGTGCCTCTTGTTTCCCCTGCCACCGCCGTCGGCCGGAGTGTGCACGCGCCTAGAGGTTTGCATGCGATTCAGTATCCTACTTTGCCGCGGCGCCTGCAGTAGTATACATGTTATAGTATTGGTGAATATCTATTTTTCAAACTTCCGTGCAGAGGACTTCGCGGAGGCGACCCTTCGCCATGAACCTTCGGGGTAGTGGAACAGCCCCTCCGCCAGTAGAGCGGGCGCCAAGACGATGTAGGCATAACACTGGAACGGGAACGGGATGGGTGTCGCTATGTTCACACGAGGATAGCTGCAATGGTGCGAAACTGAAGGAGAATGATGTCGTCGCGGATATGGAAGCGGTAAAGAACGTCGTTGTCCCCACAAGGCCGACCACCTCGAGGCGTACTGTTAAACCAGAAAGTGAAACCCAGCCCGTTTTCGTGTTTTAAAGTTTCGGATGCTCGAGTGAGGGCTTGTACAATTCCGGTAATTTTCTTGTGGCAATTGGGCTAAATGACACGTACTTCCCACTTTCGACGTCTCACGGGTGGTGACGCAGGCATCACGGCCACACACCAGGGAATCGCCAAGGGATGTTTGCGCAAAAGGTGCACCCATCAAGACCAACTGCCGCGCTGTCGTCGGTAGTGGAGGCCCCACAAGTACCACTCGTGGCAAAGGCTTTGCTTGAATCGCTGATGACCTTCAGTTTGAGCCGATAGTATGCAGAACATCAAGCTGCCCGAGATCAGGGGGGTGCAGAGGGTAGCTGTGCTGTCATCAATGCCATCCAGATCTTCGCGCGTTTGCCAGGGGGTATGCGATGGCAGTGGGGGCATAGAAAGATCATCATAGTCACTTTTGGCAGCAGCATCAAGGTGGAAGGTGTATTAAGTGCTGTGCACCCGACGAGTTTTCCTGGGACTTTTAAGCATCCGAAGGAGACGAACAAAAATTGGAAATTCAGTGGGGAGTGCGAGTTGTATGCGCCCGAGACGAAATGTGTCAGGCGGGCTGCAATTCTAGCCCACGATGATGGCGCACGTCGAGTGCGGGCGGCCCGAGCAATACTGTTCAGATTAAGATTTGTGGCGTACGATGCGTGCAGCATGTGCACTGTCTCAATATGCTTCAGGGATAGATTCTGCCACTGCTTGTAGGCAACGTTTTTACTCCGTTGATGTTACGGGGATGGTTGTGTTCCTGTGTGGGCATTCTGTTAATCAACGCATGGTTCACGTGTCTTGATTATTCGACAAGAAATGTAGCATGCTGTGCTGGCAAACTACATCCGACACTTACGGGCGGTGCACAGCTTCTGAGAGCGGAATGCGTTTGAGATATATGCGAAGAACTTATTGGGTTTATATGTTTCGGGGGGCTGTAGAGCGACGAAGATTGTTGCTGCGTGTTGCTCCCAACGAGGACTCGCGAGCGTAATGGAAATACGTTTTGTTTGAGATTCTACTCGATTTAGGTGCAAGAGAAGATACGATGCGCACACCTGTAAGCCCGGTGATGACTTCCCATGGGCACGTTCTTCCACCTGCACATAGTTAATAATTATTGACTTCACCCGGCCGGGCTAGCTGCTTACTCACGGTAAGTAAGTGATCGTAGAATTATCATAGGCAAACTGAACCGGTCGCTGCAGAAAAACATCGTATGATCTATTGAAAATATCCAGAGGAAAGGCGAGAAGAAAGAAGTGAATATAATAATAGATGGAGAACATCAAGGCAAACGTACCCAGCATCTGTGCTGTGGACAAGTGCAAGCAGACCCAAAAGCTGTAGTACTCGTCTTGTCGGCCAGTACCACCAGTAGATAGATAGAGAAAGCGAGTTTGTCTGTTACATGCTGTAGGCCGTGTGCGTTCACAGTCAAACTACAAACGAAATAATCCCGCTCCCAAAACATCACCAAGACCATAGCAGCACTCCGACATTGACCAACCCGAGACAACTTGAGCGGCGAAACAAGTTCCACGCGTCAACCCACGATCGTCCGCGTCTGTAGATGTCGAGTGTGTGGAAATCGGTCAGGTACAGCTCTCGCAATCAGTATTACAAAAACACAACTTTAGTTACAGACAGACGAAGCCTATACCTACCGCAATACGAAATACTTTGTTTCCTTTGGTCGCTTTGCTCCCTCGTTTTTGGTGCTTCGCGCCAATTAAATTTAATTGCTGGCTCCAAGTAAGACCGTGGGCGTGCGGCCAATAGAGGCACTTCGCTTGCTTCATCTGATATGGGCTCGTACCCGGTACGTTGGCATTTCACTTGTTTTACCCATTAATGTTGCGATTGTAATTGGTTTTTCTCCGTCTCACTATGCACATAAGTAGCGCTTCTCAAGTGTAAGAAACCAGAACGGACACTGGGTTGCACTATGGTAGTCGGAAAAAACGGGCATGTGACACACGTAGATAAGCTACAAATCATATTCGTAGGGTCGCCATACAGTACAGTAGTACCAAAAGGGTTATACATACGATCGCTCCACGCCATTCATGCTGACTGCAAAGTATGTTTTCTCTTCATCTTTCAGACTATAATGTAGTATATTCAGCATACCGAGCTGTATCACACAGCCTCAGCCTATTTGCTCTTGGCAGATTCGCCGTATGCTTCGGCTCAGTACGCTGCGGAAGTAAGCAACGTGAAAATTACAGCTGCGCATAAGCTACGATACTCCTGTACTTCTCAGTCTATGGCCAAAGATTCTATTAAACATTTTATCGCTGTAGACTACATAGAATAATGTCAAGAGCTCAGAAACACAGGAATTCGATTTAAAGTTCGAGCTCCGATTTATTTATACCTGATCTGGGTTATGCCCTGAAAGGGTTTCGTTGGATATGATCATGGTTGGCATTGGTTCCTATTCCTTTAGTCTAAAAAAGACCCCCTGTGGTCTAGTTATCGCTTCTGTTATTATAGCGTGGACCCTGGAGCTCGAAATGCACGATGAGTGAGACAGTTATTTTCGCAATATGTACAACGAAAAAGGTGAGGAATTAACAGCTGAGACCGCCCAACGAGGGTAGGCGCAACTCGACGCGAACCGACGAAGGGAGAAAGATGAAGTATTCTCGCGAAAATAAGGCACGGACCGTAGTTGGGAGGGGAATAAAGAGCCCGGATGTTTTCATGGGGACGGAAACAAAGGGCGTAGACAACAAATGGGATGGGAATCAACAATACAGCTGTGTCGTACATACATAACTACAAAGCAAGAATATAAGGTATGAACAATTAGCAAACGCGTACGAAGAAAGGGATGCGAAGGTCTAGGGCCATACGACTACGGCCATGCATGATACCGAGTACACTACCCCCAAACGTAGCATCGCGCCAGAGCCGCAGGTGTCATTCATCCCCGCCCCTCTCCGAAACCATAACGATGCCCTGTTTTTATGTGAAGGTTTGGGTGTGTGATACTATCTCTTCGCCGCGAGCAGGAGGGCAAGCAAGGGCAAGCACGATGAGTTTATCCACCATATGGTGCGTGGGGTGGGCAATTGGATTTCAGGGGCGAGGAGTAGCGTCGTCCGCTGGGGCTTCATGGTCCTGCAGAAGCCGGTGAGCATTCGAGAGAAGAGTTGCCGCGGGGCGGGCTGCATCCGGAAAGCCGTCCTATCACGAGCTTAACGGTTGACTAGGACAGTCGAAAAATTGCGTCCGTACAATGCTTCAGGGAGAAATGCTAAAGCGTGGCACATAAACTTCGATTTTTTCCCGGATAAGTCCTGCTATGTTTTTAACGGGTGGTTTTGCACGCCGATGGAATCGATCACAAGCGCCCCTGTCCCCTGTCTCCACCAAAATAGCACGAATCGCCAGGGTACTTGTGTGGGTGGGTTCCGCTAGCTTTGCGATCGGGCGCTGCAGAACACTCCACAGAGAGAAAGAAATGTACGCAAACCAATGACATGGCGATTCAGGTTGATCCTGATCTTAAGAGGGTTGGCCACGTGGCGTGAAACGAGGAAAATCTAAAGTAGCTGGGCAAATGGACGGAAATCACACCCCTTGTTAGCGCCACTGCGTGACCTAATCCAATGAATTCTGATGACGCATAATGAACCTCAGCTGGCCTCTATCATCTGTCGCCATTCGTCTTAGGTGTAAATCAGTAGGATACACCTCTGAGGAGTATTCGTTGTGCCTCTTTAGCTTGACAGTTACGTGCCGGTTCGGGATATTGGCATATTGTGTGTTATGTGATTCTTGACATCTGGGTGTTATGGGATGACGCACAATGTCAATTATGCTGTCCCTACCACTGCTGGGAGATAATAATAAACGACCTGGATCATCAAATCATCGATTGTCTGGGTGTCTTGACTACCTGTGCTTGGGGCTGACGAACACCCTAGAGTGGTTGGTACCGACGCAGCCTCATCACGGGTGATGAACTTGATGATCTTAGGACCGTACTATCGGAGCAGGGCCTTGCTCTCCAAGGTTTACAACAAGCAGCCGCAGACACGGAGGAGCGTCAAAAATCGTCTCATGCTAAACTGCTTGAGTTGATGGCGATTCTATTGAGAACCAGTCGAGAGAGTGAGGCACAACAGAAGTCCGACAGGGAACAGGGGCTACCTGCCGTAGATACAGCAGGGAGGGATGCTGTGTCACCATCGTTGGATCGCTCCGACGATGGCACCGGGAGCAGGAAGGCAACGGCAACGCCAGTTCAAACCGTGGAGCCTGAAAAGCGAAGGGCTCGAAGGGGGGGGTGTTTCCGGTGCAAGGCTGCGGGGCACTACAGCGACAGTTGCACCGCAAAGCTCTGCGAAAGGTGTGGTGGGAGAGGGCACGAGAGCAGCAAGCGCGCATCGCCGGCGGACATGAATGGATTGCCGGCGGAGGCCGTGTTTGCGATGGTGGGGGATACCGGAGGTGATGAGGTGGAGACGACGGCGTTTTAGGGGCACAGCAGCAGCTAAAAGCCCTACGGCGGACAACCGTAGGCACCTCCGCCGTGTGTTGCGAGCGGGGGACTTCAAGTCGTACGACATTTATTTGCCGTACACACTCCACTTCAGAGGTTGTGGAGGCAGCAGATATGGGGTTAACGCTCAGCGAGGGTACATGTCTGCATGCGAATTCCGCAAGAAGCCGCACGGCCGCCAGCCGTGTGCAACCCTACCGGGGGGTGTTAGGTGGGGCAAAGTCGCGCGACATAATAGCCGCGTGCATTCTGCTGCTGTTAAATAGCGGTGGCAGGAAACGGGCGTGGGGTAATCGTGGACTGTCTGCAGCAGTACCAAATAACGATGGGGTTTCGTCCGGGTGGCAACAAGCGAGCAGATCTGGGTGTTTCGTCAGCCGGAGCTTTATGCAAGGTCCGGCAACATCGCGGGGCGGAGGGGGCAGGCCTTGTCATCATGGTGTGATTTCGTAGGAATGAATGGTGAATTTAATTTTACGATGGATACACCTGTCGATCGAAATTATTTTTTGGTCGAACGTGAGGTCTACTTATTTGCGGCCAGGGTGGAGAAACCGTAGATAGTAGACGATGTATCCTCTGGGATTCGTTCTGGGTGGTATACGTAGCCTTTTTCGCCTTGTAGCTTCGAAATGTATTTTCATGCTCAAATCAAACAGTCTTTGTAAATCCGAAAAACTTGTAGTGTTTTTCTGGTGTAGACAAGACCAGATCCTGGTAGAAATGAATTGTATACTCGTAGCGGTATGGAGAAATAAGGGTACGCTGATACACCAAAGAAAGGGAGGTGAGGTGTATTGCTGGTATTGGCGGTAGCTTGTTAAGATAATGTCTTGTATGAGATTGAAAGCCCGGTAACTACCTGGTTCAGTCACTGGGAACGTATTTGTAGTACTTGGAAGGCGTATCTTAGATGGAAAACCAGGGGTTTTCCGGAGGAGCACGAGCTTGGTCTCAGTCTCCGCGTGCACGAAAGGTATAAAACTGCTCTTCTTCTATAGCTAAGCAAACAATACATGTGAGTACAATGTTTACCGACTTAAAAGGCAGACCTGTCCAGGGATACAAAGTGTCCCGCAACCCTTGATCTTAACAAGTGGCGTCTTCGGCTTAGGACTTTCCGCTTTTTTCGTCGGTTTGCGTTTTTTGTCACTGTTTTTTTTTTGTTTGCTTTCCTATTGTTGTTGAGTAAGTTTGTTCCGGCCACTGCACGATGTAGACTCACGAGGTGGAAGGGTCTGCTTCCCCTCACGGTGGCCGAGCCACTGAGGCCCAGGGCCCCTCAGTGCCGCACCGCCCAAGGCCCGTCGATGTGGATCGAGCGCCTTGTACAACAGTCCAACAAGTGGAGCACGAGCCTAGGCAGGAGCCCCATCAGAACGACGTGGATCGAGCGCCTTGTACAACAAACCATGAGGAGAAAGAGCTTCGACCGGAGCCCCCTGACGGGGCCCGAGCAGCCTCCGCTAGACAGACCTCATCCAAGACCCCTTCTGTGCCTCGCTCGGCTGAGCGAGCTCTGCCGCCCAAGACAACTGGACGCCCCGCTCCTTCGAGAGCGCGACGCGCGCCACCAGCCAGGCCTTGGGTCTTGCAGCATTGTCTCCCCACTCGTGCCCTCTGCTGTCCAAGCCACCTGGAAGCCCCGCTCCGCTGAGCGCGTACCCAGCCAGCCCGTGGATCCAGCTGCGTCTGCTCCGGGCCGGAGCACGTCAGACAAACCTGGACGCAGCGATCTGCAGGCATCCCAGTTGCGCTCTGCGCCGCTGGATCTACCTGCTTCGGGGCCAGATGAGAGAGTATTTGAGACTGTTTTTTTTTTTTCCGCCTCGCATTCCACTGTTGTTCGACTCTGCTCGTACTCGTAGGATGACCACGCGTGATGTTGCCGCTCCTGATTTTTTTTTCCGTGCCCTGGTCACACGATGGCACACTGGACTGCACTCGTCATTTAGTTATTTTTTGTCGTCTTCCTGGGCCTTGGGGGATGAATTTTTGTCTGCCCGATATGTTTCTGGTGTGTTTTTTTTTTTTGGACTGGGTTGGGGATGTGTTTTTGCGTATTCTGTCCTGCCTTCCCCCCCCGCTCGGTGTTGGAACGCGCTTTCAGAGTGGTGGACTGGGTTTAGGTGGTTCTTGTCGTCTTCTGTGTTGTTTTCCTTTTCGTTCCCGTACGCACTTTTCGCTTTTCCGTGCATCTTCCTCGCCCCCCCCGTGCGGGCGGTATGGCGATGGCTTTCATCGACGATTTCTTCCTGCCACTTAAGGCTAGGTCTTCCCTTTATTTTTTTTACGTACTTTGCCGGCTTCGCTGCCTCGCCGTTCAGAGGTGAGGGAGTGGGTGTTCCGCATCTTCGACTCATGTTCTAGTTCGTGGAATCGGGGTTTCCACGAATTTCCCATAATTCTGCATATACGGCTCATCAGAATGGGCTAGTGTTAAGATGTTGTCTTGTATGAGATTGAAAGCCCGGTAACTACCTGGGTTCAGTCACTGGGAACGTATTTGTAGTACTTGGAAGGCGTATCTTAGATGGAAAACCAGGGGTTTTCCAGAGGAGCACGAGCTTGGTCTCAGTCTCCGCGTGCACGAAAGGTATAAAACTGCTCTTCTTCTATAGCTAAGCAAACAACACATGTGAGTACAATGTTTACCGACTTAAAAGGCAGACCTGTCCAGGGATACAAAGTGTCCCGCAACCCTTGATCTTAACAAGGTACTGATTTTATTGAATTTTGCGTGTATCTTTTATTTTTGGCAGTAGTCTACTATTTTTTTTTATAAATTTTGAAATACGCCAGCTGTGAGTTCGACTGATTAAATAGTTGATACTCAACTTTGCAAGCTGCGTAATACGCCTCGTCTATATTCAATTTTTACCTAATTTTACAAGTATTGTGATAAACCGAGCGCGCGTATTCTATATGTGATCCCTTGTCAAAGATATAGGCCAGCGTCTCCCCTGGATGCTGCCCGGGTCAACAGGACAATTTTAAATAATCATTCTGCGCACTGATACTATATAACCCGAACAAGGGATATTGATATGAGAACCTGCTCTATGACCGACCCCGGATCTAGGTTATATACGACGCCTCCCAGAAGGGACCGCGAGGCTATTGATCGGTGAGGAGTCGGAAGGCTGACAGTCATCGTGCCAACCAACGTGACGTGGGTAGATGGGGTGGTGAGATAAACTCGTACGAACGGCCGAGTGAAGCGACTTCGAGCAAGGGCTGAAAGATACGAGCACGAAGATACATATATATAACATCAGGTACGACGAGCTCGGGGTATAATAAATACAACTCGAAGCGCAAAAGGGAGGAGGAGGACGGGGTTGAAGGAAAATCTACAACAGCAGCAGTCGGTAGGCGGTCGGTGGTAAACCAACCTGTGATGCGGTGAGCCAGCCCAGTTTGGGCTCCACGAAAAGATCGTGGACACTGTTGTATTCGGACGGCGTACACCAATTAGATATCCTTTTCCATGTGTCTTTTCGTCTTCGAGTCTTTTCTTCGGTCTTCCTAAAAGAAAACGCACGGGCAAACGAAGAAAAGCAGCAGCCGGTTGGAAGCCGGTGGCAAACATATTTGTGCTACGGTCCGCCTGCCTAAAGGTCAGTCCAAGTTGGGACCTACTGACTGTGGAACAACCGCGTAGATGTTCGGAAAAAACGCGTCGTGTACGGGATAGTATAGGTCGACATACCCTTTTTATTATTCTCTTATCGGGGTATCTTTCTTCTCGCCCTCATGCACCTGAGCCTTCCTCTGCAAATATCTTCGGGTGGCTTTTCCATCTTCCATCGCAACGAGCATTTCGAGAGGTGCTCTAAGTTCGTGTGGAAGAAGCTTCAAGTGGGGTGAGGATAATACTGGGGAAGCATAACAACACGAAAACGATGCATCGGAAGACATCGTATATTTATTGAGGTACCAGCCTATTTTCTAGCCCTTTGGTGGGGCTGGACGAGCCTTCTTCTTCTTCTTCTTCCTCTCTTATATATATACTGGTATATATATATATATATATTTTAATTCATCTTACGACGGTTTCTTCTATTAATACGAGTATCGTCGATCATCCACCAGGAAGGTTTACGCTGGTCGTACGCATAGACTGCTGTACTTCGGGTGGGGTCAGGAATTGCAGCGGAGCTTGACGAGAGTGTGGCAGAGGAGGAAAGGGGTTACAGGAACGCCGATATAAATAAAAGTAAAAATAATTAAAATATACCTGGTACCGGGTACAAAATAAAATAAAACGGAGCAGACGGACCAAGCACGATCGGCAGTGTTTGTTGCAAGGCCGAAATTTAAACGCAGTGCAATTATCTTCCTACGGGCTAGGCACGGGTTTTAAGGTTCGGGAGAGAAGGGAGGAGAGGCGAAACAGAGTTGGGAATGAGCTGGGGGAAAAGGAACGTGGGGAAGGAAGGTTGACAGAGGCTATCGTCTTGCTGGGAGTAGGGGAGAGTCCAGCAGCAGCAATCTACATACCCGCATCACTGGGAGAGGAAACTCGGTACGTCGAACCTGAAAGGCAAGAAGGGGTTAATATACAAGAACCCTAGGAGAAGGACACGTTGCAATAGGAGAAAGAGGAAGAAGCTGCAATCGTCACCGTCACGGAACAAAATTAAGTGCGCACCACGCTCACCAAAGGGGGGTTGGTTGGTTTAGGGTTGCGAAAGTGTGGGCACCCTCGCGTCCGTGAGGGTGCCCGTCATGTCGGAAGGCAGCGACCTCCCCGTAGAAACCGCGGCACAAACCGCAAGCACAACAATAGGCCTATCTTTTTGTCCACTGCCAGCCGGGCGAGGGCGGGGAAGGACTCTCCCGGCATGGATGCAGCCAAGGATTCTTGACCCAACCCCCGTGCCAGGAGGGTTACAGCAACAAGCAGCAACCGGGGCGGGGCCGGAAACCGATTGTTTTGGGCAGCGGGAGACAGGCGTATCGACTATTAATAGTGCAGTACCTGTGATAGCGGCACAACCCGCAAGTGTAACAACAGCTTTATCTTTTTATCCACTGCCAGCCGGACGAGGGCGGAGCAGGACTCTTCCGGCATGGATGCAGCCAGGGATCCTTGACACAACCCCCGTACCGGGAGGGTTGCAGCAACAAGCAGCAACCGGGGCGAGGCCGGAAACCGATTGTTTTGGGCAGCGGGAGACAGGCGTATCGACTATTAATAGTACAGTACTTGGGACAGCGGCACAACCCGCAAGTGCAACAACAGCTTTATCTTTTTATCCACTGCCAGTCGGACGAGGGCGGAGCAGGACTCTTCCGGCATGGATGCAGCCAAGGATCCTTGACCCAACCCCCGTACCGGGAGGGTTGCAGCAACAAGAATCAACCGGGGCGGGGCAGGAAACCGAGCGTTTCGGACAGCGGGAGACAGGCGGATCGACTAGTGCAGTGTCTGCGATGGCGGCACAGCCCGCAAGTGCAACAACAGCCCTATCTTTTTGCCCACTACCAGCCGGACGAGGGCGGGGCAGGACTCTCCCGGCATGGATGCAGCCAAGGATCCTTGTCGCGACCCCCGTGCCGAGAAGGGCGGGGCCGGAAACCGACTGTTTTGGGCAGCGAGAGACAGGCGTATCGACTAGTGCAGTACCTGCGATGGCCCCACTGTCGGTAGGGGGCGAACAAGCGAGTGAGGTGCAGCAAGAGGGGGGTCAGGCACTTGCAGTAGACGGGAGGTGTCTAGTAGATGTTACGCCACCGGTAGGGCGTGCGAGGCGTGCGAGCCCCCAGACGGGAGGCCCAGCCCTCGCGATAGGGGGGCTGCAACAGCAGGGATTGAATGGGGAGCAGCAAGGTGAGGGTATGCCGTCGACGACAGCCACAATGCGCTTAGCAGTGACCCCGCCGCAGGTGGAACGCGGACGAAGGATTAATACCCCGGTAAGGACGAGTGCGGGGAGGAGACCAGCCCCTACATTGGGAGGCCTCCAACAGCAGGCGTCGCAAAGGCCAGTGCCGAGGAGGGGTAGGACCGAACCACTTTTGCAATCTGTCTTCCAGGTCCGGCGGGATAGGGCATCATCAGGCGATCGGCCTTCACCGCGCCCACAGGCGCGTTCGACGCACCGCTCGCCATCGCCTTCGGGAAGAAGAATCATCACCACTCTGCCCCCACCTCAGCCGGGACTCTTAGGACGCCGGCAACGATCTACCTCCCCTCTGTCAGGGAGGACGGCACGCACGCGTCAACGACCTCCGGTTACCTTTGCCGATGATACCCAATACCGAACGGCGTTGGCGCATCGAGAGGGGGCGCAAGACGCCCGAGCCAACCGTTCACGGTCGATGCCGACGATAGGGAGAAACGTCCCCCCTTTACCCCACATCATCGGGATCCGGCGGGGTAGGACAGCATCAGGGGATCGTCCCTCGCCACGACCAAGTTCACGGCCAAGGCACCGTCCCCCGTCTCCCTCTGGGGGGAGCATCACAAACTCTCCACCCTCGATCCGGCCAGGGATCCTGGGGCACCGGCGACGAGCTACCTCCCCTCCAACAGAGGAGTCGATGCGCCTGCACCAGCGATTTCGGTTTACGTCTACCGAGGATACCCGGAGCCAGCAGGCGTTGGTGCCTCGCAGAGCACCAACCGTCCAGGCCCATCGCCCGCAGCCGTCAGTGACTCTCTCAGAACTCATAGCCATTGCTAGAGCGTGGAGTACTAGAACAGATAGGAGGGAGGGTGGTTCTCGATTGATAGCAGGCTCTCAGGCCGGAAACAGCCTCTGTGGACGCCACGGGTCGCCGAACACTGCTCAATGCGCAGGGAGGGGAACCACACGACGACAGAGCCCTTCGCCAATGGATGAGGAAAGACGATGCGCCCCTATCTCGCCACACGATACACTTCCCGCTGGTGGCGGCGCTCAAAGTCGGATAAGGCCTCCTAGCCCACTACCGCCGAGTGCGATACCGGGCTCCCGGGACTTAAACACGAGGTTGCAAGACGCTTACCTTGCAGCGAGGAGCTTTATTCGGAGGGGGCCCACATCTACGAGGGGTCACAACCGAGCCGGCGGAGCTCCAAGTCGGATAAGATCCACTAGCCCACTACCGCCGGGTGCGTTACCGGGCTCCCGTGATTTGAACACGGGGTCCCAAGACGCTCGTCTTATAGCGGGGAGCTTTGTTCGGAGGGGGTCCACAACTACGAGGGGTCACAATAGGGGAGGTGGCGCTCAAAGCCGGATAAGGTCCTCTAACCCACTACCGCCGGGTGCGATACCAGGCACCCGGGACTTGAACCCGAGGTCTCACGACGCTCGTATTGCAGCGGGGAGTTCTGTTCGGAGAGGGCCCTCAACTACGAGGGGTCACAATAGGGGAAGAGCAGCCCTCAACGTCGGTGCAACTCCTACGAGGGTAGGGCTTCCTCCCCCGATGACGCTGGGGGCGACACCGGGCTCTCAGAACCCAAGAGCGGTCTGCCTTCTCCCCCGTTCGAGAGCAAGGAGTGGTCAGCAACGCCAAAGGCCCAGCGACCCAATGGATGTTGAACACGTTCCGGAGGAGGCACCCCAGGGGGGAAATGAGCGCACTACGGCGAGAGCTAGTTTGGGAGTGAGAGTAGGTGGGCCAACGCCGACGGGGAACAGGAGGGCAAACGGTAGACTCGGGAGCTTCGCCCAGCCGGGGATTTTGAGGGGATCCACGTCGGAGAGGCACCAACAGGGGTACTTGTCACCCCGGGTCAGCAATGGTGCCCACAACAGGATAAGACTTTCTGTGCAGATGGCACCGGATGCGGCATCGGGCTCTCTGGAATCGAGCCCTGAGTCGCAGGATGCACGCCGTGGAGCGAGCAGCCTAGCCCGAAGGGGGCTTTGGAGGAGGGGCACGCCCGCAAGGAGTCAGCAGGGGTACCGTGCACTTCCCGTCGAAGATGTCGTTCGAAGTGGGGTGAGGTCTTCTCCCCCATTACCGCCGGGTGCGGAACCGGGTTCCCGGGACCTAAACCCGATGTCTCAAGACGTTCGTGTTGCTACTGGGAGCCTTGTCCGGAGGGGAGGCTTGGGCGGACTCACACCTCTGAGGAGCCAGCTGGGGTGCGGGGCAGCTCTCATCGATGGCGGAGCTCGCACTAGGGTAGGGTTTCCTTCTCCGCTACCAATGGGGGCGGCACAGGGCTCTCAAGACCCAAGAGCGGTCGTCCCCCCCCCCGTTCAGGAGGAGACGCCGCGCGAGGACGATGCGCCTAGCACGGAGAGAGATAGGGTAGAAGTGAGAGGGAGCCTCCATCGCACCAATAGCGGTACCATGTTCGGAAGAGGTCCCAACGGGGCGGCGGCGGAACTCGGACCGTCCACAAGGGCGGTAATATCAATAGTCGAACGGCGGCGGGCCACGAGGAGGGTACCTACAGAGGACCTTATATCCACCAGGACAAGGGCACGCACCCGAATAGCCGCTAGGGCCGCCGCACGATCATCGGAGCAGGAAGAAAGACGCCAACCTCCCACCGAGCCGCTCCACGGATCCTCCCGTCAACAGCCAACAACGACGCAGCCTTCGTCATCGATAACACCTTTGGAGACGGCACCGTCGTCGCCGGAACCATCTCCGGATACACCCCGTTCAGCACAGCGGGCGCGAGAAACTACGCAATCACCGACGGCAACGGGTGCGGGGACTCCCTTGACGAGCCCCCTTCCGCTTGGAGTACCCGCCATGGAATGTTCGCCGCCGTCGCCACCACCCCCGCCACGGCGGCCCCGCCACGGCGGCTACCGACAACTACCCGTCCCTCGACAGGCGCACCACTTTTGACGCCGCCATCTCTACCGTCCACCAGAGACGCCAGAAGAAAGAGGGCAGCCCCAGCAGGAGACCTCGGAAGACTGCTGCGTATGCTACGAGGCATTGGTGGCCCCGATGGTAAATCTAGGGAACTGCTCTCACCGGCTGCATCTACCGTGCTACGCCGCACTTCGTGTTAGGGCAGGGGCCGACCTGCGCTGCCCGACGTGTCGGGCGACCGTAACAATTGGTGAAGCCGACGGGATGGCGTCCCGTCAGCACAGCGACGAGATCATAGCAGAGGCCCTAGCGATCGCGCGGCAGGAGATGCCGGCCGAGAGGGGAAGGGGGGCATCCACAAGGATCACAGGGGGCGAGAGGGGCGAACGATTGATATGTAGTATCTGCCATGGACTGGTTGAGGAGGCTGAACGCGTACAGGTGTCCTGCTCGTGCGACGTGCATCGCCGCTGCGCTCTAGGCTTTTGCGAGGACGCAATCCCTCGAGCCAGATTCATCGGCGAGGCACGGTTAGTCACGTGCCCGAACCCCGCCCTACACGAAGTTCAACAAGAGGTGGACCTACACCCCCTCTTGCAACAGATTCGTACCATTGGCAGGTCGCTGGACACACAGGACGAACGCGATTTAGTGAACAGGGTCACCGTTGCCGAGAACCGCCTTCGGAGCAGGACCCACATTGTGCCCGAAAGGGTGGATCGGACACTGAATACCACAGCGCGAGACGAGGAGAACCTCTCTTGGGACTGGCGTAGCATGATTCCACAACCGTATGCGCTATGTGGAGTCTGCGATAGGAATATGGAAGACGACGAGAGGTTCTCTTTCTCCGGTTGGCTCGTCCACAGGAGATGCGCCGTTGAAAGCGTAGAGGGGGCAGACAATAGGGGAGACGACCGGTTTGGGGTGGCCATTCGGGAAGGGACAGGACCGTCGCGGCGGAGAACGTTCCTCCTCGCGGAAATTCTGCCGAGGATCCATCTGAGGTACGACCGCGCTTCCGACCGGGGAGCCTATCAACAGCGTCAGTTGGAAATCCTATGGCGATCGGTGAATTCGGGTATGGAGGAGGCCACAAGCCAGGACGAAAGCCGCCAACAAGCGCAAGGAGGGAGGGGAGATGACGTCGAAACATCGTGCACCTATTGCGGCCAGGTTCTAGATGACTCTGCTGGAGAGTCGGGGGGCAGCCACGTGCGAATACCTATCCCGTGCGCCCACGGAGGGTTTGTGCATGCACGCTGCATGCTGGACCGGGCAGATCGCATCGCGAGAGGACATGCCGACCCGAGGTCCTGCGTAGTGTGCCAATCTGCGTGGCCAGAGGGGGGCAGGCCTCCCCACCCGGCGGAACTTGCCAGAGGGCTGCCCATGACCGAGCAGGGGGGGGAGGTGGGCGGCGGTGAGTAGTGCCCTGCAGTTCGCCGCCCTCCTTGAGCGGGGTGACCTCGGCGCGGAGTCAGACAGTTACGTGACGACCGGGGTTCACAACACGTTCGAGCACATGGTGAGTGCCCTGGGGAGGAGCCCAACCTCTTCGTTCGTGCTGTGCTCCCTATTCTGCGATGCGCTGGATCTACCGCAACAAGCTTACCTCGATTTCCCCCGCACGAGGGAATGGGAAGAGGCGGCCGCCCACTATCAGACGCTGTTCGCAGCGTACGGCATCCGACCCCAGGACATATTACTCCGACTCCCAAACCGGAGGCTCTACATTGGACCTCATGTCCAAGAGTATTTGGCGGGCCTTGACGCCGAATGGGAGGAACGATTGACGAGGTGGACCCTCGGTGTCCAAAGGGCGCTGGAGGCAGGTGACGCACTGCCTCCTTTCCCGACGGCGGTGGCGGCCCCACCGGAGCGAGTGGACTCAGCGCAGGGGGACAACCGGTTGGCAAGGGGGCAGCCTGAAGAGAGAGGCGCCGCTCCAGGCTCAACAGAGAGTCGTGAGACCACAACGGACACCGCGCTAGCAGGCCTATGTACCTATTGCGGTGAGGACATACAAAACTCAGACAGGAATCCAGAGGTCGATCATCTGTGGACAACCATCACTTGTGACCATGACAGCAGACAGTTGGTACACGCCGGCTGCATGCTGGATCGTGCGGAACGCCTCGCATGTGGACACACAGACCCGCAGCCATGCGTCGAGTGTGGCTCTGAATGGCCGGTAAGAACCCGACCTCCCCATCCGGCAGAGTTGACTGAGGATCTTCCCAGACCCCGGCCGGGGGGAAGATGGCCGGCAGTAGGAGGTGCCCTGCAGTTCGCCGAGCTTCTTGAGGAGGAGGGCACCCATCTGGTACCGGCCAGTTATGTGACGACTGGTCATCACCCCACGTTCGATCATATGGTGAGAACCCATGGAAGGAGCCCAACCTCTTCGTTCCTGCTGTGCTCCCTGTTCAGCGATGCCCTGGGCATGCCTCGAGCGGCGTACCTCGACTTCCCCCGCACGAGGGAATGGCAAGCGGCCGCCGCAGACTACCGTGAGCGTTTTGCCGCGCATGCCATCCGACCACGGGATATCATGCTCCGACTCCCAAACCGGAGGATCTACATCCCACCACACGTCCAGGAGTTTCTGGCAGGCCTCCACGCCGAATGGGAGGAACGCCTGACTAGGTGGACCCTCCGGGTACGAAGTGCATTGGAGGCAGGTGACGTGGTGCCTCCTTTTCCGACGACAGGGGCAGACACGCAAGGAGGGACGGGCCAGGCGCTGGAGAGCGAGCCATCAACAGGGGGGCATAACGATCAGGACGGCAATGTTGGAAATGCCATAGAGAATCGTCAGGCCGCGGGAAACAGGGACGCTACGTCGGCGGGACAAGTGGGAATCCCCCGGACATCCCCCGGACAACATCCAGCCTCTCCCTGACCAGGTGCACCCTCGGGGTACTAAACGTGCGGCAAGCAGGTGATGCGCTACCTCCTCTTCCGACGGCAGAGTGGACCCCGGGGCCCAAAACGCGTTGGGGGTAGGGGACGATTTGACTCCTCTTCCGACGGCGGCGGTGTCTACAACGGAGGAAACGGTCCCGACGGCGGAAAGCGATCCGCAAACTAGGGGGCAGGTGGAACAGGGAGGCGCCGCTAGGAGTGCCATAGAAAGCCGCCACACCGAGGGGGGTAGGGATGCCGCGCTAGCGGGACAAGTGGAGATCCCTCAGGCAAGGCCCAGTACCGCCTCTGCAACACTTGCGGCGGCAACGTCTCCTAGATCAGCTGGAAGCGCATCGCCCTCGCTCGAGGGCGGCCAAGGTGGAATGGGGGCAAACTTTGGAGGTCCCTGTCCAAGTGCTGCGCGGCCTCTGCCTCCGGCGGCAGAAACGACACCGCTGGGAGGAGAAGCTCTGGCGTCGGAGGGCGACTCGCGGATAAGGGGGCAGGTAGATCAGGGAAATGATGCTGTAGTAGCCATGGAAAACCTTCAAACATCCAGAGACAGGGATGTCACGCCACCGGGATGCTTGAGGGTGCCCATGACACCATCCGGCGCCACCCCAGCAACACCTGGAGATACTCCCTCTGAACCTGGTAGCGCAGCCAGGGAGGGGGGTGGCACAAGAGGCGGACGGGGCCGACCGCGGGGGTCTGGGAGGGGGTCACGAGCGACAAGCACTGGGAGAGGGGCCGTCACGAACCGGGAAAGAATCCCTCGACCCGACGGCAGTGAGCCGCCCTCGGCCCCTGAACCGAGAGGAGGCAGCGAGTCGCCCTCGACTCCTGGATCGAGAGGGGGCATCGAGCTTCGTTCGGATCCTGGATCGAGAGGGAGCGGTGGTGAAGAGAGAGAACTCCCCAGGGAAGGAGAAGGTAGCGAGGGGGGAGGATCAGCATCGGGGAGCGTAGGGCGACTCCGTGCATTCATTGGCGCCAGTCAAGACGGCGTGATGTGCGGGGGATGTCGATCGGCAATCGCTCGGGGGCACCGAGTGGTAGGGCTGCCGTGTGGAAACCAGCACGTTATGCACGCGCGGTGTGTGGTGGAAGCTATCCGAAGGAGTGGGTCACACGCACAACTCATTTGCGCTACACGAGGGTGCATGGCCCGCCATGGGAGACGGGAATCACTGGAGGCAGCAGTTCAGGCTGATCCTGGACTCCGTGTCACGGTCGCAGGACTTGGAGGAAGGCAGGACAACAACTACGATGAACGGAGGGAAGAGCTTTGCTACCCGTGGGACCAGGATTCGTTAGGAATAGCAGGGCCACTAGATAATGTTTCTCTTGAACAGCTCCAACAACGTTTCATCACCGTGGTTAAGGTACAGCCGGGGCTAGCTACTGTCCACGCCAAGCTTCTCACCCACGTGCTCGGTCTCCTGAACCACGCCCTTGGAGCGCATTGGCCAAACAGACACTCAGAGACGCCGAGGTCGCTCCTGAGGGCCATTAAGCTGTGGTACATCGTGCCAGCACTGCTACACTCGCAGGACAGCCGCGTGAAGCGACGCGAGAGATTCGCGTCCGTCGAACGTGGTGACATCACGCTTATTCTCCCGTGGTTGATGGAGTACACCAGCCGAGCATCGTCACGGCTTAGGGGCCCAACCTACGAAGCCACAGACGCGGCTAAGTACGAGAGAGCGTCGTCAGCCTGTCGCCACTCGGGCGGGGTGTCAGTAGCAGCACGCTGTCTTCTCGCGGAAGCGCGAGCGCCCGGCAACGAGGTGACATGGGAGCGGGTGAAAGCCAAATTCCCGGGGGAAGATCGTGCCTCCATCTCCGAGTCGGCAGCGGCCGCGGTGGCAGCAAGCTCCACGGAACCGGAGGAAGGAAGTGTTCCCAACTGGCGTCCAGAGCAAGAGTTCGATTCGCAGGTGGCCCTCGACGTCATCAACTCACGAAATGCGTTATCAGGCGCGGGGAGTGACGGTCTACGCTTCTCACACCTGCAGTCGGTCATCAGGACCGGCTTCGGTCGCGAGAAGTTTGGAGCTAGCATCGAGGCCTTTTGGAGGCGGATCTTCGACGACCCCGGTGCATTCCCGCCGGAATTCTGGCAGCTCTTCTTGCAGTCCAACCTCACTGCCTTGGGGGAAAAATGTCGCCCCGTATGTGTAGGTATGACATGGAGACGTCTTCTAGCAGCCGGGACTATGCGGCAGTGGCGGCCACGGCTGGAAGAAATTAATCGTGAGGCAAGACAGTTTGGGGTAGGGGTTCGAGGGGGGGTGGAGCAGGTAGCTCTACGCGCCCGGGTGCACCATGAGGCAAGAAACTGGCTCATCCTAACCGACTGTTCCAACGCCTTCAACACTGTAAAGCGGACGGCAGTACTTGCCGAGGCGGCCACTTGCGTGCCCGCGCTCACGCCGTTCATTGCTAAATGCTACGGCGAGAGGCCCGCCCCTACGTTTTTCCAGATGGACTCGGGGGAGCGGCGTAAAATTGACTGCTCCAGTGGAGTGCAGCAAGGGGATGCCATGGGCCCGGCGCTGTTCTGCATGCCACTGCTGCCAATACTCAAACGGGTCCGTGAGGAGTTTGAACCCCGGGGTGTTGAAGCCTTTGCCTACCTTGATGACATCAGCATCGGTATATCAGAGATTACACCGGACACGGTGAGAGTAGTGCCCTTTCTCCAGCACGAGCTGTGCGAAATAGGCGTTGCAATTAACCCCAGCAAGACGGTTGCTTTGCCTCCAAAAGGGCATGTGCCTACGTCGGAAGAGATAGCACTTCTGGGGGGCATAGGTGTCCGCATTGCGGAAGGGGGGGGGTGGGGTAAAGGTGGTTGGCGTGCCCATAGGCACTGATGCGTTCGCGGTGAACAGCGCCGTCGAGATAGTCCGAGATGGGGGAGCAGAGCAACTCGCGCGCATCCTGCCGCGTATGCCGGACAAACAGTCGGCGAACCTCATCGCCACCAGTTCAATGGTGAAGCGGACCTCCTACATTGAGCGGGTAATGGACCCGGAGCTGTCACTACCCGCGTGTCAGCGGGCAGACAATAGCGCAATATGGATGCTCGAGCGCCTTCTCGAGCTTCCAGGGATAGCGGACGAATCGCCGTTCTTTGCGGACGGATGCCCGGCGAACCGGTTGACGCTGCAGCCCCACCAGAAAGCGCAGGCGAGCCTCTCCACAGGGGCCGGGGGGTTTGGACTGTCATCGGCTGAATCAAGGAGAATGTCAGCGTCCATTGGGAGCTTGGTGGCGACGGTGCCAGAGGTCCTTGCTGACCTCTCCGGCCCATTGGGGGGAAAAGTCCGAAGGGAGTTGCCCAATTCGGACCTCGTTCGCCGCATATGGAGTAGCGTCAGGGACCTCCGTGACATCCATGGGGTATCGGAGGAGGCAATGGCGAACGTGGTCCCGGAAAGCTGGCGGAACAGGGCGTTTCGCGCGAACGAGGGAGGAGTCTCAGAGCAGTCTGATATGGAGGCATTGCCGGCACATGAAGCCCAAACGATCAGCTCCCACAAAGCGCAGCACAAGCTGGGGCAGCAGGTAAACCGGGTACGGTACCAACGGTACGTTGCGTCTCTGGACCAGCTCCCCGAGGCAGCAGGCCCGTCGAGTCGGAACGACGTGTTCGGGGGAATCGAAACCAGAGATCTTGCCAAGGCTCGGCAACGGAGCCTATCGGGACCAGGCGCTGTCGCCTGTTTGAGGGCAAGGCCTGTGGACACGGCACGAATCATACCGGCTTCGGAGTTCGTGTCTATGGGACGGCGCTTTCTGGGAATGGAGGAGCCCATAGCGACGAGGTGCCCCTGCTGCGAAGCGACGGATGTCACCACGCGTCACGCGCGCACATGCCACCGAGCAGGCGCGCAGGTAAACCAGCATCAGCCGCTAGTCCACGCGCTGTCCCGCACCTTCAAGCGGTTGTCCATCCGCCATCAAACGGGAAAGCGGAGCGCCCTTCAACGCCGACAGAAACCTCCGCATGGATATAGTGATCGAGAGGGGAGGCCTCCGAGACGCTACGTCGTCAGAGTACCGTAACAAGGCGATACTCCTCGACATCACGCACGCAGACCCCCAAGCGAGAGTCCACATGCGGGCTGGCAGCGCTGATCGAGACGGATCAGCTGCCTCCACTTCCGAGGCGCGAAAGCGCAACCACTACGCTCGTGCAGGACAAGTGTCCTTCGACGAGCGCAGCCATAAACTTGTCACCCTCGCGGTGGAAAGCTTTGGACGCCTCGGGAAGGAAGGCAGCGATTTCATTGACCAGCTGGCAACGAGCATCATCGGAGGAACGGACGGGGGATCTCTAGCAAGAAAAGGGGTTTGTAAGGAGCATCTTTTCCAGATCATATCGGTGACCACCCAGGTCGCGATCTCGCGCCGGGTGCACCGATATAAGCTCGCCCTTCGAGACCGACAGGCCGCCAGGGGGAGAAGAGAGAGGAGGAGGGAGAACTACTTCCAATGGCGTGGGGATGGAATGTAGATACGGAGTAGGACGCAGGGCGTATAGATACATAGTCAGTGAAAATATATCGGTAAAAGGTAGTGCGTAGTCAATTGAGTATACGCAAGGAAGGAGAAAAGGTTGGATAAAATTGAGGGTGTTCGACGAATTATGTTAGTTTTTTCATCTTGAATGAATAACGCCCTGCACATTGTCAGAAGGCAAAAATAAAAAAAATATGATGTTGCAACAAAAAAATTTGCATTGCAAAAGAAAGGAGCGTTACCGTTACGATCTGAGAATTTATGACGGGAGTAGGGGGCAAAAGGAGACTTTTGTCCGGGGGAACGGGTTCTCCGCGATCTCTGGCATTGTACTTTTCACCCTAGCTATTATCATTTGGGCGTGGATATATTGTAATTTCGTCTACAATTGCAACATTTCTCTGTGGGGAGAGTGAGAGGTTTTCACTCACAGGGGTGGGTTTCCTCTTTCTTATCATGTTTTTTTTTTTTGTTTGTGGTTGGTTTAGGTCGTGGAGTTGTGTGTTGTTGTCTTGGTTCGTCAATGTTACGTAAAGAGTCAGGGAGGGTATTCGTTGTGCCTCTTTAGCTTGACAGTTACGTGCCGGTTCGGGATATTGGCATATTGTGTGTTATTTGATTCTTGACATCTGGGTGTTATGGGATGACGCACAATGTCACTTCTGCTGTCCCTACCACTGCTGGGAGATAATAACAAACGACCTGGATCATCAAATCATCGATTGTCTGGGTGTCTTGACTACCTGTGCTTGGGGCTGACGAACGAGGAGGCAGCTAGATCTCTTGGGTGAGTCGAAAGCTGCTTCTTCCTCGGTCTGGCCCCTGCTGATGCTCATCCATATTTTTAGTACCAAAATTGCAAACCTAATAGCCACGTAGTAGATCGTTCAGCGTACGGGTCCCACTCAGCCCGCCAAGAATTCCAAGCCTAGGAGTGAATGGTTGAGTTGAGTTTAGTGCCCGAGGAGAAACCCGCGGTCCCACCCGTGCGCGATGGGCCAAGATGATTGTAGTTCGGTTGCCGACATCGGTCGCGAATACGAGCCAAACGTTCGATTCCGTGGCACGACAATCATAAATTCCGTATCATTCGAACCCCGGCAACGGCCTCCACAGCCTAAAACGCACCCTACGGGAAGAAGAAAGCTAGCCAAGGAGTAGATGGCGCTATACCCGACGGAAGAACAAAGGGACCGGCTTGCCGTCATGCGTTGAAAACAACGCCGCGGGATCCTTTAAACGAATATCGTGGTTCTTGGTGAGTCGCCCGTACATGAAGTACGAGTCAGATTTGGTCAGATGGCCAAAAAAACAAAACAGTGATAGTACAAGGGAGGGACATGAGCTCTGCTGCATTCGAACCGGGAAAGGGCAAGGTGCACGTCCAAATACTGTGTGCTGACCCAACCTACATATGCGTACTCTGCCATAGACTGACACCGTTCTACATGTACGAGTACACACTTGAAATCAGGATATTGTTTTGGGTGAAAAGCACGATATTACTTCTCGCCCCCGGGACGCAGTGCGAACCGACCGAGGCCACCTCGGCCGCCCCTGGCAAGGTCGGGAGGGGCGAGCAAAGGTGAGGCACGTCCAGCAAAACAGCGCACCGAGAGGTGGACTCCATCTCAAGTTAGGTCGTGTTCGGCTCAAAACGTGGTACGAAATTGACTTTCAAACGGCCGAGGGCCAAGCTCAACGATCAAAATATCTACATTTATACATCGTACCAGGTAGGAGGTTCCAGGAAGGTTAAGATTGCTTCATTTCCTTGTTGTGTGAACTTATACTAGTTTCAGTACAGTACTCGTACAGTACCGAGGTGAAGAAAAGCTATGGAGTATATGTATACGTACGTTTGTCAAGTTTTCGTACTTTTGCCAACTTTTCTCTTCGTACGAGCACTTTTCGGCAAAACGCTGAGCACCCGGACACGGGAAGCCTGACCGGACGGACACATTGATCGAAGTCTCGGCGCTATCCGTGCACTCTGGAGCGCATGGCCGGCGCTCGATGTTTTATTTTCGGCGGGAGTAGAAAAGACGATTTCCCTGGTTTCAGTACAAGAGGCCTTTTTTTGTACGTACGTACCGGTACAATGTTGTCTGTTTTCTTCCGTATTATGCTCTTATGCGCTGTGAGCACACAATCCGGACATATACCAGGTAAACAACGGACAACATGCACAGATCCCATCGTTACAACGCTGCCGCCCACACGCCGTGCGTGTGCGACACTCCCATTTGCGCAGTATTGCCGTGGCTGGTTGTGGTTGTCGGAGCCTGCCGTCCGTGTTCCACCGTCTGCCTCACCAAGTACCAGAATTTGTTTTATACATACGTACACCTTCGTCCCCCTCGCTGCCTCGGCAAGGCATGCGGCGAGGCATGCCCTATCAGGCTTATAGCGTGGGGTAGGTCTTTCTGACGGGGTGTAAGGCTGGACACTGTTGGAAGGGCCTCAAGCTCAGACGGATATCAGGCGAGGACGATCGAGAAGAGCTCACGTAGCTCACAGGAAAACACACAGATGTATATTGTTTAGTACAATGATAGATAATTCCACGACATCGTCCCAGCACACAAAGCGGGAAAACAATTTTTTCACCAGTCATCCCGACGGACCCTCTTCGCCACATCATAAAAGCCATCATCCGTATACAAGTCCTCAGTAGTCTACGATAGATCCATGTCGATCTCCGATCACAACCAATAGTCCTCCTGATCGGAATCGTCAACGCACAGCGTCACATCTCTCAACGGAGTAACTCCGAAAAAATCCGAATTTCAACAGAGTCCCTCCCTTATTGGGAACATGTCAAATCATTCACCAAGAATTCACGACAAAACCCCCCAGAAACGTAAATAACAAAATCCACAAAAAAAAATCCAGTCCTCCTTCAGGAAACTATATCACAAAAAATCACCAGAAAAATTCAGTCCTCCGGAAACTCTATATTATCACAAAGAATCACCAGAAAAATTCAGTCCTCCGGAAACACTATATCACAAAAAATCACCAGAAAAATCCAGTCCTCCGGAAACACTATATCACCAAAAAGCATCAGAAAATTTCGGTGGTAACGGAAATCCGATGAGCAGAGTGGCTTTTTGAGGAAGTCTGCACATTGTTGCCGGGACTCTATGTGGACTACGTCAAACTCTCCCCGTAGTACAAGCTCCCTCAGAAAATGGTGTCTTACATCAATGTGTTTCGAGTTTGATGTGCACACTGGATTCTTCGCCAACTCAATCGCCCCGTTGTTATCCTCGAAAACCCTGATAGACGGTGAACCAAAGCCCGGAAAAATAAAACGCCACACATACCGCATGAAAATCACCCCCTTGATTGTGGCTGCCATGGCTACATATTCTGCCTCGGTGGTCGAAAGCGTGACACATTTCTGCGTCCGAAAACCAACACACGCGGGCACCTGCGCGTGTGGTGACTCCACCAGAGACGGACCTCCTGTCCGTGGCTTTGCTGGCACAGTTCGCGTCAGCAAACGCTACCAGCTCAATACCACTGCCTCCCTGAAAAGAAATACCGAAATCACTCGTACAAGACACGTGCTCCAAAATACCGATCGCTGCTCTCCAGTGCTTTTCCTTCGGCGAACATGTATAC
The DNA here is from genome assembly GCA_031763025.1 of Macrocystis pyrifera. Classification (NCBI taxonomy): domain Eukaryota; class Phaeophyceae; order Laminariales; family Laminariaceae; genus Macrocystis; species Macrocystis pyrifera. The sequence continues at coordinate 13,393,325 of JASSKH010000013.1, forward strand.
CTAGCTACCGCCCGGAGAGCGTTCGAGATATCCGGCCGCGTCTGGTTTGCAAGCCATATCAAGCACCCGACTAACTCACGAAAAGGCCAGTCGCCCTCAGATTCAGTCACGTCGATTTCCTCGAGTTCTAGGCCTGCTGCGAGCGGAGTCATCCTACTCGAGTTGACATTGAATCTTGCAGCCGTGCTTTCAGTGAAAGATTGCTGCGAAATCGCCAACCTTCCAGCCTCTCAGTCCCTAGAAAATCGGCATCCAGCATACCACCTCAAGTCGCCCAGATTATTGATCGGGACAAGTCGATTCAAGTCATCGCAGAACTGGTCACACCTGTCCTTCCGCCCCACCGCAAATATGTCATCCACATGCACTACGGTTACTATGGAATCAGACCCCGACTCGATCAAACGCATAACACAAGCACTGCTCAAATCCAAGACTCTTCATGTGCATCATCAAGTGGTTGTGCCACGATCTCGACGCTTCCTTCTCGCCGTAGAGACTGCGGTTCAACCGTACTATCTTACCGGACATTTCACCACGACCCTGAGGTAGACGCATCAAAACATCCTCATCCAGGTTCGACTGGACGAATGCCTGCTCGGCATCAAAGTGGCACAAATCCAAATCCAACTCGCATGCAATACCAACCAACAAACGAAAACAAGACCTCGCTGGCGTCGGAGCAAAAGTCTCAAAGAAGTCAATACCCTCACGCAGTTTGAAACTCCTCGCCACCAGCCTCGCCTTCGCCCTAACCACCTCGCCGTGCTCGTTGTTCTTCCACGTGTACACCCACTTCGCCGATATGACGTTCAAACCCTTTTGTTGCTACGAATCTCCAAAGGTCCCCGCCTCAGTCATACCTTGAAACTCCTGCCCCATGGCCCGTAGCCATAGATGGGAATACTCGTCCGCGCAAGACTCGACGTATGAATTCGGCGTCAAGAGCTCACTTGCCGGGCGAGTGGGCATGAGAAGGTTCTGGTGTGGTGCGTTTTGGGGACAAAGCACGTGACTTATTCCCTCCCGAGCCGACATCAACGACAGCAGTCCATGCTTCTGGCCTCCGTGGCTACGGGCGGTCTCCCCCTCGTACGGCCCCTCTGCACATCACCATCCTCCGGGCCCAGGTTGTATGATCCCAGTTCCCGCGCAGCACGCGCCGACATCCGCGACTGTTCCGGCGGCTGTGGCTGCGGCCGAGGTTGCAGCGGCGACGGCGGTGGTGGCGGAGACAACGGCAGCGGCGGCGAAGGCGACAGCGGCGATGACGATGGCAGCGGTGGCGATGGCGACAGCGGTGGCGATAGCAGCGGCAGCGATGGCGATGACAGCGGTGGCGATGGTGACAAGAGCGGTGATGGCAGCGGCAGCAATGCCGACGACAGCGGTGGCGGCGACGACGGCCGCGGCGATGACGTAGACCCTAAGCTCGGGTCGTCTGGGAGGTCCTGCACCTCCGGGGCCGGCAGCAGTGGCGGTGGCGTCGGGGAGACTCCCTCCGCCACCGCCGGCTGCAAACCAACAAAGGGGTTCCTCGCGTGTTTCCAAGTAACGTCGCGAGTGTAGGACTTGAAGCCAGACTGTAGCAGGATCTTGCATCAGTCCTGGGGGTGGTTGCTGCCGCTGCTCAGGTAAAGACACAGCTCCGCCTTCGGCTCCGATTTCAGGGCCCGTCTCACGTAGTGGAACCCCGGCTGCAGGAATGGGAGCAGCCGCGCAAACGGCGCCCTGCCGTAGAATTTCTGGAACGGGGAAAGCATGTCCGGTTTGTCCTTCACTCTCGCCGTCATGTTGGTGACGTCGCCGGCGTGGTGGTACGCCTCCGCCCATAGAGACCCCGTTGGCGGCATTTCTCGCCGTCGAACAGGCGCTTGGCTTCCAGGCAGGACGCCATCGTAAGCTCCAGCGTGCATGCGATGCGTCGCTCAACCGCACCATCGTGCTTCGGAGAGGCAATGGGCGTGTGCTCTCGACGGATACCGTGGCTGTTGAGCAACGCCACGAACCCCGCGTTGAGAAACTCGGTACCGTTGTCCGAACCGACGCACTCCACGATGGACGGGCAGCCATCAGCACGGATGCCGGATAGGAATTTAGCGAACTCCGATACCGCATCAGACTTCTTCAAGAAGTACGGCCAGCCTAGTCGTGAGAAGTCGTCCACGATCATCATCAAGTACATCGCCCCGCCAGCAGACGGAGGCCGGTTCCCCGAGAGGTCCACGAACACGCGCTGCAGGGGCTTCGTCGAGCGGCACTCGGTCGACCACGGCACAGCCATCCTCCTCCCCTTAGCTTCTGAACAACCAGCGCACGGCACCAATTCTCCAGACACTTTCACGCCCAACTGGCGTGTAGTCTCTCGCAAAGTCACCTCATGGGAGTGGGCAAGCGCAACGTGGAGATCGTTAATATTGATCTTCTGCATCTTGCCCGGGGACAAAACAGCGGCTGCGATAAACGTGTCGGGCTTCACTCTGGTGGCTTTCACATCCGACCCCGAGACCCCACGAGCAAAACTCAAACGACCACCCATACAGCAGAATCCATCGTTGCGCTACACTTGGGTGTGACCTCGTGCAGCGAAAACAAGTGAAACTTGAAACCAGGGACATATGCAACGTTCATCAAGACCACGTCCAAATCTCCCCCGGCACTGTGCATCACCATGCTCAACTTGCCAAAACATTCTACCTCCATCGACCCCATGTCGCCTACCAACAGGGAACTCTTACCTACGGGGGGGGGCTTGCACTCAGACATAAACGTAGGATCGCCGGTCACATGGTAAGTTGCACCGGAATCCGCAACCCACACTTCACCACCATCAAAACCAAAAACATCAGACTTAAAACCAGACTCGCAGTCGTTCTTGCCTGGGTGCGCAAAATTCGCGGCGAGGAGGTGGGCGTCAAACATAGAAGCACTGCTGTAGCCACTGCTTTCAGGCTCGGGGGAAGAACTGGTCGGGAGAAGAGCAGGCGGGACAGCAACGGGGGCACCCCCCGGGGTATAGCCACCACGGCCGTCACAGATTGAGGTGTACCCCCCGTAAAATACTGACGGGGAGGGAAGAGGGCTGGCGATGTTCACCTGTGCTTGCGCTTTGATGCTCATACGGGCACTGCGCAATGAAGTGGCCCGGCTGGTTGCAACGAAAACACAGCCGAGGGCCCGTTTGTACACCACCCTGTCGTGGAACCCAAATGGCTATCACTGGTGGCGGTGGGGCCTGCGGCAGCTGCCCTGGCGGTGGCTGAGCACGGGCCCAGCCCATCGGAGGTACCTGCCCCCCCTTGCCGAACGGGTTGAGACCCGTATCGTCCCAAACATAACGATTGGACGCAACATCCCAACGCCATTGAGGTCCTATGATGGCCCCCGGCGCCGGCTTGCCGCCCCCCCCCACCGCTTTGCTTCTGCTGCTGCGACTGCTGCTGCCGCTGCCGCCTGTGTTGCTGCTGCCGCTGCCGCCTGTGTTGCTGCTGCTGCTGTTGCTGCTGCATCCAGGGCGGCGTTTGCTGCTGCTGTTGCTGTGGCTGCTGCTGCTGCCGCTGTTGCTGCTGATGATGTTGTTGCTGCTGCTGCGGCATCCAAGGCAGCGCTTGCTGCTGCTGTTATTGCTGTTGCGAGCCCATGGGTTTTCCACTCACCTTCCGTCCTTTCCCATTCCCCCCACCTGCCGCTTCACTCCCCCCACCCCTTTCACCCCCTCCACCTCCTCCACCTCCTCCCCCTCTTCCACCGCGACCACCTGCGCCGGCCGGCCGGACATCGCCGACGTACAGAGCGAGCGGGTCCACCGATCCCTGCACTACCATGGCCCTCCGCATCAGGTCCTTTCCCACCTTGTCATCAGTGTAGGCACCTAGAATGATCTCATTGATCTCAGAACGAGGGATACCGGGGCGGGAAAGAATGGACTTCTTTTGAATCGCAAATAGCGAAGAGAGATTTTGCACAATATGGTATTATAGTTCACCTCTTCCTCACTCTTGCCATCACCTAGCATGGCCAGTTTGTCAGCTGCCTTGTCAACCCTACTCAGGAAGTCAAGGGGGTCCTCCCCTTCCACCATGCGGATCGTCTCAAGCTCTAGCTTCAACCTACGTTTTGCTTCACGAGCTTTCGGCATGTAGAAAACCTCCAACGCTTGCCACGCGCCGCTGGGAGATTTTGCTTTCTGCATGTCAAACTCTACCGCGGGGTATCCGACCATCGACCCCATCAACAAGCCGTACACCAATCTAGCATCCTTGATCTCCAGAGTGGAGTGCCTAACCTTCAGCTCTTCCTCGGACACGCCAATGTCCCCAATCATCACAGGGAAATCAGTGGGCTTGATAACATAAAGGCAACCAAACTCCTGGAGGTAGGCTATCATCTTACTCCCCCACATCAAGAAAACCACCTCTTCTCCACCAAATTTCGGCGGGCGAGACTGAGACAAAATAGGGCGGGACGAGGAAATTCCTTGAGACGTGTCTGTTGGTGCACCCTGCCCTGATGTCGTAGTTGCTGACTCGTTCGGCGCTGTTCCCGTTCCTCCCGCGGATCGAAGACGTGAAGAGGCCAGAAGCGCGTCCCTCTCGTCGCTGATCTCTCGCTCCCTCGCGGCCTTCTTGAGTAGGCGGATTTCTTCAATCATGGCGACATGTTCGTCACTCACTTGTATATCTTCACCAATACCATCACCGCCACCACCACGACCAACACCACCACCACCACCATCACTCATTTATATCGAGAACGTCCAATCCCTCACTGGGCTGACCGGTAACTGCCCAAGCCAGAGGCTTCCACTGCGCTAGCGTGTTGGAAGGGCCTCAAGCTCAGACGGATATCAGGCGAGGACGATCGAGAAGAGATCACGTAGCTCACAGGAAGACACACAGATGTATATTATTTAGTGCAATGATAGATGCTTCCACGACATCGTACCAGCACACAAAGCGGGAAAACATATTTCCCGACGGACCTTCTTCGCCACATCATAAAAGATATCATCCATATATAACTCCTCAGTAGTCACGATAGATCCATGTCGATCTCCGATCACAACGAATAGACACCCCCTCAAGAAGTGATGCCTTCTTGCTGCTGCGTGTGGCTGCGAGACCCAGCCGGCAGTAGAGTTGGGTGGTATGTGGTGCGTCAGGCACGGACACCTACAATTCGCGCGTCTTTTATTAGGCAGCAGCGGCAGAGCAGCAATGCTCAATCGGGATGTCCGTGCGCGGAGGCAGGCGCCACCACAGGCCAAACTACGGCACACTCTATTGCGCCGGTAGGAGGCTGGATTCGACGAGCTAGGAGGAGAGAGACAGAGTATCAACGAGCGGGGAAGAGACGGATTGAACTCACCCTGTGCGAGAATTTTGTTTTTCATATTCAAACCGCAACTGCGAGGAGCATTTTGTTTTTCGAGACGGGGGAGAAAGGGAACCGACTGGAAGGGGGTGGCAACAAGAGCACGCGCAAAGGAGAGGGCCGATACGGGTAAGGCGATGAGGCGGCCATGAAGAACTACAGCAGGACGGCACACGGAGACCCATGACCGGCGCGCACATCATCACGAGAGAACCAGTCATCGTTTCTTGTCTGCTTGTTTTTCACGAGGCAGTAGTATGTACTTGTTATTTGCGTCACTGGTCTTTGTAGTGTTGGCGAGTTGTATATCCTTCATGGGGAATGACCCCCGCAGTTATCAGGGACGTGGTGGTATCATAGCTGTGCTGCACCTATCGTCAGACAGTCCGGGAAGAAATTGCGATCGTTGGTACTTGTATGGTATGGTTCAATTGCTCCTTTTTCACTGCATGTCCGCGAGTCATCACTCTGACAGCACCCCAGACAGCAGGCGCGTTTCTCTCTGTGTTCACGACTACCGTGCGTTTCGTACGGTGCAGGCAGCACTCCAGACAGCAGCCGCTGTAGTCAGTAGCCAAGAGTTGGTTAGTTGTGGGAACGGGGGGAACTCTGTGCTGTGGTTGAGAGGATATACCCGTGGCCATGTGAGTTCAGTTTGCACATTGATTTCTTGTGTGCGCCATCTTCGTCTCGCGTATTTTTTGGCAGCCGAATTTCGCTTTTCATGGTTTTTTTCGGATCTTCGTAGGGCTCCAGTACCTTTGTGTGACCACGGACTCCTTCATTTGAGAGTTAATGTGAGAACAACAACAACAACAACATACGCAGCCTGACGTATACCTGCATCATCATCACTTCGCTCCCTGCTGCTTCTTCTGCGTACTGCTGTGTGTGATCCAACATTGCCACTGCTCTAGCTGCTGTGCTCAGCACAAGTCGCAAACAGCAGGTAGCGTGCTACGCGCATGTGGCAGATCCGCGCTGTACTCACAGAGTCCTACGTGCTTGTTGTTGTCATCGGTATTGGCCTATGGACATACCTGCTGCTGCAGTGTGTGACCGGCATTTTTTGCTCCGTACCGATCATCCCCGAATCGCGTCGAGTCCAGTACAACAAATCGTTCGTACAAACTGTAGTTAGTGTGTTATGTTCGAATATAAAGGCTAAACCAATGAGCTACTTAGTCAGCTGATCAAGCCCCTAATCAGCGCCTGGTTTTTTCCTTCATGTTGTCCCCCTCCCTAGTCGTGCGTTCTTTTAATAAAGTGGTTCACTCCACTTGATTTTCCCATTTTCTACCCACGGCAGAAAAGGCGGAAATACGACGTCTGGCGGGACTCGAACCCCGGACTTCTTTTGTTCGATTATAAAGGATAAACCACTGAGCTACTCAGTCAGCGCTGATTAAGGGATTGATCAACCCCGGAAGATGTTATCGGCGGAAGGCCGTATCGAGCCCAAAGGTACTTCTTTTCTTTGTTTATAAAGGATAGACCACTGAGCTACTCAGTCTTTACAAAATAACATGTTAGTGGATCCCCTGGTTTAGTGGATCACATTGTCAAAAATGAGTGGTGGATCACCGGGTTAGTGGATCACAATTTCAAAAATAGCTGGTGGATCACCATGTTTAGTGAATCACCTTTATTATAGGAAAATAAGTGGTGGATCGCCGGCTTAGTGGATCACATTTTGGAAAATGAGTGGTGGATCACCGGGCTACATAGCGGATCACAATTTCCAAAATAGCTGCTAGGCGTGAGTCTTGACATTTTTTTTTTTGTTTCATTTGTTATTAAGGGCGACCCTTACGAGTACGAGATCGTACGTACCAGAAAAACATACAAGAGGTACGATATCGTACCAGAGATAATTAAACACCAGACTTAGTGGATCACACTGGAAGAAAAACCTCTGGAAAATCGGATAGTTCATCACAATGTAAGAAGTTGATAAGTTGGTGCGAAACAGCGTTAAAACCAAATAAACAACCACGAGTTCGCACCAGAAAAACATACAAGAAGTACGATATCGTACCAGATATGAATAAAGACCATGCTTAGTGGATCACACTGGCAGAAAAACCGCTGGAAAATCGGATATTAATAGTGCATCACAACGTAAGAAGTTGATAAGTTCATGCCAAACAGCATTAACACCAAATGAACAACCACGATTTCGTACCAGAAAAATATGCAAGAAATACGATGTCGTACCAAAGATGAACTATTAATATCCGATTTTCCAGCGGTTTTTCCGCCAGTGTGATCCACTAAGCATGGTCTTTATTCATCTCTGGTACGATATCGTACTTCTTGTATATTTTTCGGGTGCGAAATCGTGGTTGTTCACTTGGTGTTAGTGCTGTTTCGCATGAACTTATCAGCTTCTTACATTGTGATGCACTATCCGGTTATCCAGCGGTTTTTCCGCCAATGTGATCCACTGAGCATGGTCCTTATTTATCTCTGGTACGATATCGTACCTCTTGCACATTTTTCTGGTGCGAAATCGTGGTTGTGCATTTGATGTTAGTGCTGTTTCGCATGAACTTCTCAACTTCACACATTGTGATGCACTATTCATATCCGATTTTCCAGCGGTTTTTCTGCCAGCGTGATCTACTAGGCGTGGTCTATATTCATATCTGTGGCGCGTAAACTCTACTGTACGAAGCCCGTCCTGTTCCCTGTGCTATCCCCCACTACGTCCTAGCGTCGTTCCCTGCTACGCCCTAGCATCGGTATAGTAACGTTCCTAGAATCGTTCCTGATGGTGATGTATTGAGTACCTGGTATACAACAGACCGAACTGTGTACGTGTAAGAACAACGTAACTTTGCCGCAAAATACATTTACCCGAATATCCAAACCAAGATACTCGTGAAGTCGTACTCGTGTGTAGTGACTACACATTAACATAGACAAGAATCTCAGTGTCTACGTTCCAATGCTGACTAACTGCCGTATTGCAGTCTTACTGAACATTTATCCTGACAGTAAGCTCAGTAGTTTCCTATTCCTAAACACTCTGTCAATATACAGCAGTGTACTTTATAGATAACCTCTCCTGCGGTAGGGCTGTTAGAAGACGGGGGTTGAGATCCATACGTATATATAGTGGTGTGCAGTCTCTACGCACAGATACGGATATACTAGTATCTTAATGTGGATATTCGGGTACATGCAATATGCGGATAGATTACGAGTCTGTCTCACTCATAGTACGATCTATTGGGCCGCACGCCCATGGTCTTACCTGGAGCCGGCAATTAAATTAAATTGGCGCGAAGCGCCAAAAGCGAGGGAGCAAAGTGACCAAAGATTTTTTTCGCCGATAGGCGATTTGTTTTTTTTTTTCGTATAGCGGTGGGTACAGGCTTTGTCTGCCTGTAACTAAAAACGTTGTGTTTTTGTATTACTGATTGCGAGAGCTGTACCTGACCGATTTCCACACACTCGACATCTACAGAAGCGGACGATCGTAGGCTAACGCGTGGAACTTGTTTCGCTGGACAAATTGTCTCGAGTTGGTCACCGTCGGAGTGCTGCTATGGTCTTGGTGATGTTTTGGGGGCGGGACTATTTCGTTTGTAGTTTGACTTCGTTTTCTGTGAACGCACACGGCCTACGGCATGTAACAGACAAACTCGCTTTCTCTATCTATCTACTGGTGGTACTGGCCGACAAGACGAGTACTACATACAGCTTTTGGGGTGTGTTTACACTTGTCCATAACACAAATGCTGGGTACGTTTACCTTGATGTTCTCCATCTATTAGATACACTTCTTTCTTCTCGCCTTTCCTCTGGATGTTTTCAATAGATCAGACGATGTTTTTCTGCAGCGACCGGTTCAGTTTGCCTATGATAATTCCACGAGCACTTACTTACCGTGAGTAAGCAGCTAGCCTGGCCGGGTGAAGTCAATAATTATTAAGTGCGTGCAGGTGGGAGCACGTGCCCATGGGAAGTCATCACCGGGTTCACAGGTGTGCGCATCGTATCCTCTCTTGCACCTAAATCGAGTAGGTTCTCAAACAAAACGTATTTCCATTACGCTTGTGAGTCCTCATTGGGGGCAACACGCAGAAACAGTCTTCGTCGCTCACTGCTCCTACAGCCCCCCGAAACATATAAACCCAACAAGTTCTTCGCATATATCTCAAACGCATTCCGCTCTCAGAAGCTGTGCACCGCATGTAAGTGTCGGATGTAGTTTGCAAGGACAGCACCTACATTTCTTGCGGAATAATCAAGACACGTGAACCATACGTTGATGAACAGTATGCCCAACACAAGAATACAACCATCCTCGTAACATCAACGGAGTAAAAACGTCGCCTACAAGCGGTGGCAGAATCTATCCCTGAAGCATATCGAGACAAAAAAACAGTGCACATGCTGCACGCATCGTGCACCACTTGGTTTAATCTGAACATTATTATTCGGGCCGCCCGCGCTCCACGTGCGCCATCATCGTGGGCTAGAATTGCAGCCCGCCTGACACATTTCGTCTCGGGCGTATAAACTCGCACTCCCCACTGAATTTCTAATTTTCGTTCGTCTCCTTCGGATGCTTAAAAGTCCCGGGAAAGCTCGTCGGATGCACAGCACTTGATACACCTTCCACCTTCGTGCTGCTGCCAAAAGTGATTATGATGGTCTTTCTATGCTCCTACTGCCATCTCATACCCCCCGGCAAACCCACTAAAATCTGGATGGCATTGACGACAGCACAGCTACCCTCTGCACCCCCATGATCTCGGGCAGTTTGATGTTCTGCACACTATCTGCTCAACCTGAAGGTCATCAGCGATTCAAGCAAAGCCTTTGCCACGAGTGGTACTTGCGGGGCCTTCACTACCGACGAAAGCGCGGCAGTTGGTCTTGATGGGTACACCTTTTGCGCAAACAGCCCTTGGTGGTTCCCTGGTGTTAATGTGACCGTGATGACGGCGTTACCACCCGCGAGACGTCGAACGTGGGAAGGACGTGTCATTTAGCCCAAATGCCGCAAGAAAATTACTGGAATTGTACAGGCCCTCACTCGAGCATCCGAAACTTTCAAACACGAAAACGGGTTGGGATTCACTTTCTGTTTTAACAGTACGCCTCGAGGTGGCCGGCCCTGTTGTTCAAACTGGGGACAACGACGTTCTTTACCGCTTCCATATCCGCGACGACATCGTTATCCTTCAGTTTCGCACCAGTGCAGCTATCCTCCGGCACGTGTGAACATAGCGACACCCGTCCCGTTCCAGTGGTATGTCTACATCGTCTTGGCGCCCGCCCTACTGGCAGAGGGGCTGTTTCATTACCGCGAAGGTTTATGGCAAAGGGTCGCCTCCGTGAAGTCTTCTGCAAGGAATTTTGAAAAACAGTTATTCGCCAATCCTAAACATGCAAACTACTGCCGGCGCCGTGGCAAAGTAGGATACTGAATCGCATGGAAACCTCTAGGCGCATGCACACTCCGGCCGACGGCGGTGGCAGGGGAAACAAGAGTCACGGTACATATAACACGGCACTCAGTACAACAAAAACTACACTCATATCGCCGGTACTGCTGATTCATAAACGGCACGACCTGCCTTACCCTACCTACTGCTTTGGCACTGCACGAAAAGGCACAACGGTAGGCTTATAGCTCACAGAAGTGGCGTGCAGCGTCAGTCATCACGAACAAGTAGGTAGAGGTTGGGGTAAAATCAAACGGCTATTTTACCCTCAAAGCTTGGAACAAGTGCGCAAAAACGGTGACGAAGAGAAGTACCGGTGACTACTACTTAGTCCCAGTGCTGCTCACCTGAATCGAGATTTCCTCCCTACCCTCTCCGTGGAAAACGCCGGCGTTCGCGTTAACACCAATGGGCCCTTGCTCTCCGTCGCCGTTCGGGATTCACCCATCGTGCACGCCTGCCCCCCCCCCCTCGCCCCACCTCCACACCTGCGACGACTAGTGTGGCTTCAGCGCTGAGAGCTACGGCACCGTGGAGTGTTTCACCCAGGAAGTGAATCCGGCGGCGAGGCGAGTTCCCTCTGCCCCATCTCCGTCGCTCGTAGCTCACTCACCGCGCCGGGCAGGTGTAGTGTCCTTTCCTGTCCGGCAAGACGAGCACCTTGGCAGTTGGCGTTTTCACCACGGCGTGTGGTTCCGGACTTGGGTGTTGCCATGGGGTTGAGCGTACAACCCTCACCACCCTCACCCGGCGGGCCTGTCCTTGCGCCGACTCTCATGCACGACTATTGCATACTATTGGTTGGTCTGTAGTCTTCCGTCAGCGAATTGACTCCCTCAGCAAGCAACGCCTGTGTTGTTCTTCCTGGTCTCTCTCCGCCGTCGCCACCGCTGCAAGGGCATCGCTTTCGGCTGCGTGCAAGACAACCACACGACAAACACAACGCGTATGTTGCTAGTGTGCGACACCACTTTAGCATATCTTATTTTCTTATTTCGGGTCAGGCTCTATTTCTCTTCATGTGAGATGGGGTGTGTCCTACTCAACTTCCAGTATAAATAATGCCACATGCTTATCTTTGTCAAAAACTCGAGGCTGAAGCTATAAACTTCTGCCGCGTACTGTAGTTGTTTTCTCTGGTGTCAGCATACCGCCTGGTGTTGCACTCTTTCTAGAGTGAAAGAGAGGCGCGAATGCCAAGAGAAAAACGAACAAAAGTTGTTACATCGTCAGTGCCAGCAGTACTGTCAGTGCCACCACCCCTCCGCATTGCCCTCAATCAAACGCCACTCATCGTTCGACTAATCATACCAAAAAGCACAGCGCGAAAATGGTACCGATCACTGCTCCTGTCAGTGCTGCTGCTGTAGGTACATATATAACCAGTGTGGTGCCATTAACTACGATATGTGTTGGATGGACTGCTGCGCAAGTCTTAACCGGTGCACAGCCGGGAGCGTGTAGCGATGAGGCCAAGAGGTGCCTCGCAGGCAATTCTTCTCCCGCCTATTAATGCTACTGCTATAGTATGACAGGGCTGTAACTCTACACATCCCACTCTGGACGGAAATATAAGGAATTTTTCGTATCCATATTAATGTGTACACGCTACCTATATTATCCGCTCAGAACGGTACCGGGTGACAAATTCGAGCTGTACATCAGTACCAGGCATGGCTACAACAACACGCAGCTGCTGCTGCTGCTGTGGGGGAAGGTGCGAGTACAGAGAACTAGGCGAAGCTTGTAGGGTGCAGGCAATAGGGGTCAATCCTGCCCAAGTAATAGCGCACCAAGAGGTAGAGTCCGTACAGCAGTACCAGGTACCTACTGCTACCTGGTACCTGGTAGGTCGGAGGAAAAGTCTACAGCAACAGCAGCAGTGCTCGACGTACATACTCTGCATTAATCACCACTCATGTTCAACAAGTCGACACTACAGTAACAGGCACCTGGTGTATAGACGTCTCCTCCGTTGCATCGGTCCTGGAGGCAAGCTGATGGCGCTCCATTGGAGCAGTCTCCCGCCCGGCGACCAAGTTCCGCCTGCCTGCCGTACGTAGCAGGCTCACATACTGCGAACGCCAAGGACCATCTCTATCGTCATCTCAGCTGATTACCCATCCTGGGAAGATAAAACAAACCGATCACTAGTAGCTTACCCAGCCCTGCTGTACCTTTGTGCTGCTGCAAGCCGGCAATTCGGTTCCTACATCCCTCTAGCCGCGCTACAGCACTACAGCTGAGACGGTCGTCCTCTCGAGTTGACCACTTTTGGAATAACTGCGGTGCAAACAGAGCGTGGACGACAGACGGGATGATGGGTTCCACCGCCACATACTCCCCGTAATGCTCTCGATTGGTCACATCCCTCCGGTACTATGGGGTGTACTATGGGAACACCCTCCACAGGCTTTTTTTTGTGTTGCTGTTACTGGTCAAGAAAATAAAAATTGAACGCTGATTGGTCTGTACTATGGGGCTCCAGGTAAGACCATGGGCGTGCCGCCATCTATTGTATGTCCAATGAATCACCATCAATTGTTACAGCGGTTCGGTGCAACAGGGCATTGCTAAGGTAGCCGTCGAGAGGCCCGATAGACAATGGATTGATGCCGAACGAGGAGGGTGGCCGTGAAGAGGATTGCCAGGGAGGGTGACATGCGGAGCAAAGACAGGATCCATGCCGAGCTGTCAGTCGACCTAAAAAAAGGGGACGATGATGAGAAATGCCCAGGGAAACACGCCTCCAGGAAGTCAAGCCTCGGACGGAAAGGAGTGCGGATGTACACACAAGTTTTTCCCTGGCCAAGAGCAGTCCAACTACTCTGAGACCCACCTTACAACCTCAACACCTGGCCTGTCGAGAAACGGAGACGAGCACAGAAGCTGGCATGGACCAGCAGTATTACAACCAGCATGTGGGAGCCAACATTGCCACAGGTCAGACCAGTGCAGTAGAGTTGTGGGTTGTGGCGCGAGCAGGCGCAGAATGGGCCCACGAAGGCCGCGAGGGTAAGTGGGACGGAGCACCACCATGGGTGGTATCGAGCTGCATGGGTTGGTATCGAGCTGCCTCCTAGCTGGCAAGTAAACACCCCTGCGCAGAGAACACTTTTTGTATCACAATAACGATGCTAAGAACGTTGAAAAAACACTTTTTTGGTATTATATTAGTGTATCGACTCTGGTTGGTTGCGTTATTTTCATGTCTTATTTGGGGGTTAAAAATATGCCGTCCAATCTGAAAGGCGATGCTGATGCCGACCCTCCAGTTGATTCTCCGATTTCGCTACCGTATGTGCCTATTGGTTGTGATTTGGAGATCGACATGGATCTATCGTAGACTGCTGAGGACATGTATGGATGATGGATTCTATGATGTGGCGAAGAGGGTCCGTCGGAATGAGTGGTGGGAATTATGTTTCCCCCCTTTGTGTGCTGGTACGATGTCGTGGAAGCATCTATCATTGATCAAATAATATACATCTGTGTGTGTTCTTCTTGTGATCTGGTGAGCTCCTCTTGATTGTTCTCGACTGATACCTGTCCGAGCCTAAGGCCTTTTCAATACGCTAGCGCAGTGGACATCTCTGGCTTGGGCAGCTACCGGTCAGCCCAGTGAGAGGTTGGACATTCTCCAGATAAATGTGCGATGATGGTGGTGGTGGTGTTGGTGAAGAAATACGATTGAGCGATGAGCTTATCGCCATGATCGAAGAAATTCGTCTACTGAAGAAGGTCACGAGGGAATGGGAGATCAGTGACGAGACTAGCGCGCTACTGGCTTCTTCGCGTCTTCAGTATGCGGGGGGAACGGGAGCAGCTGTTGGTAAACATGTTGATAAATCCCAGGCGAAGAACGAAGATGATTCAGGTTTTTAGCAATATTCTCCCGGCAGGGTAGAGACAGAGTGACCATGTCGGTATCACGTACACCCACAGAAGGAACCACCAAGTAACCTAGAGTATAATAAGCCAATATCCCGAATAGTCATGAAACCGTCAAAATACAGAACAAGCACATTCGAACACACTCCCAGTTTTTTCAGCAAAACAGCAATGACAATTCAAGACAACGGAACAAAACTCATCTCCATGTTCGAAAATCAACTAAAATATTTCAAGAGGAAACATGTACCTTACAAGCAAAAGTCTCTCCCTCCCGTATAAAACTAATGCAGATCTCCTTTGCAACAGCTCAATGCCGTAAAAAACAATAAAACCATAGAGATAGCTAAATGATAGAACTCGCGAGAAACCCCGTTCCCCGAGACACACGTCTCCCTGTGCCCCGTACTCCCGCCATAAATTCTTAGATTGTAGCGGTAACGCGAGAATATCTTTCCCTATAGAGTTTTCCCGGCGCTTACTATTCCCGAAACAATATCCGTTTGTGGTTTGAACCAAAAACCACACTCCCTGTTTCTGGTTCAGCTCACTAGTTCTCCTTGTTTCATGAAATACTTCATCTTCCTTCTCGTTAACCAAGTTTTTCTTCGCCCACTTGAGAGTTTGTAAAAACAATGGTGGTGGCAAAAACACCAATCATCGTGAATAAGCTTACCGTTACCCACAAAAATTCATCTTCCAACTCGTGAACAAGATTTCAATCACCCATCAAATTCGGAAATACAATATTGGCGGTGGAATAACCCATCAAGCATAGGCATTCCCTCCCTTGTTCTGCAACCAACAGACAGCAGTACAAACACGAATCCCTGCGAAACTCAACGAAATCAGTATTCACCAATTACGCTGCATCTGCAATACACCTCTCAAGGTGCATCCACGTACTGTTAATTCGCCAATCCGTCAAACTAATAAATATCAGTCCCATCAGTCACCTTCTGGTCCTGTCTATACCACAAAGAATGTTTGATCTGAACATGAAAATTCATTTATTTCAAAACTCGAGGCAAACAAAGGCTACGTATACAGTCGAGTAGACTATAGTATACCTCCGTACCATTTGCGACTTTCCCGGCATAAAAAATATATTCAATACCATTCAGAAATCCGTAACCAGTGGTAAAAGATACATATCCTATATATCATCCACCACGTACCCGACATGAAGAACGATGACTACCACATAAATATATCCCTAACACATCGCAAACGGTTTCTATCATGTACAATACAACTTAACCGGAACGAATCGACACCCAGTCGAAAATGACGCATCTCCATTTGACGAACCTACAGTAGACGATACTATACCTTCTTGGTACCATTCACGACTTTCCTGGGATACAAAATACAATCCATACCATTCAGATCTCCGTAACCAATGATAAACGATACATATTCTATATATCATCCATCACTTACCCGGAAAGAACGATAACTACCATATAATCTAGTATTCCCTAACACGTTGCAAACGGTATGTATCGACTCTTCTTTATCCGGAACGAATCCAAATCCAGTCGAAAATGACATATCTCCATTTGTACAATCAAAAACGTATTTCGACCGACAGGTGTATCCAATCGCAAGAGAAAACTACTCCTACGAATACCCACCAGAAATGCTAGACATAACCTCCCGCCCGCGAAGTAGCCGCATCACTAAAAAGCTCCAGCTGGCGAGATACCTGTCTGTTCACTTCACGACCTTCTCGCAACATAAATACACCCTTGACGCCGACTCCCTCCAAACCTTTGAAGTAAGCGATATTAATGTATGGTAATTGTCCAGTTGCTCTCTTCTGGGCCTGCCCACATCGAACACGGAGCTCAACGAAGCGCAGTGGATGTCGTATTCGGCAGTAACATTTCTAACCAAAACACTAAAATACGATTTTTCAACTACCAGGTGGGAGGCGGGGGAGTGTATGTGTGTGTGTGTTCTTCACATTAAACCGTTCTTCTACTCGTCGACATCCAGCAAGCCCAGTGTCCGTGCTGATTCTTCACCCTAGAAAGATACGAGCTCTGTGGTCACAGACTACGACACAGGGATAACACACCGTAATGCATTAATAGCCTACGCAATACCATGCCTTCGCACTAGGTGCGGCCGACACAACATACATACATACGCCAGCAACCAAAATACACCATAAAGAAAGAGAAGCAACGAAGAAACCAAACCGAAAAAGAACAAGAAAAAGAAAAAGAAAAGGAGAAGAATCCCAAATAAATAAATAAAATTGGAAGCCAAAGCTCAGACACATACATACTTACCCCGAGCATGAGCCAAAAGGGACGTGCAAGGGGAAAGATACGAGAAGGAGTAATCACGTATATCTTCCAGAAAAAGAAGCCCAAACAATACTTGCGTGCGTGTCATCCAGCATGAACCTCATTATCGCACATTTCATACGTACTCGTACGTATTACGAATCAATTCACGAATTTCTACCCTCGCCGTAAAAAGAAACAAACTTCACAATGTAATAGTGGATCGAACACCTACCATTACGAGTGCAGACGCTACCCCCTCGCCCCGCGTGTTGCTGGACCCATAAAGGGATCCAGCGGACAATCCAACCACGCCTGCCCCATCCACGACCTCCCGCTGCTGCTGCTGCTGCTGTTCCTGACCTTCCGCTGCTGCTGCTCCTGCTGCTGCTGTCGTCATGTGCACGCAACTGCTGCTGTGTCACGCGACTCGTTGCCGATGCAGACGTGCCCTCCTTCGTTACTAGTACTGCCGCAGCAGCACCCGATTCCCCCCACGACCGCTGCCTCGACCACTACTACACCGTAGTCGAGTGCGCGTATCACGTACGCGGCTTTCCCGACCATGCCGCATGGGTGGCCGGGTGCATACGGCCTGGCTCACCGCGCGACTTCACGCGAAAATGTGCAGATAAGTCTGCCATCCCCACAGCTCCTAGCCCCACCATAATCTCCCTGGGTGAGGTACGCACGTAACGTTTCGCACGACCTGTTATCCTCCGTGCCACTCCCCACGGAGGCGCCTACGGTTTTGTTGCTCCCACAGATAGGCCTTTTCTTCTCCATTTAGCACGCCGTCGTATCTACAGCATACTCCTAGAGCACCAACACAGCTTCCGCTCCCTTTTCCACCGAGGTGGCCATCTTCCGCGGAAGCGCGTTTACCCTCTTGGCTCTCGTCGCCAACTTCGGGATGTTCCGACGATGGCGTTGCAGCATCCCTCCCTGCTCCAACTACGGTAGATAGCGGCTGCCCTCTACCGGACCCAATCTGCGCCATCACCTCGAGAACTTGGGCGTGCGTACGACAGTCCTCTCCACCTGCGGCCCCCCGCTTCAGCCCCTCGAGCGCGAGGCCCTGCCCCAATACCTCTACTTCGTCACCCATGAGCCTAGGTTGCCAATGTTCACAGACTCTAGAGTGTTGATAAATCCCAGGCGAAGAACGAAGATGATTCAGGTTTTTAGTATATATTCTCCCGGCAGGGTAGAGACAGAATGAGTGACCATGTGGGTATCACGTACACCCACAGAAGCAACCACCAAGTAGCCCATGATAAGCCAATATCCTGAATAGTCATGAAACCGTCAAAATACTGAACAAGCACATTCGAACAGCAGCGCTGAACAAGTCAGCAGCTACGACTCCATGGCAGGATGCCCCAACAGGCATGTCCCACAGAATTTCCTCCTCTTGCCCTATTTTGTCTCAGTCCCGCCAGCCTAAATTTGGTGGAGAAGAGGTGGTTTTCTTGATGTGGAGAAGAAGATGATAGCCTACATCTAGGATTTTGGTTGCCTATATGTTATCAAACCCACTGATTCCCCTGTGATGGTTGGAGACATTGGCGTGTCCGATCAAGAGCTGAACGTTAGGCACTCCACTCAGGGGATTAGGGATATTAGATTGGTGCACGTTTTGTTGATGGAGTGATGATCGGGTACCCCGCGGTAGAGTTTGACATGCAGAAAGAACAATCCCCCAGCGGCGCGTGGCAAGCGTTGGAGAATCTCTACATGCCGAAGGCTCGTGAAGCAAAACGTAGGTTGAACCTAGAGTTTGAGACGATCTGCGTGGTGGAAGGGGAGGACCCCCTTGTCTTCCATGGTAGGGTTGACAAGGTGGCTGACCAGCTGGCCATGCTAGGTAATGGCAAGTCTGAGGAAGAGGTGAACCACTACAATGTGCAACCTCTCTCTTCGCTATTTGTTATTCAAAAGAAGTCCATTCTTTCCCGCCTCGGTATCCCTCGTTGTGAGATCAATGAGATCAATTGAGGTGCCTACACTGATGACAAGGTAGGAAAGGACCTGATGCGGAGGGCCATGGTAGTGCAGGGGTCGGTGCACCCGCTCGCTCTGTACGTCGGCGGTGTCCAGCCGGCCGGCGAAGGTGGTTGAGACGGAGGAGGTGGATGGGGTGGAGGGGGTGGAAGGAGTGGGGGGAGTGGAGGAAGTTGGGAGGCAGGCGGGTGAGTGGAGCGGCAGGTGGGGAGAATGGGAAAGGACGAAAGGGGAGCGGACAATCAAAGGGCTCGCAGCAGCAGCAGCAGCAGCAGCAACAACAACAACAACAACAACCCTGGACGCAGCAGCCACAGCAACAGCAGCAGTAAACGCTGTACTGGATGCAGTAGAAGAACAGCAGCAGCAGCAGCAGCAGCAGCCACGGCAACAGCAGCAGCAAGCGTCGCCCTGGATGCAGCACCAGCAGCAGCAGCAGCAGCAGAAACAGTAACAACACCAGCAACAGAAGCAAAGCGGTAGTGGGGGTGGCAAACCGGCGCCGGGGGGCACCAAAGGACCTCAATGGCGTTGGGATGTCGCGTCCAACCGTCATGTTTGGGACGATATAGGTCTCAACCCGTTCGGCTCGGGGGGGCAGGTGCCTCAAATGGGTTGGGGCCCTACTCAGTCGCCGCCAGGGTAGCTGCCGCAGGCCCCACCGTCGCCGGTGATGACGAGCTGGGTTTCACGGCAGGGTGGTGCACCAACGGGTCCTCGGCTGTGTTTTCGTTGCAACCAGCCGGGCCACTTCACTGCGCAGTGCCCGTACGAGCATCAAGCGCAAGCACAGGTGAACATCGCCCGTCCTCTCCCCCCTCCGTCAGTGTACGGGGGGTGCACCTCGATCTGTGACGGTCGTGGTGGTTATACCCCGGGTGGTGCCCCCGTTGCTATCTTGCCTGCTGTTCTCCCGACTAGTTCTCCCCCCGAGCCTGAGGGTAGTGGTTACAGTACTTCGATGTTCTACGCTCATCTCCTCACCGTGCAATTTGCGCACCCAGGCAAAAATGACTGTGATTTGGTCACGTGTGGGATGCGGATTCCGGTGCAACTTACCATGTGACCGGTGACCCTACTTTTAGTTTGAATGTAAGCCCCCCCCCGTGAGTAAGGGTACCCTGTTGGTAGGCGAAATGAGGTTGGTGGAGGTAGTGTTGTAAGAAGCTGAGCATGGTGATGCACAGTGCCGGAGGAGATTTGGACATGGTCTCGATGAACGTTGCATATGTCCCTGGTTTCAAGTTCCGCTTGTTTTCGCTGCACGAGGTTACGCCCAAGTGTAGCACAACGATGGATTCTGCTGGTGTGCACCTTATGGGTGGTCGATTGTCTTTTGATCGTGGGGTCTCGGGGTCGTATGTGAAAGCCACGAGAGTGAAGTCCGACACGTTTATCGCAGCCGCTGTTTTGTCTCCGGATAAGATGCAGAAGATCGATATTAACGATCTCCACGTTGCTCTTGCCCACTCTCACGAGGTAACTTTGCAAGAGACTGCACGCCAGTAAGGCGTGAAAATGTCTGGAGATTTAGTGCCGTGCGCTGGTTGTGCAAAGGCTAAGGGGAGGAGGATGGCTGTGCCGTGGTCCACCGAGTTCCGCCCAACGAAGCCCCTGCAGCGCGTGTTCGTAGACCATCGGGGAACGGCCTCCGCCTGCTGGCGGAGCGATGTACTTGATGATGATAGTGGACGAATTCTCGCGACTAGGCTAGCCGTACTTCCTGAAGAAGTCTGACGCGGTATTGGTGTTCGCTAAATTCGTATCCGACATCCGTGCAGATGGCTGCCCGTCCATCGTGGAGCGCGTCCGTTCGGACAACGGTACCGAGTTTCTCAACGCGGAGTTCGTGGCGTTGCTCAACAGCCACGGTATCCGTCGTGAGCACACGCTCGTTGCTTCTCCGAAGCACGATGCCGTGGTTAAGCGATGCATTGAATGCACGTTGGAGCTTGCGATGGCGCCTGTTCGACGGCGAGAATTGTCGCCAACGGGGCCTCTATGGGCGGAGGCGTGCCACCATGCAAACGATATCATCAGCATGACGACGAGGGTGAGGGACAAGCCGGACATGTTCTCCCCGTTCCAGAAGTTCTACGGCAGAGCGCCGTTTGCGCGGCTGCTCCCGTTCCTGAAGCCGGGGTCCACCGCGTGAGGCGGACCCTGAAATCGGAGCCGAAGGCGGAGCTGTGTTTTGCCTGAGCAGCGGCAGCAACCACTCTCAAGACTGCTGCAAGATCCTGCTACAGTCTAGCTTCAAGTCCTACACTCGCGACGTTACTAGCAAACACGCGAGGAAGGCCTTTGTTGGTTTGCAGCCGGCGGTGCTGGAGAGAGTCTCCCCGACGCCACCGCCGCTGCCTCCGGCCCCGGGGCTGTAGGACCTCCCGACAACCTGAGCTTGGGATCTGCGTCGTCGCCGCGGTTGCGGCCGTCATCGCCGCCACCGCTGTCATCGCCATCACCGCCACTGTCGCCATCGCCGCCGCGGCCATCGTCATCGCTGCTGTCGCCGTCGTCACCGCTGCCGTAGTCACCGTCATCGCCGCTGTCGCTTTCGCCGCCGCTGCCGTTGTCACAGCTACCGCCATCGTCACTGCTGCAACCTCGGTCGCAGCCGCAGCCGTCGGAACAGTCGCAGATGTCGGCGCGTGCTGCGCGGGAACTAGAATCATACAACCCGGGTCCGAGGGACGATGATGTGCAGAGGGGGCGTACGAGGGGAGAGACCGCCCGCAGCCACGGAGGCCAGGCGCATAGGCTGCTGTCGTTGATGGTGGCTCGGGGGGTAATAGGTCACGTACTTTTTCACCAAAGCGCGCCACACCAAACCCCTCCCATGCCCACTCGCCCGGCAAGTGAGCTCTCGACGCCGAATTCGTACGCCACTACTCCCATCTATGCCTACAGGCGATGAGGAAGACGGTTCAAGGCCTGGCCAAGGCGGGAGCCTTTGGAGATTCGTAGCAACCAAAGGGCATGAACGTCATATCAGCGAAGTGGGTATACACATGGAAGACCAACGAGCACGGCGAGGGGGCTAGGGCGAAGGTGAGACTGGTGGGGAGGGGCTTCAAGCAGCGTGAGGGTATTGATTTATTTGAGACTTTTGCTCCGACGCCACCGGCGTCTTGTTTTCGTTTGTTGGCTGGTATTGCGTGCGAGTTGGGTTTGGATCTGTGCCAGTTCGATGCCGAGCAGGCATTCGTCCAGTCGAATCTGGGTGATGATGTTTTCTATGCTCCTACTTCAGGGTTGCGGTGAATTTTCCGGTAAGATAGTACAGTTGAACCGCAGTCTCTACGACTTGAAGCGTCGGGATCGTGGCACCGATGAACATGAAGAGTCTTGGATTTGAGCAGTGCCCCACGGATGCTTATGTTATGCGTTTGATCGAGTCGGGACATGTTTCCATAGTAACAGTAGTGAATGTGGATGACATACATGCTGTGGAGCGGAAGGACAGGTGTGACCAGTTATACGATGACTTGAATCGGCTAGTCCTCACCAATGATCTGGGCGAGTTGAGGTGGTATGCTGGATACCGATTTTCTAGGCACTGGGAGGCTGGTAGGTTGACGATTTCGTAGCAATCTTTCGTTTAAAACACAGCTGCAAAATTCAATGTCAATTCGAGCAGGATGATTCCGCTCGCAGCAGGCCTAAAACTCGAGGAGTTTGACGTGACTGAACCCGAGAGCGACTGGCCATTTCGTGAGTTAGTTGGGTGCTTGATGTCGCTTGCAAACCAGACTCGACCGGATATCTCGAACGCTGTCTGAGCGGTAGCTAGGTATACATGTTCGCCGAAGGAAAAGCACTGGAGATCAGCGATCAGTATTTTAGAGGACGTGTCTTGTACTAGTGATTTCGGTATTACGTTTTAGAGAGGCAGTGGTCTTTGAGCTGGTAGCGTTTGCTGGCGCGAACTATACCAGCAAACGCCACGGACAGGAGGTCCGTCTCTATTGGTTGTGGTTCGGAGATTGACATGGATTTATCGTAGACTGCTGAGGAGTTATATATGGATGATGGCTTTTATTATGTGGCCAAGAGGGTCTGTCGGCGTTAGTGGTGGGAATTACGTTTCCCCGCTTGGTGTGCTGGTACGATGTCGTGGAAGCATCTATCATTGTCTTTGGTACTACATAATATATGTCTGTGTGTTTTCCTGTGAGCTGCGTTAGACCCTCTCGATCATCCTCGCCTGATACCCGTCCGAGACTGAGGCCCTTCCAAATACGCTAGTGTATTGTGGAGGTCTCTGGCTAGGATAATTATCGGTCAGCCCAGTGCGGGTTGGACGTTCTTGACATATATGTGTGGTGATGATGGTTGTGGTGATTTGATACGAGAGACCTGCGAGGAGGTGGCTGCGGGTCATCTCGCGCCTCGGGAAGCGTTTTTGAGGGTGGATAGATAGAAGACGGGGCAGCTGATGGGGATCATGGATAGGCTATATTCCGAGAGACTTGTTCTGGTGCGCCACATCGTGGCCGGCGAAGAAGCTTGGACCGCGTGGAACGGCAGGGCTATCATGTTCACGAGGGCACGGGCCCGGCTAAACGAAGTGGATTTTCATATTTTGTCTGCGCGGCTGACGATAAAGCAGAGGCAAGAGGAGTACACCCTCTACAGCAGTCACGGCAGCAGCATCCCATCTCGGCCAGACGTGAGCCGATAGTGGTAGACCCGCTTGCGGCTGGAGGCCGAGGCATCGCAGGAGAGCAGCAGCAACGTCAGGCGCTGCCGCCGTCGCCGACTGCACGGCCGAAACCGACGGAACATGAGGCGGAAAGAGTGGTGCAAGATGATGAAGTGATTAGTGAGGTGAAGGTGGAAGGCGATGAAGTGATTTATGAGGAGGTGAAGGTGCAAGGGGAGAGCAATGGCACCGGGGAGCGGCTGCAGACGCAACGGCAACAGCAGCCCCAGAAGCCACGTCTGCAACAACAGCAGCGGCAGGACCAAGTGGGTCCGCTAAGCGCTTACGACGATCGCCCCGAAGAGCAACAGTAGCAGCAGGACCAAGTGGGTCCGCTACGCGCTTGCCACGATCGTCCCGAAGAGCAACAGCAGCAGCAGGACCAAGTAGGTCCGCTAAGCACTTGCGATGATCGCCCCGAAAAGCAACAGCAGCAGCAGGACCAAGTGGGTCCGCTAAGCGCTTGCGACGATCGCCCCGAAGAACAACAGCGACAGCAGCAGCAGAGTCAGGAGGACTCGGTTAGCGCTGGAGGTTACAACCCTGGCAACCAACAGTCAGTACAAGACGGGGTGGAGGAGGTGGAGGGGGTGGAGAGGGTGGACGGGGTGAAGGAGAGTGGGGCGCTGGTAGGGGGGGTGGAGCAGCAAGGTGGTGGTAGGACGATCATGGACACGGACGCTGGACGGCGCTGGGACTGGGGTGGGCAAGGCTTCCCTCCTTTAGCACCAGATTAAAACAGGTTTCGTCGGCCTGCCCCCGATACTCGTGATGCGAATCGCTGTTCACTGCTGTTTATCGTACTCTGTTGTAGGTATATTACGATTACTTGCATTTTGTGTGCTTTCTTGCATGTACGCGATGCACGAGTAGTTCTGGTGATTCTTCATTTTTCTGTTTTGTACTATATGCGTATCATACCGTAGCGAAGGATAATTCGAGTAGTGACTGAGGATTCGGGTAAGGATGCAGTATCGAAGCCAAGTGGGCGAAGCGGGCCCCCGAATTCAGTTGCGTTGATGTCATACTGGGCACGGACGGCCGACATGCGCTGATGCTGGATGTGTTGCTATTGCGTTGCTTGGCCATCGCAGCACCATCAAGTATTTGATCCAATTATTGAAGAAGAACGAAGAATGACACATTTATGTAAAGTTTTCGTTATTCGTACTCCTGTGTGCCTACGACCGAAGGACCCGACGAAAGCTTATACGCGGCACCTTGTGCAAGGTACGCCTGAAGGTTAGCATGATGGTTGATAAGATACGCACGCAGATACATGGCGTTAATTCTATATGACGTAGAAACGTGTTTCTCTCAGCTCCTCCCTGCCCCTCTCTCCCTTCATCTAGCAGTGACTGAGTTGGGCGAAGGTGGGCATGGGATGCAGGTTATAGCTTTGCCTGAGGAGGATGCTTACAGACAGCAGGGAAGGGGGTGGGGTGTAATAAAATACTCCGTGTTTGACGATAAGAGGGGTGCGTTGGATAGATCAGACAATATTATGCTGCTGAACCAGATGTGAATTGTGGAACCTTGCGCTATACGCCGTGCGGAGGGTCTGTTGATATTGCAATGGCCATACCACACACCTGATATGTGATACGCTACCAGCAGCATACACTGGTTGGATGTCGGGTACGTATTATACTATCATCGTGTGTGTCGGACAGGTACCTGACGTTCGTGATCATAGCAAGCCCAATCGATGCACAGATCGTTTCGAGGCGGCAGTGTTAGTACATACATGCAGTCGTTGTCGTACGTAATTGCTTGATGATCAGCGGTATTAGAAATGAACCGTTTGAAGTGCTGCTGTAATCTGATTGACAAAAGCATTGAGGAATTACTGATACATTGTTGCTGTGTGCGGAGGGTTTTCTGCTTCTAGATCGTACCCTCATGCATACGAAAGGACATTACAGGATACCAGGCGCATAAACAACACCACTACCGTACAGCTGTCATGGTGGAGTGAAACGTGGGCTATCGTGCGAAGAGAGAGTAGATGGAGCAAGAAATATTGGTAGGTATTGAATAAGAAAATGATATCGGGAGATTGACGACTGATTGCTGTGTCAGAGCATGTGTATCCCTCCCTCTCTCCCTCCCTCCCCTCATAGCAGAGTCATTGCAGGAATGAGATTGCTTTGATTATTATGTAGCATGCATGCTATGAATGTTATTGTGCTTCATACTGGGGGGATATTGTACTAGATTATTTCGGAATTACTTCTCAGAGAAGCAGTGGTTTTGAGCTGGCAGCGTTAGCTGACGCGAACTATGCCAGGTAAGCCACGGACAGGAGGTCCGTCTCAGGTAGAGCTATCACATGCGCAGGTGCCTGCGTGTGCTGGTACTCGAGGACGCACAAATATATCACGCTTTCGACCACCGAGGCAGAATATGTAGCGATAGCAGACACAATGAAGGAGGACTGGTTTTTCTGGTGGAATTTGTGATATTTTTCTGGTGAAATTTTGCGATATAGTTTTCTGAAGGAGAACTAGATTTTTAGGTGGAATTTTGGGATAAATTTTCTGAAGGAGGCCTGGATTTTCTGGTGTAACTTGTGATATTGTTCTGGTGAAATTTATTATATAGTTTTCTGAAGGAGGACTGGATTTTCCGGTGAATTTGTGATATTTTCTGGTGAAATTTTGTGATGTAGTTTTGTAAAGGAGGACTGAATTTTCTGGTGGGTTTTGTGGTGTAGTTTCTGAAGGAAGACTGGATTTTCTAGTGTATTTTGTGGTAAAGTTTTCTGAAGGAGGACTGGATTTTCTATTGCGGAGGACCATAGTAAATAGGACCAAATATGTTCAGTAAAAATACGTAAATATATAGGTTTTTATGTATACGATAGGTCCTGTTAACTATGGACCCCCGTAATAGTGGATTTTGTGGTTTTGTGATGAGAGTTTTCTGAAGGAGGACCGGATTTTCATTGGATTCGTGATATATTTCTTCTGAGATATTTTCTGGTAAACTTCTGATGGATAACTTGACATGTTTCCAACGTGGCAGAGACTCTGTTGAAATTCGGATTTTTGGAGATACTCCGTTGAGAGATGTGACGCTTTGGCTTGACGATTCCGATCAAGAGGACTATTGGTTGTGATTCGGATATCGACATGCATTTATCGTAGACTGCTGAGGAGTTCTATATGGATGATGGCTTTTATGATGTGGCCAAGAGGGTCCGTCGGCGTTAGTGGTGGGAATTATATTTCCCCGCTTTGTTATGAGGCTTAGATTGGGTAGTAGGCGATTGGTTAACCTTTTACCTTTAGCTCAACGGACTAAGACCTTAACAAATGGCGACGACGGCAGAACATGGGTCGTTGGTCGTGAGTTCGAATCTCACGTCCACCATGAAATCGGTTTTTTAAGGAAAAAAGTGAATTTCCTCATGTCGAGAACTTGAAAAAATACTTCTGGATCCCCAGAAATTGGAACCACGTGTTGGTGTCACGCGTCGACCCGTATATCCGGTCCGTTCCAGGGGGGGGGAGAGTGTTATGAGGCTTAGATTGGGTAGGCGATTGGATAGCCTTTTACTTTTAGCCCAATGGCCTAAGACCTTAACAGCTTTGTGTGCTGGTACGATGTCGTGGGAGCATCTATCATTGTCTTTTGTTCTAAATAATATACATCTGTGTGTTTGCCTCTCGATCGTCTTCGCCTGATACCCGCCCGAGCCTGAGGCTCTTCCAATAGTTCAGGTGGAGTTATCGCATGCGCAGGTACCTGCGTGTGCTGGTTCTCGAGGACGCAGAAATGTGTCGCGCTTTTGACCACCGAGGCAGAATATATGGCCATGGTAGACACAATCAAGGAGGTGATTTTCATGCAATATGTGTGTAGTTTTATTTGTCAGGGCTTTGGTTCACCGTCTATCAGGGTTTTCGAGGATAACAAGAAGGCGATTCAGTGGACGAATCCGGTGTGCACCTCAAACTCGAAGCACGTTGATGTAAGGCACAATTTTCTGAGAGAGCTTATACTGCGGGGAGAGTTCTAACATTGTCCACATAGAGTCCGGGCAGCAACGTGCAGACTTGCTCACAAAGCTACTCTGCACATCGGATTTCCGTTACCACCGGAATTTTCTGATGAATTTGTGGTATTTTCTGATGGAATTTTGTTATATAGTTTTCTGAAGGAGGACTGGTGGATTTTGTTATATAGTTTTCTTAAAGAGGACTGGATTTTCTGGTGGAACTTTGTGATACAGTTTTCCGAAGGAGGACTGGATTTTCTGGTGGGATTTTGTGATAGAGTTTTCTGAACGAGGATTGGCTTTTCTGGTGGAATTTCGT
Source organism: Macrocystis pyrifera (assembly GCA_031763025.1). Lineage (NCBI taxonomy): Eukaryota > Phaeophyceae > Laminariales > Laminariaceae > Macrocystis > Macrocystis pyrifera. The sequence goes on from JASSKH010000013.1 coordinate 13,421,379, forward strand.
GATATAGGTTTCTGAACGGGGCCTGGATTTTGTGGCGGAACTGTTTATACTAGTTTGGTGGAAGTTGTTATATAGTTTTCTGAACGAGGACTGGATTTTTGTGTATTTTGTGATATAGTTTCCACCATGGGGAGTGGAGTTTTCTGTGAATTTGTTATATACTTTTCTGGGGTATTTTCTAGTAAATTTCTGATCAATGATTGGCATGTTTCCAACAGTAAAGGAACTCTGTGTTTCAGCACGTATTTCTGGAGTTACCCGATGAGAGACGTGACGCGGTGTCTTGACGATTCCGATCAGGAGGACTATTGGCTGTGATTCGGAGATCGACATGGATCTATCGTAGACTAATGAGGAGTTATATATGGATGATGGCTTTCATGATGTGACGAAGAGGATGCGTCGGAATGAGTCGTGGGAATTATGTTTCCCCGCTTTGTGTGCTGGTGCGCTGTCGTGGAAGCATATATCGCTGTACTAAATAACATACATCTGTGTGTGTTTCCTGTGAGCTGCGTGAGCTCCTCTCGATCGTTCTCGACTGATACCTGTCCGAGCCTAAGGCCCTTCCGATACCAATATGTGTCCATCACGGATCTTGTGGCTGCCACAATATAGCGTCTGCCTAATGGACCATATTTCCTCCGCGTTAGGGGCTCTCTGCCTGTTTTATCTGTGAGAGGACAATGTCTGCCTGACGGATCATCACAGATCTCTTGTCCTTTCTCCTCGCCGGGAGACATTAAGCCCACTGTAGAAATATTTTGGTTCAGATTCTACCTGCCTGATGAAGCATCACTGGTCTCTAGTTTTTTCTCTCAGTGAGGGAATGTCCACCTGGTTTTCCTTCGCGGAAATTTTGCCGAGGAAATTCCGCCTCCCTCGTGGATCAGCAGGTAACTTCTGCCTTTTTTCTCTGCATGTGTTATTCTGCCTGCTTTGTTTGATCGTCTGGTTGCAAGTAGTTATGCTAGTCTGCACATGTATTGAATCGCACTGCGTGGCTCGATTGCTATGTGTGTGAGCACAGCCAATGAATATGTGTGTACTGGTGCGACTGCAACCTGAAAAGCCATAAGTATATGCCCCGCTACATATATCTGTCGGCTGTGGGCCACGAATGCCTTCTTCGTCATAAAATCTTGCGGTCCCACCGACCCAGGGTGGGGAGCGGCGAATAGGTTTCCCGTATTGCGTGCGTCCGCGAACGCCCTCGGTGGTACTTCCTCAACTCCTTCCCTGGTCGGCCCCGTCGAAAGACTAAACCTGCATCCGTGGCTGCCACTAAGCGCGCGACAGCTATCAGCGGCTTCGGCGGGACGAGGGCAAAGGGGTCTGGCAAGGGGAGCAGAGCTTCTGGCCGCTGGTGTACGTGCAGTCGCCGGGGCCCAGATCCACGCGGGCGGGAGACCTGAGGATTGAGGAGTGGGGGGACACGTTTGGATGCCGTCGGGAACAGTCATACATAGAGTGGGCTTTCTGACAGCTAGCACATAGGCCGGTAGGCGTATTCCGATCTGACATAAAACGAACAAAAGCCCACGGGTTGGGCGACGAACCTGCGGCTGAATTTCACGGGAGCGTCTAGGTTGTGCGGTCATCGATCTCCTCTTGGTCGTGCCCGCCTTGCCAACGGTCTTCTGTTGCCTTGCCACGAGGGCGTATGCCATCTATCCATTGAGGTTATAAGGGTGAGTCTGCCAGGAAGGATAGTTTCTCTAGCTGCGATGGTCGTTCGTACTGCCCAACCCGCTGACGGGCGTCACGAATGAATGCCCCTGCCGGAGCGTTTTGGCACTGTCCTGAAACTCGCCGGGGAAGCCCTTGGGACCCGCTTTGATCGCGTTCGTGATGCTTTCGTCGATGTAGGCCTTGGTCCTGTGCAGTTGAGTTGAATGGTATTAAGAATCCGCCCGGTATGGCAGGCGCTGCAAGACCGCACGAACCTTTTCAACAGCCCCTCTCTCCTAGAATTAAGAATTTGGACGGAATCTCCGTTCCGTAGCCCATGACGATCTGCAAGACCTCGATGAACGTGGCGAAACGCTTCGCCGGGTGTCGTGGAAACTGCGTCCATCCCATGGGTATCGGTGGTTCGAAGGTCCGAATGTTTATGTATATGGGCGTTTGCAGCAAGTTGTCATTTTGGCGTTGAAGTGGACCACCTTGCGTACCAAGCTCGCGAGAGTTTCCACCATGAGGGTCAAGGTGATTGAGTGCCCACCCCGCAACTGGAAGAACAACGCTCCATTCTTCTCGCTCTAAAGCTTTGGCCCCCGCGTTGCCGCGTCCATGGCAATGATATTTTCAATTCGTTCGAGAAGTTGACGCTGCAACCGATAGGTCAAAAATGACCTGGCGCGAAACGTCCGGTACCAGTTGAGCACCGACTTACGCTGGCCAATACTGGAAGGGAGAGAGCTGAACTATTGTAGCTGTGGTTGGTATTATTGGCCTAAGTGAACTTGCTGCAGATGTAACTGCGGGTGGTGCGGGTGCGGGTGTGCCAGTGATTGGTGTGGCAGCTGATGTCGTGCCTAATGCTACTGTTGTTGCTGCTGCTGCTGTTGCTGGTGCTGGTGTTGATGCTGCTAATGCCGCTAATGCTGCTGCTCCACAGTGGACGCCAGGCGGGCCCCTTGGTCCTGGACTCGCTGCAGTAGTATGATAGTAGTGTTGATAGTTGACGTAATACTGTACGTCGTAGGCCACGTTCGTCGGTCGCGCTGTCGGCTCGGTCGATCGCACCTTCGGTAGGTCGATCGACGCGTGCGTTCGTTGCTCTTGCACAAATACATGTATAGTGTACACATCAAAGCATGCGACGTTGTTCAATTTCGAGCCGTCTCGATTATCGCCGTCCTGATGTGTGTACATTATTTTACTTTTCTCATGGTGCGTCATGGTATTCTCCATGGGTTGCCACGGCGTGCCATTGCACAGTCATGGTATTCCGATGGGTTGCCATGGCAGCGTGTCGATTGTGTGCTTGATCGAGTGTCCACAGCTCCGCTTCACGGATAAAAACGCTCTGATTTGAGGACTAATCAACACAATTGTCATGGAAGTTGCCATGGCATTACCATCGCACGTCATTGCACTTCATGGACTCCCATGAAGTATTATGGTGCTTCGTGACAATGGCACGGGGGTGCCAATGAAATCCATGGGAACGCCATGGGGTTTCACGGCCCGTTATTGCATGGCATGTCATGAAAACACACAATGGCATTGCCATGGTATTGGCCCATGGCAATTCCATGGTACCATGGAACGGCACATGGATCCATGGAAATTCCATGGTAAATCCATGATAATGCCATGGCTTTACGATGGCGTACACTGCTCCATACCATACTCCACCACGGTTTGTACCAATAATCCGGCCCACTGCCGTCCGCTCTGCTTGAGACAATACAGTGATAAGATTAGGCGGATGATTTTTACTGACATGTCACCACACCCACCGGGCTGTTTCATATATATATATATCGGCGTCGAGTTTCGCGAACGAAAGCTTGTGCGACGTCTAGGTGAAAAATATTTAAACTATGTTCACTGGCAACAGCCGCCAGAATTGAACTGACGCTGACGAGGGAGTTAGTGCAAACGTTCGAAAATAATCTACATCCTGCACCTGGCTAAAACCCTTAGCCACAAGTCTGACCTTTGTCTTTGCTATAAGGCCATCCTTGCTCGTCTTGTAGGTAAAGACCCACTTCGCACCTACAGGTTTCCACCCGTGTGGCGGTGTCGCGGCTTCGCACGTACCGGTCGTTTTGTGACCTTCCAACTCAAGTCTCATGGCCTCGTCCCACGCCACTCTGTATTGCGAACGCTATACGTCTGCTACGGACTGCGGGGGCGGTTCTACGTCTTCCGGGAAACCACTCAGCATGCGCACGCTCAACTCCTTCTATTCTCCACACCAAGTCCTCCGGCCATCAAGGCCACTGCGTCCTCCGTCGTCCACGATGTACGCTTCAGGATACTCCCAGGCTTCGTCCACCACTCGTACGATGCCTCAAGCAGCGCGTCTGCGACTTCATCGTTCATCCTTACCTGGTGCACAGTAGGTTAACGTTCCAGGCGTTGGCTCTGACCCCGGGCCCGGCCCCGTATTGTCGGGGACAGGAGTCGTCCCCAGCTGCTGAGCTCGTGTGCTAACCTCCTCGACAGGACCGCGGGAGGATCTTCACCGTTGCCTTGGTCGGTGTCGGAGGCTGATACTGCACCTGGGTCGCTTTCGGCCCTCCCTGTCGGGATTGAGGAGGCGTCCACGGCGCCCCCTTTGATACGAATCCATTGCCTGGGCTATTTCTGCCCTCCCATCGGGGCCGAGGAGGCGCCCACGGCACCCCCTCGAGACGAACCCATCGTCTCGGGTGTTTCGGCTCTCCCTATCGGGGCCGAGGAGGCGACAACCGCATCCCCTCGAGACGAATCCATCATCTCGGCTGTCCCGTCGCCGGCCTCGCCGGTGGCAAGTGCCTGCTGTGCGCGCTCCTGCAGAACCGTGTCCAGATCGAAACCTCACGTCACGTCGAGGTCGTTCAAGTGAGCCATACCGTCGTCCAGTTCATCCGCACCCCCCACCACCTCGATTCGACGTGCTCACATCGTCTGCCTCGGACCCCCCTCTTCCGTAGACAGGAGTCATTCGCCTGGGCAGGTACAGGCGGTGCAGGCAAAACTCGTTGCCAGGTGATATTTCGCGTGATTAGCATTGTGCATTGCCTCATCAGTACTATTACTGAGTCTCGGGGTAGTTTGATGCAGGGCCAAGGTGGAAACACCCCTGTGCTTCCGCCTGTGACTTGTGTCCCTCTTCACCCTGCAGTAGCCAGGCTTGAGGAAAGGTTGCAGTACTACCGGGGGGAGCTATCATGCCACACCTTATGCGGCGACTTGCTTTCTGGGTGAGCTGTCATTGCTATGCGGTTCAAGGTGTCACACCCAGTGGGACGCTTCCGCCTACAACGACGCAGTAGCTGGGAGTCGCGCGCTGGGAAAAGGCTCAGGAGCCTGGATTCGGCCCGCCATTGCGGCTGTCCCAGTCAAACCTAGCGCGCGCTCTGCTACTCCATTGACTTGGGGACTGTCAGCCGTCGTGAATTCATGCCTGGCCCCTCGTGATCCACACAGTTCTCCAAACTTCTCTCCGCGGAATTCATCACCCCCATCAGATCGGACGATTACCACCTTAGAAGGGACGCCGTCTGCACGAGAATCCGCGAGGAGCTGCTCGAACAATCCGCGGCGTCCGACTTGTGGCGCATAAGGTACACCCACGTCTACTGTGAAAAATCGTAGCGCACGATGAGAGTATACCGCCTACTCCCGAGAGACTCTACCGCCTTAGGTCTACTCAATCTATAAGACAACTCCCTGCTCGTGTGTGCGTGGACTGCTTGATGCTCTTGCGAAGACTCTTCGCCATGGAACACCCCCTGCACTCCAGCAGCTCTCCCTCGAGGGCGACTCCTCGCTGTTTCGCGGTTTTGCGGAGTAGGACCTCGTGGGAGTGTCCACCAGCGCAATGGAAGTTATGGATGTCCATCGCAGACTTGTCGAATAGTTGCCCTGGGGCGAGTACAGCACGGGCATTTTCGCTACTACTGCGGTCGGCCCGGTAGCCGTAAGGGCTGAAAAGGATCCCACTCAACGGAAATACGATCGAACGCTCTGCCTTGAGTCCGACTACAACCCCCGTGGGGCGCCCTTCGAAAACGGGGATGTTTTTGACGAAAATGAGGAGGGAAAATTGGTGGTAGCGGAGATCCGGCACGTGCGCAACGTTCGTTGTCAGCACTTGCACGAGACCGTTTCCGGGTCGAAAGGCAACGTTCATGTCACCGTAACCTTCGATTGATTGAGTGGATCCATCAGCGATTCGCAGTTTGAGGTTGCATTCTCGATAATTGAGCGTGCGGTCTGCTGAGGGCGTCATGTGTGTAGACGCACCACGATCGCATGCTTCGTCTCCGAGCTGCCAAGCCGACTCCCCTTCCTCCGAACCATCGCTGCACTCGCCTGTCTCTTCGGCCTTGAAAGCTGAGGCCTGGACCGTACCTTCTTGTTGGCCATCGCCCCTTACCTCAACCTCGTTCGCGACCGCCATAGCAGCTTCTTCTTTCGAAGAGGGGCAAACATCAGCAGCGTGCCCCCGTGCATTGCATCGACTGCAACGATATTCCACGGACGTGGGGCAGGCATCCGCAGAGTGTCCCCGTCCTTGGCATCGGCTGCATAGCTTCGCCGTGCAGTCGCTCCTCCAATGGCGCTTCTTGCCATACCTATGGGACTTGCCCACTGAGGTACTTCCGCTGATGACTTTGGCGCTGCTGCCATCACCACCAGCAGCCGCGGCCGAGCCACCATCGCCCTCCTCTACTGCCTCGCTCGTACTGTCCCCGACGTCCGCCTCTGTATTTGCCACTGTCTTCACCTTTCCCATGGCCACCACCGCCGCCGTCACCACCGGCGTACATAGCATGACCTGGGTGGCAAGCGTTTGACCCCTTTTTTCCTGCTTCCAGAAATTCGGTGATGTCGTTCTCGAACAGCCTTGGTGATGTAATCGCCGCCGATGCTGTTACGAGATGCGAGGTTCCGTGCCTCCACCTCGTTTTCGGCAAGCCATGCGTCAATGAAGATGGTGCATAGCATGTGGTCGTCCAGTGACAGCCCTGCTGTACGCATCTCCGCGAACGGGTTGCTCCCCGGCGCTAGCTTAAACCTATTAGGGAGTCGAGAGAGGTCGGATTCGGCCCCCGTCGTTTGAGGGCCGTACCACGCAAGGAGAGCGTCCCACACTTGCCTCGGCGAGGTACACCTGTGCAGTATACTCTTACCACTCTTGCCCTTGTGAGTCGTCGAGAGGAATTTCCACGCCATTGCCTGCATATGCACACTTTCGCGGCTAAACCCTCTAGCAACAAGTATCGATTTTTCTGTGTCCAATTCCCCTACGGAAAATGTACTGCGGTGGATCCGACACGAAGGCAGACGAAAAACCAACTTCTTTGGTGAAGTACCGAGCGTCTCTTGTCCAGGAGAGTCGAACTCAGGTTTCAGCCCACTAAACGATGGTACAGCAGTGTGCTTGAACGCCAAAGGGCGCGAAAGAGGCAGATCAAATCCACCACCAAACTCATCGCCAGGGTATACATCGCATTCTCCAGCCCACCCTGGCTGGTCTGACTGATCCCTCGGTGAGCCAACCTCGGCAGGCAACGTAGTTCCTCCGCGTCCCGTTGCTCCCAAATTCCGCGAGGCGCCCTATCGCACAGTTGTCTCTCGTCCTGCCGCGATGTGCCGTGTATGCCTACGGCAGCACCAGGGGTCTCTCTCACAGCAATGGCTTCTGTCTCCCGCGGGATCTGCCGTACAGCAGCGTTGCTCTCAGCGCTGCCGGACTTCGATCGGCCGTTGTTCCTCTTGTCCCTCATGACGCTCATCATCGACGCCTGACTGGGCTCCAACGCCAACTTGACCTCGCGTCCCAGCTCTTGAACTTCACCCGAAGAGTGGTGCTCTTCTTGAGCCGACCCCTTTAAAAACATCTTTGACTTCTGGCACCAGACCTCAAACGTTCAAGTTACTATTATTAATGTGTTCGTAGAGTCCAAGCCTGGATGCCCTGACCACCACGTGGTCTGGTAAGATATTTTATAGTCGTTGCATTAGAGGACAGAGGAGGAGAGAGAAAGCGGAGCGGAGTGCTCGAACTGTCGTCATGAGCACACCGAAAAAATCATGATAACGATTGCGAAGATATACGCAACCCTCTACAACTTGTAACCGTCGCTGCTGGAACGATCTTACCGAACACCAGAGACCCGAGGACTGGGGACGCTTGGGTGCTAGAGTGGCCATAATGAACAGGCACCATTGTGTTCAATCCCGGTGCCATGGTCTATACCGCAGCAAGTACCACGATCTCGCCGTGTAATTGTCATGGTGTAGCCACGATGTTTTGCGATGGCAATGCCATGGTAATGTCATGCCACGGTAATGTCATGCCATGTTAATCCCCTATGGTGGCCCATGGCAATGCCACGGCATGCCATGAAAAAGTCAACCCATGTAAGTGTTTGCCGGGATCGTCGTATTGTAGTTACGTACCAGATACATCTCACGGAGGCAGTTACGCAGCATATATTTATCATGCCGAGTAGCTCGCAGAATCTCTCATTTGCTCTCCGTCAGAAGGTAAGAACGCATGCATGCCCGCGCGAGCTACCGTGTAATACGGATGATAGCACATCCGCCTTGAATAACTGTTACAGCGGACCTCAAAAAAGGGACTGATAGCCCCGGGGGAGTATCCGCGAACGACACGTTGTAAGTAAGGAAAAGCCAACTGAACTAATACATGAGTGCCATCCGTGCTTAGTGCAATTGCTGCTAGCATTTCGTGGGCCGTAGTCGTGCTTGAAGAGCATCCCAGATAATCTGACGACCTAACCTTAAGCGCACAGCTAGCCACCTTGCTACTCCACGACCGGGTTGCAGGTATGGATACAGACAGCTCCGGGCTGCTAGTAAGGCGATATATCCGCCCTTGTGCCCATCCGTGCGCCTGAATCCGTTTCCGGAATCCCCCGCCCGCCCCCCTCGCCCGGCGAACACTGCGCGTTCGTCAAAACTTCGAACACTGGCAGGAGACGAGACGGCCGCCTAGGCGTCAGAGCCCGGCTCCTCTCAGGTTTCGGAGAACTCGTCACTGCCGGTGAAGGGAAACCTCCGAATACCTGACCCCGTCGAGCGCAGTCTTTCAGCGGGGGGGGAGGGGTGGGCACGCCAAAAGAAACCACTGGCGACAACGGTGATAAGCGTGCCCTTCAGGCGCTACAAGACGTGCCTCACTTGGTCAGGATCCAGGCGGCGTACCCCTTCTTGAGCAAAGTCAGGTGAGCACTATGTAGTCAAGGAGAAGTCGCCGAGCAGAACGAGTTGACAGATACAGATACCAACAGATACCAACAGATACCTTCTAGACGACCAGACTCTCCTGTGGCTTGAGTTTGAACAGAACGGAGCACTGGTAAGGCGAGCAGCTGTACGAGCCATACCGAGTTGCCTTGTAGCAGACATTTCTTGCTATAGTACACTGCCAACACGGTCACCCCGGAATCGCAAGAACCCTCTCGTTGCTAAGGGACCGGTTTCACTGACCAGGCATGTGTAGAGATACACGAGAGTACGTATTATCGCGTGGGTGTAGACGCAAGAAGAGGTCACGTAGTCAACAGGTGGCGATGCTTCCCGCCAGATTCCTAGAGCCATGGTAAGTTCTAGAAGTAGACCTACAGAAATTCCCCAACACGTCGGACGCGGGAAACGAGTACCTACCGCTCGTTGTGGACAAAGCATCTAGATTTCCCTTCGCTTAACCATTACCGTGAAAAGGGCACGGAGTAGCTTGTTTGGTCTTAGACCTTTGCCTGACATGTGGGATGCCCTCATGGATTCGCGCTGACGGTGGGGGAGAATTCACAGCGGCAGTAGTGGGATACCTTTGTCGATGGTCAAAATTCCCAATAGAGTTCGGGCCAGCAGCAGATCATCCCTGGGGGCAGTAAAGTGTGAAAGAGAGGGAACACGGATGCAAGACATGCTATCCGAACTGTTCAAGGCCTAGCCAACGAGATGGGATGAGTGCGTTTCCGCCGCATGTTGAGTCAAACGCACTACGCCAGACCTGGCGCTACCCTCCGCCATGACTCCCTCCCAGCTTCTGTTCGGTCGTAGCCCTCGCACAACCCTCGATATGCTGATCCCACAGATGGATGACACAGAGGCCACAGGCGGCCTCAGCAACTTCATCGAGAACCGCAGGCATAACATGCGGGAGGTAGCGGAAGCACTGCGAAAGATCCACGAAGATAAGGAAGGATCCCGTCAGCGCCGCAATGCCAGGATATCACGGTCGTCCCCAAGGACAAATGTAGCGGAGGGAGACCTGGTCCTGGCACGGGAGAGCGACAGCTCGCTTTTCAGACAAGGTATGGGACCGAAGTTAGTACACGAACAATGGACAGGTCCGTGAACCGTGACCAAGGTCGTGTTTAAGGCGCTGTCATAGAAATGGAGGGGAGAAAAAAAAACTATCCCGTACGGTGTCGGTAGCATCACTCAAACCATTCTACAGGCGCTCATCAGACTCGAGACACGCGATAGGGGACGAATGCGCACAAATAGCATGGCGTGCTGACCTGGGGCTCAAAGGAGACTCGGTCGCCGCGGCCCCGATGTATACTCTAATAGACCGCAGGGAGGTGGTGAGTAAAACAGAGATAACCCGTTGGGAACGTAGGGGAAGATGCCTAGACGGGGTCTCCTCGGGCTAGGTCACGGAGGCAGAATCCCTAGACAGTTTTACCCCTTTGTAGCTAGACACCTTCCACGCCCTGTGGAACTTGAACCCCCCTGACGCGGAGAATACTCAGTCGACCGCCCGCCCGAAGAAGCGTACGCTCCTGAGGAGAAGCGAAGCGCTAACTCTATATGCGATAGGAACTACAGTGGCCGGGTCCCACGCGGTAGGTGATGAGCAGATGGACCGGGTAGGACAGGTTTACGACTTTTGCTCGCCCTACTGGCGCGTGGGGTTCCCGGACAACGACTAGGAAGAACTGACGGTCTCGGAAATGAGGAAGGGGGTAAAGCGAAGGGTTGAGGCAGACAAGTTGAACAAGTCCAAAGAGTAATGCCCCGTTGTCGTGGCAGTAGCCGTTTTACAAACTACACAGCAAGAACAGATAGTCAGTTTTGGTTAGAAAGTGGAGTATATAAAGACATGGTCCGTATCTTATTCAGTATTTACGGACCAAGGTTTTCCCTCTACGAAGCTCTAGCGTACGCACCGCCCGTCTTGCCGCGTTGTTGGCTTGCGCCACCAAGCTGGGGGGGATGTTACAGTGGTTCGGTGCAACAGGGCATTGCTAAGGTAGCCGTCGAGAGGCCCGATAGACAGTGGATTGATGCCGAACGAGGAGGGTTGCCTTGAAAAGGATTGCCAGGGAGGCTGACATGCGGAGCAAAGACAGGATCCATGCCGAGCTGTCAGTCGACCTAAACAAAGGGGACGATGATGAGAAATACCCAGGGAAACACGCCTCCAGGAAGTCAAACCTCAGACGGAAGGAGTGCGGATGTACACACAAGTTTTTCCCTGGCCAAGAGCAGTCCAAATACTCTAAGACCCACCTTACAACCTCAACACCTGGCCTGCCGAGAAACGAAGACGAGCACAGAAGCTGGCATGGACCAGCTGTATTACAACCAGCATGTGGGAGCCAACATGGCCACAGGTCAGACCAGTGCAGTAGAGTTGCGGGTTGTGGCGCGAGCAGGCGCGGAATGGGCCCACGAAGGCCGCGAGGGTAAGTGAGACGGAGCACCACCGTGGGTGGTATCGAGCTGCATGGGTTGGTATTGAGCTGCCTCCTAGCCGGCAAGTGAAGACCCCTGCGCAGAGAACGCTCTTTGTATCATAACACACACCTCTACAAAAGCACACCCGGGGGAATATGTTTTCTATTGTTTTTTCAATGTCACTTTATCACCGGTGGACACCATCACCCCCAACACGCACGCACCGGTATGGATACCGGTATCAGCTTGAATCAAAATTGATTGTGTTTTTTTTTCTCGCTTTAGATCGGTAACCACCGCAAGCACGGTGCGGTACAGTAGCTTTGTGGCGCAATCACGGAATTAGTCGTTGCAAGACAACGCGCACTCCTACCGTACGTAGGTACCGTTATTCGATAACGGTGTTTTTTGTGCATGGTGTGGGCTAGAAAGAAAGGTTTCATATCAAAATGTGAGCAGTTAGTTTTTCAGTGGGACAGGGCCTCTGAGGTGCTTCGGATCAGCGAATACGGTAGCGGTACCGGCACGGGTATCCTTTCTCCAGGATCGCAGAAAGATGGGGTTTCTTGCTGCCATTTTCGGGTTACCGGTATGGGCGCGGGATATCACCGGCATTGCTTGGGAATGGAAAAAAAAAAAAAAAAAAAACGATTCACCAAAAACCCTCAAGCATTGTCATCCCCCCGCAGGGCCCTGCTGTTTGCCCGGGGTTTGTTCACACTCGATAGCAATCAAGGATACCGCTAACACACACCCTCGCACCCGTGTCCTCAGCTGCGGGGCACCCGTGCATGGTGTTTACCACCGGGGGTGCGCTAGATAACACGCCCTCCTATAAAAGCATCCGGCAGGATGATATTTTCAAAGGAAGGTCAAAAAGTTATGATCGGAGTGTGCTTTCATCCGTGTTACAGACCACATACCTGGTATCCCATCCGCGCGAAATCCCGCCGAGGGGACGGTCCGATAGCCCTGTGCATCCATACTGCTAGCCAGGCGCATTGCGTTGCGCCGTTTGCCCCACCAGCAGTTGGCAGCTGGGGGAGGGTGCTACGGTTGGGTGAGAAGACGTGATAAGTTGCTTGCGTCCCAATTTTGAATATCGCCTTCTCATATCTGATTGGTTGCCGGCATAAACATGCACAATGCTCGGCGTGGAACTCCCTGCTCACGGTGACACACACATGCGAGCGCGCGAGCTATCCCATAGCGTACGAGCGACAACCTGGCGCGAGCTTCGTACTCACGGCGCAAAACTGCTCTTGCGTGTGGACAATTGGCAGAATGCGTGTTATTACCTTGCTATCCCCGGCGAAGACATTGAACTGGACACCAGCACCGGCTTATTTAGCGGAATTATGCACTCAGCCGAAGATGGTCACGGAAGCGGAGCCAGTTGTCGAGGCAAGCTTCTCACATGGATTTTCTTTGTTTTGACTTACGTAGTACCTGGTACGTAGACTATTTCACCTCACTGCCGCCGCTGCTTTTGCACTACTGTTGATCTGAAATAGGCGTCTTAGGCACAAACCTAGGGTAGCTTAGTTATCAGGGCAATGTAGACCTCTACTGCCACGAAACTCGTGCATGAAGCCGGCTGCGGTGTCTAGTACAAGGAAGCACGTCGTAGACACCCGCATCTTGTGTTGTAGATGTTCCGTAAACCAGGATGCGACCAGTGCTGTGTGGCGCCTGGTACACCTGGTACCCTGGGCTGGTACAGGGTATACACCGGTAGTCTTATGCCATGGTACAAGAGTACATATTAATACTATTAATAGTATGACATTACATCAGAATATAGACGAGACGTATTACGCAGCTTGCAAAGTTGAGTATCAACTATTTGATCAGTCGAACTCACAGCTGACGTATTTCATAAATTTTATAAAATACAACTCGTAAAATTCAGTAAAAAATGACGTATAGACAAGGCGTATTACGCAAGCTTCCAAAGTTGAGTATCAACTACTCTGTGCTCTGTAGTATTTAACAAGGCTTATCACGGTACTTTCGGCGGGACGGAATAACGGCGGGACGGGACGGTAAAACCGCCGTCAAAATGGTCCCGCCGTCCCGTCCCGCCGACTAAATCCCTGACCATCGTCACTTACCGTCCCGTCCCGCCGTGACACCGAAAAATTACCGTCCCTTCCCGCCGTGGCACCGAAAAATTACCGTCCCGTCCCGCCGTGACACCGACAAATTACCGTCCCGTCCCGCCGTGGCACCGAAAAATTACCGTCCCGTCCCGCCGTGAAACCGACCAATTATCGTCCCGTCACGCCGTGACACCGAAAAATTACCGTCCCGTCCCGCCGATAAAATCTCTCCCGTAGAAAATTATCGTTCCGTCCTCGTGGCACCGCCTCCGGCGGACATAACTTGCCTCTTCCCCTACAAGAAACATTACTTCGTGGTCGTCTGTTCCCATCCATTTCCGCCACGAATTACGAAATAATCAAGAAATTTCGAGTTGTACCAAACTTTAATAGTAATTCCTATATAGATACATGTGTTATCGTCAATTGTGCACAACTCCCGTCTATAAATGAAATACGTATAGAATAGTATATAGTAGGCGTATTACCCAGCTTTCAAAATTGGGTATCAACAGCAGTAGTATCAACTAATCAATTATTAATCAGTCGAACTCACAGGTGACGTATTTTCATCGTCTTGCTTTATGCTACCTGGTCAGTGGTATGTGAAGCGAGGGCCGCTCTAGGGTAGTGGTAAGGGTAGTGGTAAGGGACGCAGGTTGTTGTGATGCGGTGACCGCTCTAGGGTAGTGGTAAGGGTAGTGGTAAGGGACGCAGGTTGTTCTGGCAGCTGGAAAGCAGTGCTTCGCTTCTTCTGATTTAGATCTTCTTATTGATGGCGAGAGCTGAGGAGGTGCTCTGGTAGAGAAGTGAGAGGTAGGGGGGCGGGACTCGACGCCCAGATATACTCATCCCACCCCACGCCACAAGCTCTCCTAAATTCCTCTTATCTGATGTACGCCTACAGAACTTTCCTATGGCTACCGATCGTTCTTCTGCTAATATAAGAACTTCTCACTTCGTGGTCCTATCTGCGTTAAGGAATATTACTCTCGTCTAGGGGGTTATCCACCCTAGGGAACATTCCTAAAATAACGTCACTCTAGACTAACGGAATATCCGCCGGGTTAATCCATTATTTGGATCATTCTCGTATTCGTGAGACTGTAAGACTGCAACGTATTATATATATCTATAGCCCATGAGTACTCTACTCATACCACAGGTATGAAATTGCTAGGCACCACACTTACTTCTGCTAGAAAAAGCTGTGCTGGTGGTGTTGATCAGCAGCTGGTTGATCTGTTTGTATATACTTTCAAATGAAGGTAAGTACAAATATTACCATCTACGAAAAAGAATGAAAATTACTACCAAGTGGTAAGTGTATACCTGGTGTTGTTTTTTTTTCATATCTTCATACTTTCTTTCCACTCGCAACTGAAGGCAGAGTATCATAACACACCACCTGCCACAGGCTCGCCACCACACACAAACAGCACAGAGACCACGATCACATCAGTGCTGGTGTGGCCCAAAAAGATTTCAGGAGACATGCCATCAAGCGGGACGCAAAACGTGCGCTGTCAAGGATGTAGGGTCGAGTGTTACACATTGAAACCTAGCAGTTTGGTGTCAGTCAAAGCATGTCAATGTCAATGCAAAGTTACTGTCTGTCAAGGAGTGAAAGTGCTGTCTCCTAACGTATTTAGTGTGACCGGCACGGACGCCATGGATGCCTATCTCACGGGCGGGATCGATCGACCAGCAGCGGCACTAGAATCACCACCGCCACCACCTCCACCTGCACAACCACCAGTAACACAGCGCAAGCACAACCATCAGAACAGCCACCATGAGCTGGCAACGCAACAACAGCGCTTGGGGCAGGGGTGGAAGAAATCAGAAGACGTCGCCCGTGTAGTGGCAGCACTTCTCGGGGCTTGGGCTGCGCGGGTCGAGAAGAAAACGTCTGCGTCGGGACGGCTCCCTTCGCGGAACCAGCAGTGTGCGGGACATTTTTCACGTACAACCGCGCCGACCCTGCGGCGCGAAAGAACGGAAAAATATATTTACCGTCCCGCCCCGCCGAAGAAAAATAAAATTACCGTCCCGTCACGCCGTGGGAAAAAATATTTACCGTCCCGTCCCGCCGAGGAAAAAAAGTATTTACCGTCCCGTCCCGCCGAGGAAAAAAAAACTATTTACCGTCCCGTCCCGCCGAGGAAAAAAATATTTACCGTCCCGTCCAGCCGAGGGGAAACATATTTACCGTCCCGTCCCGTCGTGAAAATCAGCCCCATTGACTTGTACCGTCCCGTCCCGTCGAGAAACTTGGCACCCGCTGTCCCGTCCCGCCAACTTTTTATGTCCTCATTTTACCGTCCCGTTTTCATTTTTTTTTTTTCCCGCCAAACGAGTCAAATCTGTCCCGTCCCGTCCCGTCACGATTCTCAGTCACTGTGATAAGCCTTGGCATTTAATCAGTCGAACTCACAGCTGACGTATTTCATTTTTTTTCAATAAAATTATGAAATACGTCAGCTGTGATCATTTATAAAATTATGGTAGAGCAGGGCAAGGATTGCCCTGCTGTTCCCTAGGTGTTACCATTTAATACAAGTTTGGACTGAGTTATGGAAATTCTCTCGCGACGTAGATACTTGCTATTAATAGGTAGAATTTTACTTGTTTGAAGATGCTACTGTTGTTGACGCTATTTATTGTTCGTTGCGTGACCTTTCAGAAGAAAGAAGTGATAACAGCACGAGCCAGGCATGCTTATGCAGTACAGTAGACGCCGATCACCCGACCCGAACGCTATGGGGTTACCTGTGATTGGATGCAAAAAAGGTACCGCGGGTTGTGGGTATGGAGACGTCAGTAGTAGTATCACTGTTGTAGTCTTGTTTCGACCTGGTGTAGAAGGATAGGTTGTCTGTCGTCCTTTGTCGTTGTAGGCCGTTGTTGTCATGGGCCGTTTAACTCTTTGGTCGCAGTCGGCCTTTTATTTCTGTTGTAACATCGCGTCGTACGTTAATTCGTATATAGTTTGGGATCAATGAGGCCTCCTGCTGCGACCAGCCGGAGACTCTCACCCAGGGTTACTACTCCCGCGTTGGTTGTCTGGCAATCAACGCGGCACCTCGTCGCAGAGAGTAGGTACCCCGGTAAAATAAACACTAACAAAACTGATGTCGTTGTCGACGGTACACCTCGCTACCAACGATGGGCGGGCGGGATGGTCTGTTTTTTCCTAGCCTCTTTCTACTTTGTCGTGCTGTTGTAGAGCTGCGATATCGCTCACGGAGTGATACTCAATCAATGTCTCCCCATACAACAAGGAGGCTTTCCCGAAAAGGGATCCACCCTGCTGGCGTCCCCTCTTTTCTGGTCCAGATTACTGTTGTCACATCGCGTCGTACGTTAATTCGTATATAGTTTGGGATCAATGGAGCCTCTCTCTGCTGCGGCATGAGATCACACCCATACTTGTTGACCCTTCTCTTATCTCAATGTCGTCGCTCTTTTGATGCGTATCCTTTTTGCGGGTGCCTTCTATTCCTTATTGTCCCCAAACTTGTAGCCTAGTTGATTAGGGGTTCTGCTACCGTTGGTTGTCCCGTGGGAACGTCGTGTACGATTTCCAGACCCCTCTGACGGTGATACGCGCTGAGGTATGCGATCGCGGTGTGATGCACCCGGAACGCGTTTACCTGGTTGTCGGCACGCAGTGTTGTAGCGTGTCTCCGTGCGGTTCTTCCGGAACTAACATACGCTTATGTCGTGCTTGAGGGGCGACAAAGGCGGAGCGTTTATGTAGGTGGTCTCCCACACTATATTTTCTCAGATACCGCAGCCCGCCCCCCACCGTAGTTACCATACGCTTTCGTCTAACGAAGCACGAATAACGTCTGCCACAGTCGGCATGTTTTCTACGTTTCGCTTGGTCCTCGCCCCCTCATCCCATTTGTTCCTCGACTTTCAGATTTGGGGAAAATGGGAACGAGAAACCTACTTCTCGGTGCCTCCGTGATAGGGTCACGAGCCATACGCTGGCAGATCCCACCACGCTTGATACGGCACGATGTACAATTATGTTTGTTATAGCAAGCAATTACAGGCACCTGAGATACGGTGCACCACTCACTACCGTGGGTTGCGATGTACTTGAAGCTAACGTAGGTTCGATGCGACTGTGACCAGACGCACCCGCCGAGAGACATGGCGGACGTAAGGGCAATCAATTGCAACGACATTTCGGATTGACGGTCTATGAATATCAGTAGTATGACATATATATACATACATGTATATTCCGTACAGTTTCTACCACGCGGGTACAGACGTAAAACAGGTGTCGATTATATGTGATATAGACTTGATCGGTCAAAATAAGTGTCACGGATGCAAAATATACTGGTTCGTGCGCTCGCTGTTTTTCTGTGCGTGTGTCAACGTGTTCGCGTATGCGCTCGAGGACTCGCATGTATACGACATGTACTTCTTATTTTATATTGTTTTGCCACTATATACCGGTATGTATATTCTAACACTGTGTACATGAAAGTGGGATTACGCCGCGACTCGTCATATTATATCGCCAGGTGCGTGGCCCGTGCACGTTCCCCCCTTGTATTAACGCCAGCACCTTACGCTCCCGCTGTTCCCGTTACAGTTCCACATCGCCGCTTATCGTGTCGCGAACGCTGATGCACTCCTGGCGTCGATTCGCCTGTGCTGTCGCCTACAGGTCGCTATGCGTAGCCCAGCCTTCTGTTATTCCTGTGTTACCGTTCGTCAAGTGTTGCATCCCCGTCCCTATTTCTAGCAGCCGGCGACGGCGACCCTATCGATCATGGTACGCCCCGCTTACATGTACGTGTCGTGCGATTGAGAGTCAGCCGTCGCGCTACTCCCCTTACTCTATGTGTGACCGTCCTCCGGTGTCGTCGCACTCTATCCTCTCGTGCGTTGACAAGTCACCGTCCCTTAGTATTACCGTCGCCACCGCTCTCGTGGCTATTCCGGCCACAAACATGCCCCGCTGTCCTTGCTCTCCTGAACCGCCATACGATACACGAATCCCCCGTCGTTTTTAGGCAGGCATGGTTTCCATCGATGGTACCGTCCTTGTTGTTCCTCGCGGTTCTCGCGCTTTCTTAGCAAAAAAAACTCCGGTCCAACGGCGCCCACGGCCGCTGAATGTTTGACCCCGCGTCCGGGTACGTACACCTTGAACAGGCTAAAACCCGTTTTTTTTTTTTTTGTTTTTTTTTTACTCAGAGAGTATACTCCACTACGACCTTTTATTTCTTGGAAATAGTTATTCTGACTCTTTCAAGTCTGCCTATTAATAGGTCAGCATTGTTCTTTGAATTATGAAGCAAATAAATTATACAACTTCAGTCGGCCTGTCGGAAGCTATCATCATCGTGCCAGTAGTAGGTACCAGGAAATCTCGGCCGGTTGTCTGTGATCGCGACGACAGCAGCTACTTGTTGTGGTGGTGGTGTGGTGCTCTCTCTCTCTTTCTGTAGTCGTTCATGCATCTGCCGGCGGCCAAAACTCTCGGCGGCCATAGCTCAGCAACAGAAGCAGCAGCAGCTAGCCGCAAAACAGAACTCCCCAGTCAGCGGCAGGCGGCAGCTAAGCTACTCCGCAGAGGAGCTGCTGCTCTGGAGGAGCTGCTGCTCAGGAGCAGTTAGCCACTTGTTGTGGTGGTGGTGCGGTTCCTCTCTGTCGCTTAGGTATCTGCGGTCGCGAAAACCTGAAGAAGCATATACATGTCGATCGCGGCGGCCAAAGCTCTCGGCGGACAAAGCTCAGCAGCAGCTGCTGAAGCACCAGCAAGTAGCTGCTAGCTGCAAAAAAAGTTCCCCGCAGTCAGCGGCAGGCAGCAGCTAAGCCGCTGCTCAAGTCCTAGGAGTTGCTGCTCAGGAGCAACAGCTAAAAAAGTTCGAAGCCTTCGGCGGCAAAAGCTCTTTTACGAGTAGCTGTTGTGCTGCGGCTGCCGTCTCGTGACTCCTGACTCGTGACATTGCAATTTTTCGAGCGTTATTACAACATCATCGGCATGCTGTCCGTCGCGGGGCATGATAATACGTGGATACGGGTATCCTGGACGCGTTAGTTTGTTTCAGCTGCTGCTCCACTTTGTCGGGTCCACTGCTGCGATATGTACCGATTCGGGTGTCCGCGCTGTGGATCGCTGCGTGCTGCTCATCGCGTTGATGTATTGCCTAATATAATCAGCAACAGCAGAGGAGTGGAAAAGACGATATATAGATGTCATGTACTAATAATACCCTGGTACAATAATTAGTTGTATGATCGCGCTCGCTCCTACTACTACTGCCGTGCTTCGTACAACAACAAACAGCAGAATATGATGCACTGCTGTGGCTGGGTATATCTACTGAAGAACCCTTTGTGGAGACAACGCTACCGCCACTATAACTGATAATGGAACTTAATGAGTAGAGCATGACGTAATAATGTAACTAACTGGCAAGGCAGTATCATAACAGATGATTGATGATTCCAATCTACCGATAGTCGGATGCGTACTCTGCTTTATTAACTTGGCTGTGTTTCGACCGATGGATATTGATCTCAGGCAGAGGCGGCGCGGACAACTGTTAGGCTGATCCGTGATTTGTTCTGCGCAATGCCGTTGCCCATCTGCACTTTGGCTCGCTCATTGTTTAGAAAGCTTGAATAGACCGACATACTTCGATTGGTTACAAGTATACTGCGTCGAATGTGCAGGATCTCACTGGGATCCACGTGCAGTTTATTCGTATGAACAAGTGTGAAAAAGACGGAAAGACAATATCCCCGTCCCCTCTCATGTAATTTTTTTCTGCCTGATTGGAACACCTTGCACCGGTTAAAAAAGAAAAAAAAACGAACTGCAGAGCTTCTCTCTTAGCCTGGTACGCCGCCGGCCGTCTCGCGACCACCTCACCACCGATTCGGTCGGGGTAAGGCTTTCCTCCCTCTCTGCCACAGTGAGCCCCGTCGCCCGCCTCGCGTGAAGCCCGGTGCTCACCATGGCCCTTGTTCGCCGGCACGACAAAGTTGGTGCTCAGACTGGATCGTTATCTGTTTAGATTTTGGTTTGGTCGCAAAAATAAGCACCGCTTGGATATTATTTTGCATATCAAAACGACCCTTATATATCGTATATGGTACCAACGGAGCCTCACAAGGAGGCCAGGCCGAGCCCATTCGTGCTTCCCACGTGTCTCGAGGCACACGCGACGCCTAGCCACGAAATCGGCGACCGCGCTCCTTGCAACCCCCCCTCTACCCGCCAGCACCCGCTGACACCCTCGACGGCGCCGAGCTCGCCCGTGGTGCCGTGCTCTGAGTACACGCACGCGCATGAAACGAAATAAAAAAGTCTTCAGAAATATGAGCTGCGTTTGACTCGTACCTGGCATGTTCGTGTGAACACGAGTAGAAGAAGGCGCTTGTCTTCACGAAAGCGGTTTTTGTTCGTAATTATAAGCTATACCGGGAAATTGCTTTTTTACCAGAAAACGGTATACCTGGACATAAAACGTCATATAACTTGGGTTTGGTGTGCCCTGATCACCTCGTTTTACTTTTTTGTACCGTAAACTGACAAACATACGATGGTGTACCGTTTTTTGTCATTTTGGCAAGCGAGACGGACGGTCATGGATGTTTCGCCATAAAACGGATACCTCGACAGAAAACGTCATTTAACTCGGGTTTGGCGTACCCTGATTTCCTGGTTTGAATTTTTTGCACAGTAAACTGGCAAAAAACACTTTTGTACCGTTTTTTGTCGTTGTGTCTGTTAGGACAGGAAGTTAATTTTGCTTCTAGATAGCCCTAGGTAAACCTAGTGAATACAGCAGGTGGTATCTGGTACTGGCATGATATTTTGATGGGGCTGGGAGTTGGCTGGAGTTTAAGCCTGGTTAATAGTTGGCTGGCTCGCCAGCCAACAAACTGACTTAGTCGACTAGTAACTACGAGTATTAGGCTTCGTTTTACACTCAAGAAGTATGATAAATCGGCCAGGTTCATCTCTGGTTTTGATCACGAAAGGTAAAGTCTCAGTTTATCGGGCTTTATAGGGAGCACCAGAAATATGGACATGCCGTCCCCGGTTGGGTGTCTCTCACTAATGTTACATGTTTGTCGTAACGGTAAATACTCGTGCGGCACGCAGTAGCAGACCAGTAAAACAACACTAAAACATATCATAGAAAAACAGTCTGGCACCTCTTTTACGACAGGCAGGAGTATAGGGAATAGATTATTCACCGCCGGCGACTCAGCGATTCAAGAACGGTTCATAGTTGAGCTAGCAAATACCTCCGTGGTATTGGATGAGTTACCAACTGTTAATAACACGAAAAACGAATATGTGGTCTACGAGGTTTCATATCTGGGCCTTATGGTCTTCGCTGAATAGACACGCAGCTCAGCGCGAGCATCGCTTTAATACCCGAGCAAAAGATGCTCATCATCCACTGGACACTGAACATACTATCGAGAGAGACATAGTCGATGGCGATGGGTTGGTGCGCCATGAGTTGCAGAAGACCTCTCTGTTTGCTCGCACCGTCGTAGTTAGTTACAATAGTGGTAGTACTACTTGAGATGCCTTGTATTACGTACTCCGTACCGAACAAGCCTTCCTACAAGCAAGGAAACCCAAATGTTGAAAATAGTTGGATAGTTGGCACAACCGCAACTGACTATAATACCTAGCCAACTAATAACTAGGCGACTGTTAGTCACTTAACTCACAGCCCTAGTACTTGACAGTTTTTCAGTGTGTCGGCTCTCCTCCTTGTAGTTTTTTTTTTTTCTCGTTTCGCGGAAAATTTACGAAAACGCCAAAAGAAATGCGGTGGGTCCTATTATCGCCTGGTGGTTGAAGTGCTCGTTCATGTGATCAAACCATCAAAACCAGCGGGGCGCGCAGGCTGTCCGCTTGATCGTGCTGCTCGAGGTGCCCCGACTCCGAGTGAGGCGACCGTACCTCGCGAGCGTAGCATAGTGCTACAATGCTTAGATTGGGTAGGCGGTTGGTTAACCTTTTTACCTTCAGCCCAACGGACGAAGGCCTTAACATATGGCGTCGTCGGCAGGACATGGGTCGTTGGTTTTGAGTTCGAATCTCACGTCCACCACGAAACCGCTTTTAACGTTGAAGAGGAGTCGAAACGTCGTCCTGGGTGACGTGGTACGGGGGGGATGTCTTGCAGAAGTTGTTGAGTACGTATTACGTCAACCCCGCCGGCAAATACTTCGGCTTGTCGCCACGGTCGTGAGGGTTGGCACACGGCTTTCAGCGTTGAAGTGACACGCGCCAACGAGTCTCAGCGCCGGGCATATCGGAAGGAAGATCCAAACATATGGCATCATCGGCAGGACATTGGTCGTTGGTCTTGAAATCGAATCTGACGTCCTCCATGACATCGCTTTGGAATGAAGAGTGAATTTCCTCATGTCAAGAATCTGAAACAAATACGTCTGGATCCCCAAAAATTGGAACCGCGTGTTAGTGGCACGTCGACCCGTATATCCGGTCCGTTCCAGGGGGGGAGAGTGTTATCAGGCTTAACCCAACGGACTAAGACCTTAACATATGGCACCATCGGCAGGACATGGGTCGTTGGTCGTGAGTTCGAATCTCACGTCCACCATGAAATCGCTTTTTAAAGAAAAGTGAATTTCCTCATGTCAAGAATCTGAAAAAATGCTCGTGGATCCCCAGAAATTGGAACCGCGTGTTGGTGTCACGCATCGACCCGTATATCCGGTCCGTTCCAGGGGGGGGAGAGTGTTACATGGCTTAGATTGGGTAGGCGATTGGTTAGCCTTATACATTTAGCCCAACGGACGAAGGCCTCAACTTACCATCAACTTCTGGCACCACAAAGCCCTCCGCAACATGAAAATAGCTGGCGATTTCGTATTGATCTCGGCTATGTCGGTGAGACGGCTCTGTCGACTTGACGAACAGAGCTCTCGTTGTGCACGGCGCTTTCTGCTACCAGCCACGGCCTGGGAGTGACCCCGTGGGTGACCTTGATCTATCCTGCAGAGTGCCGAGTGGCGAAACGGCGCACGCGGCTCACAACGTGGGCCTGCCTGATGTTCTGCGACGATGCGGGACTTTTCCGTGATACATACGGGAAATTCTTTGCTCGGTATTTTTCCG
The DNA here is from genome assembly GCA_031763025.1 of Macrocystis pyrifera. Taxonomy (NCBI): domain Eukaryota; class Phaeophyceae; order Laminariales; family Laminariaceae; genus Macrocystis; species Macrocystis pyrifera. The sequence continues at coordinate 13,445,016 of JASSKH010000013.1, forward strand.
GGGCTGAAAAAAATCCGGGAAACGCGAAAAACAAAATAACGACCCTTACTGCTCGTTGAAATGCAAAAGCATCTCCGGACAAATTTCAACAGTACAAGGATTTTTGGGCTGGTGCCCACCGCTCAATGAACTGGGCCCAAGATCTTTGTAGTGGCTGTCGGTGGGCATCGGATTGACGAGCTATTCTTTGGATTGGCGTGTTGTGTGCGAAGTGTGGACCGCGTGGGCTGTTGAGCTATATATGACAATCTTACCAACATACCAAGTAATTCATACCAGTAGGTGTGGATCCAGCTGATAAAATAGAGCGACATACGAAACGCCACCCGTAACTCGCGTAATAGCCCACTATGATGAAGGAATCGGGATCCAGAAACAAAACAGGTTTTTCCTTCATCGTGCAAAAACCCGTGAGCAGTCCGTCGGTAGTTATGGGTCATTTCTGGATTGTCCCCACAGAAAGAAAAAAAACATGTTTTTCGTACACAGCACCAAGCGCCACCGCGAGTCCTCGCCTCACAAGAGCACGGATCACGCCAAAACTTGCAAGGGTTTATGCTCCTTTGATCTGAGCGTCCTCGCTGCCAAGTCTTAGGGTCGTAGGTAGCCTGTGTCTGGAGGCCTCGCTTGGGACGTGAGAGCATGACCCATTTCTGGGTCAAATTGTTTCTGATCGGAAATGACGTCCTGTTCTGTCCAGCATAGTTGAGACAGAAATGGATCAGGCTTCACGCCCCAAGTGAGAAGTCCAGACACAGACCACCTAGGGCCCTCAAACTTGTCACCGACGACTCTCTGGTCAGTGGGCCATACACCCTCTGATTGCTACCCGTGCCGCGAGCAGTCGGTGGCGGCGGTTAGAACCACGTATTTCGGGCAGGTTTTGGAACAGAGAAAAAGCCAGAGCTTTCTGTGGCTTTCACCACCGCAAAGGGGAAAACATCTTCTGGATTCTGGATTTGTTTCCCATAATAGTCGGCCTTACGATAAAAAAGGATAACCTGCGCGTAGTCTGAACTATCCAGTATCCACCCAGCCTGACGTACATATTTCGTGTAACACAAGATGTACTCTCGTTCAGAAGCAGCAGCGCATAGCAGGACGAGTCATACGTGTACGTACAGCAGATACAACGAGCATAGCATACTGCGTAGTACGTGTCTTGACATTTTGCACTTGAGCGTAATCGCGGCCAACCACTCATCACCCGCGTACTGCCGCAGCGGCAGTAACAGCAGGTAGCTTACATGTGTACAACCCTCATATTCTTCGCTGCCCTGCAGCACCATGGACGTGTTTTGCGGATACACCAAGCAGTATACGTACTAACTCAATAGTAATACCCCGCGTCCTAAAACACAGTGGACGCTCGACTAACCGTCGATCACCCGGGTACTACGATGTACGTGCAGCAGCAGCAGTGTGACAAACTATCCACTCTTGCATACGTTTACCATTTGTCCTTTCGCTGGAGCACCATACCAATATTATGCAAAATTTTCAGTCCCGTGATATATCTACTGCAGCAAGACACGGAACTGTCAACACGTTTCCGATTTCTATACTCGTACATACGTAGCTACAACTATCAAGCCTTTTCGCAATCGTGGTAGATTGGATGCATTTATTAGCGTACTACCGCCCGCGTGGGCTGCCGGGATACGGCGCGAGCGCATACGAGTCCCACCCCGGTGCAAACGAGGCCGGCGGGCGCGATGGCCGGAGAAGCGAGAGAAACGGTATACCTCATCACGAGGACACCTCTCGGCACACCACGGAGGAAAGCACGATCGTATTCATGGTAATCGATCATGTGGACGTGGTTTTATGCCCAGCTTGCCGCCGCACACACGCACCGCCAGAACGCAGCTCAAACGCGGCCGAGGCCGCCCCCGGCGCGACCGAGGCCTTTGTGCACGATGAGAAACAATGAAACGGACAAACCCGCCCCATCACGAATAACGTAGAAAAGGCTCGAAACTGTGCCTTGAAAAGATTGAATCGTCATAATGTAGATACGAAAATTAGGAAACGGCCTCCATCTCAAGCAGTGGCAATATCTGAAGCTTATCGTTTCTTTCCGTATGATGAGGGTAAGGAGACCGCCATCAAGGGGACAGCAAGGCGGGTCGTTATCTAGATGACCTCGGAATTTTGACGCCTAGAAAGGGGCAATCGTCCACTGTGCTCACAAGGGAGTGTGTGTGGTGGACCACTTGATGCCAGCCGTCGTAGAAGCTCGTTATTAAAGAAACGGTTGCGGATTTTGCCAAACCGTCGCGGCCCGTCGTGCAGTACCTCTACGGTAAACACATACGAGACGCTTTATCTCACCTCATTGGCGGCAGCTACAGTGTTGGTGATGGAGAAAGCTCGACATCGAGAAGACGTACGTGTGACACCAAAGTTGCAAAGGGAAAATATGTGGGACGGCACATCAGAGGCAACCTTTCCCCCCTCGTATTTTTGGAGGTGCCTGAGGTGTGGACACGCGACGAGGTGGTGGTGATAAAGTCACGGTGTCAGGGCACCAACGTAGGGGAAACATCTAGCCTGGCGCACGTCGAATTTTTGTGTGAAATACGGTACCTTCAGGCTCCGTATTACGCCATTTGGCAAGCGGTTGTGACACGTGTTTGCACGATTAATACTCGAAACGCGCACGACATTATCTGCCCGTCAGAGGTGGGCACGAATTGTGAACAATGAAATCCCGTTCGGCTGTAAAAGGCAACAATAATTGTCCCATGTCTCGCTACAGCATTGCTACTTTATAAGGCGAGCTGCTGCCAGGCACAGCTTCAACTGACCACCTGGACTGATGAACCTTCGAACGAAGCATACTAGAGTTGGTCCATCGACGATTCCTGGCACATCACCCGCGTCGTTATTTCAACGCGCAGCACCACATGTTTATGGTGCTCGCTACACGCTGCGCCAGTGCTACTACCAATGTATGACCATCTGTGCGATTCATAGTGACTCACCTTCTAGCACGACCCTTGGTTTCCAATGTTATTTGCCAGCGAGGCGATGCCGTACAGAAACTGCGCGGTAATTGATTCGATTGTTCGGAATAGTGATGGGCTCATCTAGCGAGCAGGACTGTGAGCTCAAGTTTGCTTCCAATAAACGCATTCCATGATGATTTGCGCGCCGTTGCATACACCCTTTCCATCAACTGAAATCCCTCACATTTCGCAGGTCATGCGAACGAAGTCGAAGTCTACCCTGAAGAAGCTTGTCGGTCAGCGACAAGATTGCCGACCTAAACCACGAGCGGTTCAAGAAGGTTTCGCTTGCGGGCGATGTGGAAGGGAATTTGGACGATGGGGCAGCGGATAACTTGCGACCAGCGGTATGTGCACCTGCCTCTCTGAATGCGTTGCTACGAATTAAACGTGGCGGCGAAGGTATGCTACACACGAAAAAAATATCCAAGCATTACCTCTTCCGCGAGAGAAGCGCCAGTAGTTTATGTGGTAACCTCCGCGATCATTGTTCAGATTATGAACGGGATGTCGTGGACGACTGCCGTAAATGCTCCAAAGCATAGATACCATGCACTGCATTTTACCAACGAAGCGTTTATTGGAGTCCATGATGCCGCCTTTCCGGTTGGTCACACGATAACTTTCCTTTCGCGTGTCGATGGTCAATGTGTACGCAGGTGGATGTCAGAAACGTTTCCGCGTACAATGCGGTATTTATTTATTTTATGATTGCAAACACGGAGCCGCGACTCTCATTAATATATGATTCGAGGTCCGGGTCAGTGTACTTCGCCGAGTGTGATGATTTAGGGCTGTTGTTCCTTCTGCTATTCACCCCCTGATATTGCTATACAAGTAGCCTGCCACTACGACCGAAGTTTTGCTCAAATTTACTACTTACACATGCCTAAATACCGGGTGCACTCCAACTTTTAATGTAGCGCTCTTATGGACAACGAGCCGGGTGAGAAGTTGGTGATGAACGCGAGTTTTTATGTACATGTTTTCGTCCACTAGGTTCTCTGTAGTTTGCGGAATCACATGCGTCCAGATGGTTCCAGCCCGACCGGTGGCGCGGGTTGGCGCAGCTAAAGGCTTGAAACACCATGCGGTCGATGAAGCGGTCATTTATCATTTTTTACCTGTTCCAGTTTGTTTTTGCTTACCGGATATCACTACGCCCTTGACCTGTGTTGCCGGTAGCAGACGTATAACAAATTCCCGGTAGGGCTACTGACTGGCGCCGTTTCTGCAGCCTCTAAGCGCCTCCCCTCCTGACAAGCATGTACAATATTCTGCAATAGTATGCAGCAAAACTCAAAGGCTGAATAAACGTTTCTGTAGCGCTGTGAACGCATTTCGTGGAGGTAGGTCCAAGCTCAGGCAGAAAGACACCTACCAGCTTAGGGGCTGATCCGTGGGTATTGTTTAGGCTTACCGGTACCTGCGTATTTGAGGGGGCTAGGACTAGGTGTGTGGCACGGAGTGATCAAGCTCACACGGAACAGCGCTGGTAAAATATGTAATGCCCTGGTGTTGCCGAAACGTCGAAGTGCTTATTTCGCGAAAATCATCGCGCTCGCTCACTGAATGACACAGGCGTTGGCTTACGATGGACCGGCATACCGAGGCTTAGAGGCCAAAACATTCTCGGACGAAGACTGGGCTTTCGGCCAGAACACAGTCCGGATATTGTCCGGGCTCTACGGGGTGTTGCGCCCAGCGGACTTGATACAGCCCTACCGCCTTGAGATGGGCTCAAGGAAAGCGAGGCTGCACAAACATACGTGTAGAACGTTTGCCTGGTTACACCAAACTGGTTGGAAACGAACCTCGCGGCAACGCACGAACTTTCTCCATGTCGCGGAAATTCCGTGGTTTCATCCGTAGAGAGCGGCTGTGGGTACTCCTGGCTTTGAGACCTCGATGTATTACAGGGGGTATGCTTGTACAACGCCAATCTCCCAGTGCATTGCGGCGTACCAATGGTCGTCTTTCGTGTTCTACGGCGAAGTTTAGCGGTCCTTGATCGCAGGTAGCGAGACGGTGCAAAGTATGCGCATACTCTAAAGGCACCGCCGCGTAACAGACGATCTTTTGGGTGGTGATGCCTACCTGTTGCGCGGCGCGCCTGCAGGGTGATGCTCTCTTTAGCCACAACTCCAACCCCAACCCTATCCCTGACCACCGTTCCGCTATCTCCCCTTGTTTCTCCACACACTTAGAGTTGGTGTTGCTGGACAGAAAGACCTGTACCAGTACTGGAAGGAAAGCATCACCCAATGTCTTCTGCAAGACGTTGGGGGCACTGCGCGTGAAGATAGTAGCAACCCGCAGGACCAGAAGGATCTCCCCGCCGAATCGTTTTTGGTGGTTTACGTGGCATCGCAAGAGGTAAGGGCATGGGGGAAATTCCCTCAACCAATCGTGATGTACCAGGTACTACAGCAATCCAGGATGGGAGACGCTGAGGCACCGCAAGCGTAGAACTGACACTGGTGCTGTCGCGAAGCCTTCAGGTTTGCCAGACTTAGATGGGATGTTCCGGAAAGCGGCGCAGGTGGCGGCACTGCACCATTGACCATGGTACCGTGTTTGCCGTTGTTTTCTATAGAGAATCAACCATTGGTGGATGTCGGTGTTCGTAACTCACCCCTCGTTCAGCAGGTAGCAGCAGTGCATTTTCGGCTTGCGCGCGTTTTGAGAATAGCCGCCTATTCGCGTGTATTATGGCATGGTCCCCGACCAACTTTCTCTGTTTCTTCGGTGCTTGTTTGCTGCCGGCTTTCCTATGCGTGTCCTTCTGCCGTCTGTGTTTCAGTATTCCAAAGCCGTGGACTTTGATGCTTTGGAAAAAGCCGGGGGCAAACTGTTCACGTGCGTCTTCAAAGACGGCGGGCGAGCGCTTTCGGTCTTCGCCAAAAGAGCTCGCGGCTTGTTCGCTCGCCACGTCGTCGAGCGCCGAGCCACCGGAATTGCGGACCTGGAGGCGTTCTCCTCTGAAGGCTACCGCCTCGATCGATCACAATGTGACGACGGTGTTCTTGTGTTTTCTAGAAGCAAGGCCCAACGGGCCGCGTGGAAGGCGCAAGAGACCGGCCGCACAGAGCTGGGAAAAAAACGAGCAGCACCTGCTGCGGGCCTTGCGAATACGGTAGGCGCAGGTTTGGGGCCCAATAGCGAAGAAGTCGAGGGCGGAAGGAAGAGCTCTAAGAAGGGCGGAAATATGAGCTCTAAAGCAAGATCCAAGTAAACAAGACATGGCAGTTTTATATCTAGCATGGTTAGCGTTCGTGTCAGGTATCGGCAGCTATTGGCTCTTGGTGTGTCTTCGGGGCTGAGCAGGATGGGGCACCTACTATTAATATAATGATATTGATCGAATAGAAACGGTACGCCCTGTTTGCTCCATGACCAATGGACGGAGATGCGCAGCATACCCATACTCCGGTTTCAGTAGCGTAAGACAAGCAAAGTGGAGTTACGGTAATGCTTTCACACGATTGGGGTGGATAGCACAAAGGATTGGGACATCAATCTTCGCAGATGCCTCGTCTGTGGAAATAGTAGGTGTTACACGAGAGACGACTGCAAAGGACCATACTCCGCTCCTAGACTAGAGCAGTACTGTAGCCTCTACAGGCATACCAGTTCGTTTTTGGCCTATGATGGTGCCTGATATGTGTTTCACGGCGCAATACTTGCCGCCACGTTATAGCTCGAGTTTGGCAGATGGTAGTGGAGCAAGGGTCATCGCTCGCGAGCGGCCACCGGCGCACCGAACAACTGTTCTCCTATTTCGTGCGGGTTTTTCGTCGCTGTCATCCTGACGGTAACGCGGCAGTTGACTCGCCTTGAAACCTGACATTATGTGTCTCCTTGATTGTGTGTACTCTTTATTGCGCTTCAAGCTTCAGCACGCCGTGGGAGCTACCACACATAGTATTGCGGACTGGCTGCTGGCTTGAACGATGAAGCCTCAGATTCTTGGGTTTGAAACTTCTCCTCTGCCACGAGCAAAGCTTACCGCTGGCGTGGTTTCTTTCGTTCAGCCGCTGGCGTGGTAGAAGCCCTCCAAATGTCTACCTGGCACAAGGTAGGTATTCTTTGGGGGGGCTAGAGGTCGTATGGAGTGCAACTTTTTGTATATACCTGGTATATATTTACAGTAATATTAATATATCTTGAGTTTAGCTTATTAATATATCTTGAGTTTAGCTCGTGCCCCGGTGTGTGCCGTAATCGGTGCGAACAGTATATAGTGGACAGTGAACATGGTGGTTATTTTTCTTTTTTTTTTATCCTCCGGCGGATGGGTAAAAATAACGCTTAAGCTCACCGCACTTCCCCGTTCCAATTTCGTGTCGTGTGTCAGTTTAGCCCATAGCTCCCGTTGCAACATTAGAACAGGCTGCTGTTACCCCTGGAGTCCGGGCACGTTGGCCCGACCTGACCCCTGAGAGGAGCAGGTGCGGTGGAGATAACCACCCGGGAGAGCCATCTCTCCCGGGTAGTGTGGGGCTTGCGCGAGCTCACCCACTAACAAAAACCGAGGCTATGAGGCCTTCCCGCCGGACTTACATGGTCGCTCTAATCTGCAACAGAGAGCCAGAAATGCCGTGAACGTAGCGGCGCGAAGGCTACCACGACACGTTTATCCTGCGTGTCACTTTATTGGGACGGCAGTGCCTTCAGTATGCTATCGAAGTCGACCGTGGGGAAAGATGGTGGGCCACGCGCCTTAACAGGTGTTTTTTCATGCACAATATGACCCTTGTCATAGGTTATCTGCATTAATTTTGAGGGCCTACAGCAGTGCCGATTTCTCCGATGATGCACTTGGTTGGTGATCGAACGCCCGAGTTCAAAAACATGGCCAAAACAACAAACGTATCATGTTTTCGGAGGACACGCCGAGGTGACGATACGATACCACCGCGCATCAAGGTCTTTGCGTAGTGAACCCACTATCCGAAATCATAAACCGGCATTATTCTCAGTTTTTTAAACCTGAGTCTCAGCCTTGTCTGTCTGTCTGTGTGTCTGTCCGCAAGGCTTATATTTTCGAACATTTTCCAATGGCCGATATATAAGCTCGTTACAATTGATATTCGTACGAAGGTTTCGACCCTTACCGACCTTATATACTGAAACATACCATACCACCAGGCAAATTTAGCCATATAATACATCCACGACAACGTACCATGGTACCATACCATACCATATAGTGTGTTTTTCCCGTACCATACCGTCAACGCATACCATACCACATACGGTGGTTTTCCCATATTCCCATATACCATACCACCATATCCCATGTCCCATATTCCCATATACCATACAACCAACGTATCCCATATCCCATGTTAGAATGTACGATAGAAGAACTGTCTATTGTTCTAATTTTGACAGATCTACCATAATATGAGACAAGATTATCAGTCGGGGAAACAATAAGAGTACTCGTAGTATATTGTATCATAGGGTACTGGTACATGGAATATTGAGGGTACTGACCATTGAGGGTACTGACACATGATCAGATCATGAGGGTCATGTAGACATGTAGGATATGTAGAGTAAGATGTGACCAACTTACTAGGGTGATCGCACCATGTAATCACACAAGTGCTGTGAGCCCCACCGAGTTAACTCTCCAACACTACCCAACACAACATCGCTCTCTATAGCACGGCCACATAAGCGCCACCTTTCAAACCATCTCTTTCCTTTCACTGCGATGCTTCATACGGACAAGGAGACCCAGACAAGATGAGATCGGTATCTGGATGTCTATTCTTCATAGCTGGAGGGTTAGTTCATTTCTCAAGCCAACTACAGAAGATATCTGCACAAAGTAGCAGTGAAGCTGAATTGATAGCTTTATCTACATGTGCAAAGCAAGGGATTTACCTATCAGGAATCCTCGGAGAACTGGGATGGACGAACTTCAGGAGCTTCCACATCATGTCAGACAACTGAGGAGCTCTTCATTTGCCAGCGAACAGCAACTACTCCAATCGAAGCAAGCACATCGCCATCAGATTCGCCGCTCTCAGGGACTGGATCAAGGCCGGACTGCTGATAGTTGATCACGTTTCAAGCAGCAATCAACTGAGTGACATACTCATAAAATGTTGTGTTCGACCAACATTCAATTTACTATGTGACAAGATACGCAAATTTGATCGGAAGAACATATGATATTTTATATCAGTACAAGAGCAGAAGATAATTCCGAGAACATTTTCGGAACAAAATAACCAAGTCAACGGTCCAAAGCATCAAGGCTCAAGACTCAAGTCACCACCACCACCACCACCACAACGTCTCAAAGCACCAAGGCAACAACAGCTACAACACCAACATATCGACAAGGAGAATCATCATCATCATGAACACAAACCAAGTCAACAACAACAACAGGCACCGCAGGAGGAGCCAGCTCAGAGCATCAAGGAGAGCAATGAACCGAGAACTCCTACGCAACTTCGGAATGCCAGTGAACAACCGTGGCCAGGAACTGGAACTACTACGATCTCAACATCAACTGGAGAACAACGACCAACAAGTACCAGCCACACGGGAGTACATCGGAAATCCTAGAAACGTCATAGTAAGAGCGCCTGGTATTGACGAGCAAGGAGCATTCTAGGGGGGGAGGCTAGATTTGACTAAGAACATTTTGATTCCAGGGCAGGATGAGTATGATAGAAAGGAAATGGCCAAACAGATGAGGGTGCATGGGTTTCTAGACACGGTAGAATATCCAACCGTCAAGGACTTCTTAGTATCACTCCAGCACCTTTACACAAAAAAAGTCCTTTCCTTTTACGCTGATGGCAAAAATTTCAGCTTTCTCATTCAAGCCTGGGTAAGGCAAGGGAAGTCGACATACGATTTCCAGGACTCTACGAGAATCTATGAAAGCTTAACTAGCAAGCTTTCAAAAGTAGACGACATGAACGTACCTCTGATGATCAGTAGGTACAATAAGGACGAGAACAGTGAAAATGCGAACTCTGTTTGATATTTTACATCAAATAGGAAAGTAAGCATACGGAGAAGTATATAGTTTATTTGAGTGTTCTCTTGAATCAAAAGTTTTATATATTTTGTTTTTTGGAGATATAATGCGTGCTTCAATTTGATGACTTTTTGGGGACATCATTTCACACATTGCCGCTGACAAAGCTTCAGGACTGAATGTGTTTGTGCATTGGTCGCATTAGGGACTTACGTACACGTTACAGCTGACATGCCCAGGTCTGAACATACACTGTACAAGTCCAAACGATTCTTGAAAAATACTTATTTTTTATTTTTTAGGTACGAATCGAGGGGGGATGTTAGAATGTACGATGGAAGAACTGTCTATTGTTCTGATTTTGACAGATCTACCATAATATGAGACAAGATTATCAGTCGGGGAAACAATAAGAGTACTCGTAGTATATTGTATCATAGGGTACTGGCACATGGAATATTGAGGGTACTGGCCATTGAGGGTACTGACACATGATCAGATCATGAGGGTCATGTAGACATGTAGGACATGTAGGGTAAGTTGTGACCAACTTACTAGGGTGATCGCACCATGTAATCACACAAGTGTTGTGAGCCCCACCGAGCTCACTCCCCAACACTACCCAACACAACGCCGCTCTCTAGAGCACGGCCACATAAGCGCCAACTTTCAAACCATCTCTTTCCTTTCTGTTCTATCGAACAACAGTGAACCCCACGGTCACTAGGTGCCACCAAGCCACCTGCGTGTTTCTCCAAGAGAGATCCACACGTGTTTCTCTGCGAGAGATTCACATCATTATTATTCTATCATCCCATACCGAGTTGGGGAGACGTCTATACACCAGACCAGGTGCCTGCTACTGCTGGAGTGCCGTCTTGTTGTGTAAGGGTGGCGATGATTACAGATTGGCTCAGACGCCCTGACCGAGTTGGGGAGACGTCTATACACCAGACCAGGTGCCTGCTACTGTTGTAGTGCTATCTTGTTGTGCAAGGGTGGCGATGAATACAAGAGTAAGAGTTGGCTCAGACGCTTGGGTCCCACGCTCAGTGTAGCGCACTGCTGTACTGCAGAGTGCTGTGTCCAAGCAATATCATAACAGAATGGCAAAAAAAAAGCGTTGTGTCTATCAGTACATCAGTACAACAAACGTCTCGAATGGCAAAAAATGGGCTTTTTTCAGTTTGGGGAGGATACCGTTGGACGCCGCCGGCAAGCTCTTGCCCCCAAGAGCATGCATCCACCTCATTTCTTCGAGCCCGTCATCTATACTAGTTGATCTTACCCGCCACCGCGAGGGTTGTCCGTGGGCCGAGTCTCTGTCGAGATCGAGCGTTTATCGTGTATCGTGGCACGAGCTGAAATAATACTTTTTTGGTGTACTTCGCGTTTCCATTCTCATACTATAGGAGGTATTTACAGTACAACAACAGGAGTGGGTTACTTTTTGTGCCAGAGCAAAATTATCTACGAGTACAACTGCTGTGTCTCGAATGGCAAAAAAATTGCATACTATCGCAAGTCTTTACAGCAGCGAAAGGCAAAAAATGGGCTTTTCTTCAGGTTTGGGGGGATACCGTAGGACGCCGCCGGCAGCAGTGGATTATTTTCTGCTTTTCGCCTGTATTTGTTTGCGATCGTCATCGTATGTTTCCGTACTCGCATATAATACAATGAATAACCCGCCGGTTGAAAATACATGTCAATCTGTCGAATGTGTAACAACCACAAAATGTTTTTCATTGGCCAACAAAGCGTCGTCACTCGCATACTATAGAAGCAGCAGTAGAGCCTGAAAACTACTACTACTAAAAAATTGCATGCGAACTATCGTCGGTCTGTTACAACAACAGTGGGACGCCGCCGGCAGCCGTGGATTACTCCCTACTTTTCGCCTTTATTTTGTTTGCGATCGTCATCGTATGTTTCGGTACTCGCATATAACACAACGAATAACCCTCTCTGTCGAGATCGAGCGTTTATCGTGTATCGTGGCACGAGCTGAAATAATACCTTTTTGGTGTACTTCGCGTTTCTATTCGCATACTATAGGAGGTATTTACAGTACAACAGGAGTGGGTTACTTTTTTGTGCCAGAGCAAAATTATCTACGAGTACTACTGTGTCTCGAATGGCAAAAAAATTGCATACTATCGCAAGTCTTTACAGCAGCGAAAGGCAAAAAATGGGCTTTTCTTCAGGTTTGGGGGGATACCGTAGGACGCCGCCGGGAGCAGTGGATTACTTTCAACTTTTCGCCTGTATTTGTTTGCGATCGTCATCGTATGTTTCCGTACTCGCATATAATACAATGAATAACCCGCCAGTTGAAAATACACGTCAATCTGTCGAATGTGTAACAACCCACAAAATGTTTTTCATTGGCCAACAAAGCGTCGTCACTCGCATACTATAGAAGCAGCAGTAGAGCCTGAAAACTACTACTACTAAAAAATTGCATACGAACTATCGTCGGTCCCTTAAAGGGCCAACAAGACGTACGGCCGATGCTTCCTTACGCCTTGTTTTCTAGGATATTTTTACTTTTACTTTCCAGCCTAAATCGTAGGACTCGCTGGTCAACAAAATAGCACCACGAGTATCCGTTTGTGACAGGATTACGCCCACCGAAGTCTACTGCCGTACTGTACTTCTTGCCAGTACGTACGTACATCGTGTCCACATTTTGGCTGTGCTAGACGTGCGTCCACATTTTTTTTACTCCTTTGATTCGCTTTTGATATCAACACAGGAGGCGCGTTGAACCCAGCAGACGGGTTTGCGCTTTCTTACTGGAGTATACATCACTGGTAATCACACGACGATTTGTTTTTTTATGACTTCGTTTATACTAGATACTATTCTGTAGGCTTCATACGAGCTATTAATAGAACGTGCACACGTATATACTGGACACTGTTAAGACATTGTCTTGTATGAGATTGAAAGCCCGGTAACTACCTGGGTTCAGTCACTGGGAACGTATTTGCAGTACTTGTAAGGCGTATCTTAGATGGAAAACCAGGGGTTTTCCAGAGGAGCACGAGCTTGGTCTCAGTCTCCGCGTGCACGAAAGGAATAAAACTGCTCTTCTACAGCTAAGCAAACAACACATGTGAGTACAATGTTTACCGACTTAAAAGGCAGACCTGTCCAGGGATACAAGGTGTCCCGTTGATCTTATCCTGGCCAAGGAAGTGGAGGCCACCTTGGATCAGTACCTAGCGGCTGGTCTGATCCAGCACTCGACTTCTCCGTACTCGAGCCCGCTGGTGGTCATCCCGAAGAAGTCTGGAGGCGTTCGGATCGCCGTGAACTACAAAAAACTCAACCAGATCAGCAAACTCAGCCAGCTTTCTATCCCTCGCGTGGACCAAGTCCTCGACTCCCTGGGGAAGGGACGGGTGTTTTCCCTCTTCGATTTGGTCTCCTCGTTCCACCAGATTACCGCGCACAAGGACACCGTCCCTCTTACGGCGTTCTGCACTCCCACGGGCCTTTACGAGTGGCTCGTCATGCCCCAAGGAAGCAGCGCTTCGCCCGGCTGGTTCGTCAAAGTGATTAACGAAGTCATTAAAGGCCTGGCACAAGTGGCGGCCTACCTGGATGATGTGATCGTTTTCGACTCTGACCCGACGGCCCACGTCAAGACGATACGAGCCCTCTTCGAACGCCTGCTCAAACACAACCTCAAGCTCTCCCCCTCCAAGGCTCGCCTCGGCACCACGGACGCCAATTTTCTGGGCCACTCTATTTCGCCCGCGGGTATAAGCCCTAATGCGGAAAACTTTTCAGCCTTGCTGAAAATGCCCATGCCCAAGAACCTCAAGCAGGTCCGCGCCCTGATGGGCGGCGTAGGATATTATCGCAAATTCCTGCCCGACCTGTCTAAACGGATACGTCCTCTCACCGCCCTTCTCATGTCTTCACGCCGGCTATGGAAGTTATCGTCCGCCAGATCCTCGCCGAGCTCGCGGCCCTACCGATTTGGGTCTTCCCTGACTGGGATGCCGTAGCCGACGGCTCCCGCCCCTTCCACGTGTACTGCGACGCCTGCATCGACGGTTTCGATGCCGCGCTCGAACAAGAACAACCGGACGGCTCGGTACGGCCCATTGCTTATATCCGCCGCGCTACCCTCGATTCCGAAAGGCACTGGACACCGTTGGACCTGGAAGCTGGCAGCATTGTCTGGGCTATCAAACTACTCCGAGGTTACCTGTGGGGCACGAAGTTTCGAATATTTTCGGATCACAAAGCACTTGAGAGTATCGCCAAAGTAGGGGACCCAAACGCGCGAGTCCAGCGGTGGCTCGAGTTCCTCACCGCGTTCGACTACATCCTCGAGTATCGCAAGGGCAACCCGGCGCCTCCGAACGTTTTGCCGTCTTCAGGCCGCATCTCATCGCGGATGCGCCGACGAATAGCCGCCGCCGCTGGCGCCGTGCCGCCTGCTGTTGATTATGGCTTCGGGCCCGGCGGGACCCCTAGACCATCAGCCCGGCGCGCTACCACCCCGCTGCGAGCCCCAAGGCCACGACCGCCCGCACCCGTCGTTTTGGCCCCGACTCCTGCCGCCTCGTCCGTCCCGACGGCACCCATCCCGTCCGGCCGCGACCGCACGGAGCCCGTGGGAACCCCTCTTTTACGACTTCCGCCGCCAACTGACGCACCTCCCGTCACCTCGACCGACTTGGACGCACTCGGCGCAGCTGCCGAGTTTCAGTTCGGTGATTCCGCAGCGCGCTACTCGCACGCCGATTGGGCTCGGGAACAACCGGCTGAGCCCGCGTGCAATGCCGCCATGCGCTACATAGCCCTTGGCCGACCGGAAGTTTTGCCAGACGACTTCTTATCAGGTTTCCCTTCCCACCAGCGCCCTCCCTTTTCGGATGTTCAAGTGCTGGCCAACAAAGGCCGCTTGCACACCACTGACGCGGGCATCGTTCTACTTGTCCGACAGCCGTCTCCCCCCCCTGCGTTGGATACGCCACGCCCGGTGGGTCGTACGGCCTGCTTATTGAACGACGAGCCTATTCGCATTTATGTTCCGCTGCTCATGCGCCCTTGGGTCATGCAGGCTTGCCATTCTACGGCTTCCTACCACCTAGGAACCGCGCGCACCCTACGTATGCTCGAACGTTTCTACTGGTGGATCGGCATGAGCATCTGCAACAGGTGGTGGCTACGCAACTGCTTAAAGTGCCAGGCACGGAAAACGTCGCGGCAGACGGTCCGGTGGCCCTCCATCACGCTGCCCTTGCCATAAGGGCCCGGCATCGCCGTCAGCATCGACTATTTCGGCCCCCTCCCGGTGACGCCTCGAGGTAATACCTACATCTTGCTTTTCACTGATCGTTTCAGCCGCCGAGCTGGAATGTACGCCGTCACAGCGGCCGAGTTCACCGCTGAGGGCACGGCTAACATTCCCATCAACCGGTATATCCCTCTGTGGGGGTGCCCGTGCAGCATCCTCTCGGACAACGGCCTCCAGTTCTGCTCCAAGCTTTCGCACGCCGTATATCAGCTTCTCGGGGTTCGAAACATTGCCACAAGCTCCTACCACCCAAACAGCAACGGTGGGGTGGAACGTGTAAACAACACGATTGCCCAGATGTTGGCAATGGTCGTCAACGAGCTCCAAAACAACTGGGATGAACAGCTCCCTCACGTCGAATTTGCGTACAACAATTCCGTCAGTGCCGCCACGGGTCTGGCCCCCAACGAGGTACTAATGGGTCGGCTCCCACGCCTCCCACTCACGATTTTCGAAGGTGCCGGAGTCGCCGGCCACCAGAGCTTGGCCCGCGACCACCTCGCCTACTGCGACTTGGCGACGGACCGCCAGCAGCGCGCGTACGACATCGTTCGAGAACACCACGCCCTCACTGTCGCTCGCGTGAACCGCCGCAACTCCGCCCTCTCCGACGCTCTGCGTCCGGTCCCCAAATTTGACGTTGGTGGTTGGGTGTGGGTGTACAATACGGCGGCCACCATCCGCCAGGGCGCGAAACCAGACACGGACGCCAAGGTCCTCAAGGCCAAACTCTCACTCAACTGGACGGGCCTCTACAAAGTTCTCGCAGTTGGCCCCTACTCCTCAGCGGACACCCCGGATGGATCTCTCGGAGCAAAGCTCCTGTATTTGGATATTCCTTCCGATATGCCCGGCGCCGAGGCTCGCCGGCGCGTATCTGTTCAACGCTGCAAGCCCTGTGCCAACCCTCACGACCGTGGCGACATGCCGAAGTATTTGCCGGCGGGGTTGACGCAATACGTGCTCAACAATTTCTCCAAGAAATCCCCTCCCTACCACGTCACCTAGGACGACGTTTCAACCCCTCTTGAACGACTCGAAGTGGAAAATATTACTGGACATCAATCGGTCAGAGGTCGAGGTGGCGTCATCGCGGTGATGTACGAGACGCACTGGAAGGGACTTTCCCGGCCATCCTGGGAACGGGAAATCGACCTTCAGCTTTCTCGCCACGCCATTTTGCGCTACTGGACCGGCACCCCGAACCAACACCGCCAAACCAAAAGCCTGTACCGCCGAATGATAATTGGCGCGGCACAACGGGAGCTTTCTCGCAGTGACGGCGAGCGGTTTCTGTCACCCGGCTATGGTTGCGTATCGCACGCCGATTGGCTCCGCCGCTACAGCAACACTGTACTTCCCAACGGGGCCCACGTTTGGTACAAGGGCGACGACGGTCTTTGGTGGCTCGAGAAAATCAGCGCAACTACACCGACGGATGGAGTATATTTGGTTCGAGTTTTGGACGACCCGGGACCAATCAAGCTTCCTCTTTCTCCGGCGCGCTACACGACTTCGACGAGAGCTGTACGAAGTTCTTGGTGTCTGCAAATTCACTTGGCTAGCGCGTTTACACGGAGGGTCCAGCGTAACGTAGATGAATCTGGAGGTGCCGCCGTGGATAGCTGATTTTCGCTTCTTGACTGCACTCGTTGTTTATTTATTTATTCTTGCCGTCTTTCGTGTTATTTTTCTTTTCGTTCCCGTACGCACTTTTCGCTTTTCCGTGCATCTTCCTCGCCCCCCCCGTGCGGGCGGTATGGCGATGGCTTTCATCGACGATTTCTTCCTGCCCCATAAGACTTAAGTCTTGCCTTATTGTTTTTTCTTACTTTGCCGGCTTCGTTGCCTCGCCGTTCAGAGGTGTGGGAGTGGGTTTTGAGGAGCCGCATCTTCGACTCATGTTCTAGTTCGTGGAATCGGGGTTTCCACGAATTTTCGATCATTCTGCATATACGGCTCGTCAGAGTGGGCTAGTGTTAAGATATTGTCTTGTATGAGATTGAAAGCCCGATATCTACCTGCGTTCAGTCCCTGGGAACGTATTTGTAGTACTTGGAAGGCGTATCTTAGATGCTAAACCAAGGGTTTTCCAGAGGACCACGAGCTTGGTCTCAGTCTCTGCGTGCACGAAAGGAATAAAACTGCTCTTCTATAGCTAAGCAAACAACACATGTGAGTACAATGTTTACCGACTTAAAAGGCAGACCTGTCCAGGGATACTAGGTGTCCCGCAACCGTTGATCTTAACAACACTGGACACACTTTCCAGTTTTCTCAAATGTCTCTTCAACTATCTACTGTTGATTGCTGGACAAAGGAGTTGTTAATACACACTGGCACATTGTAGTCCAGCGCTATTTTCTTCTGTGTATACACCCACCGACTTTATATTGTTCTCAAAGTATATCGTACTATTTTAGTAGCTCTAGACCGTAGCATTCGGTTGAGGGGGCGCGTAGTAATTACAGCAAACACGTTTCTACGCTTTAATTTCGTAGGTTATCATTCAGTGGTCATGCACAACCATGGTTAGCTATAGTGACACCAATATACCCATATTGCGGCCGTTCTTACACGGACCTGCGTATGTTGTTACATTTGTGTTCACAGTTTCTCCATATTGTCGCAGCCATTGCGGAGGTCAGTTTGGATATTCGGGTAAATGCAATTTGCGGATATATTACGAGCCCGTCTCACTCGTAGTACGGTCTATTGTATATCCAATGCATCATCACAACTAACGATGCTGAGAAAGATGTTACAACGTTACCATATCGTTGTAGTGAACTTTACAGGGACCACCACGGACTACGGTAGAACACACCAGCCCGTAGCATGGGCCTTGTCCCGGATGATCAGGCGAAAGTCAGTCCTACCTTAATCACTCCACTCCTTCCACTCTCCCCTTTCCTCTCCACGGTTCTCTTCTGTTTTATTGATCTCTGAGATCAGCATTTTTTCCATACTGGCCACATAAGCGCCACTTTCGAACCATCTTTTTTTTTTTCTTCTTAAGCGATCTCCACTGACACTTCGATGCCACCTCAGTCATCTCTCTTCACAGAGACAGAGCCTCCACACATTAATTATTCTTTCAGGTCGAAACATCCCGTCCCCTGCGCCCACGATTTTCCGAAATATTCGAGGGTCCCGCGTACCGCCCAGGGTCATCAATGGCGACATAATATGCGCACTGATAATCTATTGCCGTCGCACATTTTGAGGCCTCTCTCGTGGCCCCGGGCTATAGGATGCGGCAATGAGTTAACGTAGTACCATCACCCGGCAATACGTGATGTCATCATCAATGTTGATGAAGACCTTAAGATGCGGAGTGAACTGGTTTTCAACTACGCCTAAATAAATAGATTTCCCCTCCGCTTCCGTAGTACCCCTCCCGCCCCAACTCGTGCTGCTTCTGTTGGTGCGCCCAAGGAGCCAACGAGAGCGCCCTGATCTCCACCGCTCCGTCCAACGCACGTGCGTTTGGCAGACAGCTGGGCTGCCGTCTAACCTTACCCCCCCCACCCCTGTCAGCTGGACTGCCTGTCAGCGTGCAACGATCCGTCATCTTGGAAGTCCTTAGGCTGGTTTGATGGTACCGACAAACCACTCAATTCGTCATGATCTTGCACAGAACGACCGCACGACAAGCCAAAAGCACGAAGACACAAAAATTAGGTATTGCCCATGCGGCGGCGAAAACAACTAAAAAACCAAAACAGAAAACAGAAAACGCGTAACGAAAGAGAATCGGAGTGAGGGAATAAATATCCATGGAACCCGATCCCACCTTGCCAAGTGTGTCTAACTGGACGACCCGCCACTTTAACATAGCGGTTATTCACAAGCCTGCACATCACACGCGTTCCCAACATCGTTCTGACGCGCTTGGAAACTATGGCTGTTTCAAATCTTAAGCATTGTTCTGACACCAAATGTCGACTGTCTTAGCCAGCCGATAATCACGTGGTAGGATGGCTTCGCGGGTACAAGGTCCCCCGCAGCAAGCCTTCTCCGATATGCTTACCGGCTTCTTCAGTACCATGAAGCCCCAGCGGATGACGCCACTCCTCGCCCCTGAAACCCAACTGCCCATCCCCTCCAATGCGTGGTCGATAAACTCATCGGGTTTACGCTCCTGCTCATCGCGAATGGTCAACATCACATTTCGAACCTGCACAGGCAACACAGGGCACGTTCTTGTTGCGGGAAGGGGATGGAGGGGGGGGGGATGACACCTGCGGCTCTGGAGCGATCCTACGGCGGCGGGGTGCCTATTTGTTTATGTGGACCTACTCACATAAAAAGACCCGTACGTCACACCTCACACACAACAAAATGATGAATGTAACTAGTGTATCTGCAAGCTGACGAACGAATCGCACTGGTTAGTTAAGAACCCTCCGTCAGTCAGACATTCCTGGGCCCAAACTGCTTGGCTCTTTGATTAGTGGAAATCGTCGGGCCATAGACAATGAATTCCCCATATTAGCTTGACTCGCCCGGCATGCGAGCGCAGTAGTAGGGAGGGTAGCAGAGGCGGAAGGAAATCGGGCATTGTATGCTACGAACAGAAACTGGGCAAGCGCAGCACGCAATGGTTTCCAAACTTAGGATGAAAATTGGGCATTGTTCTCCACGACGTCATCGGCTACGTGCGCACAGCATTTTCGCACGGAATGGGTACACGACAAGGAGGCACGAGCACCGGATGGGCTTTGGGGTGGGGGCATTTGCTACTGTCCAAACTATGGGAGCGAATAATATGGGCGGCTAGTCGCCAGGAAAGGCAGGTGTCAT
The DNA here is from genome assembly GCA_031763025.1 of Macrocystis pyrifera. Taxonomy (NCBI): domain Eukaryota; class Phaeophyceae; order Laminariales; family Laminariaceae; genus Macrocystis; species Macrocystis pyrifera. The sequence goes on from JASSKH010000013.1 coordinate 13,465,165, forward strand.
AAAATGCGAGTGAATATCCCAGTCCGTCTTGACTATATACTTCCGTGTATATACACTGCGCCACAGTATATGTTTGGGGAGTGCGCCCTCCCTGACGTCGATATCCACATGGCTATGTCAATGAAACAGTGTTGAATATTGACTTTAACCTCACTATATCGTAGTGGGTCGCGAGGTCTTGGGAGTAGTCGACGTAGTCCACGAATTCGAGCCCGTAGACCTTGCCCCATTGCTGGTAGTACTGAACCGACCCCAGGTCGTCCAGGCCGTCGCGCTTGTACACCTTTTATCCGCAACAGATCGACCGAAGGAAGTGTGTTTCGTGGAAATAACACCAAGAGGAATATTGGAGAGGGAAAAAATAAGAGGTGTAAGGGTAGCCGTGTTCGGCGTGCTCACGTACTCGGTGCAGGGATACATATCTAACGGTATTTGGGAGTTCCACACTGAAAATATGCGTATTTCTGTGGCATTAACGGGTTGTGACGCTTCATCCGCCACTTGACGGTTTCCTTGCTTCTTTGTTTTCTTGCGTGTTCTACGTGGATATAATATATATATACAAGGAGGGCTTCGCCGCGGCGGGCTGACGCCCGCCTTCGACTCCGTGCATGCCCGTAAATGCTCTCAGGGCGTACAGGTATGAAACTCGAGGCTGTTAGCGCGACAGTACGCCAACGGGTGTAAAACAACAAAAACGAGAGAAGAGAGAGAGAAAACGCTGCAAACACAAGAAAAACGAACATTGCCATTCGCCATTCGGCACAGCAACACATAATAACTCGTTCCTACAGCAGTAAGGAGCACTACAAAGAGATACTCGGCGTCTGTACTGCTGTACACTTCGTAAACAGATAGATACAAAACATTTTGTTAGCAGTAGTCGATCTAGTTTATCGACAGCACGAAGCACCGGCGATTGCGTTGGTGCAGCCGCTCAGCAGCAGCAATCATCAGCAGCACAACGCACAGGTACGTCTCATACGAAAACTGCGCTGGCACGAGACCTCTGCCGAGACGCCAAATAAGTGTCAATTGCCGTAGTACTCGTACAGCTGTAAGATGCGGAGACACATTACCGACAGGGGTTGGTTTGCATAATAACCATGCTCAAGGGGTCAGCAGCTAAAACATATCGCAGACATAGCAGAACAGCACAGTAGCAGCACATACACAGCAGCAGCATCAGCGCAGCGGCAGTACAGCGGCAGGAGCAGTAGTAGTATCACACCATTCACGCCCGAGGCTGCCCTAGCACAACAGACAGGGCAGGGGAGCCCGGTGGCGCACGAGGAGGAAAAGCAAAATCAGATATCTCAGGTCGACCTACTCCGTGAGGGGGACTGCGTGAGCAGCAGCTGCACGTAGCAACAGCAGCAGCAGGTCAGGACCAGCAAAGTAGCGGCAGTAGCAGCAGCAGCAGCAGCAGCAGCAGCAGCAGCACATCACACACGCCCGAGGCCGCCCTCGGGCACAGCAGTCGAAGCAGGGGAGCACGGTAGGGCACGACGAGCAAACGCATAATGGCGTCGATGGATTTACTACTGTAGTAAGTGGTGGTAATGAGGCGCGACCTCAGTACCTGCAGTAGTCATATCTGCGGTGCATCATGCTGGGCAAATACTAGTTATTATGCCGAACCAGTACGAACGAACATTTGAGTACGCGTTCGTATTTTTTTTTCTTTTCAATCATCACTTTCACTCTACAGCCTAACTCGCAAGAGGCGTTATCCTCAGCGGTCTTCTGCTGGACAAGCCGTGGTCACAGGTGTCGTCCCTTCTCCCCCGCGGTACGTGCCTTCATTTTTATTGCGCATAGGATTCAGCATTCGCACTGCTCGTCGATTTTCATCGGATGTAGCTCACTCACGCTTTCGCGCTTTCCGCTAATCAATTTGTGTGCAAGATGTCCTTACGAGTATGCAGTCGGTGATATACTTAAACCCACGAAATTAATCTTAGTAGGCACGCGGACTACCTACCAAGCCACCGGGGACGCCGGCTCGTATGTATCCGTGACGTTGGGGTCCGTTATTATAAGAAACAAAAAATCACCAGCAGCAGCAGACGTGGCGGCGGCAGCAACATCAGCAGCAGCAGTAGTAGTAGTAGGGCACACCAGGCCAGGGTCAGCGTCGCTATACGCTCGGCTTGTTCATCTAACCCTTGAACCCTTTAAACACGGACTCGATTTTAGTTGTGTGTTTCCTGTTTCTTAACTCGAAATTCGTCCTAATTTGGAGACGAAAAACCTACAACTTGGCATGTCCAGCAGGGTTTCTCGTGGTAGGTGCCTCCACTATATACTACTGCTGTACGAGATCTACAGCAGAGCTTCTCCAGCAGAAAAAGCAGCCGCAGCAGCAGTAGAGGCAGGACACGCGGGGTCAGGTGCTCTGCTTGTCAGTCTAACCCTTGAACTCTTCGTACACGTACGCGATTTTGCTGTATGTTCCTGCTACCGTACTCAAAATTAGGCAAAATGACGAAAAATCGAACCTGACATGTCCAACAGAGCTTCTCGTGGCAGGGCCACCACTACTACTGTTGTACGCCATCTACAGCAGAACTTCTCTTGCTTCTCCGGCCCCTCATCGGTGGAGGATGGGCCTGACAATACCACCGGCAGCATGTCTAAGAGACACGGCCCGAACGTTGCTGTGAACAGGGACATTCTGCCTACGGTCCATGCAGGACAATTTGTCCATTCACTTTTCAGCGCATATATCATATATATTGAATAAAAACTAATTATAACGTGAAACAACAATGGCCGTGACCGCCGTCGCGACCTACGTCGACAGCCGTGGAGTTTTTTTTTTTTTTTTTTTTATGGAACATTTTCGACCAAACTTACCCCGAAATCCGCCCGAAATACCCCGAAGTGGGCGCTAATGGCACCCGCACGCACATCATGCTCACAGATCAAGCCTTTCTTACTGTGCTGCACAGCGCAATGGCAACCAACAGCCAATTATACGTTCGTACACAAGATACATGTACGTATCGTACGTACGATACGGTACACTATACTGTTACACCAGGGTCAAGCCTCACTCAAACAACACAACGGCAGTATTCGTACCTGGTACGTTTTTTTTTTGGACTCACGCTGAGTCCATACCCAGCCACAGGAGGACCTCATGGCCTCTGTACATGCCAAAACCACACCCGGTCACAGGAATCAATTGCCTCTCGCCCCCCCAAACCCCAGCTCTGCTGTGTGCGCGTGTGTGTTGTATCGAACATACTACTTTCAGTTTGGTATATCGTATATACCTGGTACGTACTATTTTTAGTATAAAGGGTCATATGGGTCCGTATCAGGTAGCGGCAAAACAATTTAACGGATATCTCAGAACGTATCGCTTTTATCAGAAAAACACAACTCTCTTGCCTGTCGGGATTGATGAAAGGAATCGTTCGCCGCACTCTTATTAAAAACTGTATTGCTGATTGTCCTGAATAAAACGAACGAAGTCGACCTTCTAGATCCATTTTTATTTCGAATATTTCAATCAAATTTCACTTTTTCAAAAAAAAAATCGCGTCGCGAAATAATGTTAAGGTCTGTCCAAATCCATTGATATACTGGGGATAATGAGAGTTCCCCGGTCCCAAGAAACGATTGAAGTGTTTCCGGTTTATCTAGGGTACAAAGGCTCAGAGGAAAAACAAAAGCTCTCCTTGGAGACCTGCGCCAAGAGACAGGGCGTTTGCCGGTGTCGTTGGATTTCGGAACATCTACCTCCCCCCCGAGAAAACTGTACTTGGTACTGGGGAAAGTGTGGACAAATTGTCCTGCATGGACCATACGAGTAGTCGTAGATTGAGGTTTCGTCAGGTAGAACAAAAAAAAAACGAAAACCGTTATTGACAGGTGCCAGTGTACTACTACAGCAGATCTTCTCCAGCTTCTCCGTCCCTTCATCAGTAGGAGGACGGGCCTGACTGCACCACCTGCAGCATGTCATAGAGACACGGCCCGAACGTTGCTGTGGACAGGCACAGTCGGCCAACGAGTACTCGTAGAGTTGTGTTTCGCTATATATAGGTACAGTAGAACTCAAAAACAAAAACAGATTGATATTTTACGATTCTGTTTTTTTTATGGCCCAGCCATGCGCCATCACATGTCGCCGCACTTAGCTGACCAACCCTAAACGACTTACAACCGTACTAGCCCAAGGAGGTTTCGCTTGTGTGTGTGCGTGCACAGAGCCCGCCGGGTCTGGCCTTGTTGCTGTGTGCATTGAGCGTGGTGGACAAACGTGGCCGAAATAAATGTTGAATCATACAAACGGCGACACATCCACACACACGTACAGAGAAACTATGATCAAGGCACCCCACTCTCATACGACTTGCCATGGAGAGTTTTTTTGCCTTGGAAAACCGAGACAAAAAGGCTCGCGCGTCGCTCTCGCGCGCCTAAATATAAAGTCAAGTTGTGGGTTCGAGTCTCACCGAGTGCGGGCTCGTGCTCATAAAGACTTTTACTTACGTAACGAAACTTAAACCGATAGCGCGAGAGCGAGAGTTGGCAAAGCTTGATGAATGTCGACGAGCGTTGGGAATGATGAACCCTCTGCGCGATAAAAATGAAGGTACTTACCGGGGGGGGAAAGTGACGATACCAACTGTGACCACGGCTTGCTGTCAAGAAGCTGGAAATTAAAAAGTAAAAAAAAACGAATCACACCCTCGAGGTTCAGCAACGCAACAGATCGCAGGCTGACCTACTCCACGAGGGGAGCTGCGTGAGCAGCAACAGCGGAACAGCACAACAGCTGTGGTACGTATCAGCAGCAGCAAGCAGTACACCACGAAAACCCAAGGCCGCCCCGGCACAGCAGTCGGGGCAGGGGAGAACGGTGGGGGGCACTACGATCGATGAAAGGCATAATCACACTCTCGAGGGCGATCGATGAAAGGCATAATCACACTCTCGAGGGTCAGCAACGAAACGTGTTGTAGACTAAACTACTCTGTGAGGAGAGCTCCGTGAGGGTGTAAAAGAAACATGACGCCGTCGTATACCTTGTCGTTTCGTTCAAAACTTTAATTTGTTCTTGGCGGTTACATGATGAAAATAAAACGCCTTGACAACATATCCGAAATTCCACGCTTCATATAATACTGCCTGCTGCGTGTACAAGAAAAAAAAGTGTAGACACCGTCCGTACCCCCACCACCGTACCGCTCCTCTCGCGGCGAAGACTCATCAGACTCGGTCCAAACTTAAGACCCCGTCTTCACTGCCTCACGGAGCCTGGTCGCCCGGCGTGCACAGCAGCCGAAGAGGCTGGCGACGCTCGTTTCGCGACCATATGTTAACCTACGAATCTCAACAGTTTTGCTAAAATCTCGTACTTTCACATACAAAATAGCCCGAATCGGTAAATCCGACACCTGTTTCTCCAACGCCCCACCCTCAACGCACGCGCAAAGACGGGGCACGAGACCGGCCACCCCAGTCCATTTCCCACTCTTGCCGCCACGACGTGTCAAAAGCCGCGGAGGCTGCGGCTCTCCCATTTCAGCCAAGGGAAAAGTGGTCCAACCTGGGTGCTGGCCTCGAAAACCAAATACTTTTATGGTCACGAGCGAGCATAGATGTCGGTTGACGACACATTTACCCCTTGATGGACAGCTGTCAAGGACATTCCAATGAAAAAAAAAACTATTATTTTCTAGAAGAGGGTTTGACGGACCACAGGAAGGCCTGATGGAGCAAAGGTAGGCCGTCAACCAAAAGCTTTGGCTGCGAGGCAGTAATCAATCAAATATCGACCACTCAAATGGTCCCGCTCACAGCTGACGTAGTATTCGAAAGTTTGCAGTATAAACCGAGCACAGCACACCCGGCCAGTCGGCAGCCAGGGCACGGCGCAAGCACGCCCGAGGCCACCCCGGACACAGTCGGGCTCGGGGATCACGATGAGGCAGTTTCGTCCCGTAAGGTGAACCTCATCTCGCGCTATTAATAGCACGAACAACAGGCAAACAAATACGTCTAAGAAACGCCGAGGGGCGCTGAGATCACAGGGACAACAATACTGTACCTCTATTCTGGGCAAATGCCAAAATCAGGTATACCTGATCCGTTTGTGCAAAAAACAGGTATACATTCTAAACCAAGTAAAAAACGCGCGCCACGAGCGGTGTGATGTCCAGGACAATCCGGAAAAAAAAGAATGCGCCTAAAATAAAGCATTAAGCGTGCCATATGGCCTCCAAAATATGAATTGTTTTGTTTTCTGCAGGGTGTAGGTACCACGGGCTCCACTTGGACCTGCAAAGAGTCACTATTAATATGCTTCGTTTGTTTCGCCACGGCGGGAGCGCCAAGAGTATTTACTCTGGCGCCCCCCCACCGTTGAGAGATTTAAAGCTTCCAGACCGTCCTCGCGGAACCGCATGCTCGGCACGAAATTATGTTGCCGTACCAAACCTGAGACCACTTCGACGCGGGGTGGTGCAGACATAACGCCGAGTGTCCATATCGTGCTGTAAAGACTGCTGTGAACACAGAAAACAACAGCAGAGTACACACAACAGCTAACTGCACATCGCACACCCCAAAAGAGGAAAAGTGAAACCAGCCTACGCATGTGTGCATGTATAATATTCGTATTTTTACGTACGACGTACGAGTACAGAGTTTATACATCAACACAGAAGAATTTCAACGGAGGCAAGGCAGACGCATACGGAGAGAAAACACAGTGTACGTATGGCCTCTCTGATTGGTTCAAAGTCGGCCAAAATGAGTCGAAAGGTAGACAGAATAGAAAAAATCAGGTGTACCTTGGCCTTTCCGTGCCAAAATCAGTTACAATGTCAGCTTGACCAATAGCAGGGCTCCTGGTATGTGTTTTGTACTTGATTTCAGTATGTAACTGTTTTTGGCACGAAAGTGGCCAGGTATACCTGATTTTGGCAAAAACACTTTTATTTTTATACCTTGCGGGGCTTCTACATCGTAAGTGCCCGTCCATGGACGGACTCAGACTCGGCGCATCATATCAGCGAGTGCTCCCGACAGCCGGTTCATGGGCAGTCGCCGGCCTTGTTTTTTGAGATTCAGCCACCGGTAAACCTCGAGAATCCAATCACTTATTATGTGGTCCTGTTCCGCCTTGAGTTCGGTCATGGCTCTCAACCCGTGTACCAAGGCCTCGGCACATACCGCTTCCTTGAGGAACAAGGGCAACGGATGGTCTCACAATATTCGACACCCACTCTCCGCTGGCCGGCGCGCGGCGTACTAGAGCCAAGTTTGATCGAGCAATGGCTTGATCTCGCGGTGTGCACAGAGTTCCAGTAAAACTTGCAAGACACAAGTGCTAGCTGATCCCCTAATCGACAGCGCCCCTCAACCAAGTAGCTATTCGATGGCTTTAGATACGATGAGTGCGACGCTACTAAAGTGACGACCCCTGCAGTAGCGCTGCCTAGTAGGAAAACTGGAACACCGGGCATCGAGACGCAACTCAAAAACCATCGTACCGGAACACGGGCCATATGGTTAATTTAGTGCCCTCCAGACAAAGGCAGTTGGACCGTCGGATATCATCGCAGCACAAAAACGACGGTCGCCACGGATCATAAGCACTCTATGGGGAAGATACCATCTGTGCACGAAGCAGGTCTAATGGAACGTGACGCAGCTGGAGGCGGTCGCCATCAGACGAGAACGCGCATCCATCGTCTTGCAGACCAGATTGTCGAGCACGTCGGCTTTCGACCTACTAACTCCTACTATTAATAATAGTCACATCCGCCCACCGATCTCTCCTCGACCTTTCGTCTTCCCTCACCTCCTCCAAGTCCTTAGGGGTGGCATCGTCCGAGCGCATGACATCTGTGAACACCATTCTTCCTCCCGGTTTTAGCACCCGGGCCGCCTCCGCCACAGCCCTGTGCCTCTGCGACCCCCCGTGCAGTAGCGCATCCTGGGAGCAGACGACTTCGCAGCTTGAGTCCGGCATGCCCGTTTCGAAGTACGACTTCTCCCCGGGGATGATGACTTTGTCTTCTAGCCCGGCAGTCTTGGTCAGGGAGGCGTTGAAATCGTTCTCTTGTTTACAAAGACCGATGCAAATTACCTTCAAAGGCGTGGGCGCATACGCAGTTGGGGGAAGGCGGGTTTGGGGGGAGGGCGACTGCGTAAGAGGGGAATCCTGATCAAAAGTGATATATGTGCGCGGCTCTTGGCCAGCGCAGCGGAAGACACCAATCCGACAGTGAGACTGCTTGCTATGGTAGTGCCTACACATTGTGGTGGTATTTCGTTGGGTATGAGTGAATGCTGGCAACAAGCCGCTGGAAGTCTACCCTTCAATTGTCTCCTATGTTGCAATTTGAAGAGCCTCCGAAAGGTGACAACAACGAACACGAGAAACGAAATGTCTCCGGTACCTTGCAGCCAAACTCCTTTGCAGCCACTCGCGCCGTTCCTCCGAATCCAGCCCCCATATCCATGACGGTGCACTTGTTAGGCACAAACCCGCTGTCACTGGGGAAAAATCGAGAGAGAAGCTCCTGAGTGGCGATGGAACTGGCCTTGGAAATTTTTGGGACTCCCTCCAGCTTGGCTTCGTCGCCTTCCAACATGGTATGCAGACCTACATGCATGTGCTCCCCTCCCCACACCTTCGGATAGGTTTTTGTTTGAAAACGGTGGTAACACGTGCGTGTGCAAGAGAGAGGGAATTAGCAGCAGTCCGAATAGTACGTATTGGGCAAAAAACATATTTGAGGGGTCAGCGTCTTCGGTTTTGCAAACAGCAGTTTAAATACAGGAGCTTCGGTCTTACGCGGAGCGAGAAACGATTGGGTCGTTTTTAACCGAAAAACGAGGGTATACAGTACGTACTATAGATCTGATCCTAAGCGCTACTGCGATCGATACGAAAGTATTCGTGTCGACGATCCGCCCAACAAAAGCGGGAAAACGGCTACGTTATGACTCCATGCTAAATCATAGATTATGTAATGTTTGTCCTGTTGCCACGTACAACAAGGTTGGGACAGAAGTCAGCCGTGCAACAACGTTGTTTGGGAAAGTCCCATGTCTTCGGGGGTATCACCTGGTTGTAGAAGTGGAAAACGTGCTCTTTGCTGTAGTAATCCAGCACCTTGCCGGTGATGGCGTCCGTAACGGCTTTCTGCTTGGAGGATGTCGCCTCCGAGGCGTCCGTCGCTGTCTTAGTGTCGACCGCTTCCATTTTGGAGTGGGTGCGAGGTAAGTACTCGTTCGGTTCCTTTCTACGGAGAAGAAACCATGGTGAAAGCCGCACGATACATAAGGCAGTAACAGACGAGGGTGTCCAGGGCGTGGCAACGTCAGCATCAGCATGGGCGGAAAGAGAGGACAGGGTAGTTGGTTGGGGGGATGGTCGGTCTCCTAGCCCTGCATTGAAGGAGCTAGACAGCAGCTCACTCGTCTATATATCACGATCAACGAACGATTATTTCTGTCTGCGGCATGCGTTCTTCTGGAGCGTGCGGAGACCTTTTCTCACCAGACGATCATCCTTTTCGCTCGCTTCGTGCGCTATCGTGCCCGCCGGCCTCGGTTGCACTGGGCAGGAACTCGCGTGCGTGCGCTCGCGCTCATAGTACTGGCCTGGTGGGCTCATGATATACGGTTACCGGATTACTCACCAAAACATTTCGCCATATTATACTTTCCCTCGGTGGACACTTTACGGCGATATCGTTTTCACGGCGCATATCGACTGCCACATCAACTATACGGAGTCGGACACATCAAAGCAAGGCGATTCCAATTTCTGGGGACCCAGAGAGGGAATGGGAGACCGTTGAAAACTGAAAAAAAAAGTTAGGAGTCCAACTGACGGAGCAGTAAGGGCGTGTCTTCACTTCCTCCAAGGGGCATGGGAACGAGAGGAACGGAACGAGGCTGCTCGTGGTCATTCGTTTCGTTCATATCTAAAAAAACGTGTTTGGGTCCATCCAGAATCCTGGGCCTCACCAGCCGAATCAGTACGAACGGTATATTTTGCACATGCCACGGCAAATTGGTGTCCACGTCCATCTTCGGTGGTGTCCATCTACATCAAATCATATGTTATTTGTTCCCGTTCGGTCGGGCCGTTCGATCGGGCTGTTCGGTCCTCCCAAACAAGAAAAAGGGGTGCGACACTTTTTCTTCCTCGTCCAAGATACCTGGTATATTATTTTCCCGGGCCGTGCTGAATCTACAGTATTCGTTTCCCACAACCAATTAGCACCAAAACATGCGGCGTAATATTCCATCCGGTTCGTTCCAATGCTCTCTGGGGGGGGTCAAGACACACCCTGAGGGGACGCAGTATCTCAAAGGTACCTGGTATGCATTATTGAAGTGGCGCTCGTACTCGTATTAATAGGTGTTTAGCGGAAACAAGCAAACGGATTGGAAATAGAGTATGGTGTATGCAAACAAGATCCGGATTTCCAACTTTCAGAACAAAATCGAGCCGAGTTCACAACTGTGTAGAACGAGATATTTTGAATATTGCTTCGCTTTGTATATGCTTGCACGTACACGTGCTGCGACCATAAATAGTCTAAAAAAAAACGTGGAGTTGGTAGGGGGTGGAGGGTGATGCATAGCTCCGCGGTCTATGGTGCCCAGCACCAAGATTTTGATGCTGGCCGCATTTTCCGGAATGCGACGCTTTTGTTGTTTTGCATCCGACGATTTTTGACCGTTGGACATTTTCTGACCGTTGACGGTTTGCGATTAGAGCTCGCGGTCTCCGGCGGCTCCTGCGGAGGCCTAAGAACACTTCTGCACCTTGTGGGTGGGACCAGGGTGCCAAATGGCATCACATCTGGGTGGGATCAGGTCCGAGCGGGATCAGGAGAGCCAAGCAGGGAAAACTTACGTATCTATTATCAATAGATGGAGAACGTGTCTGAACAGAACCGATAATCGAAATCGAAAATTGAAAAGATTTCGGTATCGAAATTAATTTGGACGAGGTGTTCAAACAGAGTTGAAATGCGAAACATCATATAGGCTAAAAACAACGGAGAGCACAACCTACGGGCCGTTTATAACTGTGCACACGTGCCGACAATCTGTTAATAACACACAGATCCACCACAGAAGCAGGCAAACGCGACAACAATTCGATACAGGGAGGTCGTTTGGTCCCCCATGGAGGTGGTGGCGCGTCCAACGTTGACGCCCCAGGATCAAATTTAAAATTACACTGAGAACGAACTCCCGACCTCGTTCTCGAGGGAATCATTCTGAATTTTCCTCAATTTGTATTCGCTCAAAGGCTCGAACGCCGAGAAACAAAGCCCCGAGAACGTCGGGGCTGGTGTTGTGGTTCGCCTACTGGCTGTTTACGGGGAGTCTGTGCAGCTTTGTTGCCGTGCTAGCTATGAGTTGGACGCTGTGTACGGCGGTCCTGATGTCATATTTTGACGTGGCTGCGCTTGCTGAATTGGTGCTGTTGTTGTGTATTGATTTGCAATTCGATTTTCAGCCGTCAACGTCTAGATTTTGGCATTGAGTTGAAAATTGTTCATTTATAGGACCTAAAAAACAACGAAGATCAACATGTCCGGGCCGTAGACCAATCAGCGCCTTGTTTATTGTCATTTCCATTTTCGATTATGGTTGGAGACGCCCTGATTGAACCACAAAAAATACTTTGAGAAGAGCAATATCGATATGAATAAAATTCCAAGACTACATTCAAAACAAACTTATTTTGGATGTAGTTGGGAAAAAAAAAAAGAAAAAGTTGAGAAAAAGGTTGGAAAAAACAGAAGGTCGAAAAGAAAAGCAACTGGATTTTCAAAAACTCGAGTCAGAAGAGAAAAGCAGTCACAACCGAGCGAGCTTGCTGCTCCCAGACTAAACTCAAGATGAAGGGGGCGTGCGATCAACGGCGCGATCGAACTGCTGCTGCAAATGTGACTATAGACCACGGCTTCGAGAATATCGGTAGGGTTCGATCGGTATCAACTTGTTTTGTATTGGTAATAACTACTACACACAACATACGTTGTGCACAGATACTACGAGATTACTCGATACTCCCAGTAAGCATCGAGGGTTTTTCGGACTTCGCGTACTGGGAGTATTACAGTAGTAATGGTGGCCTAAGGGCCGCGTTCCTATCGAACAGAAAAAAATCACGATTCGTGACTTTTTGGCATGTCAAAAGATCACGATCCGTGACATTTCAGTTCAAACGAGAAAAGCTGAAAAACGTTTCGTGATATTTTCAAATTGTAAAAATCCCGATATTTCAAACCCAACGATTTTTGGGGGTAGAGCCAACTCTCGCGAGTGGGGCACAGCCAAGCCGGGCCGGGCCGACCGCGCCTGGCCCAGTCGGTGGTATATTGGAATCACGGGCCGAAGCCTGACCCAGCCTGCGAGATTCCAACTTCACCGACCGTCGGCCAAGCCCGGTTCGCGAGATTCCATCTCGCAGTGCGTCCGCCCGGCCTGGCGTGTGACAGCCTCAGGTCATGTTCGCGTTTGTCTTCGAGCTGTGGCTCCTCCTCCTCGAAATTTCGAGGCCACAACCTCCTCGTTAGCCCGCGCCCAGCGGTGTCTATGGGTAGCCGCCCGTTGTCCACAACCGGCGTACGAAGCAGAGTCTGCCATGCCCCTATACCGACCTTCGGATACGGTTCGTGCGCGTGGGTTGCGTAGTCCCTTGATCAGGCGTATTTCGAGACACGACAAATGTCACGAATCGTAATCTTGTTTTTGTTGGGAAAAGCTAAACAAAATGGCGACATGAATCGTGACTTTTTTTGTCGGTGGTTAGGAATGACCCTAAATACTCCGAGTACAAGCAGTGTTTGCATTACAAACATCTAAAATAATTGCGTTACTGCCGAGTATTCCGAGTAGTATTGAACCCTGAAATGCTTCAGTATTAAAGTAAAATACTCCGAGTAACACACTAACCCGAAGTATCTTGCAGTATACCTGGTACAAAATAAAACCCTGATGATTATTTATTACTGAACCTCGCAGTATAAATCCTGAAACACTCAAGTAGGGGGAGAGTAGAGGTCGGATCGGGTTTGGGTATCAGGTTTCATATCTTCTATAGAGTGTGTAGGGGGAGAGAGTAGGCGTATTGGAAGTATATGCAGCACTAAAGGCGGCAATAATGCGAGTACTCATGATATGAGCAGTGTACGAGTAAGATCCTGAATAATTCAAGTCCTCCGAGTATCCAGGGTATATAACCCCGAAATACTCCAAGTACCGCAATAAATAACAGCAGTATTGAACACCGGGATACTACGAGTAATGGCAGTATCCGCAGTACAGAATATCGAAATATTGCGAGTATTACTGTGCACCTCGCAGTACATGACGCCCAAATAAATACTGCCAGTACAGTACACGAAGTGCCCGAAGTATTTTCGCTTGGAAATACCTTACTTCACTCCCAGGCACTGGGAGCAGCTGTGCAACCCCACATGCAACCCCACATACAGGTCTACACGGGCGATACTTTGATATTATTCTCGTTTAGTTTGATCATGAATCTGGAACGATTCAATACCTCTTTATCTATCATGGAAGTGTGTGCCATGCCGGTCGTCTCCAGTATGATGACATGACATTGCATTGCCCACTCTGCTTACTGCATATCAACGTAGTATCTCTGCTGTGGCGTAGTTTGGTTACCACAGAACTTGCATCTCTCCAGGATTGAGGAATCGGCACGGACACTGGTTGTGCTGGATGTCGACGGGTAGAAAGAACGGTTTAATGTGAAACACAGAAACCCCATGTTTCCTCCGTTCAATCTTCCACGTCTTCTCAGGCTATCGCTCTTCTCGCTTTCAGGCTGAATCTTATGAGAACCTGAAACCGGAAAAGGCAACTTGATTTCCCTTCATCGTGTAGAAACCCCAGGGTATTGCCGTCCGTAGACATGAATGAGCCAATTCCCATCACTGCCCAACATCAAAACCTTTGCTTTCGACACACAACACCTGTATCACCCCCGATGATTCCTCGCCTCACAGGGCACGAGATGACGTCAAACCTTCGAGACTGTATGCTCCATTGCTACGAGAGTGTTCGCTACCACGTCTGAGGGCCGTTGATGCTGTGTGGCCGGATTCTCAGTGGAGACATCGGAGCCTGACCCATTTCTGGCCGTTTTTGTAAGACGAAACTGGGCACAGCATCAACGGCCCTCAAACTTGGTAGCGAGCACTCCCAAAGCAGTGGAGCACACGGCCTCGAAGGTTGGATCTCATCTCGTGCCCTGTGAGGCGAGGAACCATCGGCGGTGGTAGGTGTTGTGTTCTGAAAGCACAGTTTTTGCCTGCTGCGGCATACCAAATAATATCTCCCATTGGCTGTGTGGGTTTCAACACCATAAAGGGGAAATCCTGTTCTGTTTTCCAGTTTCGGCTCGCATCAGAGTCAGCCTCATGTATCGTACATAGATTTGTCTTTTCGAGTTCTTCTTTCAAATCCATTTTGAGAGGTGCTCGTAACGTACTCGGGGCGGGCACACAAAACAGTGTAAAATTTTCCAGGGCTCACTTCGGTAATTTTACCTCGGTACTTATACCGCGGTAAACCACGGTAGTTGGTAAACGGTACGTTACGGGGATAAAAGCGCATTACCGTTCCCATCCAAACCGTTACTAAACAAATCACGTTCTCCCATTCCCATCCGAATCGTTGCCGAGAAATCATGTTATTATCCCATCCCCATCCAAACAATTACCGTGCAAATATCGGCATTTCTGTGGTTTCTCGTTACCACCCAACCAAATATGCAGTTACCCAAACAATTACCGTGCAATTATCGCGCAAATATGCAGTTCCCAATTACCGTACAGTAATGTCATCATGTCTCATAGAGGGGAGGACACAGGGATGTCGATTCTGGCCAGGGCACGCTTTTTCTTGGTAAAGTTCTCGTTGCTTATCTCATGGAGAGCTCAATTAGGGTACAGGAACAGAGTGCGACAGAAGGGGACAGTCGAGCGCCAGACTGTCCCCTGAACAATATACATCTACAATCTACTGGACGTTTCCATTACTAGCACGTCACGTGCTCTCATGCTCGTAGTACGTAACTGCCTGTCTCCTCATACTGATACAGTCTACGTAGGCGTTTCCGTTAGTAACACGTCACGTGCTCTCGTTCTGGTACGTATTGCACCGTTTTATGGCTACTGGTACGTGATACCGTCGCGTTAGCCCACCCTGAATAGTCGTAGATGCAGACCACACGACGATCAAAGGATGACGACCATGTCATCCCAGAAATCGGAAAGGGGAGTCGAAGATGCGGCCATCCGAAAAAAACTAAATTAAGCCATAAATATACCCCACACATCGTATTGAGGCTCGACGCCTCATGCGTGGGACAAACGCGTAATACGAGAAGAAAAAACTACGACATGCCAACGGCAATCGGGCTACGAACCGGGTCACGGGTTCGAACCTCACTTCGGACGTTTCTTTTACAGAAACACTTGCGCGTGCATCCCTAAAAACGCCTTTCGCTGGTTCCCCAGGAAATGAAACGAAGCGGGAAGGTCAACGTACAGACGTATGCGGTTCCGACGCCACAAAGATCCCGCCGTTCAGAGGGGGGGGGGGTGTTCTAAGGACTACCCTGGGAGGTCCCCTAGCAATCTGGGAGAAGGGATCTTTAGGTTGGTGGTCTGTTCAGGTATTTCGGTCCCTGTTGGGATCAAGGTACGGGCGAAGACCCAACCCAACCCCTGACCCTAACCCTAACCCTGTCCCCAAACCGCAGCCTAAACGGGCCAAAACTGGCCACAAACGCGGCTGCGCCGCGTTTGCATCGAACCAAGAAATTTCTGAATTGCAGACGCCGATTCCGAAGTGCAGACCGCGCTACGCAATTTTTAAGTCAAAAACACCCCTAAAGATCCATTCTCCCAGATTGCTAAACCTACTCTACCCTGGGCTGGGTAATAGATCAATCTTTTACCCCTACAGCTCAAGTAGGTAACACCTTCACAGTAAAGTAAAATGAATTACAGCAGACACCTCAATTCGATATGGCCATCTACGGCAGTGGGTGAGGCGGTCAATTTTGATGGACTAGCCTCAGGGTTAGTGACTATCATTTTTGTTTTGCGACTATAATTTTTCTTTTGTTTTTTTTTTTTTTCGTTCTGCGGGTTTCTTTTTTTATTGGAAATTTGTTTGGGATGTGACCAAATTCAGGTATACCTGATCCATTTGGGTCAAAATCAGGTAGATACTAAAACCAAGTAAAAAACGCGCGCCACGAGCGGTGTTCTGTCCATGAAAATCTTTGTTTTTTAAATGCGCCCACTAAACATTAAGCTTGTGACCTCCAAAATCTGAATTGTTTTGTTTTGTTCAGGGTTGTTCTCTCACTATACGTATAATAAGTACCACGAGTTCCACTTGGACCTGCAGAGAGTCACCAGGCTTCGTTTGTTCCGCCACGGCGGGAGCGCCAGGAGTATTTATTCTGGCGCCCCCCCCCCCCATTGCCAGCTTTGAAGCTTCTCGACTATCCTCGCGGAGCGGCCTGCTCAGCACGAAATTATTTTACCATAGGTATTACCCTGGTAGCCGGTTCCTGTACCGAGGAGTACCAAGGTGGCCAGTTACCATCCAAAAATTACTGTGCATTACCGTGGTAGCCGGTTCCTGTACCGAGGAGTACCAAGGTGGCCAGTTACCTTCCGATAATTACGGTAGATTACCGTGGTGGCTGGATACCGCGGTACACGATACCAACCTAAGAAAGGCATACCGAAGTGAGCCCTGCCATTTACAGTAATTTTTCCATTTTCAGAAAAAGCAACGAACGGCTGCTGTCAGACCGGCATTCTGTCAGGGCTCCGACATGTCCTACTGCTGGGCGACCAAGATAGGACTAAGGATATGAAGTAAACGAGATACAAAGTGTGGTAGGATCATAACGTATGCCGGGAGGGCGAGTTTTGTCAGCGTGTGTTTCTTATTGTCTACGCTGGCACGTGGGCCAACGTTGAAAGGTCAAAGAGCGAGCGAAAATGAAAGTCTGGCGACCTAAAATAAATATAATGCTAATAGTACACGCCCACGGGCAGCATATGGACGGCGAGCCTGTTTTGTTTGTTTTGCGCCGCCTAGCCCACAGCAGTTCCTGGGGTGGAGCACGGTTGACGAAAACAGGGAAGAGACGGCAGACAGGATAGCTACTATAGGTATCAGATCGATTAATAGTATATAGAAACCTGTATATGCAACTCGTACCGCAAACTTCTGCGGCTGCCTTCGTAGAGGTGTTTAGTTTTGTTTCGTTGTGCTTCGGTTTTCCTTTTATTTCCTTGGTCTTACTCTGTATAGTACGTGTCGTGATATTGTCTATTTTGCTGGTTCTTGTGTTATCTGCCACAATTCCTCGGGGGGCGCGACACGTGGTTCAGTTTCGCACGAACCGTAAACCAGGTGTCATACCTGGTATGTATTTACAAATGCGTACGAAATATAGTCGTTTTTTATTACGTTGACCTGTTCGGTCTTTTTGACAACCATATTTCACCTCTATTCGGATCGCATAACCTTGAATCAACCACACAGCTGTGGCCCCGGGATAATGGGGCCTGAGTAAGGTATAGTCATCAAACTTGCACCTTAGGACTGTAGTTGCATGAACTACGGCGGTTTATGCCTACAATTATTAATAAATAGCGGCATACAGTTATCGAGAACCGGTATGTATGAAGTACAGCAGTATTCACCTACGAATAAGAAAACCTGCTTCGGGCGCCACACTAAACCCTACCGTAAAAACCTAAACGAGTGCCAGGTATGAGCGGACATGTTGCCCTGGACGGACCGTATAAAGATATCATGATAAATTACATACTACCACTACGAACTGGGCCAGCCTTCAAACGCACCTGTTTTGGTCAATGCGGTGTCATAAGCACACAAAACGAGGGGGGGGGGGTTGATAGATTGCTTTGTTTGGGTCGGTATGAGGTGGACATAATCGCATACGTGGGGGTTAATATTCAATGCTGCACGGGTAGCGATCAATGCTGCGATAGCGATGGACCTGGTACAAAATTGGGTACTGGTACGCAGGAACCTCGAAAACCTAACAGAAAAAAGGTAGCCCATACAACTGAGTCGCAGGAAGAGTGCTTGGCTGAGTTAGTGCACCACAGGTTGTGTTAGTAGTTTGCGATTCGGCCACAATACTGCTGATGATGACGCGAGTATAGTCCTGTACGTGCATTGCTGTACTGTAGTTCGTGGTGGTACACTAGTGTTACTTTGCGTGTCCGTCAAAGACAACCTTGGTGCATGCAAAAGAAGGGAGTGATACAGAAATGACCACACCCGGTATGCACCCACGAGGACCACACCCGGTATGCATCCACGAAAACATCCTCACTAGGCATAGAAACAGCAGTGATCCACATACTGGCTGTGACTCATGGTATGCATCAACCCCATCCTGGCCAAGGAAGAGGAGGCCACCTTGGATCAGTACCTAGCGGCTGGTCTGATCCAGCACTCGACTTCTCCGTACTCGAGCCCGCTGGTGGTCATCCCGAAGAAGTCTGGAGGCGTTCGGATCACCGTGAACTACAAAAAACTCAACCAGATCAGCAAACTCAGCCAGCTGCCTATCCCTCGCGTGGACCAAGTCCTCGACTCCCTGGGAAAGGGACGGGTGTTTTCCCTCTTCGATTTGGTCTCCTCGTTCCACCAGATTACCGCGCACAAGGACACCGTCCCTCTTACGGCGTTCTGCACCCCCACGGGCCTTTACGAGTGGCTCGTCATGCCCCAAGGCAGCAGTGCTTCGCCCGGCTGGTTCGTCAAAGTGATTAACGAAGTCATTAAATGCCTGGCACAGGTGGCGGCCTACCTGGATGATGTGATCGTTTTCCACTCTGACCCGACGGCCCACGTCAGGATGATACGAGCCCTCTTCGAACGCCTGCTCAAACACAACCTCAAGCTCTCCCCCTCCAAGGCTCGCCTCGGCGCCACGGACGCCAATTTTCTGGGCCACTCTATTTCGCCCGCGGGTATAAGCCCTAATGCGGACAAAGTTTCGGCCTTGCTGAAAATGCCCATGCCCAAGAACCTCAAACAGGTCCGCGCCCTGATGGGCGGTGTAAGATATTACCGCAAATTCCTGCCCGACTTGTCTAAACGGATACGTCCTCTCACCGCCCTTCTCCGGAAGGGGGTCAAGTATGTCTTCACGCCGGCTATGGAAGTTATCGTCCGCCAGATCCTCGCACGATTTTGGTCTTCCCTGACTGGGATGCCGTAGCCGACGGCTCCCGCCCCTTCCACGTGTACTGCGACGCCTGCATCGACGGTTTCGGTGCCGCGCTCGAACAAGAACAACCGGACGGCTCGGTACGGCCCATTGCTTATATCAGCCGTGCTACCCTCGATTCCGAAAGGCACTGGACACCGTTGGACCTGGAAGCTGGCAGCATTGTCTGGGCTATCAAACGACTCCGAGGTTACCTGTGGGGCACGAAGTTTCGAATATTTTCGGATCACAGAGCACTTGAGAGTATCGGCAAAGTAGGGGACCACAACGCGCGAGTCCAACGGTGGCTCGAGTTCCTCACTGCGTTCGACTACACCCTCGAGTACCGCAAGGGCAGCGCCAACGGAAATGCTGACTTCCTCTCCCGCTTGCCAGAGCCCGCCACAGAACACGACCGCAGTGGGTCTAGCTGCCTCAACCCCGTCGAGGACGGTGGTATCTTCCTCATCCGAGCCTGCGGGCTTCACACTAGCTCTTCGCCGACCCCTGGTGTCGGTTTGGGTGGTCTGGTGTCCCGCAGTGAAAGTGCCGTCTTGGGTGGGCTACCTCTCGCCCCTTCGGATTTTCGCGATTTTCGCACACACGGGCCACGTATGAGGATTGACGACCTCTCTGCTCCTTCGGGGAGATTCGTCGCTCGTGTATCTGCCTCCGTCGCCACCGTCGACCGCCGTCCTGGCTTGGGGGATTTTTGACCCCCCGCCACCGCCGCTTTCGCTTCGGTTTTTGTCGTACCCTCCGGGGGCGACCGGGGCTCTGCAGAAGCTCTGCAGAAGCCCCCGCTGCAGCGACGATTGTCGCCCAGCGCGCTCCTCCCCCGACGAGCACTTTACAGGTCGAAGATTCCGTCGTGAGCACTGCTCCGGCCGCGTCTTCCCTCTCAGGCCAGGGCTCTGCAAAAGCCCCCGCTGCGGCGATGATTGTCGCCCAACGCGCTCCTCCCCAGACGTGCACTTTACAGGTCGAAGATTCCGTCGTGAGCACTGCTCCGGCCGCGTCTTCCCTTTCAGGCCAGGGCTCCGCAGAAGCCCCCGATGCAGCGACGATTGTCGCCCAGCGCGCTCCTCCCCCGACGAGCACTTTACAGGTCGAAGATTCCGTCGTGAGCACTGCTCCGGCCGCGTCTTCCCTCTCAGGCCAGGGCTCTGCAAAAGCCCCCGCTGCGGCGATGATTGTCGCCCAACGCGCTCCTCCCCAGACGTGCACTTTACAGGTCGAAGATTCCGTCGTGAGCACTGCTCCGGCCGCGTCTTCCCTTTCAGGCCAGGGCTCCGCAGAAGCCCCCGATGCAGCGACGATTGACGCCCAGCATGCTCCTCCCCCGACGAGCACTTTACAGGGAAAAGATTCCGCCGTGCTGACTGATCCGGCCGCGTCTACCCCATCGCCGCCTGGCAACCCGGCGCCTCCGAACGTTTTGCCGTCTTCAGGCCGCATCCCATCGCGGACGCGCCGACGAACAGCCGCCGCCGCTGGCGCCGTGCCGCCTGCTGTTGATTATGGTTTCGGGCCCGGCGGGACCCCTAGACCATCAGCCCGGCGCGCTACCACCCCGCTGCGAGCGACGGTACCCATCCCGTCCGGCCCGCGACCGCACCGAGCCCGTGGGAACTCCTCTTTTACGACTTCTGCCGCCAACTGACGCACCTCCCGTCACCTCGACCGACTTGGACGCACTCGGCGCAGCTGCCGAGTTTCAGTTCGGTGATTCCGCAGCGCGCTACTCGCACGCCGATTGGGCTCGGGAACAACAGGCTGAGCCCGCGTGCAATGCCGCCATGCGCTACATAGCCCTTGGCCGACCGGAAGTTTTGCCAGACGACTTCTTATCAGGTTTCCCTCCCCACCAGCGCCCTCCCCTTTCGGAAGTTCAAGAGCTGACCGCCAAAGGCCGCTTGCACACCACTGACGCGGGCATCGTTCTACTTGTCCGACAGCCGTCTCCCCCTCCTGCGTTGAATACGCCACGCCCCGTGGGCCGTACGGCCTGCTTATTGAACGACGAGCCTATTCGCATTTATGTTCCGCTGCTCATGCGCCCCTGGGTCATGCAGGCTTGCCATTCTACGGCTTCCTGCCACCTAGGAACCGCGCGCACCCTACGTATGCTCGAACATTTCTACTGGTGGATCGGCATGAGCATCTGCACTCGGTGGTGGCTACGCAACTGATTAAAGTGCCAGGCACGGAAAACGTCGCGGCAGACCTACATCTTGCTTTTCACTGATCGTTTCAGCCGCCGGGCTGACATGTACGCCGTCACAGCGGCAGAGTTCACCGCTGAGGGCACGGCTAACATTCCCATCAACCGGTATATCCCTCTTTGGGGGTGCCCGCGCAGCATCCTCTCGGACAACGGCCTCCAGTTCTGCTCCAAGCTTTCGCATGCGGTATATCAGCTTCTCGGGGTTCGAAAAATTGCCACAAGCTCCTACCACCCAAACGGCAACGGTGGGGTGGAACGTGTAAACCACACGATGGCCCAGATGTTGGCAATGGTCGTCAACGAACTCCAAAACAACTGGGATGAGCAGCTCCCTCACAGAAAATTTACGTACAACAATTCCGTTAGTGCCGCCACGGGTCTGGCCCCCAACGAGGTACATATGGGCCCACGCCTCCCTCTCACGATTTTCGAAGGTGCCAGAGTCGCCGGCCACCAGAGTTTGGCCCGCGAACATCTCGCCTACTGCGACTTGGCGACGGACCGTCAGCAGCGCGCGTACGACATCGTTCGAGAACACCACGCCCTCACTGTCGCTCGCGTGAACCGCCGCAACTCCGCCCTCTCCGACGCTCTGCGTCCGGTCCCCAAATTTGACGTTGGTGGTTGAGTGTGGGTGTACAATACGGCGGCCACCATACGCCAGGGCGCGAAACCAGACACGGACGCCAAGGTCCTACAAAGTTCTAGCAGTTGGTCCCTGCTCCTCTGCAGACACCCCGGATGGATCTCCTCTCGGAGCAAAGCTCCTGTATTTGGATCTTCCTTCTGATATGCCCGGCGCCGAGGCTCGCCGGCGCGTATCTGTTCAACGCTGCAAGCCCTGTGCCAACCCCCACGACCGTGGCGACATGCCGAAGTATCTGCCGGCGGGGTTGACGCAATACGTGCTCAACAATTTCTCCAAGAAATCCCCTCCGTACCACGTCACCGAGGACGACGTTTCGACCCCTCCTGAACGACTCGAAGTGGAAAAGATTACTGGACATCAATCGGTTAGAGGTCGAGGCGGCGTCATCGCGGTGATGTACGAGACGCACTGGAAGGGACTTACCCGGCCATCCTGGGAACGGGAAATGGACCTTCAGCTTTCTCGCCACTCCATTTTGCGCTACTGGCCCGGCACTCCGAACCAACACCGTCAAACCAACCGCCTGTATCGCCGAATGATAATTGGCGCGGCACAACGGGAGCTTTCCCGGAGTAACGGCGAGCGGTTTCTAGCACCCGGCTATGGTTGCGTATCGCACGCCGATTGGCTCCGCCGATACAGCAACACTGTACTTCCCAACGGGGCCCACTTTTGGTACAAGGGCGACGACGGTCTGTGGTGGCTCGGGAAAATCAGCGCAACTACACCGACAGATGGAGTATATTTGGTTCGAGTTTTGGACGACCCGGGACCCATCAAGCTTCCTCTTTCTCCGGAGCGCTACACGACTTCGACGAGAGCTGTACGAGGTTCTTGGTGTCTGCATATTCATTTGGCTAGGGGCGTTTACACGGGGGGTCCAGCGTAACGTAGATGAATCTCGAGGTGCCGCCGTGGATAGCTGAATTTCGCGTCTTGACTGCACTCGTTATTTAGTTATTTTTTGTCGTCTTCCTGGGCCTCGGGGGATGAAATTTTGTCTGCCCGATTTGTTTCTGGTGTGTTTTCTTTTTTTTATATTTGAACTGGGTCGGGCATGTGTTTTTGCGTATTCTGTCCTGCCCCCCCTGCTCGGTGTTGGGACGCGCTTCCAGAGTGGTGGACTGGGTACAGGTGGTTCTTGTCGTCCTCCGTGTTATTTTTCTTTTGTTCCCGTACGCACTTTTTCGCTTTTCCGTGCATCTTCCTCGCCCCCTCCCCGTGCGGGCGGTATGGCGATGGCTTTCATCGACGATTTCTTCCTGCCCCTTAAGGCTAGGTCTTCCCTTTATTTTATTTTTTTTACGTACTTTGCCGGCTTCGTTGCCTCGCCGTTCAGAGGTGTGGGAGTGGGTTTTGAGGAGCCGCATCTTCGACTCATGTTCTAGTTCGTGGAATCGGGGTTTCCACGAATTTCCCATAATTCTGCATATACGGCTCATCAGAGTGGGCTAGTGTTAAGATATTGTCTTGTATGAGATTGAAAGCCCGGTAACTACCTGGGTTTAGTCACGGGGAACGTATTTGTAGTACTTGGAAGGCGTATCTTAGATGGAAAACCAAGGGTTTTCCAGAGGGGCACGAGCTTGGTCTCAGTCTCTGCGTGCACGAAAGGAATAAAACTGCTCTTCTTCTATAGCTAGGCAAACAACACATGTGAGTGCAATGTTTACCGACTTAAAAGGCAGACCTGTCCAGGGATACAAAGTGTCCCGCAACCCGGGATCTTAACAACTGCGAGTGTACGAAGTACCTACGATAATAATCAGTATTTTCTCGAACACACTTTGCTTTACTACTATTGGGAATAGCTGTGAAATGTTGAGGTGTGAACGCACGCCACACGTAAGCGCGCCCAAGTTCTTGACCTTGGGTAAAAACACACAAAGTAACTTGTATATCATATTATTATACGTTCAGAAAAGCAAGGTGGATGAATGTACTGGTACAAAAAAAGTCAGAAGTGGAAAATAAACACACACAACTTGTATTATTACAGTATATCATACTATACGCTAACAAAAGCAAAAGGTGTGAACTAATGTACTAATACTCTATTGTAGTCCTGGTACAAAACAAGTCAAAAGTGAAATATGCAGAAAGCGTGGATGGTGCGAGTCGAACCTCGGAAACGAAAATTTTATCGCGCGCAGTATAAACGTCTACGCTATTAATAGAACAGTGCTCGTACAACTGGCACGTCGTGTTTTTTACGCAATCTAAAACACTTTGCACGATCTCCTACAGCAGTAGAGTGGCTCGTACTGGTACGACTGCATATCCAGCAGTACTGCTGTAGAATACCACGCGAGGACCGTACGTGTACGGACCCCCTTCCAGCTGGCTCTAGGATCTATCGGTCAGCAATGTAGGACACACAGCAATGAGAACTACTGCTGTAAGTATGCTTTGTACGAACGCTGCTGCACGAATAATCTGTTGTACAGCAGTACGAACGATTTGTTTTCGTTGTACTCGAGACGACGAATAGATCGATCCGGGGATGATGGGTCACACACTGCGGAAGGTACGTGCATCGGCCAATGAAGATGGCAACAACAGCGAACTACAGTAGTAGTACTGAGCTTACAGCGCGGATCTTCCACATGCGCATAGTACCCTGCCTGCTGCTGCTGTTGGCGCACTGTGCTGAGCACAGGTGGAGCAGTGGCAACGTTGGATCACACACATAATCCATAATAGTTAGTTCGTGGCGTGGTCAAGTGATCGATCGAATAAACCAACCGCTGTGATAGCCGCAGTATGATCATGCCTTCCGCGCAAGGTGTGCCCACTGCTGCTGCTGCTGCTGGGCAGCAGGGCAGCAGGGTTGTGGTGCTGTAGGAAGCTGGAGGTAAGCGCGCTCTGTGCACTGTTGTGGCTATTGTTCTCTAGGCGGTGGTCCGTGCTCCGTCAGCCGTGCAACACAAAAAATATGTACAGGGATATATATATACATCATCCTGGGTATATACGGATCAAAACGTATACGGCAAAGCGTGCAATGCGGACTGCAGGATCCGACAAACGCAGCCAACCACAGCAACACTGCGCATATGGGTGTGTCGCACACGCACGGCGGGTGGGGGGGGGCGGCAGCGTTGGGACGTTGGGATCTGTGCATGTATGTGTTGTCTGTTGTGTACCTGGTATATGTCACAGCTCGTGAGAGCCAAGGGGAGAAAACAGACAGCATGTCATCTGACATGTTACGTACGTAAAAAGTAAGGCCTCTTACTGAAACCAGGGAAATCGTCTTATCCACTCCGCCGGAAAAAAAAACTTTGAGCGCCCGCCACGTCCTTCAGAGTGCACGGATCGCGCCGAGACCTAGACCAATGTATCCGGCAGGGCTTCCCGTGTCCGTGTACTTAGTGTTTTGCCTAAAAGTGCTCGTGCGAAGAGAAAAGTTGGCAAAAGTACGAAAATTTGACAAACATACGTATACATATATGTTCCCCCAAAATAAATGTTTCTTGGTGCTCACGGTAACATCATTCACAGATAAATGCTCGAGAATAAATCTTGGTCCGAGCACTGAGAGTATTGGAGTACTGGCGGCAAAAATATTGCCAGCACTGAGAGGGCCCAAATACTGAGAGTAATGAGAGTGTGAGCAGTACCGAACCCCGAGAATACAGGAAAGTATGTACCTGCAGTAGTAGCATCGAAACACGAAATACTTGGAGTAAAGGTAATATGCGCAGTACAGAACCTCGAGATACTGAGGGTATTTCGCAGTACATGCATGATATATATTCCTCGCAAATGCGTATATCGAAATACTGCCAGACTGCTCAAATCGTCTCCAGCGAAAGTGGTTTGCTCCAACTCCCACTCGTGTGGGACTATCTGGGTGTGTTTGGTGCCGAACGCTGGGCCTGAGAATTGTCGACGCGGTGCACAGACGGTTGAAGTATACATCATACTCGAAGTATACTGGGCATAATGAGGGTATTTCATTACTGCGAGTACTGAGTCTCGCAGAAGAAACAGCAGTACGAACACTACCAACGGACGAAATACTGCTACTACTGTAGACTAGAATACTTGTAGTACCCGCGGTACAGAACCCCGTGACACTTGAAGCACAACAGGGGGTATCCACGCCAGCAGCAGTAGCGAACCCCGTATTAGTGCGAGCCCGAAAGTATACCGAGTAGTATCGACAGAACCTGACAATACTGCGAGTACTCGCAGTATATATCTCGAGTACAAAACCCCCGAAATACTGCGAGTGTACGAAGTACCTACGATAATAATCAGTATTTTCTCGAGCATACTTTGCTTTACTCCCAACTATTGCGATTGGGAGTAGCTGTGAAATGTTGAGGTGTGAACGCACGCCACACGTAAGCGCGCCCAAACTCTTGACCTTGGGTAAAAACACAAAAGTAACTTGTATATCATATTACACGTTCAGAAAAGCAAGGTGGATGAATGTACTGGTACAAAAAAAGTCAGACGTGGAAAATAAACACACACAACTTGTATTACAGCAGTATATCGTACTATACGCTCAGAAAAAAGCAAAATGTGTGAACGAAGGTATGATTATTAATACTGTTGTAGTCCTGGTACAAAAAAAGTCAAAAGTGAAATATAAAAAAAAGCGTGGATGGTGCGAGTCGAACCTCGGAAACGAAAATTTTATCGAGCGCAGTACGAGTATAAATGTCTACGCCAGAACAGTGCTCGTACAACTGGCACGTCGTGTTTTTACGCAATCTAAAACACTTTGCACGATCTCCTACAGCAGTAGAGCGGCTCGTACAGGTGCGACTGCATCTACAGCAGTACTGCTGTAGAATGCCACGCGAGGAACGTACGTGTACTGACCCCCTTTCAGCTGGTTCTAGGATCTATCGGTCAGCAATGTAGGACACACAGCAATGAGAACTACTGCTGCAGTAAGTGTGCTTTGTACGAACGCTGCTGTACGAATAATTTGTGGTACATGTACTCGAGACGACGAATAGATCGATCCGGGGATAATGGGTCACACACTGCGGAAGGTACGTGCATCGGCCAATGAAGATGGCAACAACAACGAACTACAGTAGTAGTACTGAGCTTCCAGCGCGGATCTTCCACATGCGCATAGTACCCTGCCTGCTGCTGCTGTTGGCGCACTGTACTGAGCACAGCTGGAGCAGTGGCAATGTTGGATCACACACAGCAATAGTTACTGCTGTAGTTCGTGGCGTGGTCAAGTGATCGATCGAATAAACCAACCGCTGTGATAGCCGCAGTGCGATCATGCCATGCGCGCAAGGTATGCCCACTGCTGTTGCAGCTGGGCAGCAGGGCAGCAGGGTTGTGGTGCTGTAGGAAGCTGGAGGTAAGCGCGCTCTGTGCACAGCTGCGGTTATTGTTCTCTAGGCGGTGGTCCGTGCTCCGTGCAACACAAAAAATATGTACCGGGATATACCTGGTATACGTCATCCTGGGTATATACGGATCAAAAAGTATACCAGGTATGGCAAACGGTGGAATGCGGACTGCAGGCTCCGACAAACGCAACCAACCACAGCAACACTGCGCATATGGGCGTGCCGCACACGCACGGCGGGTGGGCGGGGGGGGCGGCAGCGTTAGGACGTTGGGATCTGTGCATGTTGTCTGTTGTGTACCTGGTACATGTCTGAGCTGTGTGCTCACAGCTCGTGAGAGCCTATATAGGGGAGAAAACAGACAGCATGACATGTATGTACCGATACGTACGTACAAAGTAATGCCTCTGTACTGAAACCAGGGAAATCGTCTTATCCACTCCCGCCGGAAAAAAAACTTTGAGCACCCGCCACGCGCTTCAGAGTGCACGGATCGCGCCGAGACCTAGACCAATGTGTCCGGCAGGGCTTCCCGTGTCCGTGTAGAAAGGCATGTTCTGGCGAAAGTTGGAGGACCTGGTTGAGCAGATTCCTGCTAAAGAGTGTTTGTTTGTGCTTATAGATGCCAATGGGCGAACTGGGGGGAGGATAGAAGGGTGCGGTGATGATGAATGTAGGGTGCTCGGAGCATACGGACGAGATGTTCGTAGTGATAACGGCAAACGGCTTTTGTCGTTCGCTACCAGTTGCAAGCTAGCGCTCACCAACACATTTTTCAGCACGCTCAAGGGCGGAATATCGCATACATACAACGGCACCAGCCTGAATGATCGTAAGCGAATCCACTACATCCTAACTCGTCAAGTCCACCGACCTAGAGTACATAATGTTACAGTCGTCCCACAGCCCCCACCACCTGCTAAGGCTGATTCAGACCGTAACATCGTGTACATCAAGGCCCGACTTAGTGGTCACTTTTCGTCTAACCGAAGATTGCTGAAACCCCCAAAACGCCGAGAATTCGACAGGCAGCTTTTCTTATCCGATGGAGAGCGTCGACACCGAATAGTCGGCAGGGTCGTTTCCACTCTTAACCAACCTACCCAGCCTCGTAACACGTCTGGCATGGTTGAGGTTTTCACCACAACTGTCATGAATGCTGTTGAGAAAGAGGTGCCACCTCCACCACGTCACCACCACCGAAACGGTTGGTGTGAGACCCCCGAAACGGTGGCCGCTTTCAAAGTAGCATGGACAGCGAGGGAGGATGCGAAACAGCTCTTGCGTGTCTACCCCCGAGATAGTACAGCGTGGAAGAAGTTGAGATCCGCCTGTGCGAATCTGCAGGAAGTGGTCGCCGCAGGAGTCAATGCGTATTTTGAAGAGTACCTCGCTGAAACCGAGAAATTCCTCGCGAGTTCCGATCAACGAGGGTTCTACAAGCACCTGAAGAGTACGGTAGGGTTGCAAGGTACGAAAGTGAGGAGTGAACAGTTTATCATGGACGAGGATGGCACGCTGTTGCGGGATCAAGCGCGAATTCGTGAAAGATGGGCGGGGCACCACCACAAACTATTGAACACGAAATCGCTGAAACTTGACCCCACGATCATCGACCTAGTGCCACCACGACCGCTGAAACTATCCCTTGGAAATGAACCATCCATTGACGAGATGATGGAAGCAGTGAAGGGTATGTCAAACTGGAAAGCCGTTGGACCAGATGGTCTCCCGGTCGAAGTACTGAAACTTGACCACCCCGCTTTCGTGCAGTATTTTCACAGTATCCTTGTTAACGTTTGGGTAACGGGAGAAGTCCCCCAGCAATGGAAAGATGCGATCATAAAAACCCTTCATAAAAAGAAGGATAGAACTGATTGCAACAACTACAGAGGTATTTCGCTTGTTGCTCACGCAGGCAAGGTGTTGCTGAAAATCGTTGCGTCCCGTCTAAGCAGCTACTGCGAGACCGAGCATATACTCCCTCAAGAACAGTGCGGCTTCCGCCCCGCACGGTCAACAGTCGATATGCTGTTTGTCGTGCGCCGGTTGCAGCAGCTCGGGCGGCAGAAGAAAATCCCCCTGTACATGTGCTTCATCGATTTGCAGAAAGGGTACGACTCTGTCGACCGAGAACTGTTGTGGGAGGTACTCACACGCCTTGGTGTACCAACCAAGATGCTCACAATCATTCGCAATTTTCACGAAGGCATGCGGGCTCGCGTGCGTGCGGATGACGGTGAACACTCGGACTGGTTCAATGTAACCCAGGGACTGCGGCAAGGCTGCGTACTATCGGCGTTACTGTTCAACGTGTTCTTCGCCGCTGCGATACACATCGTGCTGGTACGCCTCAGCAAAGACGAATGCATCGTAAGGGATTTGGTCCATCTCGAAGAGGACAGGGTTGTCGGAAAAGAGGAACCGTTGGCATGCGTGCAAAGGGCTGTGTGGGGCATGTTGTATGCAGACGATGCAGGAATAGTCTCGAAGTCGGCGGAAGGCCTTGCAAGAATGATGACAGTCATCGTGACTGTCTTCGAAGCAGTAGGTCTCACGGTATCCGAGAAGAAGACAGAGACGATGCTCCTACGAACACCGGATCAGACGTTTACCACCTCACCGCTCGCGATCGAAGCTGCAGGCCAAAAGTATAAACAGACGACCCAGTTTTTGTACCTAGGAGGCATTATCCACGAGAACGCTGACCTCTCCTTCGAAATCGAGCCACGAATCCGTCTGATGCGGGCATGCCTCAAACGGTATGGTCCGGAACTGTACGATAGGACGAACGCACCGCTTAGTCTGAAAGTCCGGATGCTGAAGGCCGAGGTGATTGAGACCTTGCTGTACGGTTGCGTGACGTGGACCCTCAATGCGGACCACTTCGCCAAGCTTCGATCAGCCCACCACGAAGTCCTTCTGCGAGTCATTGGTTTCCAGCGCCGACTACGCACCGACCACACCACCCTCTCGTATGCGAAGGCGCTCAGGATAACACGATGCGAAAGTATCGAAACGACCATCCGTAAACGGCGACTCTTCTTTGCGGGGGCTGTGGTGCGGCAACACGAGGGGCGATTGCCCAGTCGGTTCATGTTCGGGACGATCGCTGGTGGGGGGAGCCCGAAACCAGGCGGGCAGCCCAAGACTTGGCCTAGGGCAATTGCTGAGGACCTTAGAGTGTTCAAAGCCACCGAGGGATCAACGGAAGACTCCCCCTTAGTCTTTGGAGTTGGGACCGCACTGTGGCCCACTGCAGCAAAACAGACGGGAAAGTGGTACCGGGGAATCCTCGAAGCAGCTGAACAGTTCATGGGCAGGTGGCACGAGGCTGAGGCAAAGCTGAGTAGACAGCGCCGTGCATCCGCTGCAGGTAGTGTTAGAGGAAATGGGGGGAGGGGTAACAGCAGGGAACACCGCACAAGTGTATGGGGGCAGGGGGGGGAACAGGAGGAGTAGAAGGGAAACCGCGGTAGAAGAGAGTAGCAGAGAGACCGCAGATAGGGTAGCAAGGTACCAGGCCGACTAATAGGTTGGACTTTTCTTTGCTACTCGTACCGCCAACTGCTGCGGCCGTTCGGTATGCATTTTGATTTTTTCCCTTCTTATCCTTATGAAAGAAGTACTACATAGTGGGTGGGTGACGAGCGTATTTTGGCCCACTCACTATTGCTCTTTTTACTTAGTTAAGTGTTCACCGGGATGCATAGTCCCCTTTTTCCTTCTCGTATATTTCCCCTTGCACGTCCCTTTTGGCTCATGCTCGGGGTAAGTATGTATGTGTCTGAGCTTTGGCTTCCCATTTTATTTATGTATTTGGGATTCTTCTCCTTTTCTTTTTCTTTTTCTTGTTCTTTTTCGGTTTGGTGTTTTCGTTGCTTCTCTTTCTTTATGTTGTATTTTGGTTGCTGGCGTATGTATGTATGTTGTGTCGGCCGCACCTAGTGCGAAGGCATGGTATTACGTAGGCTATTAATACATCACGGTGTGTTATCTCTGTGTCGTAGTCTGTGACCACAGAGCTCGTATCGTTCTAGGGTGAAGAATCAGCACGGACACTGGGCTTGCTGGATGTCGACGAGTAGAAGAACGGTTTAATGTGAAGAACACACACACACACTTAGTGTTTTGCCTAAAAGTGCTCGTGCGAAGAGAAAAGTTGGCAAAAGTACGAAAATTTGACAAATATACGTATACATACACGTATACGTGCGTGGTACCTGGTAAGAGATTATGGCTCTTTCTGATCACGTGTGTACCGGGGTCACTTTTTCATCATTGTCAACCCTTAGCAACTAAAAAAAAACACTATTACGTACCAGGTGCCGGCGTCCCCGGAGGCTTGGTAGGTGGTCCGCGAGCCTATCAAGATCAATTTCGTGAGTTCGAGTCTCACCGAGTGCATGCTCATAGGGACTTTTTCTTGCATAAAATTGATTAGCGGAAAGCGCGAGAGCGTGAGTTAGCTGTAC
Organism: Macrocystis pyrifera; assembly: GCA_031763025.1. Classification (NCBI taxonomy): domain Eukaryota; class Phaeophyceae; order Laminariales; family Laminariaceae; genus Macrocystis; species Macrocystis pyrifera. Next base: position 13,497,164 of record JASSKH010000013.1, read on the forward strand.
ATTCGATGAAAATCGACGAGCAGTGGGAATGCTGAACCCTATGCGCGATAAAAAATAAAGGCACGTACCGGGGGGGAGAAGGGACGACACCTGTGACCACGGCTTGTCCAGAAGATCGTCGAGGGTAAAACCTCCTACGAGTGGGCTGGAAAGTAAAAGTGATGATAAAAAAAAAAAAATGTACCTGGTAGCACTTTTTTATTACTATACGCGTCTGAATACGACGTAAAGTTTGGATATTTTCACGCGTCTGAATACGACGTAAAGTTTGGATATTTTCAATTTCTTTCACTCTTGTTCTCAATTGCACACAAGGATCTCAATTTCACCAAAAGGTTGTTACATTATGTTACCTGGTACTGATGTACCACGCTATAACCAATAGTAGCAAAGAAAAAGATGAAGCGAGAACAGCAGCAGTAGTGTGTGTGTGTTCTTCACATTAAACCGTTCTTCTACTCGTCGACATCCAGCAAGCCCAGTGTCCGTGCTGATTCTTCACCCTAGAAAGATACGAGCTCTGTGGTCACAGACTACGACACAGAGATAACACACCGTGATGCATTAATAGCCTACGTAATACCATGCCTTCGCACTAGGTGCGGTCGACACAACGTACATACATACGCCAGCAACCAAAATACACCATAAAGAAAGAGAAGCAACGAAAAAACCAAACCGAAAAAGAACAAGAAAAAGAAAAAGAAAAGGGGAAGAATCCCAAATAATAGTAGCACGAGTAGTCGCTCTAAACCACATGTTATTTATTTATTTGGGATTCTTCTCCTTTTCTTTTTCGGTTTGGTTTCTTCGTTGCTTCTCTTTCTTTATGGTGTATTTTGGTTGCTGGCGTATATATGTATGTTGTGTCGGCCGCACCTAGTGCGAAGGCATGGTATTGCGTAGTAGGCTATTAATGCATTACGGTGTGTTCTCTGTGTCGTTGTCTGTGACCACAGAGCTCGTACATTTCTAGGGTGAAGAATCAGCACGGACACTGGGCTTGCTGGATGTCGACGAGTAGAAGAACGGTTTAATGTGAAGAACACACACACATGGGATCAAACATCTTTGCACAATACCAGGTATGTATGTATATATTACGACGAACTTAACAACCAACAAAACCACGCGAAATAAACAGAGGAAACAGTAGCTAGCATTGATCCTGAGGTAGCATGTCAACATAAATTGGTGTGGGCCTTCACCAAAGCTAACTGCCGAGTGGTAGTAGGTGGGGAGAGAGGAGATATCATATTTTGTTTTTAATTTTTTGTTTTTAATAATAACGCCATTCTCGAAAATTCGGGGAACCGGATTCAATGTCCCCGGTGACCGGGAAAAAAGAAGGTTCGAAAGAAGCAAGTTGGAGTAGTCGATTCAACTGCCATCCTCGCTGTGTTTCCCATCTACTGTATTTCACAGCTCGCTGTGGTCGTGTCGACTCCCTAAGACGCCTGGACCGGCGCCTGATGTATTCTAAGATGAATCTAAGACGTGCCAAGACGAATCTAAACGTGCAAAGACGAATCAAAGACGTGCCAAGACCCGATATAGCGAGCAAGACGTGCCTCTCTCTGAGAAACGGATTAAGACGTATTTCAAGACACGGGTTACAAGATTGGGCCCAGTAAGCCCTAGATTTCCTTCGTTCAATATTCCATATTTTGTTTCGTCAATATAAAAAAAATGAGAAACTAATCGCAAAATGTCATGCATACCTGCTAACTAAGTGTTTTAGGGTCGTTCTTTATGACACGTATGATATTTCGTTTTTTCCTGAAGCTTCGATATTTCACTAAATTCAGCGAGATTTGAATCTTGTCGAGTACAGGGTAGGTTTTGCAATCCGGGAGGTAGGATCTTTAGGGGCGTTTTTGACTTGAAAATTGCGCAGCGCGGTCTGCAATCGTGGTCCGCAATTGAGAAATTGCCCGGTTCGATGCTAACGCGGCACACGTGCTTCAGTTGGCTCGCGAAATAATCGTCCACCCGGTACAGAACCATCACTACAGCAGCTGCGCTAGCGGAACTATCCGTGCGGTGGTCTCACGGCCATCGGCATGACTCGTAGGCAGGTGTCGGTGCTTTGGGGAGTGTCATCCACCACCAACTCGTCACAGTACAACGCCCAAGGCGACATAGTCTCAGCTATTGACCTCACAGAGATCAGTCGGTCGGCCACCTCGGTGCGGTCACCTTGTGAACTCGGCCACAAGAGCTTTTGTGCCTTCTGCAATTGGCCACGACTTGTGAATGATCTTAGGAACGACCCTTGTCAGCCTTGTGCGCTCGCGAGTGAGTGGTGGCACAGCTCGAGCGGTGGGGCTGCCCGATCAGCTACAGCCTTGTACAAAAAATCCCTGAAAAACCGTAAAAAACTTCCAGACGTATTTTTTCTGGGTCGGAGTGTTTCGGTTCTTCCCGAAAAAAAATCTTAAAAATACTTGAAAAAAAAAAACGAACAATACTCGCCCACTGTTAGACAGACTCAAACGAACATCCACAAACCTGACGACAACATCGCACGCGGGACGGGTACATCACCACAGCAGAGAGCGCTACACGGGCAGTCGGGGGAGTGGAGAGGCTGGCCACAGCGTGGGTATGCATGCACGACAGCAAGGATGGGAATGTCGGCGTTGGCTGGGACGGCTGCACCCAGCCAACGGAAACCAAGGCGCGTACAGGGCTACGAAACGGAGAGCCACTTTCGCCATAGAGAAGAAATTAAGGAGGCGGGGACGAGCCTCACGCCGGCTGGCAAATAAAGCAGCACGCGAGGCTCGTAAGAGACAGAAGGAGGCATTGGTCGCGGTAGCGACCTACAATGTGCGCACCCTGGCTGTAAAGGGGAAGAACGGGTACGGACATGAGAGTGTACTGCCGAAGGGACGGCAACTCGGCTGTGACTTCATTGGCCTGCAGGAAACCCGGAGGACCGGTAGAACGACGTTTCGTGCGGCAGGGTATCGCGTTTTCTGTTCAGGTCAGGAAACAACAGTTGCTAGGCAAGGGATGTACGGAGTAGGTCTAGCTGTAAAGGAATCGTTGTGCAGTAAGGCTGTGTACACTCATCAGTTCATTGACGAGCGGCTTATGGCATAGATGCGCTTTGAGCTGGCTAGCAAATGCGAGGCAGTTAATTTCGTCGTCGCGTATGCTCCAACTGATTGTACCAAGGACGTTGAACTGAAACGTAGTTTCTGGCAGAAGCTGGAGGACTTGGTGGAAAAGATCCCGACGAAAGAGTGTCTGTTCGTACTGATGGATGCCAACGCGCGAACTGGACAGAGGATGGAAGGGTGTGGAGATGATGAAAGTAGAGTGCTTGGAGCATATGGGCGTGATGTTCGTAATGACAATGGCAGTCGACTCCTGTCGTTCGCCACCAATTGCAAGTTAGCTCTCACCAACACGTTTTTCAGCACGCGCAAGGGTGGGATTTCGCATACACACAACGGCACCAGCCCGAGTGACCGTAAGCGGATCGACTACATCCTAACCCGTCAAGCCCATCGACCTATAGTACAAGATGTTAAAGTCGTCCCACAGCCTCCTGCCCCAGCTAAGGCTGACTCAGACCACAACATCTTGTATGTCAAAGTCCGACTCAGTGGTAACTTTGCGTCCAACAGACAAATACGTAGACCGACGCCGAGAGTTCGACAGGCAGCTTTTTATGTCCGATGGAAAGTGTCGTGATCGAGTAGTCGCGAGGGTCATCTCCACTCTCAACCAGCTTAACCAGCCCCATAATACGTCTGGCATGGTCGAGTTTTTCACTGCGGCTATTATTGATGCGGTCGAAAAAGAGGTGACACTCCACGTCGCCAACGCAGACATGGATGGTGTGAGTCTGCCGAAACCTTGGCCGCATTCATATTAGCATGGACAGCGAGGGAGGATGCACGGCAATTCTTGCGTGCCCACACCCGGGATAGAACCGCGTGGAAGACACTGAGATCTGCGTGTGCGAACCTGCAGAAGGTGATTGCCGCAGGACTGCATGCGTACATCGAAGCGTACCTTGCTGAAACCGAACGACTACTAGCGAACAACGACCAGAGAGGCATTTACAAGCACCTTAAGAGTACGGTAGGATTGGAAGGGACTAAAGCGAGAAGCGAACAGTTCATTAGGGACGAGGATGGCACGCTGTTGCGGGATAAGGTGCGAATTCGTGAACGGTGGGGGAGGTTTTACCACAAACTTTTGAACACGAAATCGCTTAAACCCGATTCCACGATCATCGACCTCTTGCCACCACGACCGCTTAAACTGTCGCTCGGAGATGAACCATCCATGGACGAGATGACGGAAGCACTTAAGGAGATGTCAAACTGGAAAGCTGTCGGGCCAGATGGTCTCCCGGCCGAACTCCTGAAAATCGACCACCCCGCATTCGCCCAGTGCTTTCACAACATCCTTGTCAATGTTTGGGTAACAGGAGAAGTCCCCCAGCAATGGAAAGACGCGATCATCAAGGTCCTTCACAAAACGAAGGACCGAACTGATTGCAACAACTACAGAGGGATTTCGCTTGTTGCCCACGCAGGCAAAGTCTTGTTGAAAATCGTCGCGTCGCGCCTCAGCAACTACTGCGAGACCAAGGAATTACTCCCGGAGGAACAGTGCGGCTTCCGCCCCGCACGATCAACGATTGATATGTTGTTCGCCGTGCGCCGGTTGCAAGAGCTTGGAAGACAGAGGAAAATCCCCCTGTACTTGTGCTTCATCGATCTGCAGAAAGCGTACGACTCTGTCGACCGAGAGCTGTATGGGAAGTACTCACACGTTTTGGCGTACCAACCAAGATGCTGAGAATTATCCGTAATTTCCACGATGGCATGAGGGCTCGCGTGCGTACGGATGACGGCGAGCACTCGGAATGGTTTGATGTCACGCAGGGGCTGCGGCAAGGTTGTGTGCTGTCACCGTTCGTTACTGTTGAACGTATTTTTCGCTGCTGCGTTGCACGTCGTACTAGTACGCTTTAGCCATGGCGAAGCCATCGTAAGGGATTTGGTCCAACTCAGTGATGCTGGAGTAGTCGGAACGAAGGAGCAGGAGCCGTTGGCGTGCGTGCGAAGGGCTGTATGGGGCATGTTGTACGCCGATGACGCAGGGATTGTCTCGAAGTCGGCTGAAGGGTTCGCGAAAATGATGACAGTCATCTTGACTGTCTTCGAAGCAGCAGGCCTTACGGTGTCGGAAAAGAAGACAGAGACTTGAAGACAGAGACTATGCTTCTACAAACGCCAGACCAGAAAATCCTCGCACCACCGCTCGTTATCGAAGCAGCAGGCCAGAGGTGCATGCATACGGCCCAGTTCTTGTACCTAGAGGGCATTATCCACGAAAACGCTGACCTCTCGCTCGAAATCGACCGACGGATCCGTCTCATGCGAGAATGCCTCAAACGGTTCGGCCCGGAGCTGTATGATAGGACGACCGCCCCCCTTAGCCTGAAAGTCCGAATGCTGAAGGCCGAGGTGATTGAGACCCTGCTGTACGGGTGTGTGACGTGGACCCTCAGAGCGGAACACTTTGCCGAGCTTCGAACGGCTCACCACCAAGTCCTGTTGCGAGTCATTGGCTTCCATCGCCGACTTCGTGCTGACCATGCCACCCTCTCGTACGCGAAGGCCCTCAAGATGACACGTTGCGAGAGCATCGAAACGACCATCCGCAAACGGCGTCTCTTCTTCGCGGGGGGGGTGGCACGGCAAAGCAAGGATCGATTACCCAGTCGGGTGATGTTCGGGACGATTGCTGGTGGGAAGAACCCGAGACCTGGCGGACAGGTTAAGACTTGGCATAGATGCGTAGTCGAAGACCTTAGGGAGTTCCGAGCCACCGAAGGGTCAACGGAACTTGCTCCCTTGGTGTTTGGAGTTGAGACCGCACTGTGGCCCACTGCTGCAAAAAAGGCGGGGAAGTGGTACCGGGGGATCCTGGAAGCAGCCGAACGGTTCATGGTGAGGTGGCACGAGGCTGAGGCTGAGCTGAGCAGGCAGCGCCGCGCATCCGCCGTGGGTGGTGTCCAAGGGAATGGGGAGAGGAGGGGCAACAAGAGGAGTAGCAGAAAGCCCGACCAAAGGAACGCGGTGGGGAAGAGGAGTAGAAGGGAAACTGCAGTGGACGAAAGTAGTAGGAAGGAGATGGCAGATAGGGTAGCCAGGTACCGGGCAGACTAAGAAGTAGAACATGCCTACACTACTCGTACCACCAACTGGTGCAGCTGGTCCGAACGTGGTCTTCCTTTGTCTCTCTGTTGTTTTTTTGTTTATTTTTATTTCATTTTACTGTCTTCTTTGCGGTGACCCTATGTGAGTTTCATTTCTCTTCCTTTCTCCGATTGATAAGCCTTATATTGAAGGAGTCGTGTGGCGTGGGTGGATGACGAGCCTGCTTTGCTTGTTTCGTACTGTCTGACGCCGAGGGGCCGGACATAGTTGACGAACGCTGGACGATGGTGGCAGACAGGGTAGCAAGGTACCAGGCGGGCCAGCAGGGAGACCCTGGCTGTGCTACTCGTACCATAAACTGCTGCCGCTACCTGGAGCATGCCTTGTGCTTTGTTTGGTTTGCCTGTTATTTTTCCCTTGGTTCTTAGTCTTACTCTGTTGAATAGTGGTGTTTTCTTCTTTTTCCTTAGCTCCTTCTTTTCAAGTGTCTGCCAAATCCCCTGCAGGGGGGTACGATGGTTTGTTGCTATACTGAAGTATATACATATACCAGGTATATTTTTGTTTTTTTTTTGTTTCTTTTCTCTTTAGAATTATTTTGTTTTTGTTTTGTTTGTTTTTCTCTTTGTTTCGTTTTTGTTTCTCTAGGTCATGGAATGGGTATGTCGTGCCTGTCGTACGCAGTATGATGACATGGCATTGCATTGCATACGTGGCAACGTAGTATCTCTGTGGTGTAGCTTTATGACCACAGGGCTTGTATCTCTCTAGGATTGAAGAATCGGCACGGACACTGGTTGTGCTGGATGTCGACGGGTAGAAAGAACGTTTTAATGTGAAGAAAACAACAACAACAACAACAACAACAACGTTGTGCAAAGTCCACAACAGAACGAACGTCTCACAATCGAGGTGCGTTTGATAAGCTGTGCAAGCGCTGCGGTATACGTTTGTTTCTGTCGCCGTAAAGTTCTAAGGTTGGTTGTGGTTTCGCCACAAAGTGCCGCAACGTACCCAAACGTGGGTGTGTATTCTTCACATTAAACTGTTCTTGCTACCCGTGGACATCCAGCACAATCAGTGTCCGTGCCGATTCTTCAAACCTATTAATAGAGAGATACAAATTCTGTGGTCACAAAACTACGCTACAGAGATACTATTAATACTTGTTTTTCAGATCAGAACCGCAAGTAGTGCAAGGAGCATTTCGTTTTTCGGGACGGGGGAGAGGGGGAACCGATTGGAAGGGAATGGCAACGAGAGCACGGGCAAAGGAGCGGGAGGATTGGGCTAAGGCGATGAGGAGGCCATCAAGAACGGCAGCATGACGGCACACGGAGACCCAACACCGGCGCGCACACCATCACGAGAGAAGCAGTTATCGGTTTTATTTTTTCTGTTTTTTTTTTTTATGTTTTCTCACGAGGAAACACTGAGTACTGTAGTATGTACTTGTTATTAGCGTCACTGGTCTTTGTAATGTGGCGAGTTGTATACCCTTCATGGGGAATGACCCCCGCAATTATCAGGGACGTAGCATCATAACTGTGCTGCACCTTTTGTGTCAGACAGTCCGCGAAGAGATGGCGATCGTTGGTATTCGTGTGGTGGTTTTAGGTTCGATTGCTCCTTCTTCACCGCATGTCCGCAAGTCGTTACTCTGACAGCACCCCAGACAGCAGGCGTGTTGCTCTCTGTGTTCACGACTACCGTGCGCTTCGTAGGGAGCAGGCAGCACTCCAGACAGCAGCCGCTTTAGTCAGCAGCCACGAGTTGGTTAGTGGTGGGAACGGGGTGAACTCTACGCTGTAGTTGAGAGTGATACCCGCGGCCATGTTTGTTCAGTTTGTACATTGATTTCGTCTTGTGTGCGCCATCTTTGTCTCTTCTATTTTTGGTCGAATGCCGATTTTTTAATCGGTTTTTTCGGATCTTCCTAGGGTTCAGCACTTTCGTGTGACCACGGACTCCTTCGTTTGAGAGTATATGCCGGCGTCCCCGGTAGCTTGGTAGGTGGTCCGCGAGCCTGTCAAGATCAATTTCGTGAGTTCGAGTCTCACCGAGTGCATGCTCATAGGGACTTTTTCTTGCATAAAAAATTGATAAGCGGAAAGCGCGAAAGCGTGAGTTGGCTACATTCGATGAAAATCGACGAGCAGGGGGAATGCTGAACCCTATGCGCGACAAAAACTAAAGGCACGTACCGGGGGGGAGAAGGGACGACACCTGTGACCACGGCTTGTCCAGAAGATCGTCGAGGGTAAAACCTCGTACGAGTGGGCTGGAAAGTAAAAGTGATGATAAAAAAAAAAAAAAAAAAAAAAAAATATGTGATACCACCACCACCAACAACAACTACATGGTTCAGTATGCAGTAAGCACAGTAGTAGACAATGCAGTGCCATGCCATTATACTGGATATGCCAGGCAAGACATACATAATATATGATGAAAGAGACAAAACGAAAGGAAACCACGAAAAACAAGAAACATTGCCACCTTTGTAAGGAAGCATCAAACGTTGCACGAAACGAACTATCCGTACGATTCACTTTAGAAATAGAGTGCAATGCATGCTAGGCACGGAAAGGATAAGGGGGGCCGGGCCGATCACGAAAACAAATAGGCTACCTGGTAATGATTAGCGTGACGGATATCAGACACCCGAGAAAGGCTCGGCCGACTATCCTGCTGCGCCCAGAACGGAATTGGCTGAGCGGAGTCTGTTCTGAGGCCAGCGCGCGTGTCACCGTGTTCGAGCTCGCCGCGTGCTGCAGAGTCGCAATAGCGGCAAGCCGGAGTGAACGGTATGAGGGCCTACCTGTTGCAAGCAGTGACAGAGGGGCCGTGGACCTACCAAATAAAGAAGTGACACAGATGAAGCAAGTGTTGCCCACAAACGAACAGCCAGGCGAACCGGAAAAGCAGCAGAAATATTTCTACGTTGCACAGGCCAACGCCGCATTGGTCTACGGCGGGTGTTGCACCAGTCATAGCGCGCGACGCACTGGGAGAGCGGCGGATATCATACTATCGAACCCAATCACCAGAAGAAGACATCAAATGAACAGCAAGAAACGGAACATAGGCTACATAGCGAATGACCAAACGTTTCGCCAGAAAAAATCAGACCTGCCCTCGGCATCAGTGTTGAACGTAAGGGAGGTATGGGTCTAGGGATCGGCTACTACTACTCCAGTACTGGTAGCAGGTGAGGTGTGCTTTTGTGGCTCTGTTCTTGTCACTCACGAGGTGCTTGACGATGCTGGGAAGTGATAGTTTGTTGTACTAGTTGATTGACTGCCTTGCCTCGTCGGATGCTTTCTGAACGAAGGGACGATGCTTGAATCCGCCAAGCCTACGATAACGCCTCCTAGGTATAATGAGGGGACATTTGCTGCAAATCATATCGCGGCAAGCTGAGGGGAGGGGATATCATAAGGCCAGTCCTTATGCCGTCGGATTCGCAGTCGGTCGAAAAAGTCGCTTTCAGCACGTTCGCATGAGCTTTTGCCCCGGAAATGTTGAAAATTGGTTTTTCTCGTGTCAGAATGTGTGGGAGTTCTCTTCAATATCTATCAGAGGCGGTGTTTCCCACTTCTCGTGGGGCCCGGTTGCAAGAAATCACCGTCGGCACTTTTTCGATCCTAATGAGGTGAACGGGATTGCGATCGGGGATGGATCGAAAAATTAAATACGTTTTGTTCGATCCGATCGAGCGTTCGGATCGTATTTGACCCAGTTGGATCGAAAATGTGCGGTCGGCAACTTCCTGTATGTGGGTGCCTGGAGAAGTGGGAAACACACCCAGATAGATCTTGTCTTGGAGAGAAATCCGAAACATTCTGCGGAGAGAAATATCAATTTCAAACATTCGGGCCCATTTTTTTAAATGGGAACGATAAATTTCGTAATTTGGAAATATAATTTCAATTCCAATGAATTTTAATTCGATTTCGCAAAAATAAAACGTATTTGTGTCCTATCGGGGAACGGAGTGTTAATTGTCAAATAAATGTGATGATGGTGTTACCTACTGAAGCTAAAATACCGATCGATTACCCAGCCCAGGGTGATCCTTATAACACTCTCCCCCCCAATGAACGGCGGGATCGTTGGGGCGTCAGTACCGTATACGTCGAGCGGCGCCACACCCGGTGCACGAGTTGTCCGCTAAGCGGAGAAAAAGAAGAGATGTTGTTGTTGTTCTTGTTATTGTCGTTGTAGAGGTTCCATTTTTTGTACTTGTAGTTGTGAGGTAGACAAGACTGAGGTCAAGGGGCCTCTCATCCTTCTTCCCCGTGACCCTGGAAAACCATCCAAATATATTTTTATGCAACCCATTCGGGAAAGCACAAAACCCACCGCATATGCCCCTTGGGCACATTGCAGCTACATAAATCACACCAATCAGCCAATCAGAATACATCAGACATTTGCTTGCGCGACTGTGAACAACTGCTATGTCTTACAGCCTCCCCATTCGCGGCACACTGTCATAATCATAGTGTCAATGCCGTACTACTGTAGGTCTACAATCATCCAACACAGAGGTGCTGTCGTCGTGTCACTACAACAAGTAGTTAGTATAGTGTCACCAATTCAAACACGGAAATCCCAAAATCCGTAAAACAGCTACCTCCCTGCTGAGCAATTACGAAAACTCATCCAGAATCCAAAAGTTCAACAACCATACTTGTTCGGAGTGCTCACGTACTTGGTGTATGGATTCATGTGTAACGGTATTTGGCAGTTCCACACAGGAAATATGCGTGTTTCTGTGTGGAACGGTCAGCGGGTTGGGACTAGAGTTGCACCCCGGCCTCAAAAATTGGAACCGGGTACCCGACCGGGTGGGAGGCGTTCCAGACGGGACCGGAACCGGGTACCCGGGGGTCCAGCGGACACGGATACCCGGGTCGGGTACCCGGGTACCCGGGTTACCAGACACTATTTTGCTCCCATTTTAGGTTTTGAGCGGGACACCGGTACCCGAGTACCCGGGTACCCGGGTACCAGGGTACCCGGGTTACCATAAACTATTTACTCCCCCTTTATTAGCCTGTGAGCAGCAGCGTGGTAAGGCTGTGGGAGGGCAAGACTTCATTTCGTCTCTCTCGATGAACCATGCTGAAAAAATATGGCAGAAGGCACGTGGGATATTCTGTGTGGGATCGAGTGGAGAGGTGGGGAGGGGGGAGCTGAAATATAAGCGATCAATCATCGGTGCCATTTTCTTTCCACCCTTATCATTATTTCGCTGGTCAAGTCATCGGGAAATCCTTCGAATATATTAAGCTTATTAGCTTGCATCAATTAAACCATGTGACAACAACCCATACTCAGAAACAAAGAAAAATAATAAAGGAGCGTCGTTATTTTATGGACTGTTTATTTAGGTTGTTACTCGTTTCGCGGAAGGTTCACGCGAGCGCGCAAAAATTGCGGTGGGTCCTATATCGCCTGGTATCATGTTTCACAAGGTTGCAACGTACGTCCATGTGATCGAATGGTCAAAACCAGCGGCGCGCGCGCTGCTGGCAGTCGACTTGATCGTGCAGCTAGGGTTGCTCCGCTTCCTAGAGAGGCAACCGTGCCCCGCCGTACCTCGCGAGCGTAGCTAAAAACAACTTAGTTAATTACAGCAGAGCGACAAATCCCTCCGCGACAGACAGGGGCGAGAGACGAGAGTCTATGGGCACATCAGTGTATATATAAATCAACCCATACCCCAGTCTTGAGGGCTCCGTATACCACAACTGACGGGTACCCGGGGTGCAAATACCCGCGGTTCCATGAGTTGGACCGGGACGATTCCGGTTCCGACGGTTCCGGGTACCCGCCACCGGGTACCCGGTTCTCAGTCAGACGGGGTGCAACTCTAGTTGGGACGTATCTTGTCCGCCGCTTTCTCACTTCTTCTTCTTGTTCTACTTCTTTTGTTGTGTGTGTACTTCATGTTCTCCCCCTTTCTTCCTTGTCTTGTGTATTCTAAGCGATAATATATATACCCTGGAGGGGCTTCTATGAACTGACTCAGGCTTGGCCTATCATATCAGTGAGTGCATCGAACACGCTAGCGATCTGTTCCAATTGGACGCGCTCGCTGATTGGGGCTTGCTGGGAGAGATATATGTTTCGGCTCTGAGTGGAAGCGAGATGGCCACAATCGGCACAGGCGAGATCCGATGCGAAAGATGCGAGCGGACTGGTCACACCCTACCGCAGTGTAGGGCGGTGGTGCAACTCATGGACGCTCCGGCTCCACCGCTCCATACCTACTTCGACGCTGGAATGCTGCCTCCTGGCCACCACTACATCGATTACATATAGTCGTGTCCTCACCAGTGCCGAGCTGGCATCCCTGCCACCGCAGCAGTGGGTCGCAGATCGGAGACAACGACAACTGGGGCAGCAACACCAGCAGCAACAGCAGGAGCAGCAGTGGCTAGAGCAACAGTTTCAACAACAGCAGCAATACAAGCAGCAGCTCGAGAAGCAACGGCAGCAACTCGAGCAGCAGAGGCTCGACCAGGAGCAGCAACGGCAGCAGTTCCTCCAGCGCGTGCAGCAGCAGCAGCAGCAGCAACACCAACAGCAACAGGAGGAGCAGCAGTGGCTCGAGCAACAGTTTCAACAACAACAGCAATACAAGAAGCAGCTCGAGAAGCAATGGCAGCAACTCGAGCAGCGGAGGCTCGACCAGGAGCAGCAACGGCAGCAGTTCCTCCAGCGCGTGCAGCAGCAGCAGCAGCAGCAGCGGCAGCCTTTGGGGGCGACTGCTGTGGCCGCGGGAGGTGCAAACGGGCAGTTTCCATGCCAGTATATTTCTGCTTCTTTTACGCCTCCTGCGGAACGCCGGGCAGATAGTTTTTCGAGGAGTACGTGTGGAAATGAGAGAGAGGGAGAGAGAGAGAGGGGGGGGGAGGAGGTTGATGAGAGGCTGGAGTGCAACACGCGGGCGATGCAGGGGCAGTTGCCCGGTGAGACAGAGCGGAATGCTCTTCCAAACGGGCCGACTATCGCGGCGGGAGGGATTTCCCCGAACGCGAGAAAATATGTGCCCGATGGTACACACGGCGAGGACGTAATGGAGTACAACAGGCGGGCGATGCACAGGCAGTTGCCCGGTGAGACTGAGCTGAATGCTCCTCCAACCTTGCCGATCATCGACGACGCGGGAGGGACTTCCCCGCGCGAGAGAGAAAGCGCACCAGAGGGTACGCGTGACCAAGGACGCCTGCTTGGCGGGCAGGAGCCGTCGCCTACGAAAATAGGCGAGACATCACGAGGGGTTGTAAGCGATGCGCATCGGAACAAGTACGGCATCGCTGTTGTGCGTGCACCCGAGGAGGAACCGTCCGACAAACCCGGTGCAGAAAACCGCGTGGAGGAAATGAGGATCCCCGAGGTGATAGAGGGGTGTCCGGAGCCGAGGACGGCCACCGTGAGGCGGAGAGCAAGGCAAGGGGAGAGGGGCAATGGAGGGAGAGCCCACATGGCTGACCGAGGGTGGCAGAGCAGGCTGCGTCGGAGGACGAGAACGAAGCGGACACGAGTTAAAGAGAAGATGAAGGAGACCGAGAGTTGGAAGCTGGGAGCTTGATGGAAATTACAGGTTGTATTTTATTTTTCTTGGTTTGTTCGGTTTGGTTGGATGATTTGGTTTTACTGTACCGCACGCGTATTGTTTTTGGGCCGACATTTTGAGATACGATAGATTTGTGTTTTTGTCAGCGGTATGTTTTTGATGACTGCTGTATCTTCCCCTCCCCCTTACGCCCCCCCCCCCCCCCCCTTTGCGCGTTTTTGGGGTTGACCTGTTTATGCGTGAATCAGCGGTTGGTAAGAGTAGGCGATGAGCATCAGAGGCAACTTTGCGGTAGCCTCCTGTCGTGCCCGGACGAGTGTAGCTATATTACTGCTGTGCTGTTTCTTCCCGTTGATATTTTGAGCAGGACATGAGTGACGAGGAGATTCATTTTTGGTCATGTGCTTGATCCCTATTCGATGATCCTCGAAATTAGGATCTTTAGCACTAAACCAAGCCATTTGTGGTAAAATACGAGTACATTTAAATTACGGGTATTTCTATTAGAGTGATTTTTTACGTGTAGATTAATGGTTGATGACATGATAGTTGATAGCTGAGCGCGTCATTTCTGGAATTTTGTTTTTTTAGCCTATGATACTGGTACGTACCAACATACGTACATGTGTCGTAGTCTGTGACCACAGAGCTCGTATCTTTCTAGGGTGAAGAATCAGCACGGACACTGGGCTTGCTGGATGTCGACGAGTAGAAGAACGGTTTAATGTGAAGAACACACACACACACATGTACGGCCAACAGCAAGAGGCAGCAGTACGGTGTGTTTTATGCGTATGTGATCGGTAACAATCTGGCGTGCTCCGTCCCGGCATTGTAGCGATGCGAGGGCCTAGAGTCATGATAGAAGAGTGGCCATGCATGACATCGAGTACCTTTCCCCTTCCGCTCCCCCTGCTGCTTGAAATGCCAAGTACGCGCACAAGGGGGGCCATACAGTGTTACACTATACCCGCACTGGGTTTCTCAAGTTTATGGATTCCTGAGTTGAGAAGTCGATCGTGATTCATGAGCGATGCTTTTTATCCCGTTCCGTTGGGGCTGGAAGACTGCTGTACGTAGCAGGAAAGCTGAAATATTTGGAACTACTATATAATATTATTATACTGAATACGTATCTACGTACGTAACGCGGAATTGAAATCTGTACGTAGTACAAGTATATTACGGAGGTCCATAGTTAATAGGACCTATGGTATACATAAAAACCTAAATATTTTCCTATTTTTACTAACAAAATTTGGTCCCATTAACTATGGACCCCCGTAATAGTAAGTCGACCGCACTAAACTGGGGCGTTATTTCAGAGACGAAATTCTGGGTTTTTGTTGCCATTTGACTGGATTTAGTGTGTCCCCTGTAGAGAGGCTATATCGGATTGGTGTTTGATTGAGATGGAGAGCCTAAAACAGGATATTTTCGGACTTCAGGATGAAACGTAAAAATATAGAAATCGATGAAAAGATACCAAGGAAACATTTTTTTGTCTTCCTTTTTCCAGGGTGGGTAGAAGTCACCACGAAGCACCACCTCGCGAATTTTTGGTGTCATACGATCTCGCATCGCCTCTCACCACCGCAAAAACGAAAAATCGAATTCTTACCCGCAACGAGAACGGCGGAAATAGGTGAAAACCCGTTTGCGACAGTGAGCGGCGACGCTGGGTCCTAGGACCCCAAAAAATCGCGAGGTGGTGCCTTGTGGTGATATCTACCCACCCCAGAAACGAAAAAAAAAAAAAAGTTGGCTTCCTTGGTATTTTTTCACCAATTTCCATTTTTTTCGCATTTCATCCTGAAGTAATCTTTCATCCTCAAGTCCGAAAACATCCTGTTCTAAACCAAAAAAAGGGGACTGCAGTACTATATAAATAATGCAAGGATTCGATTGATCGTTTTCTGAGATTTTGAGGAGTTGCTTTGTGGGCTTTTCTGGGCTTGGCGGGCTTGATCTTTCTGTACAGTCGAGATTTGAGGAGTTGATTTCTGTTTTTCTCCGATTTATTATTTTTCGGGTTTTGAGCAGCTGTTCTTGTGGTACTATTTTCTGAGATATGAAGATTAAGTTTCTTTCTTTGTGAGATTTGAGACTTTGATATTTGTGTTTGTGATATTCTGATTTGAGGCATTGGTGGTCTTTACATACACTTATCTTCGAGCACAATACCTTGGATTTGGATTTTGGGTGATCATGGTTTATGATCATGGCATGGTGCTTTATCATGAGCGATGTTTGGTTGTCCCATTCACCAAGTAGAGAGCAGAGGGGCTGTTCGGAGTGCTCACGTACTTGGTGTATGGATTCATGTGTAACGGTATTTGGGAGTTCCACACAGGAAATATGCGTGTTTCTGTGTGGAACGGTCAGCGGGTTGGGACGTATCTTGTCCGCCGCTTTCTCACTTCTTCTTCTTCTTGCTCTACTTCTTCTTTTGTTGTGTGTGTACTTCATGTTCTCCCCCTTTCTTCCTTGTCTTGTGTATTCTAAGCGATAATATATATACCCTGGAGGGGCTTCTATGAACTGACTCAGGCTTGGCCTATCATATCAGTGAGTGCATCGAACAATACTGTTCATGCGTAAGCATCAACTATCTCGCAAACACTGAACTGCCGTAACTACGGACCTCTGTCCGCGATATTCAAACGGTCATCAGTTCAAAAACTACTACACGCGCACAACCAAACACTCAACTGCCTGCCGTAACTACGGACATCTGTCCGCGATATTCGAACGGTCATCAGTTCAAAAACTACTACACGCGCACAACCAAACACTCAACTGCCTGCCGTAACTACGGACATCTGCCCGCGATATTCGAACGATCATCAGTTGAAAACTACTACACAGGCACAACCGCCTCCCAGCTGTGTACACATGGCCCTTCGAATTCCTAAAACTCAATAAAATCCTAAATATCCTACTCCTCGAGGTGAGTGAGTTATTATAATGTTGTTGTTGTTGTTGTTGTCTTCACATTAAATCGTCCTTTCTACCCAGCTTCATCAGTACACCCAGTGTCCGTCCTGATTCCTTATCCTAGAGAGATACTGATTCCGTGGTCACAGACTGTTAGACAGAGGAAGACCAAAAATAAAAAATAATCGTAAGTTCAAGTGTCAAGCAAGTGAAATGCCAGCGTACCGGGTACGAGAACACAACACCACAAGCAAGACCAAAAAAATAAGAACAAAAGGCAATAAAAACAAAAACAAAAAATTGAAATGAAACAGAATACAAACGACACAAGGACTTCAGAAAGGCTGTCAGACGGAAAGCGTACGTACTCAGGGAGGACAGATATCTGCTGCGCGGACGAAGCAACACGAAAGAGAGGGAGCTACAGGCAAAATTCTATAAGAACTAGTCGAGCCGATACCTAGCCACCCGATGTATCATTTCGTTTCTGCATTCGTCGACAGCTGTATCAGTACGGCTGCCCTTCCCCCCCCTCCCCCCCTCCCGTTGTCGCCGTTCTTGGCGTCCTCAGCTGCATGGCGCAGCCGGCTCCTCTGTGCCTCGTCCCTGTGCCACCTCGCCATGAACTAGTCCGCCGCTTCGACGACCCCCCGGTATCACTTCCCGCTCTTCTTAGCCGCCCTCGGCCATAACACCGTTTCTATTCCGAACAGCAGAGGGGAGTTTCCGTCGACCCCTCCGTGGCTTGGGAAACCCTGAGGTCATCTGCTAGACATTGGGCCCAGTTCTTTTCCTGTCGGCCTTGTCCTGGGTTCTCCCCACCAGCCATCGTCCCACATCACCCGGCGGGTCAGCCGCTCATTGGTCGTCCGTTGTACGGCCCCCGCAGAGAGGAGGCGTCTTTAGCAGATGGTCGTCTCAACGCTCTGGCATTGTGCCTTTTTTTAGGGCCTTGGCGTACGGCATAAGGTGGTCAGTGCGTTGCCTGCGCTGGAAACCAATGATCCGTAGGAGGAGTTTATGGTGTGCCGTTCGGAGCTCAGCGAAGTGCACCTGGCCAAGAGTCCACGTCACGCACCCGTACAGCAGGGTCTCCATCACCTCGGTCTTTAGCATCCGTACTGTTAGAGCGAACGGAGCATCCTCCATATCATACAGTTCCCGTTTGAACCGATTGTAGCATGCCCATGCGAGTCGGATCCGTCGTGTGATCTCTGACATTAAATCAGCGCTTGCGACAAGACCGCCCAGATACAAAACTGCATCGTCTCTCTATATCTCTGTCCCGCTGCTTCGATGACGAGCGGTGAGGTCTAGGGTTCCTGATTCGGTGTCCGCAGCAGCATGGTCTCCGTTTTGTTTTCGGATACGGTGGACCTGCGCAATAAAATTCAAAATATCGTACTCCTCCAAGTCAGTATAATACCACCCGAATCTCTCGACGATCCAAAGCTATGTCTTCCTTATGAACCAACCACTAAACATACCCATTGCATACCACTGAAAAATAAAACAGTACTAAACAATGCATAGGTACGCGCACCTGCAGTAGTACCATACTATTGGTTGTGATTGGAGATCGACACGGATCTGTCGTAGACTACTGAAGAGTTATATATGGATGATGGCTTTTACGATGTGGCGAAGAGGGTCCGTCGGGATGACTGGTGGGAAATATGTTTTCCCGCTTTGTGTGCTGGTACGATGTCGTGGAAGCATTTATCATTGTACTAAATAATATACATCTGTGTGTTTTCCTGTGAGCTACGTGAGCTCTTCTCGATCGTCCTCGCCTGATATCCGTCTGAGCTTGAGGCCCTTCCAACACATACTTATAGCGCCTCCCTACGTACGTGACCGTACATTATGGAGTAACATAAATAACAGTATTACCCAAACACTGCATAACGGGGGTGTACTCGATAGGAGAGATGTACTCGATCTCATGCATGGCCGTAGTCGTATGACCATAGACCCTCACATCCCTACAATGCCGGGACGGAGCATGTCGGGTATTCACCGACCAGGCAGACATTGCTTGCACCAAGCGCGAAGCGCCGTGAGGTGTCCGACGAGTCGCATGAAGGGTGAGCTGCATCCTACTAAGAACCACTTATGAGGCGGACTTGCATATGGATGACAGCTTCAATGAGTTAGTTTAATTTCCGGTGTAGCCACTTCCAGAGACAGCAATGGGAGTACTATGTAACTGCCTCTTGGGTGCCTTGCCTAGAACACTACGTGATACGATCAATTCCCTTGTGCAGAGTAAAGGCTCTTTACCTCGCATAAATGATCTAACTAGACGACTAGCTGTGGGCGACCTCCAAAAAAAAAAAAAAACAAACAAACAAACAAACAAACACACAAACGGTACCCTGGTTGTCTAGCTCACGTGGTGAGCGGCATGTTTTACAGTGTCGTTGCAAACCGACGCCAACCCAACCTACATATAATATATATATAGGGGGAGACCGGGGGGGGGGTACTATTACGGGGGTCCATAGTTAATAGGACCTATGGTACACATTAAAACCTAAACATTTACCTATTTTTACTAACAAAATTTGGTCCCGTTAACTATGGACCCCCGTAATAAACAAAACAATCAAGTTGCTTCCAACTAGATCGGCCACCTATAAATCACCCAGCTTCAAACTTCAAAATCCGATACCCCGTGAACAAAACAAATTCATTCATGGGTCTCGACTTCCATGCACGTCCGTACGTACACGCTTGCATCATCTCCCCACCCTTGCTACTAATCTGAGACGGATGCCTTCGCCGAGACCTTCGTTCTCCAATCTGATCTGCGGCCGCGGCTCAGGTCATCTTGTCCGCCTGGGTGATAATAAAGTAGCACTGTCGCTCCCGAAGGATTGAACTCAACGAAAGCATGAGGCAGATACGGTAGGGACACGCGAGAGCACCATACACTCATTTTTGCTGATCCATTATGACAATAGCAAGATATCTGGTGATTTTTCGAGTATATCATGCTACAGCAGCAGGAGTATGCAAATATTACTATCCTATAATTATTGCCCTCGATGAAATGCATTCGACCGCTGTTCTCAGTTTGCTTGTTTCTTTTTTTGTGAAGTCGCAGGTGGAGTTGTTGAGAGTGACGGGAGAGGCCAGTCGGGACAAGCACAGACGGAACCCCAGAGTGCTGTGTTTGGCTCAGGCAGAGCGTCTACTTGTTGACTATCGGTACCACTTGTTATAGTACTCGGCGGGGACATGTATCCAGCAGCAGCACACGAAGACGGCACGAGCACCCGCACCAGTACTACAGCAATGGGATCGATATCATTGAGGTGTAATTGGGGTGCGGGGCTAAATTGGGGTGCAGGGCTAAATACAAGACTGTTGGCCAATGAAAAACTAAAAACATGAACGGGGAGAGATCTCCAACAATCAGTCAGAAAGCTGACGACGCTCTCTTGGCCACAGCAAAACATGTCGGTTGTTTATTACAACAAGTAAACGACAGAATGACAAGAGATCTCTGTACCGCGAAATAGTTGTTGTTGGTGAAATGAAAACTGAGGTGGATGCATGCTCTAGGTGGCAAGAGCTTGCCGCCGGCGTCCTACGACGGTATCCTCCCAAACCTGAAAAAAGCCCATTTTTTGTTGTGTGGTTGTTACACATTCGACAGATTGACGTAATTTCAACTGCCGGGTTATTATTTTTGAGAGTACCGAAACATACGATGAGGATCGCAAAATACAAATAAAGGCGAAAAGTACAAAGTAATCAACTAACTGCTGTTGTTGTAAAATACCTACGATAGTTCGTATGCAATTTTTTAGTAGTATGCAATTTTTTAATAGTACTCGTAGATAATTTTGTTGTCGCACAAGAAGTAATCCACTCCTCCTGTTGTTGTAATGTAAAATACCTGCTTGTGCTATAGTATGCGAAGTTGTTGTTGGCCAAATGAGAAATGAGGTGGATGCATGCTCTAGGGGGCAAAAAACATGACTAAGTACTATGGAAATATCATATCGTATAGGGGGTATATACAGGGTAGCCCTATACTGATACCAGGCTCTACTGACGACGCTCTCTTGGCCACAGCAAAACATGTCGGTTGTTTGTTACAACAAGTAAACGACAGATTGACCTGCTACAGTATGCGAATGACGACGCTTTGTTGGCCAATGAAAAACATTTTGTGGGTTGTTCCACATTCGACAGATTGACATGTATTTTCAACTGGCGGGTTATTATTTGCGAGTACCGAAACATACGATGAGGATCGCAAACAAATAAAGGCGAAAAGTAGAAAGTAATCTGCTGCTACCGGCGGCGTCCTACGGTATCCTCCCTAACCTAAAAAAAAAAAACATTTTTGCCTTTCGCTGCCGTCAAAGACCTGCGATAGTATGCATTTTTTTGCCATTCGAGTCGGGTACAGCACTACAGCAGTAGTACTTACTCGTAGATACTTTTGCTGTGGCACAAAAAGTAACCCACTCCTGTTGTACTGTAAAAGACCTGCTATAGTATGCGAATGGAAACGCGAAGTACACCAAAAACGTATATTTTCAGCTCGTGCGACGACACACGATAGACGCTCGATCTCGACAGAGACTCAGCCCACGGACAACCCGCGCGGTGGCGGGCAAGATCAACTAGTATAGATGACGGGCTCGAGGAAATGAGGTAGATGCATGCTCTAAAGGGCAAGAGCTTGCCGGCGGCGTCCAACGGTATCCTCCCAAAACTGAAAAAAAAGCCCATTTTTTGCCACTCGAGACGTTTGTTGCACTGATAGACGAAAAACATTTTTTTTTGCAATTCGAGACGGATACAGCACTCTGCACTACAGCAGTAGTACTCGTCGATAATTTTGGTGTGGCACAAAAAGTAACCCGCTCCTGTTGTACTGTAAAAGACCTGCTATAGTATGCGAATGGAAACGCGAAGTACACCAAAAAAGTATTATTTCAGCTGGTGCGACGATAGACGATAGACGCTCGATCTCGACAGAGACTCAGGCCAAGGGCAACCCACGCGGTGGTGGGCAAGATCAACTATTACAGACGACGGGCTCGAAGAAATGAGGTGGATGCATGCTCTAGGGGGCAAGAGCTTGCCGACAGCGTCCAACGGTATCCTCCCAAACCTGAAAAGAAGCCCATTTTTTGCCATTCGAGACGTTTGTTGTACTGTAAAAGACCTGCTCGTGCGACGATAGACGATAGACGCTCGATCTCGACAGAGACTCAGCCCACGGGCAACCCGCTCGGTGGCGGGAAAAATCAACTATAGATGACGGGCTCGAAGAAAGGAGGTGGATGCATGCTCTAGGGGGCAAGAGCTTGCCGACAGCGTCCAACGGTATCCTCTCAAACCTGAAAAGAAGCCCATTTTTTGCCATTCGAGACGTTTGTTGTACTGTAAAAGACCTGCTCGTGCGACGATAGACGATAGACGTTTGTTGTACAGTAACTGTAAAAGACCTGCTCGTGCGACGATAGACGATAGACGCTCGATCTCGACAGAGACTCAGCCCACGGGCAACCCGCTCTGTGGCGGGAAAAATCAACTATAGATGACCGGCTCGAAGAAAGGAGGTGGATGCATGCTCTAGGGGGCAAGAGCTTGCCGGCGGCGTTCTACGGTATCCTCCCAAACCTGAAAAAAGGCCCATTTTTTGCCATTCGAGACGGATACAGCAGTAGTAGTACTCGTAGATAATGTTTTTCATCTATTTCGTACACACCAGCGGCCAATGCGCTGCACTGAGCGTAGGACCCAAGCGTCTGAGCCAACTCTTGTATTCATCGCCACCGTTGCACAAGAAGACAGCACCACAGCAGTAGCAGGCACCTGGTCTGGTGTATAGACGTCTCCCCAACTCGGTATGGGCGTCTGAGCCAACTCTTGTATTCATCGCCACCGTTGCACAAGAAGACAGCACCACAGCAGTAGCAAGCACCTGGTCTGGCGTATAGACGTCTCCCCAACTCGGTATGGGCGTCTGAGCCGACTCTTGTATTCATCGCCACCCTTGCACAACAAGACGGCAGTACAGCAGTAGCAGGCACCTGGTCTGGTGTATAGATGTCTCCCCAACTCGGTATGGGATATGGGATATATATGTTCGTGGCATGGTATATGGGAATATGGGATATGGGATATGTTGGTGGTATAGTATATGGCAATATGGGATATGTTGGTATGGTATATGGGAATATGGGAAAACCACCGTATGTGGTATGGTATGTGTTGACGGTATGGTACGGGAAAAACACAGTATTTCGTATGGTACGTTTGCGGTATGGTACCATGGTACGATGTCGTGGATGTATTATATGGCTAAATTTGCCTGGTGGTATGTTATGTTTCAGTATATAAGGTCCGTATGGGTCGAATACGTCGTACGAATATCATCTGTAACGAGCTTATATATCGGCCATTGGAAAGTGTTCGAAAATATAAGCCTTGCGGACAGACAGACAGACAGAAAGATTTGCATTTACCAAAACAGAGACTCAGTTCTACAAACTGAGAAGACGGTACGTATTCCATCCAGAGATAGTGCGTGCGCATTACATATCAGGTACATCCATCTGCCAATGGTAGATTCAACAACAACCAAAAATAACCGAAACGAATCATATCTCAATCACTGAAAATTCATACCTGGTATATTTTTATTTTATTTTTTTAGAGATCACGTACTTTCCAGCCTAATTCGTAGGAGGTTTTACCCTCAGCGGCGGTCTTCTTCTGGACAAGCCGTGGTCACAGGTGTCGTCCCTTCTCCCACCCGGTACGTGCCTTTATTTTTTGTCGCGCATAGGATAGGGTTCATCATTGCCACTGCTCGTCGATTTTCATCGAATGTAGCTAACTCACGCTCTCGCGCTTCCCGCCAATCAATTTTTTATGCAAGAAAAAGTCCCTACGAGCATGCACTCGGTGAGACTCGAACCCACGAAATTGATCTTGACAGGCACGCGGACCATCTACCAAGCCACCGGGGACGCCGTCATATGCACGTATGTGATATTTACGCAAACAGGGGTGCTAATTCAAAATTATCCTTTTGCCAACCACAACATTAATTTCAGGAAAACCCAAACCAACTCAAACAATCAAGGTCTACAACGTGGTACCATACCAGTCTTTAATAGTAATAGCCAGTACGCAAACCGTGACGCTGAAAATGCACAATTATTTCACCATCAATTTGCCAATAACCAACACCAAATATCAGCTTCCAGCCTACCAGACAGAACAACTGCTTGTACGTACGTGGTACAATCGATGCAGTAGAGTCTACGAGGGTAGTAGTAGTGAAACTAAAGATGACTGGAGTTGCTCGTATACCATTCAATCACAAAACGAAATGCGCCAGCTGCTGAAAAATTCCTTCCTGCATGTATGTACTTACTTCTCTTCCTCGTTCATCGTCCGCTCCTCCTGTTTCCTATCGTTGAGCATTATTGAATCACCTACTCTGGCTGGCTGCTGTAAAATGACGAAACCGCGGGTTTTTCGATCGACGGAATAGAGTGTTTGCGATCTTTTTTTTTTACTTTTACTTCTCTAAAAATTCTCCCGAGGTAATTTTTTGAGGTAAATTTCTGAAAAAACGGCCGGAAAAGACTTCAGCGAAGTAAGGATTTCAGCGAAAGTTACGGTAACTTTTGGCTCTCTGTTTCATTGGCCTACACGCACCGAGCAATATCCCGACGCAGAACGCAACTCAAATCTCGAAGGATCAAAACACCAAGCATCTTCCATGCTACCATGCTGCTTGCCGTACGCATCACGACAACCGCATGGAGCACAGAGGCTCGAGAGGTGTAGCTTGGGTGTAGCGCGCACGAGCGGCGTTGGATTGTGTCAGCGGGCCGCCGCCGCTGCTACGGTACACGCTTTCGCCCGCTTGGTGACGACGTGGAGGATGCGTCATCCCAAATAAGGACTCGTACTCACTCGTACTCGTACTCGTGCTCGTACAGAGCGCGACAGCATGACAGCTCGTGTATCATTTCGATTTCACCATACTGCGGCAGCAGCAGCAGCAGCACAGCAGCGGCAGCAGCAGCGGCATCAGCAGCCGCGGCGGCGGCGGCGGCGGCGCTGTGGCGTGCGTAGGCCAAGCGCAACATCAGCAGCAGCAACAACAACAGCAGCAACAGCAATCCAAAAACGGAAGCTGGTTGGTGCTGGTGCTGGTGCTGACGCTGTTTATTTTTGTTGCTCAAGCTGCCCCTAGCTGCGGCTATCGCCAGCTAGCTTCTGCTTGCTGTGCTGTTGCTTGTAGTCATGGGATGGCAATGGTGGCTTCGCGGTCAACTCTGCCACCTAGGAACGTTGCTGGGCTGCCGCTGTTTTTTTTTTTTTTTCCGTTCTTTTGTTTGCCGCGTTGCCTCACCTCCCCCCTTCCCTTTTTATTTTCGGAGGCGTTGCCTGCAGGATTTGGTTTGCCTCACTCGCAAACACACCGAAATCAGGGAGGGAAGGAAATTCACTCTTTTTAGCGGAAGTACAGTTTTTTTTTTTTACCTCCATCGCAAACACTCTAATCGCAATCAAGGATGTTGCGCTTAATGGTGGGGCGTTGCTCTCTTGGGCTGATGCTCCTCTTCCATCTGCTCCAACTTCTACTTGTTGTGCGTAACTAACGCCGGCCGTGTCTCGCTGGATGACATGTTGTTGCTGCTGCTGGTGGTGGTAGTGATAATCTCGTTGGTAGCAACAATGCGGTTGCTGGTGGTTCATAATAGATATCCGGGTGTACTTGATGCTGTCGTTGTTGTCCTTGGGAATTCGAATAGTGGTGCTGCTGCCGCTGCTGCTGGTGGTGATGCTGGTCGTAACGTTGCTCCTGCTTGCTGGTACTGCTGCTGCTGCTGTTACTGCTGTTGCTGCTGCTGTTGCTGCTGGTTGTCGTGTTCCGCTACAGCCTTGGGATTCTGCCATCATTCTTCGGCAGTCCAATACCCTACCCCGACGGCAGCCTTTTCCCCGTCGGCCAGCCCATCGCATCTATTGTCACCATATAATCCATTTTGCCCAATAAACTCTCACCGGGTCTCCCTCACCACGGCGTCCAGCAGTCCATCCCTGCGTTCCCCTCTGGCACCAGCCACCATGACTTACAAGTCAACGCTAGCGTAAGCGGACAGAACCCATGAAGAGTACTACATACAGCAGTAGCAGTAGATGGTCATCTTCCTCGCTGTTTCAACCCTTTCAAGCCTCTGTCTTGTAACCTAGATCCGGGGTGGTCGTAGAGGAAGCTCTTCTCCCCCCTCCCCACAATATTGTCATGCATGTCATGAGCTGTGTGGTAATTTCTGCTGCAGCAACTAAAAAGGTACATCGATTGGTGTGTTCTTTTGGGAGCTTGATCCGAGGGACCAATAATCAAAGATCTGTTTTTCAGGAGTTTTTGGTCAGGGCGTATCAATCCTTCATTTTGAACGAAGCATCGCACTTGATATGATTTCTTCCAGATGATGCCGTGTGTTTCCGTTGTTTTGGTTCCAGGGTAAAATCCTTTTTGCATACCACCACTGAAATTCTTCAACGAGCTGACCATATTTTCTTTATCGCATGCCTGGCCAGCACCGGATTGTTTTTTAACGTACGTATGTGGCATATATTTGAAAGTATGTATTTCTAGTTCGGAGATATAGGAAGAGCTATTAATAGATGGAGTATTTTGTGTGTTCGTGGTGTATTTTGTTTTCTTGATTTCGTCTCAACGATATATATACCTCGTATATATATTAAATCCCTTAGGCCACTTCTTACGCAGTCGGATTTGGAGTCAGCTGAAAAAGTCCCTTTCAGCACGTTCGCATGATGAGCTTTGGCCCCGGAATTTTTGAAAATTGGTCTTTCTCGCCTGAGAATGTGTCGGAGTTCTCTCCAAGATCTATCAGGGGGTGTTTCCCGCTTCTCGAGGAGCCCGGTTGCAAGAAATCACTGTCCGCACTTTTCCGATCCAACTGAGGTAAATGTGATTGCGATCGTGAATCGGATCGGAAAATACGTTTTTTTCGATCCGATTGGGCGTTTGGATCGTATTTGACCGAATTGAATCGAAAAAAGTTCGGTCGGCAATTTCTTGTATCTGGGTGCCTGGAGAAGCGGGAAACACCCTATTAATAGATAGATCTTGGAGAGAGGTCGGACACATTATGAGGCGAGAAAGACCAATTTCCCACATTTCCGGGGCAAAAGCTCATGCGAACGTGCTGAAAGGGACTTTTTCAACTGACTCCAAATCCGACTGCGTAAGAAGTGGCCTTACTATATAAATACAACTATAATTACGATTTTTGAGATCGTTGTCACTTGCTAGCTCTTGGCAGACAGACCGACTGATAGACAGCTCTTCGCAAACAGCCCTTCTTCTTTGAAACAGCCGAACAGCCAAACAACCTTTCTTCCTTCTTTGAAACAGCCGATCAGCCAAACAACCTTTCTTCTTTTGTTCGGAGTGCTCACGTACTTGGTGTATGGATTCATGTGTAACGGTATTTGGGAGTTCCACACAGGAAATATGCGTGTTTCTGTGTGGAACGGTCAGCGGGTTGGGACGTATCTTATCCGCCGCTTTCTCCCTTCTTCTTCTTGTTCTACTTCTTCTTGTTGTGTGTGTACTTCATGTTCTCACCCTTTCTTCCTTGTCTTGTGTATTCTAAGCGATAATATATACATACCCTGGAGGGGCTTCTACGAACTGACTCAGGCTTGGCCTATCATATCAGTGAGTGCATCGAACACGCTAGCGAACTGTTCCAATTGGACGCACTTGCTGGTTGGGGCTACGCCGGGAAAGCAACTCCCCGTTCGAGGACGAGCGAGAGATTTTCAGTTTTTCGGATGCAGAGGCCAGAGGGTCCTCAACCGAGCAGAGGCACTGGCGACAACGAGGTCGACAGAGCCAGGAGAGCTACAGGAGTGGCGATAACAGCGGCAGCAGAGGCAGTCAGCAACGCCGCGGCAGAGGCCGCGGAAATGGCTAGTAGCGCAGGAGCGCGAAACCCTGTTCCGCCAGAGGGCGGAACTGCTCCGCCAGAGGGCGGAGCAGAAACGAGTAGAAGGAACGAGGCTTCGCGGGAGGACGGAGCCGCAGGCCGCGATGATGAGATCGCCCGCCTGAAACGAGAGATGGCCGAGATGTCGTTCCGGCTGGAGATCAGAGAGGAGGAACGAACGAGGATGGAGAGGCTACAGCAGGGGGCTGGAGGAGGAATGCGCCCACCGGAGCCACATGGTCAGCCAGGCACGTTTCTAGTTGGTTTTGGTAAGCCTTCACCGAAACTTGACGGTAGTAAGGAGGGAAATTATTTTAAATGGTCGAAGCAATTTCTATCATGGGCTGTTACTAACACCTGCGACGATGTTTTGAAGGAAACTACCGACCCGATAGTCTTGCAGGGCCCAAATAGAAGGAGTCAACAAGACCTCGATTACCGTTTCGGAACGGCAAGGGTAGCCGCTGCTCGCAGGGCATACGAGGGTATCACCAACGCACTGACTAATTCGTCTCTGTTATACAAGATCTATGACATAGGCAGCCCTAGTCTTGCGATGGCCGAGGTACGTCGGCGCTACGTCCCAAGCGACGACCTCGACAAGCAGGCATACCAGAGAGAATACATCAATGCTCATATGAAAGAGGGGGAGGACCCCACCCTTTATTTCGAGAGGATGAGCATCATCCGAGAAAAGCTCTCCGAAGTAGGGATCCCAAAAACGGATCAGGAAGCCAACCTCCACCTACTGCAATGCCTGACGTCCGAATACGAGGTGGACAAGATTATCCTGCAATACGCCCAGAACTTGACCCTCAACATGATCGAGGACCGGGTTCGCATAACGTACCGGGAGTTGGAAGCGAGTAAGAGGAAAATGATCGATGGCTCAGCACAGGTCTTGATAGCCACAGGCGGAGGCGGAGCAGGTGGACAGGGGAGTTTCCCCGGTCCCAGCCCTGGCCACTACACGGGCGGCAGAGGTGACACGGCGAGTGGTGGCGCCACTGGGCACTGGGGGCAGCAACAGCAGCAACAGCAGCAACCACACTATCAACATCAGCCACCGCGTCAACACCAACAGCAACACCAGCATGGTCAAGGCTGGGCAGGCCAGGACTGGGGAGGGGCACGTCCGGGCAACAAGAACGGGAAGCCGAAAAAAAATCGGCAGAGGCAGGATTCGCACGCCAGCGGCGGCGGCGGACATCAACCATGGCCGCCATACGCCGGCCGCGGCGGAGGTGGGAACCAGTCGTGGCCGCAGGTACGCGACGCACGTTTCATCGGGCCCGGAGGACACCCACCAGGTACCGACCGAATGTACGACGCCGTCCGGTACCCCCCCCCCCTAACCTACATCGGCCACAAGGCACCGAGCCGGGAATCCACGCCGCTGACCCCCGCCCAAGATGTTACAGGTGCGGCCGGATAGGCCATTTTTTTGCGAACTGCCGCGCTATCGTGACGTTGGTAGATGACCCGAATCCACCTCGTGAAGTTTACCAGAGCCACTTCGCGGCGAATACCGCGAATACCGCCCAGGCTACAACACCGCTCCTCCCCACCCCAGACCCCATTCCGCAGCAGCAGCCGCAGTACCAACAGCAGCCACAGCAACAGTCCCACCATCAATCACAGTACCAAGCACAGTATCAACAGCAGCAGCTCCAACAGCAGTCACAGTACCACGAGCCTCAACAGCAACCACATCTTCAGCAACCACCGCAGTACCAACGTGAGCAACAGCAGTACTACCAACGTGAGCAGCAGCAGTACTACCAACATTCACAGCAGCAGGCTCAACAGGCGCAGCAGGCACAGCAGGCGCAGCAGGCGCAGCAGGCGCAGCAGGCGCAGCAAGCACAGCAGGCGCAGCAGCCACCGCAGCACTACTTGGCTCCTGAAGAGCCATCACATCTACTCACAGCACAGTCTGCTTTGGTCGGTCAGTACGATGTTTTGGGAAGGGGGATAGAGAGTTGGATTGAGGACAACGGGGCGACAACGCACATGACCCCGAACCCGGACCCCTTGTATAACAAGCGCCCCCCCCCTGAGAACGCCAAAATATCTATCGGTGACGGAACAGAATTAGCAGTGGAGTACGTTGGCAGCGTGGATTTAATTTTTCACAGCACGGAAGACGTACGCGTAACCTTAGAGAGTGTTTCATTTATCCCTAGCCTAAAGGTAAACTTGCTGTCGCTGCACACTGTCCAGGCCAAAGAGGAGGCGATCACTCTAGATGCTGCTGGTGCCCACCTAATGGGTGGCCGCTTATTTTTCCCCAAAGACAGAGCCGGATCAAGGCTGAACGCCACGCGTCGCCCCCCCCCCCCCCCCCCCCCCCCCCCCCCCCCCCCCCCGCCGTACAGGGTACACCAGCTTTGATGGCCTTGTTGCACCCCCCCCCCCCCCCCCTCCCCCCCATGCGCCGGTGCCTGTGACGTTACAACCGGTGAGGACGCCGGGAGTATCTGCTATGCCGCTGTCGCCGGGGGTGATGGTAGCGGTAGACCCGCCGGTAGCGATGGATGGTACAACGGTTTTGCAACCCCCCCCCCCCTCCCCCTCCCCCCCATGCGCCGGTGCCTGTGACGTTACAACCGGTGAGGACGCCGGGAGTATCTGCTATGCCGCTGTCGCCGGGGGTGATGGTAGCGGTAGACCCGCCGGTAACGATGGATGGTACAACGGTTTTGCAACCCCCCCCCCCCCCCCCCCCCCATGCGCCGGTGCCTGTGACGTTACAACCGGTGAGGACGCCGGGAATATCTGCTATGCCGCTGTCGCCGGGGGTGATGGTAGTGGTAGACCCCCCGGTAGCGATAGAACCAATGACAGCGGTAGCAACCCCTCACACACACCCTGTGACAGTGCCGGAACGTAGTGAGCCAGCGCCATCGTCAGCTAATCCCCCGGAAGAATACCTTCCCCCGCTCCCCCCCTGCCGCCCGGCGATTGCTGCTGCCGTACTCGTCCCCGGCATTAGACGTTTCAAGGAGGTGGATATCAACGTCTTTCACGTGTGCAACGCCCACGCCCACGAGGGCCTTTTGCGCGAGACGGCCAAGCAGCAAGGCGTCAAGCTCACTGGTACTCTGGTCACTTGCAGTGGATGTGTGCAGGCGAAAGGCAGGCGTGCGTCTATACCTACGACTACATCGTCTCGGAAGACACTCCCCCTGCAGCGCGTTTTTGTTGACCTTGCCGGCCCCAGGAAAATCGCGTCTGCTGGGGGGGCTCTGTACCTGATCCTGTTCAAGGATGACGCGACACGCATGGGATGGCTATACCCCCTCAAGAGCAAGAGCGCCGCCGACGTGACCGCGGCGACCCGAAAATTCCTGGCTGACGTCGGCGGAGACGTCGAGTGTTTCCGGACGGACAACGGCACAGAGTTCGTGAACGCACTCTTCGCAAACTTATGCGCCAATGAGAAAATCCGACACGAGCACACCGGGGTCGACGGACCGAAACACAACGGTGTGGTTGAACGTGGACTCGGCCTCATCCAGGAAGGCGGTATGGCCGCTTGCCTTGAGGCCCCCCGGCTGTTCCCCGGGCAGCTCTCGAACCTGGACCGTTACTGGGTGGAAGCAGCCATCTACATGAACGACTGCCTGAACACCACGGCGACGTCGGCGAACGCCCATTTCAAGTCGCCGCACGAGGCATTTTTTGGGACACTGCCACCGCCCAACACACTCGCCTTCATGCAGCCAGGATTCCACCGTATCCACCGCACCCACAAGTCTGACCCCAAGGCCGAACGGTGTTTTTACCTCAACAGGGGGAGAAACCATCCGCGCGACTGCGTCAAGGTGGTCACGGCATGCGGGCGTACGAGCAACTCGCGGGACGTCACCTGGGAGGTGGAGCGCAAGCCGATCATCGAGGCTGCGCCTCAGGTGAGGAAGGACTCGGTGGCGGAGCCGTGGGAGGCCGATCTGCACATCAGGTATTTACCACCGGAGCTGGCGACTGTGTCACCGGGGATACCACCGATGATGTCACCGGCACCACCGGCGGTACCGCCGACGCCGGCGATGACGCCAGCGCCAACGGAGGTGCCGCCACCGCCGACGCCGACGCCGGGGGTGCCGCCGCCGCCGCCGGGGGTGACGTCACCGTCATCCCCACCGGGGGCCGAGAACCATCACGTCGAGGACGACGAGGGCCCCCGGGATAACGAGCTCTTCCAACTGGGGCGGACGCGCGCTAGGACACGGGCGATGACGAAGGCGCCGCTTCAACTGGGGATGCCACCGGTGATGACGCCGGCGCCACCGGAGATGCCGCCGACGCCGGGGGTGATGTCACCGTCATCCCCACCGGGGGCCGAGAACCCTCAGATCGAGGACGACGAGGGTCCCCCGGACAACGAGCTTCTCCAACCGGGGCGGACGCGCGCGAGGACGAGGGCGTACCACCAGGCGTCTACTGGTACATCGCAGCCAGCTGACCACGCACTTTTCAACCAGCGCCCGCCCAACCAACCCGCCCCTGCTCTGCCAACATGTGACGCGGGACAACTCTCGGAACCCGCGACCTACCAGGAGGCGATGCTCTCGCAATACCATGCGAACTGGTCCCATGCAATGGAGACGGAGATTGCCGGACTCGAGGGAGCTGGGACTTTCGGGGATGCTTAGCAGCAAAAGGGAGGGAACGTGGTATCGGCCAAATGGGTGTTCACTTGGAAGGCAGATGAGCATGGTAAGGTAGTGAAGGCGAAAGCGCGACTAGTGGCGAGAGGATTTAGCCAACGCCCCGGAGTTGATTACTACGAGACTTTTGCCCCCACCCCCGCCGCGTCATGTATCCGTATGATGGCTGCGATAGCCTGCGAGTTACAGTTAGATTTATGCCATTTCGATGTACAACAAGCGTTTGTCCAGGCCGAACTACAGGAACTCGTTTTGATGCGAATGCCACAGGGCTGTGGTGATCTGAGCGGCAAAGTAATGCGCTTGAATCGTAGCCTATACGGCTTGAAACAGGGGTCGAGATCCTGGCATAGACACTTGGTCACCCGCCTGAAGAGTCTTAGTTTTGAACAGAGCCTCGCAGATCCGTGTGTTTTTCGATTAATCGAGGCGGGGTCTGTTTCCATCATTGCTGTGGTTCACGTCGACGACATTTTTGCGGTAGGCCGTAAGGAGAGATGTGACCGTTTCTGCGAGGACCTGAACCGCGTAGTCCCCATTAATAACCTTGGTGAGCTGCGATGGTATGCCGGTTGCCACTATTCCAGAGACAAGGTCGCGGGTCTACTGACAATTTCGCAAAAATCTTTCGCGGAGAAGACGGTCAAGCAATTTGGCGTGACCACTGGTAGGAACACCCCACTTTCCCCTGATCTTTTCCTGTAGGTGTTTGACGAGGAGGAGCCCACTGGTGACTGGCCGTATCGTGAACTAGTAGGCAGTTTGCTGTGGCTTTCTAGCCAGACGAGACCTGATATCTCAAATGCCGTAAGGGCGGTCGCGAGGTATATGCATGCCCCCAAACTCAAACACTGGTTGGCTGCGAGAGGGATTTTGGAGTATCTGAAGGTGACGAGTAGCTACGGTATTACTTTCCAGAGGGGCAGTGGATTAGAGTTGGTGGTTTATGCAGACGCAGCCTATGCCCCCCGAGACACTAGGAGGAAGTCTGTCTCGGGTGCAGCCGTGATGTGTGGGGGTGCGGCGATTCAATGGATTTCTAGGACGCAGAAGACTTCCACACTCTCCACGAGTGAAGCAGAGTACGTTGCGATGGCAGAGGGTTTCAAGGAGGCTCTTTTTCTAAGGTCAGTGTGGCGTTTCCTGTTGCCTGATTTTGGGGATCCGTGCATCCAGGTTTTTGAGGACAACAAGGGTGCGATCCGAATAGCGGTCAACCCTGTGACGAACTCTAACTCGAAGCACATAGATGTCCGCCACCACTTCCTGCGAGAACTTGTCGAAAAGGGAGAGTTTGAAATCACGCATGTGAGGTCGGAATACGAACATGCGGACTTCTTGACGAAACCCCTTCCGAAAGACGCTTTCCGTTTCCACAGGAACTTCATCATGAACATGAGTTAATTTGTTTGTTTGTTTTGTTTTGTTTTGTTTTTGAGTCAATTTTTTATGGCTGACGAGGCCGATTTTTGTATCTTTCTGTGATTTGAGGGAATTCGAGGAAGTTATCACAAATCTCATGAGATTTGAGAAGATAGTTTATGAATTTTATTGAGCTTGGAGGTCATGATATTTTATTGCTGAGATCTGAAGAGTTAATTTTTTGGGCGATTTGACTTCATGCGGTCCTATGATTTGTGTTTTAATTTTTTGGGGGGGGGGACGAGGGAGTGAATCCGACATGCCACTATGTACCATTCTGGTTTGAGTTGAGGAGTCGATCGTGATTCATGAGTGGTGCTTTTTATCCCGTTCCGTTGGGGCTGGAAGACTGCTGTACGTAGCAGGAAAGCTGAAATATTTGGAACTACTGTATAACATTATTATACTGAGTACGTATCTACGTACGTAACGCGAAATTGAAATCTGTAGTATACTACGGCGACCGCACTAAACTGGGGCGTTATTTCAGAGACGAAATTCTGGGTTTTTGTTGCCATTTGACTGGATTTAGTGTGTCCCCTGTAGAGAGGCTATATCGGATTGGTGTTTGATTCAGATGGAAAGGGAGGACTGCAGTGCTATATAAATGATGCAAGGATTCGATTGATTGTTTTCTGAGATTGATTGTTTTCTGAGATTTTGAGGAGTTGCTTTGTGGGCTTTTCTGGGCTTGGCGGGCTTGATCTTTCTGTACAGTCGAGATTTGAGGAGTTGATTTCTGTTTTTTCTCCGATTTATTATTTTTCGGGTTTTGAGCAGCTGTTCTTGTGGTACTATTTTCTGAGATATGAAGATCAAGTTTGTTTCTTTGTGAGATTTGAGACTTTGATATTTGTATTTGTGATGTTCTGATTGGAGGCATTGGTGGTCTTGACATATACTTATCTTTGAGTACAATACCTTGGATTTGGATTTTGGGTGATCGTGGTCTATCATCATGGCATGGTACTTTATCATGAGCGATGTGTGGTGATCCCATTCACCAAGCAGCCAAGTAGAGAGCAGAGGGGCTGTTCGGAGTGCTCACGTACTTGGTGTATGGATTCATGTGTAACGGTATTTGGGAGTTCCACACAGGAAATATGCGTGTTTCTGTGTGGAACGGTCAGCGGGTTGGGACGTATCTTATCCGATGGCACCGGGCCAAGCGATAGGGACAACTTTATGACTTACAAGCAAAAAACAACGTAAAAAACAGACCAGGTCACCCCCAGAATGCACCAATCACATCACAGCTATGACTTGCCGTATGACTTGCAAAATGGCTGTTATTGGCCAACAGTCTCGCCGCTCGCTAGGCGAACAGCCAGGGTCACAGGTCACAGCTCCGCAGGAGAGAGGAGAAGCGTCCCTGCAGCTGCAGCAGGCACACCATGCACCTGTGGCGGTACATCCGCGCTGTACTATGGCTAGTGGCGTTTATCGGAACCTGCGATTTGGCGCCGAGGGTGGAGTCACCGAGGATAGAGCGGTCTTCCCCGGCGCAGTTTGTGTATTTTTATCCGGCCGACCGCACCGCCGGCAGCAAGCCGCACCAGAAGCAGCAGCATCATCATCAACAGCAGCGACAGCAGAATATGCACGCCCCCGTGACGCCCTGGCGCGTTGATCCCGCCGTCCTGTTGATGCGATACATCTATGCCGTCTTGTGGCTGGCACCGCATATCTCCGCGGGTGTGTCGCCGAGGGTTGAGCTTTGCTTGCCGGCGATTTTTGTGCACTGTTTTCCGGTCGTCTTTCTCGTCGTCGAAGCGGTACCGACTCCCGTGCCGAACCCTTACCATCCCCCTCGAGACCAGCGGCTCGTTACAAAACACAAAGGGGCCCGTGCAGAAACGATCATCGCCAAGAGGCTTGGGCGCCCGCCGGGTGCTGTGAGTGGGCCAGGGTCTGCGAAGCCGGGGCCAAACGAGAGGACAAAGGGCAAACGAAAAGCCCTCGCCGACACCCAACGGCTCGACCAGATGTGGGCTCGTCCTGCTGCTGCTGCTGCTGCCGGCGATGACGGCGGCGCCGACACCTCTGCTGGAGGTCACAGCAGTGCTGGTACGCACACCAGGGACCGTCCCGGCGGAGGCGGCGGGGCCGGTGGAACCGACGGGGGCCGTGGGGACGACGGGGGTGGTGGGGGCAACTCTGAGGGTGCATCCGGCGGTGCCCCGAGTCCACCACCGCCATCTCCAGATTGCTGGCGATTATCGCCCGCCCAACGCGAGTGGATAGGCAAAATAAAGGAGAAGGTCAACTCACGCATCGTCCATCACAAAAAGATCATCCTTAATCTCGATCCAAACGGCTTTCCTTATGACGGAGGATGGGCATGCCCTCCTCTGCCGTCGGCGCAAGCGGGTTCAGGTGTGTCGTGTATTTAGGATACGAGTCGTATGGAGGCAAGGGGAGAGCCCTGCCGTACTGCTGTACGTGAAAAATACGTATGTTCTGGTCTTGAATGTAATGAACGTTGTTTGAAAAGTATCAATACCTAACGGTTCTTACATTTCCGTCCAAAAGGATGTCCTGTTGTAGGTATGTACCTGGTACCGGTACATTTATGATACCAGGTACCAGGTGTCCAAGTCCAACATACAGTAAGTGGGTACATACCTCGTACCGATTTTGCAAGCATTGACGTACGGTGTGCCCAACATTCTTCGCTGTGTACTGCCGCTCGCTGCCCGTGCTTGTGCTTACTTAGAGCTTCGACTGTCTGCTGTGGGCTCTTCTCACCGTAGATTCTGAGACCTGCCGGCTGCTTGCGTTCTGCTCGAAAGTCTTGCGAGCTGTTGGCCCTTGTGTAAACATAGAGGACATCCTTGCACACATCATTGCTGGCCTCTGCAACAACGCCACACTAAGCGTAGTATTTTCGTAAAATTTGCGTCAGGTATGCCTTCCGTGGAACCCTTCCACCTCAAGAAGGTGTTCGTTTGGGTACCTGAATACATTTGGCCGGGCGTCAACCGTATACCGTGTCCGAAATGTCCGGGTTTCGGACAGCCCGATGGTTGGAATCCTGCTCAGCCACGTCGAGTCTTCTTGGAGGAGGATGTCGGGTACATGATCGGATTCAGGTGCGAAATGGACCTTTAGCACCCCAAGTTTGGATAGTTTCGTGTGCCTTCGGTGCTCATCTCCTTGGATGGTATCGACTATTACTGCCGTAATACACTACTTCGTATATGCACCGGGTAAAAAGTCTAATGTTACAACTGCAACTGTTGCGTGTCGTGATACTCTGTACTCGTCCTTAATCGCGATTTATTTTGGGTGTTCAAGTCGTAAACAGTCTGCAATGTCAATGTAAGCACTCGAATATATCCTTGCAACTTCGCTCTCGCACCCGGTAGGTATAAATGCAACCAGTGCAGCGCGGCCAACACGGAGAAGTCGGCCGATGATCCCACCCGATGTACCGCCTCTTTCAATGCGTGGGATGCTGAAGTTTTGGCTAAAATGGACGATTTCGTCGCAAAGGAATTTCCGTTCATTGTAACAAGAGTCAACGCCATAAGCAAGAGCTTGGTACATCGTTTAGGAGACGACCTTGTCGCTGGCAAAGGCTTTTCGGCCACAGCGAAGTTCATTCGCCAGGCGTACATGACGACGTATATTCATCGACACCGTTCATACGTCGCGTTAGCAAACCTCCGTCGACAGCAACGCGAAGCGTTGTTGGGCGTTGATAACGGTGATTCCCCTGCGTTTGGAGAGTTCGAGGACCGCCTGGGCTTCAACGGCAGCTTCCCTTCGGAGCATTACCTACGGGACATCTGGCACAAGTGGTTCAGCGAAATTCCAGTTGTACGGGTGAGAAGAAGGCGCTCTTGCCATGGCTTGCTTTCGAATAGCGCCACCAGGCTGTGTGGGAGAACGAAAATGACTGTAGTAGTCTCAACACCAAGTGACCTCTGTTCTGTTCCCCTCGCAATGATCACATGCCAGGACGAGGAGCGCACGTGGACACGTGAGCAGTATCTTCAAAGACGAGCACAACAGATAGACGGCCACGTATTTGCAGGCGACGCGTCCTTCAAGTATGCGAAGGTCATTCGGTTGTCGACAGGGCCGGATGGGAAGCGCGCGCGCCCTGTATACGGAATATTCACGATCATGAACGAGTACGACCAGGTGGGCTGATATGAGGTCGCACATGCCTGTCAGTACAGCGCTGTACAGTAGTTCCGATGCACAAGACTGGTATATATAGCGGTTTAGATAGGAAGCTCGAGCAACTAAGGCACAGGCGCTTTCGTGTTGCCTTCCCTGCTCAGTGCTTGTAGTATATGCCAATCTGATCAGCTTCACCTCGCGTCTTGCATCCTGTAGGTCGTATTTTCGAAGGCCATGACGACTGCGTCAGTTCATGACCTCAAGAACGATCTGAAGATATTGTTCGTCAAACGGTTCCGTGGCAATGGTTTTGACCTACCGGCTGTCTTATTCACAGGTATGGATCTCAGTCGCTCATAGCTGTTTCGGTGTGTTTGCTTTGATTTGCTTTTTTTTTTCATCCTCCGGCGGATTGGTGAAAATAAAGCTCAAGCTCACCACTTTTCCAAGTTCAGATTTCGTGTCGTGTGATTTACAAGATTCGTACGCTGTTTCTGAGTCGTTCCCGCCCGGTCCAATTTCCTGGTAATATTTTATTTTCAGACGACTGTTGCGAGGATCGGAGCATGCTTCTCGCCATGTTCAAGGAGATCGAGCAGGATACTGGTATCCGGTTGTACGATGCTGCGGTTGGCGAGGGCGTAGACCCACGAGGCGATACTTTGCCGGAGTTGACGTTCCCCTCGCCTAAGCATGGAGCGTACGTATTCGGACCCGAAGCCGTCAGGTTGAAGATCGCCGAGCTTGTCCGAGGCTGCGGGTTGCAGGGGAACGTCGTGGGTTTGGACTGCGAATGGGAACCAGCGCTGGGCGGCAAGACACCAAACCCTGTGTCGATTGTCCAACTCTCGCTTCCTGATGGCACTGCAGCCTTGTTTCATTTGCAACGCAAGCAAAAAAATCCCGTTTTCCCCTCATCTTTGCAAGCATTTCTGGAGAATCCTGACATCAAGAAGGTGCGTTTACGTCTTGGCAGTAACGAGTGCGGAATCTGCTTGAGCAAAAATCAAGAATACGCCCTGTGTGCTTCCGAACTCCTTGAAAACTCCTGACGCAACGTTTCGATGTCGTCTTCCTCCAGGTCGGTGTCAACGTCAATTTGGACGCCTCGTATCTGTTTCGGGACTACGACGTTGAGGTTGCAAATACTGTGGACTTAAGGACTCACGCACGTCACTGTTTGGTGGAGACCCCGTCTCGCTCGCTGGCCGGTATGGTGTCTGCTTTCATCGGTAAAACGTTGAGAAAGGACCCGGCCATCCGCTTGTCTCAGTGGAGTAGCCGTCAACTCACCCCCGAACAGGCAAGAAATAAATCGACCCATCATTGTATTAATCGTGTCCGTCAGCGTAGTTCATTTTTTCGAAGTTTATGCTTGGTTCGTCTAGCCATCGGCTGCCATCTGCTTGACTTCGTTGTTGAATACCGTCTCTACCTCCACAGGTGAAGTATGCCTGCCTGGATGCGTATGCCTCTGTTCTGGTGTACCAGATGATCGAGAAGCTGAAGGATCCGATACGCGGCCCTGCTCCTAACTCTTTGGAGCCGGACACAAAGGTGCACATGAAGCATTTATGGTCAGGTCTCGTATTTCTTGATATGTACAGCAGTGCTGCAGTAGACCGGTTACAGCAGTGCTGTAGTAGACCGGTCTCGCTCGACATG
Source organism: Macrocystis pyrifera (assembly GCA_031763025.1). Lineage (NCBI taxonomy): Eukaryota > Phaeophyceae > Laminariales > Laminariaceae > Macrocystis > Macrocystis pyrifera. The sequence continues at coordinate 13,536,795 of JASSKH010000013.1, forward strand.
GTCTCACTCCCACAACGGTTGGACTGCTGTCTCACGCATTCATTATCTTACAGGTACGGCTCTACAGCAATAACCATGCGAGTTGCGTCGGTATCGGAGAAGTTCAGGACGACACGGCGGCCTTAACGACTCTCCACGTGTGGAGGTCGGGCTTACGTATGGACGGTCAACTGGGGGCTACGCGAGTTTTGGTTAAGGTGACCGAGGCGCTTGTCCCCGCCGCATTCGCCCCGCACAAAGGCGCCCCGCCGCCACCCTCGGGTAACGACCGCCGTCTGACTATGAAAGATGTTTGCGATGGCGGTGGGATTGCTATTTGGGACATTGCCCACGTTCGCCGGGCATCGGACTGGAAAGCGCCTCCCTCGGCACAGGTGACTTTGGGCGCAAACACAAGTTCGGCTTACGACGACGACGACGATTTCTTTGCCGCTACACCACCTGGACGCGTGGTGTGCCCTGCAGGTAAGATGTTTCGTCGGTTGTGTGTCGCCATTAGTTCTTGTGCTGTTAACGTGCTGGTTATATTTATAGGATCAAGTATATACGTACAGGTATGTTTATCGCGAACTTCTACCCGTTTTCTTGATGTCGTTTTCGCTGTGTTCATTTTCGCCATGGTTTCGTTTGGTTGTTCTATTTTTTGCGTGCCATGCTCCTGCGAAGATGTTGACGAGGGCGAGGACAATGTGGACAACGATGTTTGGCATCACTCTGGTAGCCGTACCAGACATGCGTCTGAAGAGGCCCACGGCAGCGCGGCGGAAGAAGATAGAGATGCCGACATGGAGCATGTGAGTAGCGTACAATCAGAAAAAATATGATTGCCACAGGCCGGTCGTTTTCGACGATATTTTTTTTTCCCTGCGGGTCCAGAGGAACCTTATTTGACTCCCCTGTTACCGTATTTTCCCTGCTACCGCCCTTTCCCCTGCTACGGCCCTTCTCCTTTGCACCGTTGTTCTTCACTTGGGGCAGGAACCGACGATACACACGATCGTGGTGCGTCTGGATCTCTTTCATGGGCTCCAGCGTATCTCGAGATTGGTGAAGAAAAGTCACAGCGCCTTCAAGACCTTCATGGCTCGACTGAGAGACGCGTGTTTCATCGTTCATCGGGATGATGTGGCAGAGGCAAGTTCTTGTTGATGTTGTTCCTGATGCGTTGGATGGAGTATGAAATTTCAGAGATCTACAGTAGCATTAATACATTACTCACACGCCACCCTTGTATCGGATCCTGCTTCTAACAGTACAACCCGTGTTGCCGACGTACGGCGGTGGCAGGTAGAGAGGGCTCTTGAATCTGGAGGTATGACACGGGAAAAAGTGCAAGAACTCAAGGAAAACAACTGGACCTTCTTTTTGCGTCATTGCCGTCGCCTCGTGCCGGAACGGAAGCGGTTGTTGAAGCGTTTCGATTTGGTGATCAATCAGTTCAAACACGTTGTCGACTCGAAATCGGGAGAAGAACTCCTTCGACCGGAAGCAGCGGCGGCTGCCGAGCTGCTCCGCAAGCACATTTCCATTGGGTGCTTGAGCGATCCTGAAGGCGTGCCGCTCTATTATACGACGGGCACGACTGCAGCTGGAGTCACTACACGGCGATGTGTCAGAGGGACCAACAGCACTGAGGTTAATTTATGTCTGGTAAAAGTAGGTTGATGCGTACTGAAATAGCATGCCATATTATATTACCATCATTGCTTTGCGTACACCATAGCTGATTGCTCTGGCGTGCCATGAATTATTTTTTGGACCGACCTTTCATAGAGCTCTATGCGTTGTTTTCTGTATTGTTTCATGAGTCACAGTTCATCGTGCGCTTTGTCGGGTTTCTACGCGATCGCTTTGTTTTAAAAATATATCAAAAACAAAACCCCTGGTCCGCCCGTCTTCTACCTCGTTTCAGGGTTACCATCGCTACCTCAGGACTCTGCTATCGTCGTATTGTGCATCTCCTGCCTTGGCCCACACTATTCTGCTCGAGTTCAACTACCGGTGGAACATCAAGATGGCCGTGAAAAACCGAGGTCTGCGGCCAAGTCTTGGAGGTTTTTACGACCAGTATGATGTTGAAATAATTCAGCGTGACACGGCCAGCTGGTACCCGGACAAGCCCCTGTTTTCTGATTGGGTTTCTGTGTTTGACGTCGAAGATACTGGCGAGAGGAGCGGGCTTTCTGAAAGTTCGTGGGGTTCTCATGGCAGTGGGAACTTAGCAAAGGAAGACCCGCCCAATAGAGACTTGCCGGCAGATATTTTGGGCGAAGATATTTTGGGCGGGGAAGATATTGTGGGCGGGGAAGAAACAGTAGTTGACAGTACCGTACCCCTGCCGAAACTCACGCGCACCGCGAAGCAGTACGCAAGTATGATGCAAACTGGGATACCAATACTACCAGTTCATACTGGAGTAGAGAAGCGGAAATTTGCCAGCGAACTCGCCGACAACTATTTCCAGCCAGGCGATCCGAGGGGGAGATTGCAGCGGTTTCAGCGCATCAACTTTGATAAGTGGGCGGCTGCGTGGAATGATTACTGTACCAAAATAGAATCTGGGGTTTTCGATTGGGAGCCGGTCTACAGGAAAACCTCCAAAGACCTCGAAAAGTATTTCGACCTGTATAAGCAACGCGCAAACACCACGCTCACAATGATGCCAATTCAGCGGGGGCAAGAGGAATTGCGTAAATATTTGCAAGAAGCTGAAACAGGAAAAGAGTTCGATTATTTAGTCGGTGACGTAGTACCTACTCCAGCTCCTCCGCAGAAGGGCTCTGGGTCGGGCGTTGGCGCCGTTCAGGAGGGGGGTTCCGCAGGTGGTGGTGGGGGAGGTATCCTGTCGAACAGTAGCGATGATGAAGAGATGATAGATGTCGGCAGCGTCGAGGGAGGGCCGGTCGAAAATCCTGCCGGCCTTAGCGTTACCGCACCTCAGCAGAAGTCGAAGCAGCGACCGCAGACGTGCCACGAGTGCGGCCACCGCAAGCAAGAAGGTGAATACCAAGCGCTGCACAGGCATGCCCGCATAGCGGGGGCCGGCAAGTCTCAATGCCAAGTACCAGTAGAGGAGCGGCGGGATAGTGTCTTTAGAACCGGGAGGAAAGCTGGGGGAAGGAAAATTGGGGAGGAGAGCCTGCGGCGGTTTGATGTGTGTGATTGTGCGAAGTGCAAGCCTGTGCTACCAGTAACTGATGTTTAGGCTTTGATGTACGTGTGAATAAGCTACCCGACCTGGTACGCCGTTTGAAGAAGGATACTCTTTATATTATGTACATAATTAATGCTTGCAACGAAGACATATTACTACGGTAATAAGTATTAAGGATGGGGGTGATATAATATAATAATATTGTACGACCTCATGAATCCCTCCGGTGCGATGTTGCAACACATCAATGCGACAGTACAAGGTAATACTCGAAATGCATTGAATGTATGTGGTGTTTGGTCTTCACAATTTTGTTTTGAACCGTTGCGGGGAAGTGAGGTTTGGTTCAGGTACGAGTATCGTACGTAAGATACATCCCAGGTACATATAATACGTACTTATGATATCATACTTGGGCGGAAAACATGAACAAAAACATATACGTATACTCGGTACGAAAGACCACAGCAGCCTTCCAGTTATTGACAATACGTCCGACGCTGTCCTTTTTTCACAAACCAAACGAGAAAATAGAAATGAGAGAAATATGTTGCGTGTGAAAACAAGACGACATTAAAAACTGTAGTGCAGAGCAAATAGGTCAGGAAATAGGTCAGGAGACGGCACTTCCACCCCATGACAGACAACCTTGACGGCCATAAACCGGGGACACAAATAAAAATCCCCGTTTTTGTGTGAAACGCCTCACCATATTATTGAAAATACTGTGTTTTCCTGTCTTTAATTTTGCTTTAAAAACACAAACACGCGTTAAAATACATAGTGCGCGCTCGCAATCTTTTAATTGACAAAAAGTTGTCCCTATCCCTGGGAGGTGAGCCATCTTATCCGCCGCTTTCTCCCTTCTTCTTCTTGTTCTACTTCTTCTTGTTGTGTGTGTACTTCATGTTCTCACCCTTTCTTCCTTGTCTTGTGTATTCTAAGCGATAATATATATATACCCTGGAGGGGCTTCTACGAACTGACTCAGGCTTGGCCTATCATATCAGTGAGTGCATCGAACATCTTTCTTCTTCCGCAAACTGCCAACCAATAGACAGCTCTTCGCACGGCGCCTAAAAGAGGCGTCTCGCCTTCGACGAACGGCATAGATAGGTGCAGCTGTTGGCGGCCAAGCTGCTGCTGTCGGTGGCGAACCTGCTGGTGCTGCAACCCCCGCCTCTCCCTTCTCCACGCCCCCTAAGCTCACCTCCCCCTCGTCGAGAGGCGTGTGGTCCTCGCCCTCTGGCAAGAGAGCGGCAACGACAAAGACCGACCTGGTGCCGGCTTTTGTTTGCGACCAGTGCAGCACGGACCAGCACTTGGTCAAGAACTCCGCGCCTGGTGGCAAAAACGTGGCCTTCGCCACCTGCAAGGATCTCACGTGCGTGGTGTCGGGATCATCCTGACAGGGCAACCGACTGCGAGTTCTGTGCTCGCCCGATCAAGGAAGGGACTGTCTCGTACTCCCTCCAGACTGCTGACAGTGGTGAGTGTCTTATGTCTATTGTGCATGCTGTATGTTGCCAGTACGTTTTTTGGGGGTTTTCAATTGCCTTTTTGCATGCAAACTTACGTCAAAGCGTCAAAGCGTTTTTTTTTTTTTTTTTTACTCATCCATGCTCGTTCTTACCCCTTCGTGCGTTGTGTCGGCTCCTCTTACACATAGTGCACGCGAACGCGCACATGCACCGCTGTTTGCGGGACGTGAACGAAGGAACGGAGGATTCAGCTGTCGCCGTCACCGCTGCACCGAACGACGTGAGTGCTGCTGCTACTGTGGTGCATTTTCGGTGCATGCACACGATTTCTGTGTGTATATGTTTGGGTGACCCCACATGCTCATTTTGCTCGTTTTCGGCTGCCGCTGCTGCTGCTGCTGCTGTCAGCGCCACGCCATGAGTGCTGCTGCTGCTGTGCATCTGCTTCTCCTGTGCACTCGCTGCTGCTGTAGTGCTGCTGCGTTGTTGCCGTGCTGTGCACCTGCTGCTCCTGCGCACTTGCTGCTGCTGTATGTAGTGCTGCTGCGTTGTTGCCGCGCATCATGCTGGAAGCGTACATATTTTCGGATCGTCAATTCCGTAGGTTTTGCGATGGCGGCATACCAGGGTACTGTTACAGCGGGTGGCGCCAGGGAGGGAGGATCATAGCGCTGTGACTGTCGTGATCAGCGCTATGGGGAGGCTAATACGGCGCGAGACTAGTCCTGATCAGGGTCACGCGTCGGGTCTATTCGATAGGCAGAGGGCAAGCTTTGGTTAGCATCCTCTGGGCGGATCTTATAGGGGCAGGGAAGATCCCCGGTGTGGGAACTCCTTCGGTCTCGGGTACAGAGCCAGTAACGAGGTTCCGGGACCACCCGGTGTTTACAAAACACCACCAAGAGTGAAGAAAGAAAGTCAAAGCCAAGTGATCTGTGATACCTGTCCTATCGACCCCCAGTCCCTTGGACCCTGCTGTGCCCGTCGTGCCCGTCATAGTGTATGTGTTGCTTCGTTGAGTGTTCACGCTGACTGCTTGCATCTATAGCATTGCATCGATCCACGTTCTGCATGACCCGATCATTACTGCTTGAAGGCACTTCCTCGAACTCCCAAACAACAGGTGAGCCGGCCTCAGAGATCTAACGTCCTTTTTACCGTCTGAGAGCTGTACCCTGCTGTAACATGATGAACCCAGGCTGATCGAAGTGCATTGCAGGAGATCGGAGTGTTCGCAAAACGTTTGCAAGAGATCGGAGCGTTTGCAAACGTGTGAAATAATGTCATCGTGTTCTTTGTATAATCCCACGTTTGATCTTGCATAATACTTTATTTGCATACCAGTTACTTGGTATATTCATACATGCACATGTTTTCGTTGTTGCCTGCCTTGTATGATGGTGATACGTGCAATATGCTGTTATGTCACGCTGCCAATGGTGCTCTGCTTGTTTGTTTCGTGAGGCTTTCAAGATACTTATCTGGTCAATGCATGCAGGCATACTCGTTGCTCGTGCTCCGTTTGCCTGTTGCTCGTGCTCGTCTGTTCGCTCGTTGTTCATGATCGCACACACATGCATGTTCGTTAATAAATGACTGCATGCTATTGACCACATATTGTCTTCAAAACCGAATGCAATCGACAGGTATCGATACAAGCCAAAGGTGCCGTACGTACTAATGCACGCATACTCTCGTGTACCGTTTGCCTGGTTAGGTGATACCGGAAACTATTAACGTTGAGCCTTACGCCGTTTGGGCGTACGTAACCCTATAGAACCATGAACCCCTGGACACCGTGCATTGTCGGCTGGCAAACATAGAACTTTCGAGAAAACCACGTATACTTTGGTGACTAGTATTCTTGCCGCGATGCTTGTAGACTACATCAGATCAGTAGCAGTAGACCAATCGTCGTATTATGCACACCAAATGGAAAGTCCGATGCACGTTTGACCCTCTTCGATGTCTCCGGTCGTACCATTTTCTGTGTTGTATACCAACCGAGCGTTGCGCTCGAGTATCAGGTACAACACCTAGAGGACTGAAAGCCAAGTACAAGAGGAAATGACAAAAAAAACTGGAGCAGATGAAGATCGGCTAGGCAAGCCCTCGGGGGGCACGGGTCACACGGGGTGACATAGTTTCAGCTGGACGATGATGAGCTTGCACACGACGGAGGAAGGTGTGGCTTGCTGTGTCCAGAGGGCTCGGGCTAGATATATAGATGCAGCCCAACCTGAGTAGTACCAGGCCAACAGGTATGGAGCGGGTGAAACACAACCGTGGTGATCCTTCTCTTTTTCTGATGTCGTATCCACAGTCGAAAATATATAGATACAACTATAATTACGATTTTTGAGGTCGTTGTCACTTGCTAGCTCTTGGCAGACAGACCGACTGATAGACAGCTCTTCGCAAACAGCCCTTCTTCTTTGAAACAGCCGAACAGCCAGCCAGACAACCTTTCTTCCTTCTTTGAAACAGCCGAACAGCCAAACAACCTTTCTTCTTTCTTCTTCCGCAAACTGCCAACCAATAGACAGCTCTTCGCACGGCGCCTAAAAGAGGCGTCTCGCCTTTGACGAACGGCATAGATAGGTGCAGCTGTCGGCGGTCAAGCTGCTGCTGTCGGTGGCGAACCTGCTGGTGCTGCAACCCCTGCCTCTCCCTTCTCCACGCCCCCTAAGCTCACCTCCCCCTCGTCGAGAGGCGCGTGGTCCTCGCCCTCTGGCAAGAGAGCGGCAACGACAAAGACCGACCTGGTGCCGGCTGTTGTTTGCGACCAGTGCACGGACCAGCACTTGGTCAAGAACTCCGCGCCTGGTGGCAAAAACGTGGCCTTCGCCACCTGCAAGGATCTCACGTGCGTGGTGGCGGGATCGTCCTGACAGGGCAACCGACTGCGAGTTCTATGCTCGCCCGATCAAGGAAGGGACTGTCTCGTACTCCCTCGAGACTGCTGACAGTGGTGAGTGTCTTATGTCTATTGTGCATGCTGTATGTTGCCAGTACGTTTTTTTGGGGGTTTCAATTGCCTTTTTGCATACCAAACTTAAGTCAAAGCGTTTATTATTTTTTTTACTCATCCATGCTCGTTCTTTCCCCGTCGTGCGTTTGCGTCGGCTCCTCTTACACACAGTGCACGCGAACGCGCACATGCACAACTGTTTGCGGGACGCGAACGAAGGAACGGAGGATTCAGCTGTCGCCGTCACCGCTGCACCGAACGACGTGAGTGCTACTGCTAAGGTGGTGCATTTTCGGTGCATGCACACGATTTCTGTGTGTACATGTTTGGGTGACCCCACATGCTCATTTTGCTCGTTTTCGGCTGCCGCTGCTGCTGCTGCTGCTGCTGTCAACGCCACGCCATGAGTGCTGCTGCTGCTGTGCACCTGCTTCTCCTGTGCACTCGCTGCTGCTGTAGTGCTGCTGCGTTGTTGCCGTGCTGTGCACCTGCTGCTTCTGTGCACTTGCTGCTGCTGTATGTAGTGCTGCTGCGTTGTTGCCGTGCATCATGCTGGAAGCGTACATATTTTCGGATCGTCAATTCCGTAGGTTTTGCGATGGCGGCATACCAGGGTACATGCTTTTTTTTTTCTTCCATATTTTCATATCGTTGCTATGCTGCTGCTGCTGCTGCTGCTGCTGCTGCTGCTGCTGCTGCTGCTGCTGCTGCTGCTGCTGCTGCCAACGCTGTGGCGATTCGTTGCAGCTTCTGCTGCTGCTAGTGCTGTAGCTGCTTCTGCTGCTGCTGCTGCTAATGTGCTGCGGCAATATCCACTGAATGTTCGTATGTACTCGGATTACTGTTTTTCTTGGTCGTTTTTGTACCCAAATGGTTCCTTTTGATACGTGAAAAAATATTTTTGTCGTTTTGCTCCTGCATTTTCCGTACGTACTGCATTTTCTCGTTTTTGGCTTGGTTATTTTCGTATATATCGTTGCTATGCTGCTGCTGTGGTGCTGCTGCGTTGTTGCCGTACATCATGCTGCACTTGTGTGTGTACATATTTCGGTATCGTCAATGAAATTCCGTAGGTTTTGCGATTGCGGCATACCAGGGTACATACTTTTTTTCTTCCTTATTTTCATATCGTTGCTATGCCGCTGCTGCCAACGCGGATTATTGTTTTTATTGGCCATTTTTGTACCCAAATGGTTTTTTTGATACGTAAAAAAAATATTGTGGTCGTTTTGCTCCTGCATTTTGCGTACATACTACTTTTTCTCGTATTTCGTATTGTTGCTATGCTGCTGCTGCGTTGTTGCCGTACAGCATGCGGAGGTGGGTCTATAGTGAGGTACCACAAATACTTTTCGGACGGCCTCGGGGTACATACTTTTTTTCTCCCTTCTTTTCATATCGATGCTATGCTGCTGCTGCCAACGCTGCTGCCAACGCTGTGGCGATCCGTTGCTGCTTCTGCTGCTGCTGCTGCTCTGCTTTTAGTGCTGCCGCAATATTCACTGGATGTTTTTATGTACTCGGATAATTGTGTTTCGTGGTCGTTTTGTGGCGCTGCTGCGTTGTTGCCGTACATCATGCTGGACATGATTTATGAGTCTATTATTACACTTAAACTTGTGCGTGTGTACATATTTCTCTATCGTCAATGATTTTTTTTTGTGGTGCTGTTGCGTTGTTGCCGTACATCATGCTGGACGTGATTTGTGTGTGTACTGTACTACACTTGTGTGTGTACATATTTCTGTATCGTCAAGGAAATTACGTACTTGCTGCTTCTGCTTCTGCTGCTGCTGCTGCTGCCGTCGTATAGCAAGCGATTACATACTGCTGTTGTGCCGCTGTAGAGTAGTACAAATAATGAACTCTGCTTCCCCCCCACCCCTTCCCCCTCCCCCGCCATCCCTGCACGCCACTCCCGCCCCGCGCACCCTATATGTTTACTTCGACCAGGTCCGTGGCAAGTGCTACAACTGCCGCCTGACGGACTCCACCATCAAAGACGCAGACATCATCATCAAGCGCAAAAAGACTCCCTTCCATTGCGCCTGCTCCACGGCTTCGCGGAATTCCGAAGCAGTACGCCAAGCAGATTGTCGTCATCCAGGACGAACGGAAGGAAACAAATTGTTTCCCACATTTTCCAAAATCACGATTATTTCTTCCTACACATATCCAACGGGTTCAACTGCGAACAGATCCACTTTCTGGGCCCCCCGCCTCGTTACTACAGCATCCTGGAAGACTATTTACATATCATGTCTCATCCAAACTCCTATGCTGACTACATCGAAATCGCGGCCACCCAGCAACTATACAACATTTCCGTAACCGTTGTCGTTGCCGGCACTGCTGCTTTCTCTCCTGTCCCAAACCAACAGCCTGTATGTTGTATATCATCCACATGCCAAGCACTACTCCACTCTCTCCCCACACTGATGAAAGATGTTATTCTTATTATTAGACGAATGTCATTCTTACTCTTGCGTCACCCGATCTTACGTTTCACATTGCATTCATAAATAAACGCGATTATTACATCCTTCACCGTTTCTTACACAAATACGTTTATTAATAAATAGTTTGGTTGGCTTTGGGCTATGTCGCCAATCAATTGCAGTTATATGTACACGAAACGACGGAATACCCACTCCGAAGGAAAGCCTTGTATATATATATAAATTTTGAAATACGTCAGCTGTGAGTTCGACTGATTATATGTATTTGTTTGACTTGCAGATACGAGCCCCGATAGTGTGCAAGGTGTAGTTACTGATTAATAATATAAAAATTAGTATAAAAATTATTTATTTTCCGGATTCGGGGAGAACTTTCATAAGGATAGATAATGGTCTATAATTATTTATTTTCCGGATTCGGGGAGAACAAATACCAGGTAGATGCGAGGGATATTATAACCATAGTAAACTTTTTTGCAACAATTATTTATTTTCCGGATTCGGGGAGAACAAATGCTATACGTATTATTCTTGCTGTACGTTTTTCCTCGAGCGCAAAAAAAAAAAAAAAAAAAAAAAAAAATCAGGGGGGGTAGGCTGCTGTGTCGCCCTGATTGACTTAGACTTCAAGTCACGCACCAAAGCTAGAAAACTCACGCAGCGCATGCCGTAACATGCGGGACCACCGATGTAAGACCAGGGACATGGACCCAATGAGATACCGGTAGCAAGCATGACATAGCGCATACCAGTGACGAGCTGCCCGGTGTGTTCGGAAAGGCATGGAATCCGAGTAGTAAATTGATTGATGTGCTGTATTCATTTAGACTACCATGGAAAGTATTGCTGTGGGCTGTCAACATATGTACGACTCAATTAGTCAGCCCAACCTGATCAACCGTCAGTATTTTCGTTGTCACATATCACATGTACTGGTGTTGAAGAATATCTCGCTGCTGGTATCGAAACAGCAGTAGTAGGGAGTACTTTTGAATATCATTGCGGGATGAGCGCCTTCCATAGATGGTTCTAAGTGTGAGGCTGGACGTAGTTACTGATGAGCCTACCATGCCACGAAACCTAGCCTACCGCCGCCCGGAGCAAAGGCGCCTCAACTCGGAATTACACAGAAGAGCCGTATCTCCGTCTCTACAATGCTATCGTACATAAAGGACGTATACAATATACCCATAATACAAAAACTGTACGGCAAGATCCCGAAGGACCCTTTGGCTCGCAGGTGGCTCGCAGCACGCTTTTGACACATACGTAAATATGTCCATAATACTAAAACTGCTGTACGTCAAGATCCCGAGGGACCCTTTGGCTCGCAGTACATCTGCTTTTTGCCCAAACGTACATAGAGGACGTATACAATATATCCATGATACTAAAATTGTATGGCAAGATCCCGAGGGACCCTAGAGCCTATCTCTCGTCTTCCTATCTTGACGAGTTATCATGTTGACTCGTTGAAACAGCTGTTTGTACTAAGCTGTGTATGTAGGGTGAAGAATCAGCACGGACACTATTGCTGAATGTCGACGAGTAGAAGAACGGTATAATGTGAAGAACACACACATACACCATATTCACACGGGGCATACTTGAAGCTGGATGAACAGAGTGAAGCTGGGTAGAAGACGTTGGTCTAAAAATCTCAAGACAACAAACAACCTGGAGGATGTATATAAATATGTGGGTAATACTGTTGGTCGTACGGCAAGATCTCCCTCGATCCTTGCGCCTTACGATAGTTGTCCCTTACTACCGCAGCAAAGCATCAACACCACTGCATCTCGGCAAAAAGTACTGTTGTGAAGCCGCTCTATATGGTATTCATACTACTATAAAGAAATTAACTGTTGATGATACTATAGGTCGTACGGCAAGATCTCCCTCGATCCTGGGCCCTAAAATAGTGTCCCATACTGCCGCAGCAAAGTATCAACACTGCTGCCTCCCGGCATGAAGTACTGCAGTGAAACCGGTCAGCTATAGCAATCAGGTTTTTATTCGGGTGAGAGTACCGCATGAAAGCTACACGTTGAAACTGAGAACTATACAACGACTCATGTGTTCACAACATAGCTGGTGTTGTGGTCTTCTCGCACGCGGTACGTTGGCATTTCACTTGTTCTACCCGTTACGGTATTCTCGTACCCGGTACGTTGGCAATTCACTTGCTTTACCCGGTATTCACCGGTACGCTGGCATTTCCCTTGCTTTCTTGCTTTACTCAAATTGCTTTGTCTGCATATAATAATAAATCAGAACGGACACTTTCTTTTTTTTTTTTTTTTTATCCATCACTTTTACTTCCCAGCCCACTCGTAGGAGGTTTTACCCTCGACGATCTTCTGGACAAGCCGTGGTCACAGGTGTCGTCCCTTCTCCCCCCCGGTACGTGCCTTTATTTTTTGTCGCGCATAGGGTTCAGCATTCCCATGGCTCGTCGATTTTCATCGAATGTAGCCAACTCACGCTTTCGCGCTTTCCGCTTATCAATTTTTTATGCAAGAAAAAGTCCCTATGAGCATGCACTCGGTGGGACTCGAACCCACGAAATTGATCTTGACAGGCACGCGGACCACCTACCAAGCCACCGGGGACGCCGGTCACTGGGTTGGACTGATGTAGTTGGGTGTATAGAACGGTATGGCACACACATAAGGGAAGTACGTACCCCTACGACTCATATCCGTGGGGTCTCCATACATTCTACATCCAGTAGTATTTTATAAAATTTGAAATACGTCAGCTGTGAGTTCGACTGATTAAATAGTTGATACTCAACTTTGCAAGCTGCGTAATCGCCTCGTCTATATTCCAGTAGTATTATAAAAAGGTTTTTACATCCGTACGATCGCACATTATTCATGCTGACTGCGAAGTATGTTGTCTTCATTCGTATTCTATAATATACAGCAGTATCTTCAGCATACCGAGCGGTATCACACAGCCTCAGTTTACTCTTGGCAGATACCCCGTATAATTCTGTTCACTACGGCAACAACGCTGCGGCGATCCATTGCTGCTTCTGCTGCTGCTAATGTTGCTATTGCTGCCGCAACCACTGCTCGAAGCCGTTGCTGCTGCTGCTGCTGCTGCTGCTGCTGCTGCGAATGCTGCCTCAAGATCCACTGATTGAGTTCTTATGTATTCGGATTACTGGTTTTCTTGGTCGTTTTTGCACCCATATATATGGTCGTTTTGGTATGTGAAAAAAATATTTTGGCCGTTTTCCTGCTGCGTTTTACGCACGTACTTGCTGCTTCTACTGCTGCTGCTGCCGTCGTATAGCAAGCTATTACGTACTGCTGTTGTGCCGCTGTAGAGCAGAACAAATAATGAACTCTGCCCCCCCCGCCCCCTCTTCTTCCCCCCCCTCCCCCGCCATTCCCTGCACGCCACTCCCGCCCCGCGCACCCTAGCTTTGCTTCGACCAGGTCGGTGGTAAGTGCTACAACTGCCGCCTGACGGACTCCACCATCAAATACGAAGATTCATCATCAAGCGCAAGAAGACTCCCTTCCATTTCGCCTGCTACAGGGCTTCGCGGAATTCTGAAGCAGTACGCCAAGCAGATTGCCGCCATCCAGGACGAACGAAAGGCAACAAATTGTTTCCCACATTTCCCAAAATAACGATTATTTCTTCCTACACATACATATCCAACTGGTTCAACAGCGGACAGATCCACATTCTGGGCCTCCCGCCTCGTTACTACAGCAGCCTGGAAGACTATTTACATATATATCATGTCTCATCCAAACTCCTATGCTGGCTACATCGAAATCGCGGCCGCCCAGCAACTACCCAACATTTCCATAACCGTTGTCGTTGCCGGCACTGCTGCTTTCTCTCCTGTCCCAAACCTTCCTTTAAACAACAGCCTGTATGTTGTATGTCATCCACATGCCATGCACTACTCCACGCTCTCCCCGCACTGATGAAATATGTTATTCTTATTACTAGACGAATGTCATTCTCTTGCGTCACCCGATCTTACGTTTCACATTACATTCATAAATAAACGCGATTATTACATCCTTCACCGTTTGTTACAAAAATACATTGAGTTTGGTTGGCTTTGGATTTTACCCCAATTGCACAATGGCGTCATAGCCCAAAGCCACCAAAGTAAATGTATTTGCACAAGAAACGACGGAATACCCACTCCGAAGGAAAGCCTTGTACTAACATATAATTTCGTTGCCTCGAATTCAGAAGATACATGATTCCCCTTACTAAACGTATTTCGAAAAATAATAATACTACAACAATAACCGTCGTCAGCACTACTTCACAACGACCGAGTAGCATTAAATAACGAATAAAATCGAGTTGTCTGTCGTGTGTTGTACTGGACAGCGCTTATTTTTTTCCCCCACGGATTAGATGAGTATAATGTTTGTCGATTTTTTTCATGGCTTTGGTTTCTTCCGCATCACTGCCGGAGAGCGTTGACGAGAGCGTAGATGGGTGTGGCGATTGTCTGTCGTGCGTTGTGGGAAAGTAGCTTGAGTGTACTATTATTACGTATTGGAGTAGGTCGACTTTATTCAGTTGTTCTGTATTTCCCCACATACAGATTAATGGAGTATTATGTCTGTCGATTGTTTTCAGAGTGGCTTTGGCTTCTTCGCCATCACTGCCGGAGAGCGTAGACGAGAGCGTAGATGGGTGTGGCGGTTGTCTGTCGTGCGTTGTGGGAAAGCAGCTTGGGTGTACTATATTTACGTATTGGAGTAGGTCGATTTTATTCACTGATTTGGCTGTGTTTGCTTCATTTTGTGGTTTTGTGTGCCTCATAGCTGGAGAAATTGTGGCTTTCATCGGGGCTCAATAATCGCGTCAGGAATCAATAATCGACAATATTTTAACAGGAGTTCTTTCGATGTCACGGGCCTTCTTCACATCATGCTTTACGTCAGGGATCGACAATAGAACCTGTTTCTGCGGGACGTATTGCGAGCATTAATCGGTGCGTCTACATCAACGGTCCCTTGGCATCGTAAACTGACGTGCCTTAGCCGTTAACTGTAGGTTGCCTGCGGGTCTTAGCGTTGCCTGCGGGCCTTAGCTTCGTCGGCGATAATAACGTTTGGGAGTAGGTTGATTTTATTCAGTTAGTCGTTCTGTATTTCCCCACAGACAGATTAATGGAGTACCAGGTATTCTGTTTGTTGATTGTTTTCATGGCTTTGGCTTCTTCCCCATCACAGCCAGAGAGCGTAGACGAGAGCGTAGATGGGTGTGACGGTTGTCTATCGTGCGTTGTGGGAAAGTAGCTTGAGTGTACTTGTTGACTGATCTCTAAAGGTATAGGCGCAGCTGGCACGGGAACGCGTGGTTGACTCTAGACAGTAACACGAAACTCCTCTTATATTATATCCGAGCTGTCGAGTGACAGCTCATGCATCGTATGCAGGTTATTATCAAACATGACGCGCGAATAAACCTCCCGTTTATCCCCCCGAATACCCGACTAAATATCCGGTATTAGTCTCATATCAATATATGGAACTCCCTAATATTAGATGTAGCGTCTCCGTCGTGTTTCTGAGCACAATCAATATCCCCCCTGCTGATTATACACGACCATACTTTTATATCCCCCCTGCTCTGTACACTACAATGTACGACTCCGCTGGGTGAAAACATCTCAATATTATGACCGACTCATACGAAATCCAGAAACATAATTTCACTCAGAACCAAAAATCAACCTCTCAATTTCCAAAATACTATCCAAACTCTCCAACTCAGAAAACATTTTCTATGGACCGCACACGGGCTTCATAGTCTCTCTTCAACCTTATCCAAAAAATCTCCCTCTATTTCATGAGGAATTAATGCAAATCATATAAAATATCACAGTAGTCACTCATCAAAATAAGAATTAGGCCAAGAAAGTAAATGCCAGAGATCGCAAGGAACCCCGTTCCCCCGGACAAGAGTCTCCCCTTGTCCCCTACTCCCGCCATAGATACACAGATCGCGACGGTAATGCGAGATAGCATACATTCCTTCACTTGAATTTTATTTGACGTTGGGACTACTCGAAATCACCAAAAACTCTCGAAATCCATCACCAGGAACGAAATGGTATCATCCTCGGAATTAGCCGGGGGACAACGGCAGCATCTTCGGATTTATACGTAGTTCAGACAAATCCTTCACTCAAAAATAACATAAAACCTTCCACCTCGGAAAAACCCCGTCAAATATTCATCAGACATGTGACTGGTAACCCTTTTGGTATGGTAAACTGTACTCCCCCTCCCCCTGGTAAGAGCTGTTTGGTGGTCGGTGACAAGAGGTCTCTGAAGATAGAGTACTTCGGCCAGATTCCAATTGTGATGCACAGCTCTCAGGGTGACGTTCAAGTTAGGCTGCTAGACGTAGCATACGTACCCGGTGTTCGCTTCAACTTATTTTCGCTTCATGCAGTAATGTTGAAATGCCCGGTGACACTTGATGCTCAGGGAGCTCACACGTTGAATGGACAGCTGTCTTTCGTGCGTAGGGACGCGGGTTCATACGTAGACGCCACGCGGATTGTAGAGACCCCGATTGCTGCCGCTGTTTTGGCTCCTGGAAAAATGAGTTGGATCGAAATTAACGACTTTCACGTTGCCCTTTCCCCACTCCCATGCTGACACCCTCCGTGAGACGGCACGCCAGATGGGCAATAAGGTTTTTGGGGAGTTGGTTCCGTGTGCTGGGTGTTCTGAGGCGAAAGGGAGGAGGATGGCGGTGCCGTGGGCGACCGAGTACCGTTCTACCAGGCCTCTGGAGCGTCTTTTCGTGGATCTGTCGGGGCAATAGCCTACGTCTGCTGGCGGTGCGCAGTACTTGATGATGATCGTCGACGACTACTCACGACTGGGGTGGCCGTATTTCATGAAGCGGAAGTCCGACGTCCCGAAGGTCTTCGCTGGTTTCCTGGCCGACATCAACGCGAAGGGTGTGCCGTCCATCGTGGAGTGCCTTCGCTCGGACAACGGCAACGAGTTCACCATGGCGGAGTTCGTGGAGTTGCTCAACCACCACGGCATCCGCCGCGAGTACACGCCCGTCGATTCTCCGAAGCATGACGGGGTGGTCGAGCGACGGATAGCCATGACGCTGGAGCTTGCAATGGCGTCCCGCCTGGAGGCCACCCGCCTGTTCGGCGATGCAAGGATGCCGGCGACGCAGCCCCTCTGGGCTGAGTCATGCGTGTACGCGAGCGATGTGATCAACATGACGGCGAGGGTAAGGGACAAGCCGGAAATGCACTCGCCGTACCGCAAATTCTACGGAGGACCACCGTTTGCGCGGCTGCTCCCGTTTCTGAAGCCGGGCTTCCACCACGTCAGGAGGGCCCTGAAGACCGAGCCGAAGGCAGAGGCTTGCTTCTACCTCAGCGTCGGCAACCACCACGCAGCTGACTGCAGCAAGATCCTGCTGATGTCTGGCCGAAGGTCGTTCTCCCGTGACGTCACTTGGGAACACCCGAGGAAACCGTTTGTGGGGTTACTGCCTTCGGAGGAGGAGAGCTCCCCGCCGCCGCCGTCGCCGTCGCCACCGCCGCCGGGTACGCCGGAGCCTCTGAGGGGCCCCGACGTATGGCCCGAGCCACCGTCCCCATCTCCACTGCTGCCGCCGCAACCGCCGTCATCACCGCCGCTACCGCCGCCGCCGCCGCCGTCGCAGCCGTTATCATCGCCGTCGCCGCCGCAGCAGTCACTGCAGCCACAGCTTTCGCAGCGTGCTGCCCGGGCACTGGGTTCTTATATCCCGCACCCGGAGGATGGCGATGTGCTGAGGGGGCGGACAAGGGGGGGAGACTGCACGACACCAGGAGAGCGGTGGCGCTGTGCAGAGAGGGCGGACTAGGGGGGAGACCGCACGACACCAGGAGGGTGGTGGCGGTGTGCAGGGTGATCGGGCCAGGGGGGAAGCTGGGCGACACCCGGAAGGTGGAGACGTGCTGAGGGGGCGGACGAGAGGGGAGACTGCGGGGAACCGCGAGGCTATGGGGCATGGGCTGCTGTCGTTGATGGCAGCACAGGAAGGTATAGGCCATGTACTTTTCCACCAAGCCCCACCGCGCGCGAGAACCCTCCCCTTCCCACACGCCCGGCGAGCGAGCGTTCGACGCCGAACTCGTAGGCTGAAGCGTGTGCGGACGAGTATTCGGCCATCTGGAGACAGGCGATGGACAAGGAGTACCATGGGCTGGCGGACGCGGGGACGTTTGGAGCGACGTAGCAACCAGAGGGGCTCAACGTCATCTCGGCGAAGTGGGTGTTCGCCTGGAAGCCCAACGAGCATGGTGATGTGGTGCGGGCGAAAACAAGGCTGGTGGCACGAGGTTTCAAGCAGCATGAGGGTATTGATTTCTTGAGACTTTTGCTCCGACGCCTGCAGCGTCTTGTTTCCGTTTGTTGGGTGCTATTGCGTGCGAGTTGGGTTTGGGTTTGTGTCATTTTGATGCTGAGCAGGCGTTCGTGCAGTCGAGTTTGGATGAGGATGTATTCATGCGACTACCCCCCGGCTGCGGCGAAATGTCTGGTAAGGTAGTCAGGTTGAATCGCGGTCTCTACGGCTTGAAGCAAGCGTCGAGGTCGTGGCACAACCACCTTCTCACTCACATGAAAAGTCTAGGATTTGAGCAGGTGTTCGCTGAAAATACCGCGGCGAGGTTTGGTGTTAGTTCTGGGAGGAATAACCCGCTTTCGACTGGTGTGAAGCTCGAGGAGTTTGACGAGAATGAACCCGTGGGTGATTGGCCTTTCCGCGAGTTGGTGGGGTGCTTGATGTGGCTTGCGAACCAAACACGACCGGATACTGCGAACGCGGTAAGGGCGATAGCAAGGTACACGAATAGGCCGAGGGAAGTACACTGGAAGACAGCAGTCGGTATTTTATAGTATGTATTTTCTACGAGTGATTTCGGCATTACGTTCCAGAAGGGTAGCGGGCTTGAGCTGGTAGCGTTTGCAGATGCAGACTATGCCAACAAAGCCACTGACAGGAGGTCAGTTTCCGGTGGGGCTATCATCTGTGCTGGGGCGTGTGTGTGCTGGTTTTCTTGGACGCAAATATGCGTCACACTCTCAACCACTGAGGCCGAATATGTAGCCCTGGCAGACACTATCAAGGAGGCAATGTTCATGCGCTATGTACGGAGTTTTATTTTTCGGGGTTTGGGCAGAGATGCATTACGGTTTTCAAGGATAACGAGGGGGCAAGGCACCTGGCACAAAATCCAGTGTGCACGTCGAATTCGAAGCACATCGACGTACGACACCACTTTTTGCGCGAGCTTAGTTTTAAGGGGGAGTTTGTTATTACCCACGTAGAGTCGGAGAAACAGCATGCAGACTTCTTGACAGCCGCTCAACAACACGGTGTTTCGTTACCGCTCCCGAATCCGCTACCCACTCTTCTCTCCCATTAACCCAAAACAAATCATCAGTCGCCTTGCCTTGGTGCGCAAACTGCGCTGTGAGGAGGTGCGGATCGAACGTAGGCGTAGGGTTGCCGTTGTTCGCTGGGCCAGGGGAGGGGGAAGTGCTGAAGGAGGGTTGTTGTGGCGGGGAAGCTCCGGCCGAGGTATACCCACCACTGCCGTAGGGCGTCTCCTGCAGCCAGCCACCTCCGTAGTATGGTTGTTGGGCGGGTTGAGGAGAAGCAGCACCCGGGAAAACGACATTCATTTGCGCAGGAGCTGCCTGGCATTCCGCGGCGTGGTGGCCCGGTCTGCCGCATCGGAAGCAGGGCCCCTTGCACCTCCATATGTTATTCGGTGGGGGACCCCAGCCTGCCGGAGTCGCTGCGGGCGGCGGGGGCATCGGCGGCAACGTCCCTGGTCGTGGGTCGGTAGGTACCCAACCCATGGGGGGGACTACTCCACCCGTACCGAAGGGGTCTGGGGCTGAGTCATCCCAACGGTACCTGCAGGCCACGGCATCCCAACGCCATTTGGGGCCGGTTCTCCCCCACGACGAAGCTCCTCCCCGGTTGCCACGTTGCTGATGGGGACGGTGCTGCTGCTGCTGTTGCTGGGGCTGCTGCTGCTGCCGTTGGTAGTGGTGCTGCTGCTGGGGCTGCTGCTGCTGATACTGCTGCTGCTGATACTGTCGCTGGAGCTGCTGCTGCTGCTGCTGCTGCTGCTGCTGCTGGGGCTGCTGCTGCTGATACTGCCGCTGCCGCTGCTGCTGCTGCAGTTGCCCATCCTTGAACCTCCCGCCTCTCCTGTTCCTCCTTCCCCCTCCTGGACCCGCACCTCCGCCACCGGAAGGCTGCGCACCTCCGGCGTACAAGGCATGCTGATCTACCACGCCCTGCACGCCCAACGCCCTAGAAACCATCTCCTTCTCTACCTTGTCGTTAGCATACGCGTCACGGATGATCTCATCGATCCCGGAACGGGGCATGGAAGGGCGGGAAAGAATTGACTTGCTTTGAATAGTATACAAAGATGAGAGGTTGGTAACAATGTGGCGGTTTACATCCTCTGCACTCTTACCACATCCTAACATCGCCAGCTCAACTGCTGCCTTGTCCACCCTTCCTAGGAACAGCAAGGGGTTTTCGTCCTCAGCCATTCGGATGGTATCAAACTCCCTCCTCAATCTGTGTGTTGCTGCTATCGTCTTGGGCATGTAATAGTTCCTCCAACTCCTTCCAAGCACCACTCGGAGACATTGCCTTCTGCATTCTAAGCTCAGCCGCATCGTATCCTGTCATGGCCTCCATCATCAATCCATACACCAATCTCGAGTCCCTAATCTCCTAGGGGGAATGTCTGGAGGCTAATTCCTCCGGCGAAACCCTCATGTCACCTACCATAACTGGGTTTGCTGTGCTACTGAGTACATGCAAGCACCCAATCGATGATAGGTATGCCAAACACTTACTACGCCACATGCTAAAGTGGGCCTCTACATTATCGAACTTCAGGGGTCTCGACTGGGACAAACTTGGGCGGTACAAAGAAGGTAATGACATGCCCGATTGGGCCTCCAGCCCAGGTGTCGGCACCATCGACGCTGCTTGTTGTCTTCCAGCAGTTCCTTTTCCTCTCGTCCCCCCACCGCCCCCCCCTTCCTTTCCTGCTCCCTGCGCGTCCCTCTCGGCGCGCAGTCTCTGTTCCTCCATCGTCCTTTCCAGGACCTCTATTTTCTTCCTCATCTCCACTATGATCTTTTCACTCTCCACGCTGGCTTCTGGACTGGGCATATCCTCGAAACTAGGCATGCCGAAGCAGGTTCCCACATCTCTAGGTTGGCCTTGGCTACGCTTGCCAATACAAGATCGCCGGACTCACTAGTGTGTTGATTGATCTCTAAAGGTATAGGCGAAGCTGGCACGGGAACGCGTGGTTGACTCCAGGGCTCATGCATCGTATGCAGGATATTATCCAACATGACGCCGGAATAAACCTCCCGTTTATCCCCCCGAATACCCGACTAAATATCCCTCTCCAATAATCTTATATCAATATATGGAACTCCCTAATATTAGATGTAACGTCTCCGTCGTGTTTCTGAGCACAATCAATAGTACTTCATTTACATATTGGAATAGGTCGATTTTATTCACTGATTTGGCTGCGTTTTCTTCATTGCGTGGTTTTGTGTGCCTCATTGCTGGAGGAATTGTGGCTGTCATTGGGCTCAATAATCGCGTCAGGAATCAATAATCGACAATATTTTAACAGAAGTTCTTTCGATGTCACGGGCCTTCTTCACATCATGCTTTAAGTCAGGGATCAACAATAGAACCTGTTCCTACGGGACGTATTTCGAGCATTAATCGGTGCGTCTACATCAACGGTCCCTTGGCATCGTGAACTGACGTGCCTTAGCCGTTAACTGTAGGTTGCCTGCGGGCCTTAGCGTCGTCGGGGATAATAACGTTTTGGAGTAGGTCGATTTTGTTCAGTTAGTTGTTCTGTATTTGCCCACAGACAGATTAATGAAGTACCAGGTATTCTGTTTGTTGATTGTTTTCATGGCTTTGGCTTCTTCCCCATCACAGCCGGAGAGCGCAGACGAGAGCGTAGATGGGTGTAGCGGTTGTCTATCGTGCGTTGTGGGAAAGTAGCCTGAGTGCGCTTCATTTACGTATTGGAGTAGGTCGATTTTATTCACTGATTTGGCTGTGTTTTCTTCATTGCGTAGTTTTGTGTCCCTCATTGCTGGAGAAATTGTGCCTTTCATTGGGGCTCATTAATCAGGTCAGGAATCAATAATCGACAATATTTTTGCGGGACTTCTTTCGATGTCACGGGCCTTCTTCACATCATGCTTTACGACAGGCATCAACAATAGAACCTGTTCCTGTGGGACGTATTTCGAGCATTAATCGGTGCGTCTACATCAACGGTCCCTTGGCATCGTGAACTGACGTGCCTTAGCCGTTAACTGTAGGTTGCCTGCGGGCCTTAGCGTCGTCGGGGATAACGTTTTGGAGTAGGTCGATTTTATTCAGTTAGTTGTTCTGTGTTTCCCCACGGACAGATTAGTACAGTACCAGGTATTCTGTTTGTTGATTGTTTTCATGGCTTTGGCTTCTTCCCCATCACAGCCGGAGAGCGCAGACGAGAGCGTAGATGGGTGTAGCGGTTGTCTATCGTGCGTTGTGGGAAAGTAGCCTGAGTGCGCTTCATTTACGTAGTGGATTAGGTCGATTTTATTCACTGAGATGGCTGTGTTTTCTTCATTGCGTAGTTTTGTGTCCCTCATTGCTGGAGAAATTGTGCCTTTCATTGGGGCTCATTAATTGCGTCAGGAATCAATAATCGACAATATTTTTACGGGACTTCTTTCGATGTCACGGGTCTTCTTCACATCATGCTTTACGACAGGCATCAACAATAGAACCTGTTCCTACGGGACGTATTTCGAGCATTAATCGGTGCGTCTACATCAACGGTCCCTTGGCATCGTGAACTGACGTGCCTTAGCCGTTAACTGTAGGTTGCCTGCGGGCCTTAGCTTCGTCGGGGATAATAACGTTTTGGAGTAGGTCGATTTTGTTCAGTTAGTTGTTCTGTATTTGCCCACAGACAGATTAATGAAGTACCAGGTATTCTGTTTGTTGATTGTTTTCATGGCTTTGGCTTCTTCCCCATCACAGCCGAAGAGCGCAGACGAGAGCGTAGATGGGTGTGGCGATTGTCTATCGTGCGTTGTGGGAGAGTAGCCTGAGTGCGCTTCATTTACCTATTGGATTAGGTCGATTTTATTCACTGATTTGGCTGTGTTTTCTTCATTGCGTAGTTTTGTGTCCCTCATTGCTGGAGGAATTGTGCCTTTCATTGGGGCTCATTAATCAGGTCAGGAATCAATAATCGACAATATTTTTGCGGGATTTCTTTCGATGTCACGGGCCTTCTTCACATCATGCTTTACGA
The DNA here is from genome assembly GCA_031763025.1 of Macrocystis pyrifera. Lineage (NCBI taxonomy): Eukaryota > Phaeophyceae > Laminariales > Laminariaceae > Macrocystis > Macrocystis pyrifera. The sequence goes on from JASSKH010000013.1 coordinate 13,560,277, forward strand.
CAGGGATCAACAATAGAACCTGTTCCTGTGGGACGAATTTCGAGCATTAATCGGTGCGTCTACATCAACGGTCCCTTGGCATCGTGAACTGACGTGCCTTAGCCGTTAACTGTAGGTTACCTGCGGGCCTTAGCGTCGTCGGGGATAACGTTTTGGAGTAGGTCGATTTTATTCAGTTAGTTGTTCTGTATTTCCCCACAGACAGATTAATACAGTACCAGGTATTCTGTTTGTTGATTGTTTTCATGGCTTTGGCTTCTTCCCCATCACAGCCGGAGAGCGTAGACAAGAGCGTAGATGGGTGTGGCGATTGTCTATCGTGCGTTGTGGGAACGTAGCCTGCGTGCGCTTCATTTACGTAGTGGATTAGGTCGATTTATTCACTGATTTGGCTGTGTTTTCTTCATTGCGTAGTTTTGTGTGCCTCACATTGCTGGAACTTTCATTGGGGCTCATTAATTGCGTCAGGGATCAATAATCGACAATATGTTTACGGGACTTCTTTCGATGTCACGGGTCTTCTTCACATCATGCTTTACGGCAGGTGTCAACAAAATATAACCAGTTTTTGCGGGACTTATTTCGAGCAGTAATCGTTGCGTCTACATCAACGGTCCCTTGGCATCGTGAACTGACGTGCCTTAGCCGTTAACTGTAGGTTGCCTGCGGGTCTTAGCGTTGCCTGCGGGCCTTAGCTTCGTCGGTGGCCCCTGCTAGGCCGCCCGAAGAAGAGCCCTTGTAACTACATAATTTTAAATTACACTCGGAGCAGTCATCTCTGACAAGTGGCCAAAACCTATGATAGCATGAAATGATATACTATTAACATTCCTAATATAAACCATACCAGGTATATTCGATATATATACATCAAAAACGACAGCAGTTACATACAGCTGTCAGAATGAGATTTGGTCGAAACTCATCTTTGCAAGCTGTGTGTGATACTTCGATCGCGGGTACTACGTAAAAGATTTAACAGAGGAAATCTGGGGTTTGTGAAGAGGTATTGAATCGTTGGCATGCTTGGACAGAGGGGATGGGCAAGAAGTTCATAGAGTTAGAGTTGATGACGGGTGCTTTTGGTTGACCTAGAAAGACAGGCTGGGAAGGGTTGACTCAGCGAGGAAGAAGACCAAGTACCGTTACGTAGTACTCTATTCCTGGGGGTGTACGAGCAGGGGGGGTTTGATGTCCTTTAGAAGGTCGGCGAGTTGAAATAAGAAATTTATACGACCTCATCATGCAGGATTGCATTCCGTGTACGAGTATGAATAAGGCAAATCTGAAGCTGCAGAATTCAAAGGGCGTGTGTGTCTCTATTTGGAAACTACGACCTGGTTCTAACGACAGCCGAGGCTTAACAGCTTCGCGCTTTTGCACGTTGTTTTGGAGAGTAGAAAAACGAAATTTGGCATGGTTGTGCGTCATGACAAGATTAAAAAACTGGCCACTGGTCTTTATATTTTATTTTTTCTGGTTCTTGATATACATTTTTTCTGATGTTTCTGGATGTTTCGGCAACTTCAATCCTCTGTCATTCACGAAAAAAATAAAACTACAAAAAGACCAGTTGTCAGCATAAAAAAACAAAAAAAGAGTGGTCAGTTTTTTCAACTTGTCATAATGCACAACCGTGCAAAATTTCATTCTCCAACTCTCAAAAACCTAAGTGCAAAGTTATTCCCCTTAAGAGTTAATGTATCCCTAGGGTTGTAAAAAAGCTCGAAAAGCTCACTACGTTACTATTATCATGTTTGCCATCCGACAATGTGTAGTGTTGTTTTAAAAGAGACTAACAGAAAGTGAAAAACTCTCCAGAACAAAAGCGCGGCCGTATCATACGACAAATCAAAACTGATTTGACGTTCATGAAGACTACTACAACCAACATCTCTCCATCTCATGCACCAAAAAACGACCACTCCCCTGCTTAATCACCCCCTAAGAAACATTTACCAAAAACCCGCTGTCCATAAAATTGGTTGGTTTATTACTGTTACGCGCATGTTTCAATGCGCAGGAGGTCGTGCGGTGTTGCTGGTCTACACTGCTGTCAGTAGTACCTAGGAGAGAGTCCCTGCCGTCTCGCTGTTCCTGCAGCTCTCCACCTTATTCTCCACCCCCCCCCCCCCCCCCCACGTGCTACCACTGCCTTTACTTCCCGTACCGCTGACCCTGTCACCTCCGACCCCAAGGACCAAGTCCTCCTTCCCAAGCACTCCCGAAGAAGCATATACCAAAACCCCACCGTCCATCAAAATCGCTGGATTATAACTGCTACGCGCATGTTTCAACTCGCAGAAGGTCGTGCGGTGTTGCTGGTCTACACTGCTATCGGTGGTACCTACGAGAGAGTCGCTGCCGCTTCGCTCTCTCTGTAGCTCTTCCACCTTCTTCTCGGTCCCCCCTCCCCACGTACTACCACTGCCTTTACTTCCAGTACCCCTGGCCCTGCCACCTCCGACCGCAAGAGCCCAGTCCCTCCCTCTCAAGCACTCCCGAAGAAGCATCTACCAAAACCCCGCTGTCCATAAATATGGCTGGATTATAACTGCTACGCGCATGTTTCAACGCGCAGAAGGTTATGTGGTGTTGCTGGTCTACACTGCTATCGGTAGTACCTAGGGGAGAGTCCCTGCCGTCTCGATGTTGCTGCAGCTCTCCACCTTATTCTCCAACCCCTCTCCCGCCGCATACTACCACTGCCTTTACTTCCCGTACCCCTGACCCTGCCACCTCCTACCGCAAAGACCCGGTCCTCCTTCCCAAGCACTCCCGAAGAAACATCTACCAAAACACCACTGTCCATAACAATGGCTGGTTTATTACTGCTACGCGCATGTTTCAAAGCGCAGATGGTAGTGCGGTGTTGTTGGTCTACACTGACTGTCGGTGATGCCTACGAGAGAGTCGCTGCCGCTTCGCTCTCTCTGTAGCTCTTCCACCTTCTTCTCGGTCCCCCCTCCCCACGTACTACCACTGCCTTTACTTCCGGTACCCCCCCCCTGCCACCTCCGACCGCAAGAGCCTAGTCCCTCCCTCTCAAGCACTCCCGAAGAAGCATCTACCAAAACCCCGCTGTCCATAAAAATGGCTGGTTTATAACTTCTACGCGCATGTTTCAACGCGCAGAAGGTTGTGTGGTGTTGCTGGTCTACACTGCTATCGGTGGTACCTAGGGGAGAGTCCCTGCCGTCTCGCTGTTCCTGCAGCTCTCCACCTTATTCTCCAACCCCTCCCGCCACATGCTACCACTGCCTTTACTTCCCGTACCCCTAAACCTGCCACCTCCTACCGCAAGGGCCCAGGCTTCCTTCCCAAGGACTCCCGAGGAAGCATCTACCAAAAACCACTGTCCATAAAAATGGCTGGTTTATTACTGCTACGCGCATGTTTCAACTCGCAGAAGGCCGTGCGGTGTTGCTGGTCTACACTGCAATCCGTCGTGCTTAGGAGAGAGTCGCTGCCGTCTCACTCTCTCTGTAGCCTACCTCCACCTCGATCCTTTCCCCCCTCAACAGCGCTACTTCTCTATAAACCACGACGCCCTTCGTTTCTGCTTGGGTCGCCCATGGTCTTACCTGGATCTCCATAGTACAGACCAATTAGCGTTTGGTCTTCTTGACTAATGACAGTACTCCAAAAAAGCCTTTGGAGGGTGTTCCCATAGTACACCCCATAGCACGGGAGGGATGTGACCAATCGAGAGCATTACGGGAATTGTTTTCAAGTTTTGAAATACGTCAGCTGTGAGTTATGTGGCGGTGGAACCCATCATCCCGTCCGTCGTCCACGCTCTGTTTGCACCGCATTTATACCGAAAGTAGTCAACTCGAGAGGACGACCGTCTCAGCTGTAGTGCTGTAGCGCGGCCAGAGGGATGTAGGAACCGAATTGCAGGCTTGCAGCAGCACAAAGGTAAGCAGGGATGGGTAAGCTACTGGTGATCGGGTTGTTTTATCTTCCCAGGGCGGGTAATCAGCTGAGATGACGATGGAGATGGCCCTTGGCGGTGGCAGTATGAAAGCCTGCTACGGCAGGCGGAACTTGGTCGCTGGGTGGGAGACTGCTCTATTGGAGTGCCATCAGCTTGCCTCCTGGACCGATACAACGGAGGAGACGTCTATACTGCTGCTGTAGATTTTTCCTCCGACCTACCAGGTACCAGGTACAGCCGTACGTACCTGGTGCAAGGTGCGTGTACTGCTGTACGGACTCTACCTCTTGGTGCGCTACTACTTGGGCAGGATTGACCCCTATTGCCTGCACGCTACAAGTAGCCCATTTCTCTGTACTCGCACCTTCCCCCACAGCAGCAGCAGCAGCAGCAGCTGTGTGTTGTTGTAGCTATGCCTGGTACTGATGTACACCTCGAATATGTCACCCGGTACCGTTCTGAACGGAAATATAGGTAGCGTGTACACATTAATATGGATACGAAAAAATCCTTATATTTCCGTTCAGAGTGGTACGTAGAGCTACAGCCCTGTAATACTTCGTACAGCAGTAGTATTAACAGCTGTAAGAAGAACTGCCTGCGAGGCACCTCTTGGCCATCGCTACACGCACCCGGCGGTGCACCGGTTTTGACTTGCGCAGCAGTCCATCCAACACATACCGTAGTTATTGGGCACCACACTGGTTATACATGTACCTACAGCAGCAGCACTGACAGGAGCAGTGATCGGTACCATTTTCGCGCTGTACGTTTTGGTATGACTAGTCGAACGATGAGTGGCGTTTGAAATCATGTTGAGAGCAATGCGGAGGGGTGGTGGTACTGGCAGTACTGCTGGTACTGACGATGTAACACCTTTAGTCCGTTTTCTCTTTGCATTCACGCCTCTCTTTCACTCTAGAAATAGTGCAACACCAGGCGGTATGCTGACACCAGAGCAATCAACTACAGTACGCGACAAGAGTTCATAGCTTCAGGCTCGAGACTTAGACAAAGATAAGGATGTAGCATTATTTACACTGGAAGTTGAGTAGGACACACCCCGTCTCACATGAAAAGAAATAGAGCCTGACCCGAAATAAGAAAATAAGATATGCTAAAGTGGTGTCGCATACTTGCAACATACACGTGGTGTTTGTCGTGCAATTGTCTTGCACGCAGACGAAAGCGATGCCCTTGCAGCGGTGGCGACGGCGGAGAGGGAGCAGGAGGGCCAGCACAGGCGTTGCTTGCTGAGGGAGTCAATTCGCTTACGGAAGACTACAAACCAACCAGTAGTAAGCAATAGTCGTGCATGAGAGTCGGCGCAAGGAGCAGGCCCGTCGGGTGAGGATGGTGAGGGTTGTACGCTCAACCCCATGGCAAGACCCAAGTCCGGAACCGCACACCGTGATGAAAACGCCAACGGCAAAAGTGCTCGTCTTGGCGGACAGGAAAGGACACCACACCTGCACGGCGCGGCGAGTGAGCTACGTGCGACGGAGATGGGGCAGAGGGAACTCGCCTCGCCGCCGGATTCACTTCGTGGGTGAAACACTCCACGGTGCCGTAGCTTTCAGCGTTGGACCCACATCCGTCGTAGCAGGTGTAGAGGTGGGGCGAGGGGGGGGGGAGCAGGCGTGCACGATGGGCGAATCCCGAACGGCGACGGAGAGCAAGGGCCCATTGGTGTTAACGCGAACGCCGGCGTTTTCCATGAAGAGGGTAGGGAGGAAATCTCGATTCAGGTGAGCAGCACTGGGACTAAGCAGTCACCGGCACTTCTTTTCGTCGCCGTTTTTGCGCACTTTGTATCAAGCTTTGAGGGTAAATTAACCGTTTGATTTTACCCCAACCTCTACCTACTTGTTCGTGGTGACTGACGCTGCACACCACCTGTGTGAACTATAAGCCTACCGTTGTGCCTTCTCGTGCCGTGCAAGGGTACGGCAGGTCGTGCCGTTTATGCTTCAGCAGTACCAGCGATATGGGTGTAGTTGCTGTTGTACTGCGTGCCGTGTTAAATGTACCGTGACTCTTATTTCCCCTGCCACCGCCGTCGGCCGGAGTGTGCACGCGCCTAGAGGTTTCCATGCGATTCAGTATCCTACTTTGCCGCGGCGCCTGCAGTAGTATACATGTTATAGTATTGGTGAATAGCTATTTTTCAAACTTCCGTGCAGAGGACTTCGCGGAGGCGACCCTTCGCCATGAACCTTCGGGGTAGTGGAACAGCCCCTCCGCCAGTAGAGCGGGCGCCAAGACGATGTAGGCATCACACTGGAACGGGACGGGTGTCGCTATGTTAACACGTGCCGGAGGATAGCTGCAATGGTGCGAAACTGAAGGAGAATGATGTCGTCGCGGATATGGAAGCGGTAAAGAACGTCGTTGTCCCCAGTTTGAGCAACAAGGCCGACCACCTCGAGGCGTACTGTTAAACCAGAAAGTGAAACCCAGCCCGTTTTCGTGTTTTAAAGTTTCGGATGCTCGAGTGAGGGCTTGTACAATTCCGGTAATTTTCTTGTGGCAATTGGGCTAAATGACACGTACTCCCCACTTTCGACGTCTCACGGGTGGTGACGCAGGCATCACGGCCACACACCAGGGAATCGCCAAGGGATGTTTGCGCAAAAGGTGCACCCATCAAGACCAACTGCCGCGCTGTCGTCGGTAGTGGAGGCCCCACAAGTACCACTCGTGGCAAAGGCTTTGCTTGAATCGCTGATGACCTTCAGTTTGAGCCGATAGTATGCAGAACATCAAGCTGCCCGAGATCAGGGGTGCAGAGGGTAGCTGTGCTGTCGTCAATGCCATCCAGATCTTCGCGCGTTTGCCAGGGGGTATGCGATGGCAGTGGGGGCATAGAAAGATCATCATAGTCACTTTTGGCAGCAGCATCAAGGTGGAAGGTGTATTAAGTGCTGTGCACCCGACGAGTTTTCCCGGGACTTTTAAGCATCCGAAGGAGTCGAACAAAAATTGGAAATTCAGTGGGGAGTGCGAGTTGTATGCGCCCGAGACGAAATGTGTCAGGCGGGCTGCAATTCTAGCCCACGATGATGGCGCACGTCGAGTGCGGGCCGCCCGAGCAATACTGTTCATATTAAGACTTGTGGCGTGCGATGCGTGCAACATGTGCACTGTCTCAATATGCTTCAGGGATAGATTCTGCCACCGCTTGTAGGCAACGTTTTTACTCCGTTGATGTTACGGGGATGGTTGTGTTCCTGTGTGGGCATTCTGTTAATCAACGTATGGTTCACGTGTCTTGATTATTCGACAAGAAATGTAGCATGCTGTGCTGGCAAACTACATCCGACACTTACGGGCGGTGCACAGCTTCTGAGAGCGGAATGCGTTTGAGATATATGCGAAGAACTTATTGGGTTTATATGTTTCGGGGGGCTGTAGAAGCGGTGAGCGACGAAGATTGTTTCCGCGTGTTGCTCCCAACGAGGACTCGCGAGCGTGATGGAAATACGTTTTGTTTGAGATTCTACTCGATTTAGGTGCAAGAGAAGATACGATGCGCACACCTGTAAGCCCGGTGATGACTTCCCATGGGCACGTTCTTCTACCTGCACATAGTTAAAAATTATTGACTTCACCCGGCCGGGCTAGCTGCTTACTCACGGTAAGTAAGTGATCGTAGAAATTATCACAGGCAAACTGAACCGTTCGCTGCAGAAAAACATCGTCTGACCTATTGAAAATATCCAGAGGAAAGGCGAGAGAGAAAGAAGTGTATATAATAATAGATGGAGAACATCAAGGCAAACGTACCCAGCATCTGTGCTGTGGACAAGTGCAAGCATACCCAAAAGCTGTAGTACTCGTATTGTCGCCCAGTACCAATAGATAGATAGAGAAAGCGAGTTTGTCTGTTACATGCTGTAGGCCGTGTGCGTTCACAGTCAAACTACAAACGAAATAATCCCGCTCCCAAAACATCACCAAGACCATAGCAGCACTCCGACATTGACCAACTCGAGACAACTTGTGCGGCGAAACAAGTTCCACGCGTCAACCCACGATCGTCCGCGTCTGTAGATGTCGAGTGTGTGGAAGTCGGTCAGGTACAGCTCTCGCAATCAGTATTACAAAAACACAACTTTAGTTACAGACAGACGAAGCCTGTACCTACCGCAATACGAAATACTTTGTTTCCTTTGGTCGCTTTGCTCCCTCGTTTTTGGTGATTCGCGCCAATTTAATTTAATTGCTGGCTCCAAGTAAGACCGTGGGCATGCGGCCAATAGAGGCACTTCGCTTGCTTCATCTGCTATGGGCTCGTACCCGGTACGTTGGCATTTCACTTGTTTTACCCATTAATATTGCGATTGTAATTGGTTTTTCTCCGTCTCACTATGCACATAAGTAGCGCTTCTCAAGTGTAAGAAACCAGAACGGACACTGGGTTGCACTATGGTAGTCGGAAAAAACGGGCATGTGACACACGTAGATAAGCTACGAATCATATTCGTAGGGTCGCCATACAGTACAGTAGTACCAAAAGGGTTATACATACGATCGCTCCACGCCATTCATGCTGACTGCAAAGTATGTTTTCTCTTCATCTTTCAGACTATAATGTAGTATATTCAGCATACCGAGCTGTATCACACAGCCTCAGCCTATTTGCTCTTGGCAGATTCGCCGTATGCTTCGGCTCAGTACGCTGCGGAAGTAAGCAACGTGAAAATTACAGCTGCGCATAAGCTACGATACTCCTGTACTTCTCAGTCTATGGCCAAAGATTCTATTAAACATCTTATCGCTGTAGACTACATAGAATAATGTCAAGAGCTCAGAAACACAGGAATTCGATTTAAAGTTCGAGCTCCGATTTATTTATACCTGATCTGGGTTATGCCCTGAAAGGGTTTCGTTGGTTATGATCATGGTTGGCATTGGTTCCTATTCCTTTAGTCTAAAAAAGGCCCCCTGTGGTCTAGTTATCGCTTCTGTTATTATAGCGTGGACCCTGGAGCTCGAAATGCACGATGAGTGAGACAGTTATTTTCGCAATATATACAACGAAAAAGGTGAGGAATTAACAGCTGAGACCGCCCAACGAGGGTAGGCGCAACTCGACGCGAACCGACGAAGGGAGAAAGATGAAGTATTCTCGCGAAAATAAGGCACGGACCGTAGTTGGGAGGGGAATAAAGAGCCCGGATGTTTTCATGGGGACGGAAACAAAGGGCGTAGACAACAAATGGGATGGGAATCAACAATACAGCTGTGTCGTACATACATAACTACAAAGCAAGAATATAAGGTATGAACAATCAGCAAACGCGTACGAAGAAAGGGATGCGAAGGTCTAGGGCCATACGACTACGGCCATGCATGATACCGAGTACACTACCCCCAAACGTAGCATCGCGCCAGAGCCGCAGGTGTCATTCATCACCGCCCCTCTCCGAGACCATAACGATGCCCTGTTTTTATGTGAAGGTTTGGGGTGTGATACTATCTCTTCGCCGCGAGCAGGAGGGCAAGCAAGGGCAAGCACGATGAGTTTATCCACCATATGGTGCGTGGGGTGGGCAATTGGATTTCAGGGGCGAGGAGTAGCGTCGTCCGCTGGGGCTTCATGGTCCTGCAGAAGCCGGTGAGCATTCGAGAGAAGAGTTGCCGCGGGGGGGGCTGCATCCGGAAAGCCGTCCTATCACGAGCTTAACGGTTGACTAGGACAGTCGAAAAATTGCGTCCGTACAATGCTTCAGGGAGAAATGCTAAAGCGTGGCACATAAACTTCGATTTTTTCCCGGATAAGTCCTGCTATGTTTTTAACGGGTGGTTTTGCACGCCGATGGAATCGATCACAAGCGCCCCTGTCCCCTGTCTCCACCAAAATAGCACGAATCGCCAGGGTACTTGTGTGGGTGGGTTCCGCTAGCTTTGCGATCGGGCGCTGCAGAACACTCCACAGAGAGAAAGAAATGTACGCAAACCAATGACATGGCGATTCAGGTTGATCCTGATCTTATGAGGGTTGGCCACGTGGCGTGAAACGAGGAAAATCTAAAGTAGCTGGGCAAATGGACGGAAATCACACCCCTTGTTAGCGCCACCGCGTGACCTAATCCAATGAATTCTGATGACGCATAATGAACCTCAGCTGGCCTCTATCATCTGTCGCCATTCGTCTTAGGTGTAAATCAGTAGGATACACCTCTGAGGAGTATTCGTTGTGCCTCTTTAGCTTGACAGTTACGTGCCGGTTCGGGATATTGGCATATTGTGTGTTATGTGATTCTTGACATCTGGGTGTTATGGGATGACGCACAATGTCAATTATGCTGTCCCTACCACTGCTGGGAGATAATAATAAACGACCTGGATCATCAAATCATCGATTGTCTGGGTGTCTTGACTACCTGTTGACGAACACTCTAGAGTGGTTGGTACCGACGCAGCCTCATCACGGGTGATGAACTTGATGATCTTAGGACCGTACTATCGGAGCAGGGCCTTGCTCTCCAAGGTTTACAACAAGCAGCCGCAGACACGGAGGAGCGTCAAAAATCGTCTCATGCTGAACTGCTTGAGTTGATGGCGATTCTATTAAGAACCAGTCGAGAGAGTGAGGCACAACAGAAGTCCGACAGGGAGCAGGGGCTACCTGCCGTAGATACAGCAGGGAGGGATGCTGTGTCACCATCGTTGGATCGCTCCGACGATGGCACCGGGAGCAGGAAGGCAACGGCAACGCCAGTTCAAACCGTGGAGCCTGAAAAGCGAAGGGCTCGAAGGGGGGGGTGTTTCCGGTGCAAGGCTGCGGGGCACTACAGCGACAGTTGCACCGCAAAGCTCTGCGAAAGGTGTGGTGGGAGAGGGCACGAGAGCAGCAAGCGCGCATCGCCGGCGGACATGAATGGATTGCCGGCGGAGGCCGTGTTTGCGATGGTGGGGGATCCCGGAGGTGATGAGGTGGAGACGACAGCGTTTTAGAGGCACAGCAGCAGCTAAAAGCCCTACGGCGGACAACCGTAGGCACTTCCGCCGTGTGTTGCGAGCGGGGGACTTCAAGTCGTACGACATTTATTTGCCGTACGCACTCCACTTCAGAGGTTGTGGAGGCAGCAGATATGGGGTTAACGCTCAGCGAGGGTACATGTCTGCATGCGAATTCCGCAAGAAGCCGCACGGCCGCCAGCCGTGTGCAACCCTACCGGGGGGTGTTAGGTGGGGCAAAGTCGCGCGACATAATAGCCGCGTGCATTCTGCTGCTGTTAAATAGCGGTGGCAGGAAACGGGCGTGGGGTAATCGTGGACTGTCTGCAGCAGTACCAAATAACGATGGGGTTTCGTCCGGGTGGCAACAAGCGAGCAGATCTGGGTGTTTCGTCAGCCGGAGTTTTATGCAAGGTCCGGCAACATCGCGGGGCGGAGGGGGCAGGCCTTGTCATCATGGCGTGATTTCGTAGGAATGAATGGTGAATTTAATTTTACGATGGATACACCTGTCGATCGAAATTATTTTTTTGGTCGAACGTGAGGTCTATTTATTTGCGGCCAGGGTGGAGAAACCGTAGATAGTAGACGATGTATCATCTGGGATTCGTTCTGGGTGGTATACGTAGCCTTTTTCGCCTTGTAGCTTCGAAATGTATTTTCATGTTCAAATCAAACAGTCTTTGTAAATCCGAAAAACTTGTAGTGTTTTTCTGGTGTAGACAAGACCAGATCCTGGTAGAAATGAAATGTATACTCGTAGCGGTATGGAGAAATAAGGGGTACGCTGATACACCAAAGAAAGGGAGGTGAGGTGTATTGCTGGTATTGGCGGTAGCTTGTTAAGATAATGTCTTGTATGAGATTGAAAGCCCGGTAACTACCTGGGTTCAGTCACTGGGAACGTATTTGTGGTACTTGGAAGGCGTATCTTAGATGGAAAACCAGGGGTTTTCCGGAGGAGCACGAGCTTGGTCTCAGTCTCCGCGAGCTTGGTCTCAGTCTCCGCGTGCACGAAAGGTATAAAACTGCTCTTCTTCTATAGCTAAGCAAACAATACATGTGAGTACAATGTTTACCGACTTAAAAGGCAGACCTGTCCAGGGATACAAAGTGTCCCGCAACCCTTGATCTTAACAAGTGGCGTCTTCGGCTTAGGACTTTCCGCTTTTTCGTCGGTTTGCGTTTTTCGTCACTGTTTTTTTTTTGTTTGCTTTCCTATTGTTGTTGAGTAAGTTTGTTCCGGCCACTGCACGATGGAGACTCACGAGGTGGAAGGGTCTGCTTCCCCTCACGGTGGCCGAGCCACTGAGGCCCAGGGCCCCTCAGTGCCGCACTGCCCAAGGCCCGTCGATGTGGATCGAGCGCCTTGTACAACAGACCAACAAGTGGAGCACGAGCCTAGGCAGGAGCCCCATCAGAACGACGTGGATCGAGCGCCTTGTACAACAAACCATGAGGAGAAAGAGCTTCGACCGGAACCCCCTGACGGGGCCCGAGCAGCCTCCGCTAGACAGACCTCATCCAAGACCCCTTCTGTGCCTCGCTCGGCTGAGCGAGCTCTGCCGCCCAAGACAACTGGACGCCCCGCTCCTTCGAGAGCGCGACGCGCGCCACCAGCCAGGCCTTGGGTCTTGCAGCATTGTCTCTCCACTCGTGCCCTCTGCTGTCCAAGCCACCTGGAAGCCCCGCTCCGCTGAGCGCGTACCCAGCCAGCCCGTGGATCCAGCTGCGTCTGCTCCGGGCCGGAGCACGTCGGACAAACCTGGACGCAGCGATCTGCAGGCATCCCAGTTGCGCTCTGCGCCGCTGGATCTACCTGCTTCGGGGCCAGATGAGAGAGTATTTGAGACTGTTTTTCCGCCTCGCATTCCACTGTTGTTCGACTCTGCTCGTACTCGTAGGATGACCACGCGTGATGTTGCCGCTCCTGATTTTTTTTCCGTGCCGCGGCCACACGATGACACACTGGACTGCACTCGTCATTTAGTTATTTTTTGTCGTCTTCCTGGGCCTTGGGGGATGAATTTTTGTCTGCCCGATATGTTTCTGGTGTGTTTTCTTTTTTTGGACTGGGTTGGGGATGTGTTTTTGCGTATTCTGTCCTGCCTTCCCCCCCCGCTCGGTGTTGGAACGCGCTTTCAGAGTGGTGGACTGGGTTTAGGTGGTTCTTGTCGTCTTCTGTGTTGTTTTCCTTTTCGTTCCCGTACGCACTTTTCGCTTTTCCGTGCATCTTCCTCGCCCCCCCCGTGCGGGCGGTATGGCGATGGCTTTCATCGACGATTTCTTCCTGCCACTTAAGGCTAGGTATTCCCTTTATTTTTTTTACGTACTTTGCCGGCTTCGCTGCCTCGCCGTTCAGAGGTGAGGGAGTGGGTGTTCCGCATCTTCGACTCATGTTCTAGTTCGTGGAATCGGGGTTTCCACGAATTTCCCATAATTCTGCATATACGGCTCATCAGAGTGGGCTAGTGTTAAGATGTTGTCTTGTATGAGATTGAAAGCCCGGTAACTACCTGGGTTCAGTCACTGGGAACGTATTTGTAGTGCTTGGAAGGCGTATCTTAGATGGAAAACCAGGGGTTTTCCAGAGGAGCACGAGCTTGGTCTCAGTCTCCGCGTGCACGAAAGGTATAAAACTGCTCTTCTTCTATAGCTAAGCAAACAACTCATGTGAGTACAATGTTTACCGACTTAAAAGGCAGACCTGTCCAGGGATACAAAGTGTCCCGCAACCCTTGATCTTAACAAGGTACTGATTTTATTGAATTTTGCGTGTATCTTTTATTTTTGGCAGTAGTCTACTATTTTTTTTTATAAATTTTGAAATACGCCAGCTGTGAGTTCGACTGATTAAATAGTTGATACTCAACTTTGCAAGCTGCGTAATACGCCTCGTCTATATTCCATTTTTACCTAATTTTACAAGTATTGTGATAAACCGAGCGTGCGTATTCTATATGTGATCCCTTGTCAAAGGTATAGGCCAGCGTCTCCCCTGGATGCTGCCCGGGTCAACAGGACAATTTTAAATAATCATTCTGCGCACTGATACTATATAACCCGAACAAGGGATATTGATATGATGTTGCAACATGTTGAAACATTTGCATTGCAAAAGAAAGGAGGGTGAGCATATTCATGGTTGATTGGTTGTTCTGCCAACAGTATCATTTTGCGAATACTTGTTCGCAACGGAGAAAAGTGAAACATAAAATATTTTCCGCGAATGGTCGAATAGTTTCGCAGCTGGGAGGACTTAGCAGTTCGTGTCGACAGCAGTAGCGGCATTTTATTGTAGGAGCTACTGGGTAGCGACTATTATTTTTCGGGTAACTTTAGCGCCAGATAAATTCTAATTTTACAAGTGAAAAAGGACGTATGCTATCTCGCGTTACCGTTACGATCTGAGAATTTATGACGGGAGTAGCGGGCAAAAGGAGACTTTTGTCCGGGGGAACGGGTTCTCCGCGATCTCTGGCATTGTACTTTTCACCCTAGCTTTTATCATTTGGGCGTGGATATATTGTAATTTCGTCTACAATTGCAACATTTCTCTGTGGGGAGAGTGAGAGGTTTTCACTCACAGGGGTGGGTTTCCTCTTTCTTATCATGTTTTTTTTTGTTTGTGGTTGGTTTAGGTCGTGGAGTTGTGTGTTGTTGTCTTGGTTCGTCAATGTTACGTAAAGAGTCAGGGAGGGTATTCGTTGTGCCTCTTTAGCTTGACAGTTACGTGCCGGTTCGGGATATTGGCATATTGTGTGTTATTTGATTCTTGACATCTGGGTGTTATGGGATGACGCATAATGTCACTTCTGCTGTCCCTACCACTGCTGGGAGATAATAACAAACGACCTGGATCATCAAATCATCGATTGTCTGGGTGTCTTGACTACCTGTGCTTGGGGCTGACGAACGAGGAGGCAGCTAGATCTCTTGGGTGAGTCGAAAGCTGCTTCTTCCTCGGTCTGGCCCCTGCTGATGCTCATCCATATTTTTAGTACCGAAATTGCAAACCTAATAGCCACGTAGTAGATCGTTCAGCGTACGGGTCCCACTCAGCCCGCCAAGAATTCCAAGCCTAGGGGTGAATGGTTGAGTTGAGTTTAGTGCCCGAGGAGAAACCCGCGGTCCCACCCGTGCGCGATGGGCCAAGATGATTGTAGTTCGGTTGCCGACATCGGTCGCGAATACGAGCCAAACGTTCGATTCCGTGGCACGACAATCATAAATTCCGTATCATTCGAACCCCGGCAACGGCCTCCACAGCCTAAAACGCACCCTACGGGAAGAAGAAAGCTAGCCAAGGAGTAGATGGCGCTATACCCGAAGGAAGAACAAAGGGACCGGCTTGCCGTCATGCGTTGAAAACAACGCCGCGGGATCCTTTAAGCGAATATCGTGGTTCTTGGTGAGTCGCCCGTACATGAAGTACGAGTCAGATTTGGTCAGATGGCCAAAAAAACAAAATAGTGATAGTACAAGGGAGGGACATGAGCTCTGCTGCATTCGAACCGGGAAAGGGCAAGGTGCACGTCCAAATACTGTGTGCTGACCCAACCTACATATGCGTACTCTGCCATAGACTGACACCGTTCTACATGTACGAGTACACACTTGAAATCAGGATATTGTTTTGGGTGAAAAGCACGATATTACTTCTCGCCCCCGGGACGCAGTGCGAACCGACCGAGGCCACCTCGGCCGCCCCTGGCAAGGTCGGGAGGGGCGAGCAAAGGTGAGGCACGTCCAGCAAAACAGCGCACCGAGAGGTGGACTCCATCTCAAGTTAGGTCGTGTTCGGCTCAAAACGTGGTACGAAATTGACTTTCAAACGGCCGAGGGCCAAGCTCAACGATCAAAATATCTACATTTATACATCGTACCAGGTAGGAGGTTCCAGGAAGGTTAAGATTGCTTCATTTCCTTGTTGTGTGAACTTATACTAGTTTCAGTACAGTACTCGTACAGTACCGAGGTGAAGAAAAGCTATGGAGTATATGTATACGTACGTTTGTCAAGTTTTCGTACTTTTGCCAACTTTTCTCTTCGTACGAGCACTTTTCGGCAAAACGCTGAGTACCCGGACACGGGAAGCCTGACCGGACGGACACATTGATCGAAGTCTCGGCGCGATGCGTGCACTCTGGAGCGCATGGCCGGCGCTCGATGTTTTATTTTCGGCGGGAGTAGAAAAGACGATTTCCCTGGTTTCAGTACAAGAGGCCTTTTTTTGTACGTACGTACCGGTACAATGTTGTCTGTTTTCTTCCGTATTATGCTCTTATGCGCTGTGAGCACACAATCCGGACATATACCAGGTAAACAACGGACAACATGCACAGATCCCATCGTTACAACGCTGCCGCCCACACGCCGTGCGTGTGCGACACTCCCATTTGCACAGTATTGCCGTGGCTGGTTGTGGTTGTCGGAGCCTGCCGTCCGTGTTCCACCGTCTGCCTCACCAAGTACCAGAATTTGTTTTATACATACGTACACCTTCGTCCCCCTCGCTGCCTCGGCAAGGCATGCGGCGAGGCATGCCCTATCAGGCTTATAGCGTGGGGTAGGTCTTTCTGACGGGGTGTAAGGCTGGACACTGTTGGAAGGGCCTCAAGCTCAGACGGATATCAGGCGAGGACGATCGAGAAGAGCTCACGTAGCTCACAGGAAAACACACAGATGTATATTGTTTAGTACAATGATAGATAATTCCACGACATCGTCCCAGCACACAAAGCGGGAAAACAATTTTTTCACCAGTCATCCCGACGGACCTCTTCGCCACATCATAAAAGCCATCATCCGTATACAAGTCCTCAGTAGTCTACGATAGATCCATGTCGATCTCCGATCACAACCAATAGTCCTCCTGATCGGAATCGTCAACGCACAGCGTCACATCTCTCAACGGAGTAACTCCGAAAAAATCCGAATTTCAACAGAGTCCCTCCCTTACTGGGAACATGTCAAATCATTCACCAAGAATTGACGACAAAACCCCCCAGAAACGTAAATAACAAATCCACAAAAAAAAATCCAGTCCTCCTTCAGGAAACTATATCACAAAAAATCACCAGAAAAATTCAGTCCTCCGGAAACTCTATATTATCACAAAGAATCACCAGAAAAATTCAGTCCTCCGGAAACACTATATCACAAAAAATCACCAGAAAAATCCAGTCCTCCGGAAACACTATATCACCAAAAAGCATCAGAAAATTTCGGTGGTAACGGAAATCCGATGAGCAGAGTGGCTTTTTGAGGAAGTCTGCACATTGTTGCCGGGACTCTATGTGGACTACGTCAAACTCTCCCCGTAGTACAAGCTCCCTCAGAAAATGGTGTCTTACATCAATGTGTTTCGAGTTTGACGTGCACACTGGATTCTTCGCCAACTCAATCGCCCCGTTGTTATCCTCGAAAACCCTGATAGACGGTGAACCAAAGCCCGGAAAAATAAAACGCCACACATACCGCATGAAAATCACCCCCTTGATTGTGGCTGCCATGGCTACATATTCTGCCTCGGTGGTCGAAAGCGTGACACATTTCTGCGTCCGAAAACCAACACACGCGGGCACCTGCGCGTGTGGTGACTCCACCAGAGACGGACCTCCTGTCCGTGGCTTTGCTGGCACAGTTCGCGTCAGCAAACGCTACCAGCTCAATACCACTGCCTCCCTGAAAATAAATACCGAAATCACTCGTACAAGACACGTGCTCCAAAATACCGATCGCTGCTCTCCAGTGCTTTTCCTTCGGCGAACATGTATACCTAGCTACCGCCCGGAGAGCGTTCGAGATATCCGGCCGCGTCTGGTTTGCAAGCCATATCAAGCACCCGACTAACTCACGAAAAGGCCAGTCGCCCTCAGATTCAGTCACGTCGATTTCCTCGAGTTCTAGGCCTGCTGCGAGCGGAGTCATCCTACTCGAGTTGACATTGAATCTTGCAGCCGTGCTTTCAGTGAAAGATTGCTGCGAAATCGCCAACCTTCCAGTCTCTCAGTCCCTAGAAAATCGGCATCCAGCATACCACCTCAAGTCGCCCAGATTATTGATCGGGACAAGTCGATTCAAGTCATCGCAGAACTGGTCACACCTGTCCTTCCGCCCCACCGCAAATATGTCATCCACATGCACTACGGTTACTATGGAATCAGACCCCGACTCGATCAAACGCATAACACAAGCACTGCTCAAATCCAAGACTCTTCATGTGCATCATCAAGTGGTTGTGCCACGATCTCGACGCTTCCTTCTCGCCGTAGAGACTGCGGTTCAACCGTACTATCTTACCGGACATTTCACCACGACCCTGAGGTAGACGCATCAAAACATCCTCATCCAGGTTCGACTGGACGAATGCCTGCTCGGCATCAAAGTGGCACAAATCCAAATCCAACTCGCATGCAATACCAACCAACAAACGAAAACAAGACCTCGCTGGCGTCGGAGCAAAAGTCTCAAAGAAGTCAATACCCTCACGCAGTTTGAAACTCCTCGCCACCAGCCTCGCCTTCGCCCTAACCACCTCGCCGTGCTCGTTGTTCTTCCACGTGTACACCCACTTCGCCGATATGACGTTCAAACCCTTTTGTTGCTACGAATCTCCAAAGGTCCCCGCCTCAGTCAGACCTTGAAACTCCTGCCCCATGGCCCGTAGCCATAGATGGGAATACTCGTCCGCGCAAGACTCGACGTATGAATTCGGCGTCAAGAGCTCACTTGCCGGGCGAGTGGGCATGAGAAGGTTCTGGTGTGGTGCGTTTTTGGGGACAAAGCACGTGACCTATTCCCTCCCGAGCCGACATCAACGACAGCAGTCCATGCTTCTGGCCTCCGTGGCTACGGGCGGTCTCCCCCTCGTACGGCCCCTCTGCACATCACCATCCTCCGGGCCCAGGTTCTATGATCCCAGTTCCCGCGCAGCACGCGCCGACATCCGCGACTGTTCCGGCGGCTGTGGCTGCGGCCGAGGTTGCAGCGGCGACGGCGGTGGTGGCGGAGACAACGGCAGCGGCGGCGAAGGCGACAGCGGCGATGACGATGGCAGCGGTGGCGATGGCGACAGCGGTGGCAATAGCAGCGGCAGCGATGGCGATGACAGCGGTGGCGATGGTGACAAGAGCGGTGATGGCAGCGGCAGCAATGCCGACGACAGCGGTGGCGGCGACGACGGCCGCGGCGATGACGTAGACCCTAAGCTCGGGTCGTCTGGGAGGTCCTGCACCTCCGGGGCCGGCAGCAGTGGCGGTGGCGTCGGGGAGACTCCCTCCGCCACCGCCGGCTGCAAACCAACAAAGGGGTTCCTCGCGTGTTTCCAAGTAACGTCGCGAGTGTAGGACTTGAAGCCAGACTGTAGCAGGATCTTGCAGCAGTCCTGGGGGTGGTTGCTGCCGCTGCTCAGGTAAAGACACAGCTCCGCCTTCGGCTCCGATTTCAGGGCCCGTCTCACGTAGTGGAACCCCGGCTGCAGGAATGGGAGCAGCCGCGCAAACGGCGCCCTGCCGTAGAATTTCTGGAACGGGGAAAGCATGTCCGGTTTGTCCTTCACTCTCGCCGTCATGTTGGTGACGTCGCCGGCGTGGTGGTACGCCTCCGCCCATAGAGACCCCGTTGGCGGCATTTCTCGCCGTCGAACAGGCGCTTGGCTTCCAGGCAGGACGCCATCGTAAGCTCCAGCGTGCATGCGATGCGTCGCTCAACCGCACCATCGTGCTTCGGAGAGGCAATGGGCGTGTGCTCTCGACGGATACCGTGGCTGTTGAGCAACGCCACGAACCCCGCGTTGAGAAACTCGGTACCGTTGTCCGAACCGACGCACTCCACGATGGACGGGCAGCCATCAGCACGGATGCCGGATAGGAATTTAGCGAACTCCGATACCGCATCAGACTTCTTCAAGAAGTACGGCCAGCCTAGTCGTGAGAAGTCGTCCACGATCATCATCAAGTACATCGCCCCGCCAGCAGACGGAGGCCGGTTCCCCGAGAGGTCCACGAACGCGCGCTGCAGGGGCTTCGTCGAGCGGCACTCGGTCGACCACGGCACAGCCATCCTCCTCCCCTTAGCTTCTGAACAACCAGCGCACGGCACCAATTCTCCAGACACTTTCACGCCCAACTGGCGTGTAGTCTCTCGCAAAGTCACCTCATGGGAGTGGGCAAGCGCAACGTGGAGATCGTTAATATTGGTCTTCTGCATCTTGCCCGGGGACAAAACAGCGGCTGCGATAAACGTGTCGGGCTTCACTCTGGTGGCTTTCACATCCGACCCCGAGACCCCACGAGCAAAACTCAAACGACCACCCATACAGCAGAATCCATCGTTGCGCTACACTTGGGTGTGACCTCGTGCAGCGAAAACAAGTGAAACTTGAAACCAGGGACATATGCAACGTTCATCAAGACCACGTCCAAATCTCCCCCGGCACTGTGCATCACCATGCTCAACTTGCCAAAACATTCTACCTCCATCGACCCCATGTCGCCTACCAACAGGGAACTCTTACCTACGGGGGGGGGCTTGCACTCAGACATAAACGTAGGATCGCCGGTCACATGGTAAGTTGCACCGGAATCCGCAACCCACACTTCACCACCATCAAAACCAAAAACATCAGACTTAAAACCAGACTCGCAGTCGTTCTTGCCTGGGTGCGCAAAATTCGCGGCGAGGAGGTGGGCGTCAAACATAGAAGCACTGCTGTAGCCACTGCTTTCAGGCTCGGGGGAAGAACTGGTCGGGAGAAGAGCAGGCGGGACAGCAACGGGGGCACCCCCCGGGGTATAGCCACCACGGCCGTCACAGATTGAGGTGTACCCCCCGTAAAATACTGACGGGGAGGGAAGAGGGCTGGCGATGTTCACCTGTGCTTGCGTTTGATGCTCATACGGGCACTGGGCAATGAAGTGGCCCGGCTGGTTGCAACGAAAACACAGCCGAGGGCCCGTTTGTACACCACCCTGTCGTGGAACCCAAATGGCTATCACTGGTGGCGGTGGGGCCTGCGGCAGCTGCCCTGGCGGTGGCTGAGCACGGGCCCAGCCCATCGGAGGTACCTGCCCCCCCTTGCCGAACGGGTTGAGACCCGTATCGTCCCAAACATAACGATTGGACGCAACATCCCAACGCCATTGAGGTCCTATGATGGCCCCCGGCGCCGGCTTGCCGCCCCCCCCCACCGCTTTGCTTCTGCTGCTGCGACTGCTGCTGCCGCTGCCGCCTGTGTTGCTGCTGCCGCTGCCGCCTGTGTTGCTGCTGCTGCTGCTGCTGCTGCTGCTGCTGCTGCTGTTGCTGCTGCATCCAGGGCGGCGTTTGCTGCTGCTGTTGCTGTGGCTGCTGCTGCTGCCGCTGTTGCTGCTGCTGATGATGTTGTTGCTGCTGCTGCTGCATCCAAGGCAGCGCTTGCTGCTGCTGTTATTGCTGTTGCGAGCCCATGGGTTTTCCACTCACCTTCCGTCCTTTCCCATTCCCCCCACCTGCCGCTTCACTCCCCCCACCCCTTTCACCCCCTCCACCTCCTCCACCTCCTCCCCCTCTTCCACCGCGACCACCTGCGCCGGCCGGCCGGACATCGCCGACGTACAGAGCGAGCGGGTCCACCGATCCCTGCACTACCATGGCCCTCCGCATCAGGTCCTTTCCCACCTTGTCATCAGTGTAGGCACCTAGAATGATCTCATTGATCTCAGAACGAGGGATACCGGGGCGGGAAAGAATGGACTTCTTTTGAATCGCAAATAGCGAAGAGAGATTTTGCACAATATGGTATTATAGTTCACCTCTTCCTCACTCTTGCCATCACCTAGCATGGCCAGTTTGTCAGCTGCCTTGTCAACCCTACTCAGGAAGTCAAGGGGGTCCTCCCCTTCCACCATGCGGATCGTCTCAAGCTCTAGCTTCAACCTACGTTTTGCTTCACGAGCTTTCGGCATGTAGAAAACCTCCAACGCTTGCCACGCGCCGCTGGGAGATTTTGCTTTCTGCATGTCAAACTCTACCGCGGGGTATCCGACCATCGACCCCATCAACAAGCCGTACACCAATCTAGCATCCTTGATCTCCAGAGTGGAGTGCCTAACCTTCAGCTCTTCCTCGGACACGCCAATGTCCCCAATCATCACAGGGAAATCAGTGGGCTTGATAACATAAAGGCAACCAAACTCCTGGAGGTAGGCTATCATCTTACTCCCCCACATCAAGAAAACCACCTCTTCTCCACCAAATTTCGGCGGGCGAGACTGAGACAAAATAGGGCGGGACGAGGAAATTCCTTGAGACGTGTCTGTTGGTGCACCCTGCCCTGATGTCGTAGTTGCTGACTCGTTCGGCGCTGTTCCCGTTCCTCCCGCGGATCGAAGACGTGAAGAGGCCAGAAGCGCGTCCCTCTCGTCGCTGATCTCTCGCTCCCTCGCGGCCTTCTTGAGTAGGCGGATTTCTTCAATCATGGCGACATGTTCGTCACTCACTTGTATATCTTCACCAATACCATCACCGCCACCACCACGACCAACACCACCACCACCACCATCACTCATTTATATCGAGAACGTCCAATCCCTCACTGGGCTGACCGGTAACTGCCCAAGCCAGAGGCTTCCACTGCGCTAGCGTGTTGGAAGGGCCTCAAGCTCAGACGGATATCAGGCGAGGACGATCGAGAAGAGATCACGTAGCTCACAGGAAGACACACAGATGTATATTATTTAGTGCAATGATAGATGCTTCCACGACATCGTACCAGCACACAAAGCGGGAAAACATATTTCCCGACGGACCTTCTTCGCCACATCATAAAAGATATCATCCATATATAACTCCTCAGTAGTCACGATAGATCCATGTCGATCTCCGATCACAACGAATAGACACCCCCTCAAGAAGTGATGCCTTCTTGCTGCTGCGTGTGGCTGCGAGACCCAGCCGGCAGTAGAGTTGGGTGGTATGTGGTGCGTCAGGCACGGACACCTACAATTCGCGCGTCTTTTATTAGGCAGCAGCGGCAGAGCAGCAATGCTCAATCGGGATGTCCGTGCGCGGAGGCAGGCGCCACCACAGGCCAAACTACGGCACACTCTATTGCGCCGGTAGGAGGCTGGATTCGACGACCAAGGAGGAGAGAGACAGAGTATCAACGAGCGGGGAAGAGACGGATTGAACTCACCCTGTGCGAGAATTTTGTTTTTCATATTCAAACCGCAACTGCGAGGAGCATTTTGTTTTTCGAGACGGGGGAGAAAGGGAACCGACTGGAAGGGGGTGGCAACAAGAGCACGCGCAAAGGAGAGGGCCGATACGGGTAAGGCGATGAGGCGGCCATGAAGAACTACAGCAGGACGGCACACGGAGACCCATGACCGGCGCGCACATCATCACGAGAGAACCAGTCATCGTTTCTTGTCTGCTTGTTTTTCACGAGGCAGTAGTATGTACTTGTTATTTGCGTCACTGGTCTTTGTAGTGTTGGCGAGTTGTATATCCTTCATGGGGAATGACCCCCGCAGTTATCAGGGACGTGGTGGTATCATAGCTGTGCTGCACCTATCGTCAGACAGTCCGGGAAGAAATTGCGATCGTTGGTACTTGTATGGTATGGTTCAATTGCTCCTTTTTCACTGCATGTCCGCGAGTCATCACTCTGACAGCACCCCAGACAGCAGGCGCGTTTCTCTCTGTGTTCACGACTACCGTGCGTTTCGTACGGTGCAGGCAGCACTCCAGACAGCAGCCGCTGTAGTCAGTAGCCAAGAGTTGGTTAGTTGTGGGAACGGGGGGGAACTCTGTGCTGTGGTTGAGAGGATATACCCGTGGCCATGTGAGTTCAGTTTGCACATTGATTTCTTGTGTGCGCCATCTTCGTCTCGCGTATTTTTTGGCAGCCGAATTTCGCTTTTCATGGTTTTTCGGATCTTCGTAGGGCTCCAGTACCTTTGTGTGACCACGGACTCCTTCATTTGAGAGTTAATGTGAGAACAACAACAACAACAACATACGCAGCCTGACGTATACCTGCATCATCATCACTTCGCTCCCTGCTGCTTCTTCTGCGTACTGCTGTGTGTGATCCAACATTGCCACTGCTCTAGCTGCTGTGCTCAGCACAAGTCGCAAACAGCAGGTAGCGTGCTACGCGCATGTGGCAGATCCGCGCTGTACTCACAGAGTCCTACGTGCTTGTTGTTGTCATCGGTATTGGCCTATGGACATACCTGCTGCTGCAGTGTGTGACCGGCATTTTTTGCTCCGTACCGATCATCCCCGAATCGCGTCGAGTCCAGTACAACAAATCGTTCGTACAAACTGTAGTTAGTGTGTTATGTTCGAATATAAAGGCTAAACCAATGAGCTACTTAGTCAGCTGATCAAGCCCCTAATCAGCGCCTGGTTTTTTCCTTCATGTTGTCCCCCTCCCTAGTCGTGCGTTCTTTTAATAAAGTGGTTCACTCCACTTGATTTTCCCATTTTCTACCCACGGCAGAAAAGGCGGAAATACGACGTGTGGCGGGACTCGAACCCCGGACTTCTTTTGTTCGATTATAAAGGATAAACAACTGAGCTACTCAGTCAGCGCTGATTAAGGGATTGATCAACCCCGGAAGATGTTATCGGCGGAAGGCCGTATCGAGCCCAAAGGTACTTCTTTTCTTTGTTTATAAAGGATAGACCACTGAGCTACTCAGTCTTTATAAAATAACATGTTAGTGGATCCCCTGGTTTAGTGGATCACATTGTCAAAAATGAGTGGTGGATCACCGGGTTAGTGGATCACAATTTCAAAAATAGCTGGTGGATCACCATGTTTAGTGAATCACCTTTATTATAGGAAAATAAGTGGTGGATCGCCGGCTTAGTGGATCGCATTTTGGAAAATGAGTGGTGGATCACCGGGCTACATAGCGGATCACAATTTCCAAAATAGCTGCTAGGCGTGAGTCTTGACATTTTTTTTTTTTGTTTCATTTGTTATTAAGGGCGACCCTTACGAGTACGAGATCGTACGTACCAGAAAAACATACAAGAGGTACGATATCGTACCAGAGATAATTAAACACCAGACTTAGTGGATCACACTGGAAGAAAAACCTCTGGAAAATCGGATAGTTCATCACAATGTAAGAAGTTGATAAGTTGGTGCGAAACAGCGTTAAAACCAAATAAACAACCACGAGTTCGCACCAGAAAAACATACAAGAAGTACGATATCGTACCAGATATGAATAAAGACCATGCTTAGTGGATCACACTGGCAGAAAAACCGCTGGAAAATCGGATATTAATAGTGCATCACAACGTAAGAAGTTGATAAGTTCATGCCAAACAGCATTAACACCAAATGAACAACCACGATTTCGTACCAGAAAAATATGCAAGAAATACGATGTCGTACCAAAGATGAACTATTAATATCCGATTTTCCAGCGGTTTTTCCGCCAGTGTGATCCACTAAGCATGGTCTTTATTCATCTCTGGTACGATATCGTACTTCTTGTATATTTTTCGGGTGCGAAATCGTGGTTGTTCACTTGGTGTTAGTGCTGTTTCGCATGAACTTATCAGCTTCTTACATTGTGATGCACTATCCGGTTATCCAGCGGTTTTTCCGCCAATGTGATCCACTGAGCATGGTCCTTATTTATCTCTGGTACGATATCGTACCTCTTGCACATTTTTCTGGTGCGAAATCGTGGTTGTGCATTTGGTGTTAGTGCTGTTTCGCATGAACTTCTCAACTTCACACATTGTGATGCACTATTCATATCCGATTTTCCAGCGGTTTTTCTGCCAGCGTGATCTACTAGGCGTGGTCTATATTCATATCTGTGGCGCGTAAACTCTACTGTACGAAGCCCGTCCTGTTCCCTGTGCTATCCCCCACTACGTCCTAGCGTCGTTCCCTGCTACGCCCTAACATCGGTATAGTAACGTTCCTAGAATCGTTCCTGATGGTGATGTATTGAGTACCTGGTATACAACAGACCGAACTGTGTACGTGTAAGAACAACGTAACTTTGCCGCAAAATACATTTACCCGAATATCCAAACCAAGATACTCGTGAAGTCGTACTCGTGTGTAGTGACTACACATTAACATAGACAAGAATCTCAGTGTCTACGTTCCAATGCTGACTAACTGCCGTATTGCAGTCTTACTGAACATTTATCCTGACAGTAAGCTCAGTAGTTTCCTATTCCTAAACACTCTGTCAATATACAGCAGTGTACTTTATAGATAACCTCTCCTGCGGTAGGGCTGTTAGAAGACGGGGGTTGAGATCCATACGTATATATAGTGGTGTGCAGTCTCTACGCACAGATACGGATATACTAGTATCTTAATGTGGATATTCGGGTACATGCAATATGCGGATAGATTACGAGTCTGTCTCACTCATAGTACGATCTATTGGGCCGCACGCCCATGGTCTTACCTGGAGCCGGCAATTAAATTAAATTGGCGCGAAGCGCCAAAAACGAGGGAGCAAAGCGACCAAAGATTTTTTTCGCCGATAGGCGATTTGTTTTTTTTTTTCGTATAGCGGTGGGTACAGGCTTTGTCTGCCTGTAACTAAAAACGTTGGGTTTTTGTATTACTGATTGCGAGAGCTGTACCTGACCGATTTCCACACACTCGACATCTACAGAAGCGGACGATCGTAGGCTAACGCGTGGAACTTGTTTCGCTGGACAAATTGTCTCGAGTTGGTCACCGTCGGAGTGCTGCTATGGTCTTGGTGATGTTTTGGGGGCGGGACTATTTCGTTTGTAGTTTGACTTCGTTTTCTGTGAACGCACACGGCCTACGGCATGTAACAGACAAACTCGCTTTCTCTATCTATCTACTGGTGGTACTGGCCGACAAGACGAGTACTACATACAGCTTTTGGGTGTGTTTACACTTGTCCATAACACAAATGCTGGGTACGTTTACCTTGATGTTCTCCATCTATTAGATACACTTCTTTCTTCTCGCCTTTCCTCTGGATGTTTTCAATAGATCAGACGATGTTTTTCTGCAGCGACCGGTTCAGTTTGCCTATGATAATTCCACGAGCACTTACTTACCGTGAGTAAGCAGCTAGTCTGGCCGGGTGAAGTCAATAATTATTAAGTGCGTGCAGGTGGGAGCACGTGCCCATGGGAAGTCATCACCGGGTTTACAGGTGTGCGCATCGTATCCTCTCTTGCACCTAAATCGAGTAGGTTCTCAAACAAAACGTATTTCCATTACGCTTGTGAGTCCTCATTGGGGGCAACACGCAGAAACAGTCTTCGTCGCTCACTGCTCCTACAGCCCCCCGAAACATATAAACCCAACAAGTTCTTCGCATATATCTCAAACGCATTCCGCTCTCAGAAGCTGTGCACCGCATGTAAGTGTCGGATGTAGTTTGCAAGGACAGCACCTACATTTCTTGCGGAATAATCAAGACACGTGAACCATACGTTGATGAACAGTATGCCCAATACAAGAATACAACCATCCTCGTAACATCAACGGACTAAAAACGTCGCCTACAAGCGGTGGCAGAATCTATCCCTGAAGCATATCGAGACAAAAAAACAGTGCACATGCTGCACGCATCGTGCACCACTTGGTTTAATCTGAACATTATTATTCGGGCCGCCCGCGCTCCACGTGCGCCATCATCGTGGGCTAGAATTGCAGCCCGCCTGACACATTTCGTCTCGGGCGTATAAACTCGCACTCCCCACTGAATTTCTAATTTTCGTTCGTCTCCTTCGGATGCTTAAAAGTCCCGGGAAAGCTCGTCGGATGCACAGCACTTGATACACCTTTCACCTTCGTGCTGCTGCTAAAAGTGATTATGATGGTCTTTCTATGCTCCTACTGCCATCTCATACCCCCCGGCAAACCCACGAAAATCTGGATGGCATTGACGACAGCACAGCTACCCTCTGCACCCCCATGATCTCGGGCAGTTTGACGTTCTGCACACTATCTGCTCAACCTGAAGGTCATCAGCGATTCAAGCAAAGCCTTTGCCACGAGTGGTACTTGCGGGGCCTTCACTACCGACGAAAGCGCGGCAGTTGGTCTTGATGGGTACACCTTTTGCGCAAACAGCCCTTGGTGGTTCCCTGGTGTTGATGTGACCGTGATGACTGCGTTACCACCCGCGAGACGTCGAACGTGGGAAGGACGTGCCACTTAGCCCAAATGCCGCAAGAAAATTACTGGAATTGTACAGGCCCTCACTCGAGCATCCGAAACTTTCAAACACGAAAACGGGCTGGGATTCACTTGCCGTTTTAACAGTACGCCTCGAGGTGGCCGGCCCTGTTGTTCAAACTGGGGACAACGACGTTCTTTACCGCTTCCATATCCGCGACGACATCGTTATCCTTCAGTTTCGCACCAGTGCAGCTATCCTCAGGCACGTGTGAACATAGCGACACCCGTCCCGTTCCAGTGTTATGTCTACATCGTCTTGGCGCCCGCCCTACTGGCAGAGGGGCTGTTTCATTACCGCGAAGGTTTATGGCAAAGGGTCGCCTCCGTGAAGTCTTCTGCAAGGAATTTTGAAAAACAGTTATTCGCCAATCCTAAACATGCAAACTACTGCCGGCGCCGTGGCAAAGTAGGATACTGAATCGCATGGAAACCTCTAGGCGCATGCACACTCCGGCCGACGGCGGTGGCAGGGGAAACAAGAGTCACGGTACATATAACACGGCACTCAGTACAACAAAAACTACACTCATATCGCCGGTACTGCTGATTCATAAACGGCACGACCTGTCTTACCCTACCTAGTGCTTTGGCACTGCACGAAAAGGCACAACGGTAAGCTTATAGCTCACAGAAGTGGCGTGCAGCGTCAGTCATCACGAACAAGTAGGTAGAGGTTGGGGTAAAATCAAACGGCTATTTTACCCTCAAAGCTTGGAACAAGTGCGCAAAAACGGTGACGAAGAGAAGTACCGGTGACTACTACTTAGTCCCAGTGCTGCTCACCTGAATCGAGATTTCCTCCCTACCCTCTCCGTGGAAAACGCCGGCGTTCGCGTTAACACCAATGGGCCCTTGCTCTCCGTCGCCGTTCGGGATTCACCCATCGTGCACGCCTGCCCCCCCCCCCCCTCGCCCCACCTCCACACCTGCGACGACTAGTGTGGCTTCAGCGCTGAGAGCTACGGCACCGTGGAGTGTTTCACCCAGGAAGTGAATCCGGCGGCGAGGCGAGTTCCCTCTGCCCCATCTCCGTCGCTCGTAGCTCACTCACCGCGCCGGGCAGGTGTAGTGTCCTTTCCCTGTCCGGCAAGACGAGCACCTTGGCAGTTGGCGTTTTCACCACGGCGTGCGGTTCCGGACTTGGGTGTTGCCATGGGGTTGAGCGTACAACCCTCACCAGCCTCACCCGGCGGACCTGTCCTTGCGCCGACTCTCATGCACGACTATTGCATACTATTGGTTGGTCTGTAGTCTTCCGTGAGCGAATTGACTCCCTCAGCAAGCAACGCCTGTGTTGTTCTTCCTGGTCTCTCTCCGCCGTCGCCACCGCTGCAAGGGCATCGCTTTCGGCTGCGTGCAAGACAACCACACGACAAACACAACGCGTATGTTGCAAGTGTGCGACACCACTTTAGCATATCTTATTTTCTTATTTCGGGTCAGGCTCTATTTCTCTTCATGTGAGATGGGGTGTGTCCTACTCAACTTCCAGTATAAATAATGCCACATGCTTATCTTTGTCAAAAACTCGAGGCTGAAGCTATAAACTTCTGCCGCGTACTGTAGTTGTTTTCTCTGGTGTCAGCATACCGCCTGGTGTTGCACTCCTTCTAGAGTGAAAGAGAGGCGCGAATGCCAAGAGAAAAACGAACAAAAGTTGTTACATCGTCAGTGCCAGCAGTACTGTCAGTGCCACCACCCCTCCGCATTGCCCTCAACATGATTTCAAACGCCACTCATCGTTCGACTAATCATACCAAAAGCACAGCGCGAAAATGGTACCGATCACTGCTCCTGTCAGTGCTGCTGCTGTAGGTACATATATAACCAGTGTGGTGCCAATAACTACGATATGTGTTGGATGGACTGCTGCGCAAGTCTTAACCGGTGCACAGCCGGGAGCGTGTAGCGATGAGGCCAAGAGGTGCCTCGCAGGCAATTCTTCTCACGCCTATTAATGCTACTGCTATAGTATGACAGGGCTGTAACTCTACATCCCACTCTGGACGAAAATATAAGGAATTTTTCGTATCCATATTAATGTGTACACGCTACCTATATTATCCGCTCAGAACGGTACCGGGTGACAAATTCGAGCTGTACATCAGTACCAGGCATGGCTACAACAACACGCAGCTGCTGCTGCTGCTGTGGGGAAGGTGCGAGTACAGAGAACTAGGCGAAACTTGTAGGGTGCAGGCAATAGGGGTCAATCCTGCCCAAGTAATAGCGCACCAAGAGGTAGAGTCCGTACAGCAGTACCAGGTACCTACTGCTACCTGGTACCTGGTAGGTCGGAGGAAAAGTCTACAGCAGCAGCAGCAGTGCTCGACGTACATACTCTGCATTAATCACCACTCATGTACAACAAGACGACACTACAGTAACAGGCACCTGGTGTATAGACGTCTCCTCCGTTGCATCGGTCCTGGAGGCAAGCTGATGGCGCTCCATTGGAGCAGTCTCCCGCCCGGCGACCAAGTTCCGCCTGCCTGCCGTACGTAGCAGGCTCACATACTGCGACCGCCAAGGACCATCTCTATCGTCATCTCAGCTGATTACCCATCCTGGGAAGATAAAAACAAACCGATCACTAGTAGCTTACCCAGCCCTGCTGTACCTTTGTGCTGCTGCAAGCCGGCAATTCGGTTCCTACATCCCTCTGGCCGCGCTACAGCACTACAGCTAAGACATTCGTCCTCTCGAGTTGACCACTTTTGGAATAAATGCGGTGCAAACAGAGCGTGGACGACAGACGGGATGATGGGTTCCACCGCCACATACTCCCCGTAATGCTCTCGATTGGTCACATCCCTCCGGTACTATGGGGTGTACTATGGGAACACCCTCCACAGGCTTTTTTTTGTGTTGCTGTTACTGGTCAAGAAAATAAAAATTGAACGCTGATTGGTCTGTACTATGGGGCTCCAGGTAAGACCATGGGCGTGCCGCCATCTATTGTATGTCCAATGAATCACCATCAATTGTTACAGCGGTTCGGTGCAACAGGGCATTGCTAAGGTAGCCGCCGAGAGGCCCGATAGACAATGGATTGATGCCGAACGAGGAGGGTGGCCGTGAAGAGGATTGCCAGGGAGGGTGACATGCGGAGCAAAGACAGGATCCATGCCGAGCTGTCAGTCGACCTAAAAAAAGGGGACGATGATGAGAAATGCCCAGGGAAACACGCCTCCAGGAAGTCAAACCTCGGACGGAAAGGAGTGCGGATGTACACACAAGTGTTTCCCTGGCCAAGAGCAGTCCAACTACTCTGAGACCCACCTTACAACCTCAACACCAGGCCTGTCGAGAAACGGAGACGAGCACAGAAGCTGGCATGGACCAGCAGTATTACAACCAGCATGTGGGAGCCAACATTGCCACAGGTCAGACCAGTGCAGTAGAGTTGTGGGTTGTGGCGCGAGCAGGCGCAGAATGGGCCCACGAAGGCCGCGAGGGTAAGTGGGACGGAGCACCACCATGGGTGTTATCGAGCTGCATGGGTTGGTATCGAGCTGCCTCCTAGCTGGCAAGTAAACACCCCTGCGCAGAGAACACTTTTTGTATCACAATAACGATGCTAAGAACGTTGAAAAAACACTTTTTTGGTATTATATTAGTGTATCGACTCTGGTTGGTTGCGTTATTTTCATGTCTTATTTGGGGGTTAAAAATATGCCGTCCAATCAGAAAGGCGATGCTGATGCCGACCCTCCAGTTGATTCTCCGATTTCGCTACCGTATGTGCCTATTGGTTGTGATTTGGAGATCGACATGGATCTATCGTAGACTGCTGAGGACATGTATGGATGATGGATTCTATGATGTGGCGAAGAGGGTCCGTCGGAATGAGTGGTGGGAATTATGTTTCCCCCCTTTGTGTGCTGGTACGATGTCGTGGAAGCATCTATCGTTGATCAAATAATATACATCTGTGTGTGTTCTTCTTGTGATCTGGTGAGCTCCTCTTGATTGTTCTCGACTGATACCTGTCCGAGCCTAAGGCCTTTTCAATACGCTAGCGCAGTGGACATCTCTGGCTTGGGCAGCTACCGGTCAGCCCAGTGAGAGGTTGGACATTCTCCAGATAAATGTGCGATGATGGTGGTGGTGGTGTTGGTGAAGAAATACGATTGAGCAAAAGCTTATCGCCATGATCGAAGAAATTCGTCTACTGAAGAAGGTCACGAGGGAATGGGAGATCAGTGACGAGACTAGCGCGCTACTGGCTTCTTCGCGTCTTCAGTATGCGGGGGGAACGGGAGCAGCTGTTGGTAAACATATTGATAAATCCCAGGCGAAGAACGAAGATGATTCAGGTTTTTAGCATTATTCTCCCGGCAGGGTAGAGACAGAGTGACCATGTCGGTATCACGTACACCCACAGAAGGAACCACCAAGTAACGTACAGTATAATAAGCCAATATCCCGAATAGTCATGAAACCGTCAAAATACAGAACAAGCACATTCGAACACACTCCCAGTTTTTTCAGCAAAACAGCAATGACAATTCAAGACAACAGAACAAAACTCATCTCCGTGTTCGAAAATCAACTAAAATATTTCAAGAGGAAACATGTACCTTACAAGCAAAAGTCTCTCCCTCCCGTATAAAACTAATGCAGATCTCCTTTGCAACAGCTCAATGCCGTAAAAAACAATAAAACCATAGAGATAGCTAAATGATAGAACTCGCGAGAAACCCCGTTCCCCGAGACACACGTCTCCCTGTGCCCCGTACTCCCGCCATAAATTCTTAGATTGTAGCGGTAACGCGAGAATATCTTTCCCTATAGAGTTTTCCCGGCGCTTACTATTCCCGAAACAATATCCGTTTGTGGTTTGAACCAAAAACCACACTCCCTGTTTCTGGTTCAGCTCACTAGTTCTCCTTGTTCCATGAAATACTTCATCTTCCTTCTCGTTAACCAAGTTTTTCTTCGCCCACTTGAGAGTTTGTAAAAACAATGGTGGTGGCAAAAACACCAATCATCGTGAATAAGCTTACCGTTACCCACAAAAATTCATCTTCCAACTCGTGAACAAGATTTCAATCACCCATCAAATTCGGAAATACAATATTGGCGGTGGAATAACCCATCAAGCATAGGCATTCCCTCCCTTGTTCTGCAACCAACAGACAGCAGTACAAACACGAATCCCTGCGAAACTCAACGAAATCAGTATTCACCAATTCCGCTGCATCTGCAATACTCCTCTCAAGGTGCATCCACGTACTGTTAATCCGCCAATCCGTCAAACTAATAAATATCAGTCCCATCAGTCACCTTCTGGTCCTGTCTATACCACAAAGAATGTTTGATCTGAACATGAAAATTCATTTATTTCAATACTCGAGGCAAACAAAGGCGTCGAGTAGACTATAGTATACCTCCGTACCATTTGCGACTTTCCCGGCATAAAAAATATATTCAATACCATTCAGAAATCCGTAACCAGTGGTAAAAGATACATATCCTATATATCATCCACCACGTACCCGACATGAAGAACGATGACTACCACATAAATATATCCCTAACACATCGCAAACGGTTTCTATCATGTACAATACAACTTAACCGGAACGAATCGACACCCAGTCGAAAATGACGCATCTCCATTTGACGAACCTACAGTAGACGATACTATACCTTCTTGGTACCATTCACGACTTTCCTGGGATACAAAATACAATCCATACCATTCAGATCTCCGTAACCAATGATAAACGGTACATATTCTATATATCATCCATCACCTACCCGGAAAGAACGATAACTACCATATAATCTAGTATTCCCTAACACGTTGCAAACGGTATGTATCGACTCTTCTTTATCCGGAACGAATCCAAATCCAGTCGAAAATGACATATCTCCATTTGTACAATCAAAAACGTATTTCGACCGACAGGTGTATCCAATCGCAAGAGAAAACTACTCCTACGAATACCCACCAGAAATGCTAGACATAACCTCCCGCCCGCGAAGTAGCCGCATCACTAAAAAGCTCCAGCTGGCGAGATACCTGTCTGTTCACTTCACGACCTTCTCGCAACATAAATACACCCTTGACGCCGACTCCCTCCAAACCTTTGAAGTAAGCGATATTAATGTATGGTAATTGTCCAGTTGCTCTCTTCTGGGCCTGCCCACATCGAACACGGAGCTCAACGAAGCGCAGTGGATGTCGTATTCGGCAGTAACATTTCTAACCAAAACACTAAAATACGACTTTTCAACTACCAGGTGGGAGGCGGGGGAGTGTATGTGTGTGTGTGTTCTTCACATTAAACCGTTCTTCTACTCGTCGACATCCAGCAAGCCCAGTGTCCGTGCTGATTCTTCACCCTAGAAAGATACGAGCTCTGTGGTCACAGACTACGACACAGGGATAACACACCGTAATGCATTAATAGCCTACGCAATACCATGCCTTCGCACTAGGTGCGGCCGACACAACATACATACATACGCCAGCAACCAAAATACACCATAAAGAAAGAGAAGCAACGAAGAAACCAAACCGAAAAAGAACAAGAAAAAGAAAAGGAAAAGGAGAAGAATCCCAAATAAATAAATAAAATTGGAAGCCAAAGCTCAGACACATACATACTTACCCCGAGCATGAGCCAAAAGGGACGTGCAAGGGGAAAGATACGAGAAGGAGTAATCACGTATATCTTCCAGAAAAAGAAGCCCAAACAATACTTGCGTACGTATCATCCAGTATGAACCTCATTATCGCACATTTCATACGTACTCGTACGTATTACGAATCAATTCACGAATTTCTACCCTCGCCGTAAAAAGAAACAAACTTCACAATGTAATAGTGGATCGAACACCTACCATTACGAGTGCAGACGCTACCCCCCTCGCCCCGCGTGTTGCTGGACCCATAAAGGGATCCAGCGGACAATCCAACCACGCCTGCCCCATCCACGACCTCCCGCTGCTGCTGCTGCTGCTGTTCCTGACCTTCCGCTGCTGCTGCTCCTGCTGCTGCTGTCGTCATGTGCACGCAACTGCTGCTGTGTCACGCGACTCGTTGCCGATGCAGACGTGCCCTCCTTCGTTACTAGTACTGCCGCAGCAGCACCCGATTCCCCCCACGACCGCTGCCTCGACCACTACTACACCGTAGTCGAGTGCGCGTATCACGTACGCGGCTTTCCCGACCATGCCGCATGGGTGGCCGGGTGCATACGGCCTGGCTCACCGCGCGACTTCACGCGAAAATGTGCAGATAAGTCTGCCATCCCCACAGCTCCTAGCCCCACCATAATCTCCCTGGGTGAGGTACGCACGTAACGTTTCGCACGACCTGTTATCCTCCGTGCCACTCCCCACGGAGGCGTCTACGGTTTTGTTGCTCCCACAGATAGGCCTTTTCTTCTCCATTTAGCACGCCGTCGTATCTCCAGCATACTCCTAGAGCACCAACACAGCTTCCGCTCCCTTTTCCACCGAGGTGGCCATCTTCCGCGGAAGCGCGTTTACCCTCTTGGCTCTCGTCGCCAACTTCGGGATGTTCCGACGATGGCGTTGCAGCATCCCTCCCTGCTCCAACTACGGTAGATAGCGGCTGCCCTCTACCGGACCCAATCTGCGCCATCACCTCGAGAACTTGGGCGTGCGTATGACAGTCCTCTCCACCTGCGGCCCCCCGCTTCAGCCCCTCGAGCGCGAGGCCCTGCCCCAATACCTCTACTTCGTCACCCATGAGCCTAGGTTGCCAATGTTCACAGACTCTAGAGTGTTGATAAATCCCAGGCGAAGAACGAAGATGATTCAGGTTTTTAGTATATATTCTCCAGGCAGGGTAGAGACAGAATGAGTGACCATGTGGGTATCACGTACACCCACAGAAGCAACCACCAAGTAGCCCATGATAAGCCAATATCCTGAATAGTCATGAAACCGTCAAAATACTGAACAAGCACATTCGAACAGCAGCGCTGAACAAGTCAGCATCTACGACTCCATGGCAGGATGCCCCAACAGGCATGTCCCACAGAATTTCCTCCTCTTGCCCTATTTTGTCTCAGTCCCGCCAGCCTAAATTTGGTGGAGAAGAGAGGTGGTTTTCTTGATGTGGAGAAGAAGATGATAGCCTACATCTAGGATTTTGGTTGCCTATATGTTATCAAACCCACTGATTCCCCTGTGATGGTTGGAGACATTGGCGTGTCCGATCAAGAGCTGAACGTTAGGCACTCCACTCAGGGGATTAGGGATATTAGATTGGTGCACGTTTTGTTGATGGAGTGATGATCGGGTACCCCGCGGTAGAGTTTGACATGCAGAAAGAAAAATCCCCCAGCGGCGCGTGGCAAGCGTTGGAGAATCTCTACATGCCGAAGGCTCGTGAAGCAAAACGTAGGTTGAACCTTGAGTTTGAGACGATCTGCGTGGTGGAAGGGGAGGACCCCCTTGCCTTCCATGGTAGGGTTGACAAGGTGGCTGACCAGCTGGCCATGCTAGGTAATGGCAAGTCTGAGGAAGAGGTGAACCACTACAATGTGCAACCTCTCTCTTCGCTATTTGTTATTCAAAAGAAGTCCATTCTTTCGCGCCTCGGTATCCCTCGTTGTGAGATCAATGAGATCAATTGAGGTGCCTACACTGATGACAAGGTAGGAAAGGACCTGATGCGGAGGGCCATGGTAGTGCAGGGGTCGGTGCACCCGCTCGCTCTGTACGTCGGCGGTGTCCAGCCGGCCGGCGAAGGTGGCTGAGACGGAGGAGGTGGATGGGGTGGAGGGGGTGGAAGGAGTGGGGGGAGTGGAGGAAGTTGGGAGGCAGGCGGGTGAGTGGAGCGGCAGGTGGGGAGAATGGGAAAGGACGAAAGGGGAGCGGACAATCAAAGGGCTCGCAGCAGCAGCAGCAGCAACAGCAGCTACAACAACAACAACAACAACAACCCTTGACGCAGCAGCCACAGCAACAGCAGCAGTAAACGCTGTACTGGATGCAGTAGAAGAACAGCAGCAGCAGCAGCAGCAGCAGCCACGGCAACAGCAGCAGCAAGCGTCGCCCTGGATGCAGCACCAGCAGCAGCAGCAGCAGCAGAAACAGTAACAACACCACCAACAGAAGCAAAGCGGTAGTGGGGGTGGCAAACTGGCGCCGGGGGGCACCAAAGGACCTCAATGGCGTTGGGATGTCGCGTCCAACCGTCATGTTTGGGACGATATAGGTTTCAACCCGTTCGGCTCGGGGGGGCAGGTGCCTCAAATGGGTTGGGGCCCTACTCAGTCGCCGCCAGGGTAGCTGCCGCAGGCCCCACCGTCGCCGGTGATGGCGAGCTGGGTTTCACGGCAGGGTGGTGCACCAACGGGTCCTCGGCTGTGTTTTCGTTGCAACCAGCCGGGCCACTTCACTGCGCAGTGCCCGTACGAGCATCAAGCGCAAGCACAGGTGAACATCGCCCGTCCTCTCCCCCCTCCGTCAGTGTACGGGGGGTGCACCTCGATCTGTGACGGTCGTGGTGGTTATACCCCGGGTGGTGCCCCCGTTGCTATCCTGCCTGCTGTTCTCCCGACTAGTTCTCCCCCCGAGCCTGAGGGTAGTGGTTACAGTACTTCGATGTTCTACGCTCATCTCCTCACCGTGCAATTTGCGCACCCAGGCAAAAATGACTGTGATTTGGTCACGTGTGGGATGCGGATTCCGGTGCAACTTACCATGTGACCGGTGACCCTAACTTACCATGTGACCGGTGACCCTACTTTTATGTTTGAGTGTAAGCCCCCCCACGTGAGTAAGGGTACCCTGTTGGTAGGCGAAATGAGGTTGGTGGAGGTAGTGTTGTAAGAAGCTGAGCATGGTGATGCACAGTGCCGGAGGAGATTTGGACATGGTCTTGATGAACGTTGCATATGTCCCTGGTTTCAAGTTCCGCTTGTTTTCGCTGCACGAGGTTACGCCCAAGTGTAGCACAACGATGGATTCTGCTGGTGTGCACCTTATGGGTGGTCGATTGTCTTTTGATCGTGGGGTCTCGGGGTCGTATGTGAAAGCCACGAGAGTGAAGTCTGACACGTTTATCGCAGCCGCTGTTTTGTCTCCGGATAAGATGCAGAAGATCGATATTAACGATCTCCACGTTGCTCTTGCCCACTCTCACGAGGTAACTTTGCAAGAGA
This sequence comes from Macrocystis pyrifera, assembly GCA_031763025.1. Taxonomy (NCBI): domain Eukaryota; class Phaeophyceae; order Laminariales; family Laminariaceae; genus Macrocystis; species Macrocystis pyrifera. Next base: position 13,598,543 of record JASSKH010000013.1, read on the forward strand.
CTGCACGCCAGTAAGGCGTGAAAATGTCTGGAGATTTAGTGCCGTGCGCTGGTTGTGCAGAGGCTAAGGGGAGGAGGATGGCTGTGCCGTGGTCCACCGAGTTCCGCTCAACGAAGCCCCTGCAGCGCGTGTTCGTAGACCATCGGGGAACGGCCTCCGCCTGCTGGCGGAGCGATGTACTTGATGATGATAGTGGACGAATTCTCGCGACTAGGCTAGCCGTACTTCCTGAAGAAGTCTGACGCGGTATTGGTGTTCGCTAAATTCGTATCCGACATCCGTGCAGATGGCTGCCCGTCCATCGTAGAGCGCGTCCGTTCGGACAACGGTACCGAGTTTCTCAACGCGGAGTTCGAGGCGTTGCTCAACAGCCACGGTATCCGTCGTGAGCACACGCTCGTTGCTTCTCCGAAGCACGATGCCGTGGTTAAGCGATGCATTGAATGCACGTTGGAGCTTGCGATGGCACCTGTTCGACGGCGAGAATTGTCGCCAACGGGGCCTCTATGGGCGGAGGCGTGCCACCATGCAAACGATATCATCAGCATGACGACGAGGGTGAGGGACAAGCCGGACATGTTCTCCCCGTTCCAGAAGTTCTACGGCAGAGCGCCGTTTGCGCGGCTGCTCCCGTTCCTGAAGCCGGGGTTCCACCGCGTGAGGCGGACCCTGAAATCGGAGCCGAAGGCGGAGCTGTGTTTTGCCTGAGCAGCGGCAGCAACCACTCTCAAGACTGCTGCAAGATCCTGCTACAGTCTAGCTTCAAGTCCTACACTCGCGACGTTACTAGCAAACACGCGAGGAAGGCCTTTGTTGGTTTGCAGCCGGCGGTGCTGGAGAGAGTCTCCCCGACGCCACCGCCGCTGCCTCCGGCCCCGGGGCTGTAGGACCTCCCGAACAACCTGAGCTTGGGATCTGCGTCGTCGCCGCGGTTGCGGCCGTCATCGCCGCCACCGCTGTCATCGCCATCACCGCCACTGTCGCCATCGCCGCCGCGGCCATCATCATCGCTGCTGTCGCCGTCGTCACCGCTGCCGTAGTCACCGTCATCGCCGCTGTCGCTTTCGCCGCCGCTGCCGTTGTCACAGCTACCGCCATCGTCACTGCTGCAACCTCGGTCGCAGCCGCAGCCGTCGGAACAGTCGCAGATGTCGGCGCGTGCTGCGCGGGAACTGGAATCATACAACCCGGGTCCGAGGGACGATGATGTGCAGAGGGGGCGTACGAGGGGAAAGACCGCCCGCAGCCACGGAGGCCAGGAGCATAGGCTGCTGTCGTTGATGGTGGCTCGGGGGGTAATAGGTCACGTACTTTTTCACCAAAGCGCGCCACACCAAACCCCTCCCATGCCCACTCGCCCGGCAAGTGAGCTCTCGACGCCGAATTCGTACGCCACTACTCCCATCTATGCCTACAGGCGATGGGGAAGACGGTTCAAGGCCTGGCCTAGGCGGGAGCCTTTGGAGATTCGTAGCAACCAAAGGGCATGAACGTCATATCAGCGAAGTGGGTATACACGTGGAAGACCAACGAGCACGGCGAGGGGGCTAGGGCGAAGGTGAGACTGGTGGGGAGGGGCTTCAAGCAGCGTGAGGGTATTGATATATTTGAGACTTTTGCTCCGACGCCACCGGCGTCTTGTTTTCGTTTGTTGGCTGGTATTGCGTGCGAGTTGGGTTTGGATCTGTGCCAGTTCGATGCTGAGCAGGCATTCGTCCAGTCGAATCTGGGTGATGATGTTTTCTATGCTCCTACTTCAGGGTTGCGGTGAATTTTCCGGTAAGATAGTACAGTTGAACCGCAGTCTCTACGACTTAAAGCGTTGGGATCGTGGCACCGATGAACATGAAGAGTCTTGGATTTGAGCAGTGCCCCACGGATGCTTATGTTATGCGTTTGATCGAGTCGGGGCATGTTTCCATAGTAACAGTAGTGAATGTGGATGACATACATGCTGTGGAGCGGAAGGACAGGTGTGACCAGTTATACGATGACTTGAATCGGCTAGTCCTCACCAATAATCTGGGCGAGTTGAGGTGGTATGCTGGATACCGATTTTCTAGGCACTGGGAGGCTGGTAGGTTGACGATTTCGTAGCAATCTTTCGTTTAAAACACAGCTGCAAAATTCAATGTCAATTCGAGCAGGATGATTCCGCTCGCAGCAGGCCTAAAACTCGAGGAGTTTGACGTGACTGAACCCGAGGGCGACTGGCCATTTCGTGAGTTAGTTGGGTGCTTGATGTCGCTTACAAACCAGACTCGACCGGATATCTCGAACGCTGTCTGAGCGGTAGCTAGGTATACATGTTCGCCGAAGGAAAAGCACTGGAGATCAGCGATCAGTATTTTAGAGGACGTATCTTGTACTAGTGATTTCGGTATTACGTTTTAGAGAGGCAGTGGTCTTTGAGCTGGTAGCGTTTGCTGGCGTGAACTATACCAGCAAACGCCACGGACAGGAGGTCCGTCTCTATTGGTTGTGGTTCGGAGATCGACATGGATTTATCGTAGACTGCTGAGGAGTTATATATGGATGATGGCTTTTATTATGTGGCCAAGAGGGTCTGTCGGCGTTAGTGGTGGGAATTACGTTTCCCCGCTTGGTGTGCTGGTACGATGTCGTGGAAGCATCTATCATTGTCTTTGGTACTACATAATATATGTCTGTGTGTTTTCCTGTGAGCTGCGTTAGACCCTCTCGATCATCCTCGCCTGATACCCGTCCGAGACTGAGACGCTTCCAAATACGCTAGTGTATTGTGGAGGTCTCTGGCTAGGATAATTATCGGTCAGCCCAGTGCGGGTTGGACGTTCTTGACATATATGTGTGGTGATGATGGTTGTGGTGATTTGATACGAGAGACCTGCGAGGAGGTGGCTGCGGGTCATCTCGCGCCTCGGGAAGCGTTTTTGAGGGTGGATAGATAGAAGACGGGGCAGCTGATGGGGATCATGGATAGGCTATATTCCGAGAGACTTGTTCTGGTGCGCCACATCGTGGCCGGCGAAGAAGCTTGGACTGCGTGGAACGGCAGGGCTATCATGTTCACGAGGGCACGGGCCCGGCTAAACGAAGTGGATTTTCATATTTTGTCTGCGCGGCTGACGATAAAGCAGAGGCAAGAGGAGTACACCCTCTACAGCAGTCACGGCAGCAGCATCCCATCTCGGCCAGACGTGAGCCGATAGTGGTAGACCCGCTTGCGGCTGGAGGCCGAGGCATCGCAGGAGAGCAGCAGCAACGTCAGGCGCTGCCGCCGTCGCCGACTGTACGGCCGAAACCGACGGAACATGAGGCGGAAAGAGTGGTGCAAGATGATGAAGTGATTAGTGAGGTGAAGGTGGAAGGCGATGAAGTGATTTATGAGGCGGTGAAGGTGCAAGGGGAGAGCAATGGCACCGGGGAGCGGCTGCAGACGCAACGGCAACAGCAGCCCCAGAAGCCACGTCTGCAACAACAGCAGCAGCAGGACCAAGTGGGTCCGCTAAGCGCTTACGACGATCGCCCCGAAGAGCAACAGTAGCAGCAGGACCAAGTGGGTCCGCTACGCGCTTGCCACGATCGTCCCGAAGAGCAACAGCAGCAGCAGGACCAAGTAGGTCCGCTAAGCACTTGCGATGATCGCCCCGAAAAGCAACAGCAGCAGCAGGACTAAGTGGGTCCGCTAAGCGCTTGCGACGATCGCCCCGAAGAACAACAGCGACAGCAGCAGCAGAGTCAGGAGGACTCGGTTAGCGCTGGAAGTTACAACCCTGGCAACCAACAGTCAGTACAAGACGGGGTGGAGGAGGTGGAGGGGGTGGAGAGGGTGGACGGGGTGAAGGAGAGTGGGGCGCTGGTAGGGGGGGGTGGAGCAGCAAGGTGGTGGTAGGACGATCATGGACACGGACGCTGGACGGCGCTGGGACTGGGGTGGGCAAGGCTTCCCTCCTTTAGCACCAGATTAAAACAGGTTTCGTCGGCCTGCCCCCGATACTCGTGATGCGAATCGCTGTTCACTGCTGTTTATCGTACTCTGTTGTAGGTATATTACGATTACTTGCATTTTGTGTGCTTTCTTGCATGTACGCGATGCACGAGTAGTTCTGGTGATTCTTCATTTTTCTGTTTTGTACTATATGCGTATCATACCGTAGCGAAGGATAATTCGAGTAGTGACTGAGGATTCGGGTAAGGATGCAGTATCGAAGCCAAGTGGGCGAAGCGGGCCCCCGAATTCAGTTGCGTTGATGTCATACTGGGCACGGACGGCCGACATGCGCTGATGCTGGATGTGTTGCTATTGCGTTGCTTGGCCATCGCAGCACCATCAAGTATTTGATCCAATTATTGAAGAAGAACGAAGAATGACACCTTTATGTAAAGTTTTCGTTATTCGTACTCCTGTGTGCCTACGACCGAAGGACCCGACGAAAGCTTATACGCGGTACCTTGTGCCAAGTACGCCTGAAGGTTAGCATGATGGTTGATAAGATACGCACGCAGATACATGGCGTTAATTCTATATGACGTAGAAACGTGTTTCTCTCAGCTCCTCCCTGCCCCTCTCTCCCTTCATCTAGCAGTGACTGAGTTGGGCGAAGGTGGGCATGGGATGCAGGTTATAGCTTTGCCTGAGGAGGATGCTTACAGACAGTAGGGAAGGGGGTGGGGTGTAATAAAATACTCCGTGTTTGACGATAAGAGGGGTGCGTTGGATAGATCAGACAATATTATGCTGCTGAACCAGATGTGAATTGTGGAACCTTGCGCTATACGCCGTGCGGAGGGTCTTTTGATATTGCAATGGCCATACCACACACCTGATATGTGATACGCTACCAGCAGCATACACTGGTTGGATGTCGGGTACGTATTATACTATCATCGTGTGTGTCGGACAAGTACCTGACGTTCGTGATCATAGCAAGCCCAATCGATGCACAGATCGTTTCGAGGCGGCAGTGTTAGTACATACACGCAGTCGTTGTCGTACGTAATTGCTTGATGATCAGCGGTATTAGAAATGAACCGTTTGAAGTGCTGCTGTAATCTGATTGACAAAAGCATTGAGGAATTACTGATACATTGTTGCTGTGCGCGGAGGGTTTTCTGTTTCTAGATCGTACCCTCATGCATACGAAAGGACATTACAGGATACCAGGCGCATAAACAACACCACTACCGTACAGCTGTCATGGTGGAGTGAAACGTGGGCTATCGTGCGAAGAGAGAGTAGATGGAGCAAGAAATATTGGTAGGTATTGAATAAGAAAATGATATCGGGAGATTGACGACTGATTGCTGTGTCAGAGCATGTGTATCCCTCCCTCTGTCCCTCCCTCCCCTCATAGCAGAGTCATTGCAGGAATGAGATTGCTTTGATTATTATGTAGCATGCATGCTATGAATGTTATTGTGCTTCATACTGGGGGGATATTGTACTAGATTAGTTCGGAATTACTTCTCAGAGAAGCAGTGGTTTTGAGCTGGCAGCGTTAGCTGACGCGAACTATGCCAGATAAGCCACGGACAGGAGGTCCGTCTCAGGTAGAGCTATCACATGCGCAGGTGCCTGCGTGTGCTGGTACTCGAGGGACGCACAAATATATCACGCTTTCGACCACCGAGGCAGAATATGTAGCGATAGCAGACACAATGAAGGAGGACTGGTTTTTCTGGTGGAATTTGTGATATTTTTCTGGTGAAATTTTGCGATATAGTTTTCTGAAGGAGAACTGAATTTTTAGGTGGAATTTTGGGATAAATTTTCTGAAGAAGGCCTGGATTTTCTGGTGTAACTTGTGATATTGTTCTGGTGAAATTTATTATATAGTTTTCTGATGGAGGACTGGATTTTCCGGTGAATTTGTGATATTTTCTGGTGAAATTTTGTGATGTAGTTTTGTAAAGGAGGACTGAATTTTCTGGTGGGTTTTGTGGTGTAGTTTCTGAAGGAAGACTGGATTTTCTAGTGTATTTTGTGGTAAAGTTTTCTGAAGGAGGACTGGATTTTCTATTGCGGAGGACCATAGTAAATAGGACCAAATATGTTCAGTAAAAATACGTAAATATATAGGTTTTTATGTATACGATAGGTCCTGTTAACTATGTACCCCCGTAATAGTGGATTTTGTGGTTTTGTGATGAGAGTTTTCTGAAGGAGGACCGGATTTTCATTGGATTCGTGATATATTTCTTCTGAGATATTTTCTGGTAAACTTCTGATAGATAACTTGACATGTTTCCAACGTGGCAGGGACTCTGTTGAAATTCGGATTTTTGGAGATACTCCGTTGAGAGATGTGACGCTTTGGCTTGACGATTCCGATCAAGAGGACTATTGGTTGTGATTCGGATATCGACATGCATTTATCGTAGACTGCTGAGGAGTTCTACATGGATGATGGCTTTTATGATGTGGCCAAGAGGGTCCGTCGGCGTTAGTGGTGGGAATTATATTTCCCCGCTTTGTTATGAGGCTTAGATTGGGTAGTAGGCGATTGGTTAACCTTTTACCTTTAGCTCAACGGACTAAGACCTTAACAAATGGCGACGACGGCAGAACATGGGTCGTTGGTCGTGAGTTCAAATCTCACGTCCACCATGAAATCGGTTTTTAAGGAAAAAAGTGAATTTCCTCATGTCGAGAACTTGAAAAAATACTTCTGGATCCCCAGAAATTGGAACCACGTGTTGATGTCACGCGTCGACCCGTATATCCGGTCCGTTCCAGGGGGGGAGAGTGTTATAAGGCTTAGATTGGGTAGGCGATTGGATAGCCTTTTACTTTTAGCCCAATGGACTAAGACCTTAACAGCTTTGTGTGCTGGTACGATGTCGTGGGAGCATCTATCATTGTCTTTTGTTCTAAATAATATACATCTGTGTGTTTGCCTCTCGATCGTACCCGCCCGAGCCTGAGGCCCTTCCAATAGTTCAGGTGGAGTTATCGCATGCGCAGGTACCTGCGTGTGCTGGTTCTCGAGGACGCAGAAATGTGTCGCGCTTTTGACCACCGAGGCAGAATATATGGCCATGGTAGACACAATCAAGGAGGTGATTTTCATGCAGTATGTGTGTAGTTTTATTTGTCAGGGCTTTGGTTCACCGTCTATCAGGGTTTTCGAGGATAACAAGAAGGCGATTCAGTGGACGAATCCGGTGTGCACCTCAAACTCGAAGCACGTTGATGTAAGGCACCATTTTCTGAGAGAGCTTATACTGCGGGGAGAGTTCTAACATTGTCCACATAGAGTCCGGGCAGCAACGTGCAGACTTGCTCACAAAGCTACTCTGCACATCGGATTTCCGTTACCACCGGAATTTTCTGATGAATTTGTGGTATTTTCTGATGGAATTTTGTTATATAGTTTTCTGAAGGAGGACTGGTGGATTTTGTTATATAGTTTTCTTAAAGAGGACTGGATTTTCTGGTGGAACTTTGTGATACAGTTTTCCGAAGGAGGACTGGATTTTCTGGTGGGATTTTGTGATAGAGTTTTCTGAACGAGGATTGGCTTTTCTGGTGGAATTTCGTGATATAGGTTTCTGAACGGGGCCTGGATTTTGTGGCGGAACTGTTTATACTAGTTTGGTGGAAGTTGTTACATAGTTTTCTGAACGAGGACTGGATTTTTGTGTATTTTGTGATATAGTTTCCACCATGGGGAGTGGAGATTTCTGTGAATTTGTTATATACTTTTCTGGGGTATTTTCTAGTAAATTTCTGATCAATGATTGGCATGTTTCCAACAGTAAAGGAACTCTGTGTTTCAGCACGTATTTCTGGAGTTACCTCGATGAGAGACGTGACGCGGTGTCTTGACGATTCCGATCAGGAGGACTATTGACTGTGATTCGGAGATCGACATGGATCTATCGTAGACTAATGAGGAGTTATATATGGATGATGGCTTTCATGATGTGACGAAGAGGATGCGTCGGAATGAGTCGTGGGAATTATGTTTCCCCGCTTTGTGTGCTGGTGCGCTGTCGTGGAAGCATATATCGCTGTACTAAATAACATACATCCGTGTGTGTGTTTCCTGTGAGCTGCGTGAGCTCCTCTCGATCGTTCTTGACTGATACCTGTCCGAGCCTAAGGCCCTTCCGATACCAATATGTGTCCATCACGGATCTTGTGGCTGCCACAATATAGCGTCTGCCTAATGGACCATATTTCCTCCGCGTTAGGGGCTCTCTGCCTGTTTTATCTGTGAGAGGACAATGTCTGCCTGACGGATCATCACAGATCTCTTGTCCTTTCTCCTCGCCGGGAGACGTTAGCCCACTGTAGAAATATTTTGGTTCAGATCCTACCTGCCTGATGAAGCATCACGGGTCTCTAGTTTTTTCTCTCAGTGAGGGAATGTCCGCCTGGTTTTCCTTCGCGGAAATTTTGCCGAGGAAATTCCGCCTCCCTCGTGGATCAGCAGGTAACTTCTGCCTTTTTTCTCTGCATGTGTTATTCTGCCTGCTTTGTTTGATCGTCTGGTTGCAAGTAGTTATGCTAGTCTTCACATGTATTGAATCGCACTGCGTGGCTCGATTGCTATGTGTGTGAGCACAGTCGATGAATATGTGTGTACTGGTGCGACTGCAACCTGAAAAGCCATAAGTATATGCCCCGCTACATATAACTGTCGGCTGTGGGCCACGAATGCCTTCTTCGTCATAAAATCTTGCGGTCCCACCGACCCAGGGTGGGGAGCGGCGAATAGGTTTCCCGTATTGCGTGCGTCCGCGAACGCCCTCGGTGGTACTTCCTCAACTCCTTCCCTTGTCGGCCCCGTCGAAAGACTAAACCTGCATCCGTGGCTGCCACTAAGCGCGCGACAGCTATCAGCGGCTTCGGCGGGACGAGGGCAAAGGGGTCTGGCAAGGGGAGCAGAGCTTCTGGCCGCTGGTGTACGTGCAGTCGCCGGGGCCCAGATCCACGCGGGCGGGAGACCTGAGGATTGAGGAGTGGGGGGACACGTTTGGATGCCGTCGGGAACAGTCATACATAGAGTGGGCTTTCTGACAGCTAGCACATAGGCCGGTAGGCGTATTCCGATCTGACATAAAACGAACAAAAGCCCACGGGTTGGGCGACGAACCTGCGGCTGAATTTCACGGGAGCGTCTAGGTTGTGCGGTCATCGATCTCCTCTTGGTCGTGCCCGCCTTGCCAACGGTCTTCTGTTGCCTTGCCACGAGGGCGTATGCCATCTATCCATTGAGGTTATAAGGGTGAGTCTGCCAGGAAGGATAGTTTCTCTAGCTGCGATGGTCGTTCGTACTGCCCAACCCGCTGACGGGCGTCACGAATGAATGCCCCTGCCGGAGCGTTTTGGCACTGTCCTGAAACTCGCCGGGGAAGCCCTTGGGACCCGCTTTGATCGCGTTCGTGATGCTTTCGTCGATGTAGGCCTTGGTCCTGTGCAGTTGAGTTGAAGTATTAAGAATCCGCCCGGTATGGCAGGCGCTGCAAGACCGCACGAACCTTTTCAACAGCCCCTCTCTCCTAGAATTAAGAATTTGGACGGAATCTCCGTTCCGTAGCCCATGACGATCTGCAAGACCTCGATGAACGTGGCGAAACGCTTCGCCGGGTGTCGTGGAAACTGCGTCCATCCCATGGGTATCGGTGGCTCGAAGGTCCGAATGTTTATGTATATGGGCGTTTGCAGCAAGTTGTCATTTTGGCGTTGAAGTGGACCACCTTGCGTACCAAGCTCGCGAGAGTTTCCACCATGAGGGTCAAGGTGATTGAGTGCCCACCCCGCAACTGGAAGAACAACGCTCTATTCTTCTCGCTCCAAAGCTTTGGCCCCCGCGTTGCCGCGTCCATGGCAATGATATTTTCAATTCGTTCGAGAAGGTGACGCTGCAACCGATAGGTCAAAAATGACCTGGCGCGAAACGTCCGGTACCAGTTGAGCACCGACTTACGCTGGCCAATACTGGAAGGGAGAGAGCTGAACTATTGTAGCTGTGGTTGGTATTATTGGCCTAAGTGAACGTGCTGCAGATGTAACTGCGGGTGGTGCGGGTGCGGCTGTGCCAGTGATTGGTGTGGCAGCTGATGTCGTGCCTAATGCTACTGTTGTTTGCTGCTGCTGCTGTTGCTGGTGCTGGTGTTGATGCTGCTAATGCCGCTAATGCTGCTGCTCCACAGTGGACGCCAGGCGGGCCCCTTGGTCCTGGACTCGCTGCAGTAGTATGATAGTAGTGTTGATAGTTGACGTAATACTGTACGTCGTAGGCCACGTTCGTCGGTCGCGCTGTCGGCTCGGTCGATCGCACCTTCGGTAGGTCGATCGACGCGTGCGTTCGTTGCTCTTGCACAAATACATGTATAGTGTACACATCAAAGCATGCGACGTTGTTCAATTTCGAGCCGTCTCGATTATCGCCGTCCTGATGTGTGTACATTATTTTACTTTTCTCATGGTGCGTCATGGTATTCTCCATAGGTTGCCACGGCGTGCCATTGCACAGTCATGGTATTCCGATGGGTTGCCATGGCAGCGTGTCGATTGTGTGCTTGATCGAGTGTCCACAGCTCCGCTTCACGGATAAAAACGCTCTGATTTGAGGACTAATCAACACATTGTCATGGAAGTTGCTATGGCATTACCATCGCACGTCATTGCACTTCATGGACTCCCATGAAGTATTATGGTGCTTCGTGACAATGGCACGGGGGGTGCCAATGAAATCCATGGGAACGCCATGGGGTTTCACGGCCCGTTATTGCATGGCATGTCATGAAAACACACAATGGCATTGCCATGGTATTGGCCCATGGCAATTCCATGGTACCATGGAACGGCACATGGATCCATGGAAATTCCATGGTAAATCCATGATAATGCCATGGCTTTACGATGGCGTACGCTGTCCATACCATACTCCACCACGGTTTGTACCAATAATCCGGCCCACTGCCGTCCGCTCTGCTTGAGACAATACAGTGATAAGATTAGGCGGATGATTTTTACTGACATGTCACCACACCCACCGGGCAGTTTCATATATATATATATCGGCGTCGAGTTTCGCGCGAACTAAAGCTTGTGCGACGTCTAGGTGAAAAATATTTAAACTATGTTCACTGGCAACAGCCGCCAGAATTGAACTGACGCTGACGAGGGAGTTAGTGCAAACGTTCGAAAATAATCTACATCCTGCACCTGGCTAAAACCCTTAGCCACAAGTCTGACCTTTGTCTTTGCTATAAGGCCATCCTTGCTCGTCTTGTAGGTAAAGACCCACTTCGCACCTACAGGTTTCCACCCGTGTGGCGGTGTCGCGGCTTCGCACGTACCGGTCGTTTTGTGACCTTCCAACTCAAGTCTCATGGCCTCGTCCCACGCCACTCTGTATTGCGAACGCTATACGTCTGCTACGGACTGCGGGGGCGGTTCTACGTCTTCCGGGAAACCACTCAGCATGCGCACGCTCAACTCCTTCTATTCTCCACACCAAGTCCTCAGGCCATCAAGGCCACTGCGCCCTCCGTCGTCCACGATGTACGCTTCAGGATACTCCCAGGCTTCGTCCACCACTCGTACGATGCCTCAAGCAGCGCGTCTGCGACTTCATCGTTCATCCTTACCTGGTGCACAGTAGGTTAACGTTCCAGGCGTTGGCTCTGACCCCGGGCCCGGCCCCGTATTGTCGGGGACAGCAGTCGTCCCCAGCTGGTGAGCTCGTGTGCTAACCTCCTCGACAGGACCGCGGGAGGATCTTCACCGTTGCCTTGGTCGGTGTCGGAGGCTGATACTGCACCTGGGTCGCTTTCGGCCCTCCCTGTCGGGATTGAGGAGGCGTCCACGGCGCCCCCTTTGATACGAATCCATTGCCTGGGCTATTTCTGCGGCCGAGGAGGCGCCCACGGCACCCCCTCGAGACGAACCCATCGTCTCGGGTGTTTCGGCTCTCCCTATCGGGGCCGAGGAGGCGACAACCGCATCCCCTCGAGACGAATCCATCGTCTCGGCTGTCCCGTCGCCGGCCTCGCCGGTGGCAAGTGCCTGCTGTGCGCGCTCCTGCAGAACCGTGTCCAGATCAAAACCTCACGTCACGTCGAGGTCGTTCAAGTGAGCCATACCGTCGTCCAGTTCATCCGCACCCCCCACCACCTCGATTCGACGTGCTCACATCGTCTGCCTCGGACCCCCCTCTTCCGTAGACAGGAGTCATTCGCCTGGGCAGGTACAGGCGGTGCAGGCAAAACTCGTTGCCAGGTGATATTTCGCGTGAATAGCATTGTGCATTGCCTCATCAGTACTATTACTGAGTCTCGGGGTAGTTTGATGCAGGGCCAAGGTGGAAACACCCCTGTGCTTCCGCCTGTGACTTGTGTCCCTCTTCACCCTGCAGTAGCCAGACTTGAGGAAAGGTTGCAGTACTACCGGGGGGGAGCTATCATGCCACACCTTATGCGGCGACTTGCTTTCTGGGTGAGCTGTCATTGCTATGCGGTTCAAGGCGTCACACCCAGTGGGACGCTTCCGCCTACAACGACGCAGTGGCCGGGAGTCGCGCGCTGGGAAAAGGCTCAGGAGCCTGGATTCGGCCCGCCATTGCGGCTGTCCCAATCAAACCTAGCGCGCGCTCTGCTACTCCATTGACTTGGGGACTGTCAGCCGTCGTGAATTCATGCCTGGCCCCTCGTGATCCACACAGTTCTCCAAACTTCTCTCCGCGGAATTCATCACCCCCATCAGATCGGACGATTACCACCTTAGAAGGGACGCCGTCTGCACGAGAATCCGCGAGGAGCTGCTCGAACAATCCGCGGCGTCCGACTTGTGGCGCATAAGGTACACCCACGTCTACTGTGAAAAATCGTAGCGCACGATGAGAGTATACCGCCTACTCCCGAGAGACTCTACCGCCTTAGGTCTACTCAATCTATAAGACAACTCCCTGCTCGTGTGTGCGTGGACTGCTTGATGCTCTTAAGAAGACTCTTCGCCATGGAACACCCCCTGCACTCCAGCAGCTCTCCCTCGAGGGCGACTCCTCGCTGTTTCGCGGTTTTGCGGAGTAGGACCTCGTGGGAGTGTCCACCAGCGCAATGGAAGTTATGGATGTCCATCGCAGACTTGTCGGATAGTTGCCCTGGGGCGAGTACAGCACGGGCATTTTCGCTACTACTGCGGTCGGCCCGGTAGCCGTAAGGGCTGAAAAGGATCCCACTCAACGGAAATACGATCGAACGCTCTGCCTTGAGTCCGACTACAATCCCCGTGGGGCGCCCTTCGAAAACGGGGATGTTTTTGACGAAAATGAGGAGGGAAAATTGGTGGTAGCGGAGATCCGGCACGTGCGCAACGTTCGTTGTCAGCACTTGCACGAGACCGTTTCCGGGTCGAAAGGCAACGTTCATGTCACCGTAACCTTCGATCGATTGAGTGGATCCATCAGCGATTCGCAGTTTGAGGTTGCATTCTCGATAATTGAGCGTGCGGTCTGCTGAGGGCGTCATGTGTGTAGACGCACCACGATCGCATGCTTCGTCTCCGAGCTGCCAAGCCGACTCCCCTTCCTCCGAACCATCGCTGCACTCGCCTGTCTCTTCGGCCTTGAAAGCTGAGGGCTGGACCGTACCTTCTTGTTGGCCATCGCCCCTTACCTCAACCTCGCTCGCGACCGCCATAGCAGCTTCTTCTTTCGAAGAGGGGCAAACATCAGCAGCGTGCCCCCGTGCATTGCATCGACTGCAACGATATTCCACGGACGTGGGGCAGGCATCCGCAGAGTGTCCCCGTCCTTGGCATCGGCTGCATAGCTTCGCCGTGCAGTCGCTCCTCCAATGGCGCTTCTTGCCATACCTATGGGACTTGCCCACTGAGGTACTTCCGCTGATGACTTTGGCGCTGCTGCCATCACCACCAGCAGCCGCCGCCGAGCCACCATCGCCCTCCTCTACTGCCTCGCTCGTGCTGTCCCCGACGTCCGCCTCTGTATTTGCCACTGTCTTCACCTTTCCCGTGGCCACCACCGCCGCCGTCACCACCGGCGTACATAGCATGACCTGGGTGGCAAGCGTTTGACCCCTTTTTCCTGCTTCCAGAAATTCGGTGATGTCGTTCTCGAACAGCCTTGGTGATGTAATCGCTGCCGATGCTGTTACGAGATGCGAGGTTCCGTGCCTCCACCTCGTTTTCGGCAAGCCATGCGTCAATGAAGATGGTGCATAGCATGTGGTCGTCCAGTGACAGCCCTGCTGTACGCATCTCCGCGAACGGGTTGCTCCCCGACTCTAGCTTAAACCTATTAGGGAGTCGAGAGAGGTCGGATTCGGCCCCCGTCGTTTGAAGGCCGTACCACGCAAGGAGAGCGTCCCACACCTGCCTCGGCGAGGTACACCTGTGCAGTATACTCTTACCACTCTTGCCCTTGTGAGTCGTCGAGAGGAATTTCCACGCCATTGCCTGCATGTGCACACTTTCGCAGCTAAACCCTCTAGCGACAAGTATCGATTTTTCTGTGTCCAATTCCCCTACGGAAAATGTACTGCGGTGGATCCGACACGAAGGGAGACGAGAAACCAACTTCTTTGGTGAAATACCGAGCGTCTCTTGTCCAGGAGTCGAACTCAGGTTTCAGCCCACTAAACGATGGTACAGCAGTGTGCTTGAACGCAAAAGGGCGCGAAAGAGGCAGATCAAATCCACCACCAAACTCATCGCCAGGGTATACATCGCATTCTCCAGCCCACCCTGGCTGGTCTGACTGATCCCTCGGTAAGCCAACCTCGGCAGGCAACGTAGTTCCTCCGCGTCCCGCTGCTCCCAAATTCCGCGAGGCGCCCTATCGCACATTTGTCTCTCGTCCTGCCGCGATGTGCCGTGTATGCCTACGGCAGCACCAGGGGTCTCTCTCACAGCAGTGGCTTCTGTCCCCCGCGGGATCTGCCGAACAGCAGCGTTGCTCTCAGCGCTGCCGGACTTCGATTGGCCGTTGTTCCTCTTGTCCCTCATGACGCTCATCATCGACGCCTGACGGGGCTCCAACGCCAACTTGACCTCGCGTCTCAGCTCTTGAACTTCACCCGAAGAGTCGTGCTCTTCTTGAGCCGACCCCTTTAAAAACATCTTTGACTTCTGGTACCAGACCTCAAACGTTCAAGTTACTATTATTAATGTGTTCGTAGAGTCCAAGCCTGGATGCCCTGACCACCACGCGGTCTGATGAAATATTTTATAGTCGTTGCATTAGAGGACAGAGGAGGAGAGAGAGAGCGGAGCGGAGTGCTCGAACTGTCGTCATGAGCACACCGAAAAAATCATGATAACGATTGCGAAGATATACGCAACCCTCTACAACTTGTAACCGTCGCTGCTGGAACGATCTTACCGAACACCAGAGACCCGAGGACTGGGGACGCTTGGGTGCTAGAGTGGCCATAATGAACAGGCATCATTGTGTTCAATCCCGGTGCCATGGTCTATTGTTACAGCAGGGTACAGCTCTCAGACCGTAAAAAGGACCTGCGTTCGTTAGATCTCTGAGGCCGGCTCTGTACCCGAGACCGAAGGCGTTCCCACACCGGGGATCCTCCCTGCCCCTATAATATCCGCCCAGAGGATGCTAACCAAAGCTTGCCCTCTGCCTATCGAATAGACCCGACGCGTGACCCTGATCAGGACAGTGGTCTCGCGCCGTATTATCCTCCCCATAGCGCTGGTCACGACAGTCACAGCGCTATGAACCTCCCTCCCTGGCGCCACCCGCTGTAAACACCCCCCCTGCCCGACACATAACCATTGTCGGCACAAAGCCGGCGCCCCGGTGCTAGCCCGGCGACAGCGTGTGCGCTTTCCTTCTCGGACACCCCTCCAGACCGGCGCATATGAGCGACGGTGCCCAGCGGGTATTACGATCATGGACCGCTGCAGCGCCTGCGCCTTCCACCTCCGCTCCTCGCCGTCGGCTCGATGTTGCAGCTCCTCTCCTTCCCTTAGTGCTGCCCTCAGACGGTGGTAAGAAGAGCGGCGGTCCTGACCTTCGTCTAGACGTTCTTCAGCATTCCTCTTCCATCCATCGCCGTCGGCCCGATGTTGCAGCGCCCTTCCTTTCCGCGGTGTTACCCTTGGACGGTGGTAAGAAGAACGGCGGTCCTGACCTTAGTCCAGATGTTCTTCAGCTTTCCTCCTCCATCCATCGCCGTCGGCCCGATGTTGCAGCGCCCTTCCTTTCCGCGGTGTTGCCCTTGGACGGTGGTAAGAAGAACGGCGGTCCTGACCTTCGTCCAGATATTCTTCATCCTTCCTCCCCCGTCTATCGCCGTCGGCCCAATGTTGCAGCGCCTCTTGTTCCCGTGGTGCTGACCTTGGACGGTGCTGAGAAGGGCGGCGGACCTGACCCTCGTACAGTCTTCACTTGCAACTGCCTGCGCCACATCTGTCTAACACGCTCGGAGCATGTACTCATCTGTGAAAAAAGATGTTTTCTTCCTGGCTTACCTGCATCTGAGGTGGGGGTTCCTCTCGAAGGCCTACGTCTGCACTTTGACAATAACCTACACGTTTAAGCTTTTGGCCAGACATAGATTCCACTGAAATGGGCTGTAGGAAGTTCATGAGTTCTTTCTACTCCGGGCCAAATTATTTTTCGAGTGACTTAGGTCGTTTCAAGGTACTGACGTTCACGCCACATCGACTTGCTGGCACTAGCCAAGGTAAATGTTTGATTCCGACTAAGTAAGTGTTTGAAGCTACTGGCGTTTGCGCCACCTTTATTCGAGTGACCTAGGTCGTTTCAAGGTACTCCACATCGACTTACTAGCGCTAGCCAAGGTAAATATTTGATTCCGAGTTAAAAAAGTGTTTGAAGGTATTGACGTTTACGCCACCCCCCCGGCACAGATACTGTCCACTCGTGCAACATGTTCGTGCTAAAATCAATCACGCGTCTTAAAACGGTATTCGTCCAGACCTACTTCCAAATCGTACCCCTCGTGTAACGCTTTTTGTGGAAGTAGTTGCAGCAAGGTGGAGACAAACACCCCCCCAGAACAGAAACTGCCTACCACCTACACGCATTCCAATCACACCTGTCGATTCGTTCCTTCAACCCTCGACCACTATGCTTGGAGCGACAAATAGTATCCTGTTAGGTTGCACGCTGTCACTACTGATATTGTGCCATCGTTGCGATCAAAGATAGTCACGTGGAGAGCAGCAGTATGATCCCAACATGTTTCTCGGTATTAGGTGCCATACAGTTTAGTGTCTCTTCAAGCATTCCTGTCTCATCAGGCGGATCATCCGCTACTCAGATACGGACAAATAAAACAGGGATGCGTGGTACGCTCAACACCTACACGTTCGCGTTCGCAAACTCGGGCGCCGTTAGCGTTTTGTTTTTGGCATTCAGGGAACCTCTCGTTTGGGCATTGGACATGTGGCCTTTAGAACTGCCCTTCCATTGCGCGGACGAAACACTTGGAATTAGGGTCAAACTTCGGTACATGTACAGCAACAGTAGTGCAGTACTCAGAAGACTAAGATGCCCAGTCGACATTGGGAACCGTGTCAGATACTTAAAACAGCGCGAAAATCGATTGACTGTCTGTTCACCGCGCTAGTGAGTAAGGCGGTCAATGAGTATACGTGTCCTGGGAATGGTTTTTACTATCGGAGAAGGCCAGGTTTTTTCTGCTCAGTTTGGCTTGAATAGTGCATCTCGAATCCACCGCTTAGGATGCATGCATCAGTTCTGGGAGAGCAGTCGCAATTCCTGCAGGCAAAGCACTCATGATAGGAGCCGACGATCCGGGGTCCTTTCGGCACGATGTCCAAAGTTCTTGCCCGCTCTTATGCTCTATGCTGGGCGTACATGTAATAGCATGGACACGTTCATGGTGTTATTCATTTGCAATTGATGCGGGATGTACATGCCATATCGGACAGGTCGTTAATACCGTTTCTCTCACCTACCGGTTCGGCACTGTTTCGTACTTGTTAGTTTTCTCCAGTCGCGACGCATTTTAGTTTTTACAGCCTGTTTAGTGACCACGGGCGGGATTTCAGGACTTCGAGCTATTGTTATAGTGTCAGAACATGCGTACTACATTATACAATACCTGGTAGTATGTATTAAACCACCCCACACTCTCGGAGTTTAAAGCGTTTACCTGCTGGCCAGATTCGTTCTCGGACAACCCAATCTTCAGATGATACTTACGGAAGGTGTGGACCCAACCACAGGCAGTGTATTCTTCAAACCAAACCGATCTTGAAACCCCTCTACGCCCACCGACCATGCAGTGTTTCTTCGTACGCGTTTGCTGATTTTTCACACCAGCTACGTTATATTTGTTTTCGTACGTAGTTATGTATGTACGATACAGATATATCATTGATTTCCATCCCATTTGTTATCTTCGCCCTTTTTTCTCTATCCCTCCTACGTTTAGACATCCGGTGTCACACAGCAAGCTCTTTATTCCTCTCACCGATGTGGTCTGTGCCTTGGGTTTTATTGCGGAAATACTTCAGTTCTTCGTTGCGCCTACACTCGTTAGGCGATCTCAGCAGTTGATTCCACACCTTTTTTTTTTGTGTATATTGTGTGAATCCCCGCCTCATCCATCTTGAGATTCGAGCTCCATCGTTCAACGCTAAAAACAGAAGCGATACTCTAGACCACGCGGGCCTTTAGATGAAAAGAATAGGCCAACCATATCAAAACCAACGAAACTCTTTCAGGGCACGACCCAGATCGGGTATGTATACGTATATAGAAGGTCGAACCCTAATAATTACCATGGTATAATCTTTGTGTTTCTGTGCGGACATTAGTAACGTAATCTACAGCAGATAATAATGCTTCAATCGAATTTTTGGCCATGGACGGAGAAGTACAACATTATTAGTATCTTACGAAGCTCATGCACAGCAGTAATTATCTCATTGCTCACATCCTCGCCGTAGTGGACAGAATTTCGGGGTACTGCCAAGAGTAAACTGAGGCTGTGTGATACCGCTCGGTATGCTGAAGATACTGCTGTATATTATAGAATATGAATGAAGGCAACATACTTTGCAGTCAGCATGAATAATGTGCGATCGTACGGATGTAAAAACCTTTTTATAATATTACGCAGCTTGCAAAGTTGAGTATCAACTATTTAATCAGTCGAACTCACAGCTGACGTATTTCAAAATTTATAAAATACTACTGGATGTAGAATGTATGGAGACCCCACGGATATGAGTCGTAGGGGTACGTACTTCCCTTATGTGTGTGCCATACCGTTCTATACACCCAACTACATCAGTCCAACCCAGTGTCCGTTCTATTATTATTTGCAGACAACGCAATGAGTAAAGCAAGAAAGCAAGGGAAATGCCAGCGTACCGGTGAATACCGGGTAAAGCAAGTGAATTGCCAACGTACCGGGTACGAGAATACCGTAACGGGTAGAACAAGTGAAATGCCAACGTACCGGGTACGAGAAGACCACAACACCAGCTATGTTGTGAACATATGAGTCGTTGTATAGTTCTCAGTTTCAACGTAGCTTTCATGCGAATAAAAACCTGATGGCTGTACTGGACAGCTGACCGGTTTCACTGCAGTACTTCATGCCGGGAGGCAGCAGTGTTGATACTTTGCTGCGGCCGCAGTATGGGACACTATTTTAGGGCCCAGGATCGAGGGAGATCTTGCCGTACGACCTATAGTATCATCAACTGTTACAGTTAATTTCTTTATAGTATGAATACCATATAGAACGGCTTCACAACAGTACTTTATGCCAAGAGGCAGTGGTGTTGTTCACCATGTTACAGCAGGGTACAGCTCTCAGACCGTAAAAAGGACCTGCTTTCGTTAGATCTCTGAGGCCGGCTCACCTGTTGTTTGGGAGTTCGAGGAAGTGCCTTCAAGCAGTAATGATCGGGTCATGCAGAACGTGGATCAATGCAATGCGATAGATGCAAGCAGTCAGCGTGAACACTCAACGAAGCACCACAGACACGATGACGGGCACGACGGGCACGGCAGGGCCCAAGGGGCTGGGGGTCGATAGGACAGGTATCACAGATCACTTGGCTTTGACTTTCTTTCTTCACTCTTGGTGGTGTTTTGCTGCGGTAGTAAGGGACAACTGTCGTAAGGCCCAAGGATCGAGGGAGATCTTGCCGTACGACCAATAGTATTACCCATATATTTATATACATCCTCCAGGTTGTTTGTTGTCTTGAGTTTTTAGACCAACGTCTTCTACCCAGCTTCACTCTGTTCATCCAGCTTCAAGTATGCCCCGTGTGAATATGGTGTATGTGTGTGTTTTTCACATTAAACCGTTCTTCTACTGGGCTTGCTGGATGTCGACGAGTAGAAGAACGGTTTAATGTGAAGAACACACACACACACACACTCGTCGACATCCAGCAATAGTGTCCGTGCTGATTCTTCACCCTAGATATATACATAAGGGTGTTGTGTAGTGCATCCAGCAGATACTGCTGTGTAGGTACTGTTTCAACGAGTCAACATGATAACTCGTCAAGATAGGAAGAGAGATAGGCTCAAGGGTCCCTCGGGATCTTGCCATATAATTTTAGTATCATGGATATATTGTATACGTCCTCTATGTACGTTTGTGCAAAAAGCAGATGTACTGCGAGCCAAAGGGTCCCTCCGGATCTAGCCGTACAGCAGTTTTAGTATTATGGACATATTGTATACGTCCTCTATGTACGTACGTGTCAAAAGCGTGCTGCCAGCCACCTGCGAGCCAAAGGGTCCTTCGGGATCTTGCCGTACAGTTTTTGTATTATGGGTATATTGTATACGTCCTTTATGTACGTATGTATGTGTAAAAAGCATACTGCGAGCCACCCCCCCTGTACGCTTGTGGTTCAGTATTCACCAACCCCGGATATCGATAAATCAACCTTGTTCTGGAAATAAATAAACAAAAACTGCAGGTACAGCGTACAGCAGCAGTATGGTTCCTGTATTTTCTTCCAAATTACATGCACTTAGACTGATATTAATACCAATAGTGCACGGCAGTGCAGGTCGTCAGCAATATTCTTTTAATCTTTTTGAGCATCGTGCGTAGTGTTTAGACTACTGATAGCATTGTAGAGACGGAGATACGGCTCTTCTGTGTAATTCCGAGTTGAGTCGCCTTTGCTCCGGGCGGCGGTAGGCAAGGTTTCGTGGCATGGTAGGCTCATCAGTAACTACGTCCAGCTTCACACTTAGAACCATCTATGGGAGGCGCTCATCCCGCAATGATATTCAAAAGTACTCCCTACTACTGCTATTTCGATACCAGCAGCGAGATATTCTTCAACACCAGTACATGTGATATGTGACAACGAAAATACTGACGGTTGATCAGGTTGGGCTGACTAATTGAGTCGTACATATGTTGACAGCCCACAGCAATACTTTCCATGGTAGTCTAAATGAATACAGCACATCAATCAATTTACTACTCGGATTCCATGCCTTTCCGAACGCACCGGGCAGCTCGTCACTGGTATGCGCTATGTCATGCTTGCTACCGGTATCTCATTGTGTCCATGTCCCTGGTCTTACATCGGTGGTCCCGCATATTACGGCATGCGCTGCGTGAGTTTTCTAGCTTTGGTGCGTGACTTGAAGTCTAAGTCAATCAGGGCGACACAGCAGCCTATACCCCCCCCCGATTTTTTTTTTTTTTTTTTGCGCTCGAGGAAAAACGTACAGCAAGAATAATACGTATAGCATTTTCGACTGTGGATACGACATCAGAAAAAGAGAAGGATCACCACAGTTGTGTTTCACCCGCTCCATACCTGTTGCCCTGGTAATACTCAGGTTGGGCTGCATCTATATATCTAGCCCGAGCCCTCTGGGCACAGCAAGCCACACCTTCCTCCGTTGTGTGCAAGCTCATCATCGTCAAGCTGAAACTATGTCACCCCGTGTGACCCGTGCCCCCCGAGGGCTTGCGTAGCCGATCTTCATCTGCTCCAGTTTTTTTTGGTCATTTCCTCTTGTAATTGGCTTTCAGTCCTCCAGGTGTTGTACCTGATACTCGAGCGCAACGCTCGGTTGGTATACAACACAGAAAATGGTACGACCGGAGACATCGAAGAGGGTCAAACGTGCATCGGACTTTCCATTTGGTGTGCATAATACGACGATTGGTCTACTACTACTGATGTAGTCTACAAACATCGCGGCAAGAATACTAGTGACCAAAGTATACGTAGTTTTCTCGAAAGTTCTATGTTTGCCAGCCGACAATGCACGGTGTTGTCCAGGTGTTCATGGTTCTATAGGGTTACGTACGCCCAAACGGCGTAAGGCTCAACGTTGATAGTTTCCGGTATCACCTAACCAGGCAAACGGTACACGAGAGTATGCGTGCATTAGTACGTACGGCACCTTTGACTTGTATCGATACCTGTCGATTGCGTTCGGTTTTGAAGACAATAAGTGGTCAATAGCATGCAGTGATTTATTAACGAACATGCATGTGTGTGCGATCATGAACAACGAGCGAACAGACGAGCACGAGCAACAGGAAACGGAGCACGAGCAACGAGTATGCCTGCATGCACTGACCAGATAAGTATCTTCAAAGCCTCACGAAACAAACAAGCAGAGCACCATTGGCAGCGTGAATACATAACAGTATATTGCACGTATCACCATCATACAAGGCAGGCAACAACGAAAACATGTGGATGTATGCATATACCAAGTAACTGGTATGCAAATAAAGTATTATGCAAGATCAAACGTGGGATTATACAAAGAACACGATGACATTATTTCACACGTTTGCAAACGCTCCGATCTCTTGCAAACGTTTTGCGAACACTCCGATCTCCTGCAATGCACTTCGATCAGCCTGGGTTCATCATGTTACAGCAGGGTACAGCTCTCAGACCGTAAAAAGGACCTGCGTTCGTTAGATCTCTGAGGCCGGCTCTGTACCCGAGACCGAAGGCGTTCCCACACCGGGGATCCTCCCTGCCCCTATAAGATCCGCCCAGAGGATGCTAACCAAAGCTTGCCCTCTGCCTATCGAATAGACCCGACGCGTGACCCTGATCAGGACAGTGGTCTCGCGCCGTATTATCCTCCCCATAGCGCTGGTCACGACAGTCACAGCGCTATGAACCTCCCTCCCTGGCACCACCGGCTGTAACACTATACCGCAGCAAGTACCACGATCTCGCCGTATAATTGTCATGGTGTAGCCATGATGTTTTGCGATGGCAATGCCATGGTAATGTCATGCCACGGTAATGTCATGCCATGTTAATCCCCTATGGTGGCCGATGGCAATGCCACGGCATGCCATGAAAAGGTCAACCCATGTAAATGTTTGCCGGTCTCGTCGTATTGTAGTTACGTACCAGGTACATCTCACGGAGGGAGTTACTCAGCATATATTTATCATGCCGAGTAACTCGCAGAATCTCTCATTTGCTCTCCGTCAGAAGGTAAGAACGCATGCATGCCCGCGCGAGCTACCGTGTAATACGGATGATAGCACATCCGCCTTGAATAACTGTTACAGCGGACCTCAAAAAAGGGACTGGTAGCCCTGGGGGAGTATCCGCGAACGACACGTTGTAAGTAGGGAAAAGCCAACTGAACTAATACATGAGTGCCATCCGTGCTTAGTGCAATTGCTGCTAGCATTCCGTGGACCGCAGTCGTGCTCGAAGAGCATCCCAGATAATCTGACGACCTAACCTTAAGCGCACAGCTAGCCACCTTGCTGCTCCACGACCGGGTTGCAGGTATGGATACAGACAGCTCCGGGCTGCTAGTAAGGCGATATATCCGCCCTTGTACCCATCCGTGCGCCTAAATCCGTTTGCGGAATCCCCCGCCCGCCCCCCTCGCCCGGCGAACACTGCGCGTTCGTCAAAACTTCGAACACAGGCAGGAGACGAGACGGCCGCCTAGGCGTCAGAGCCCGGCTCCTCTCAGGTTTCGGAGAACTCGCCACCGCCGGTGAAGGGAAATCTCCGAATACCTGACCCCGTCGAGCGCAGTCTTTCAGCGGGGGGGGAGGGGTGGGCACGCCAAAAGAAACCACTGGCGACAACGGTGATAAGCGTGCCCTTCAGGCGCTACAAGACGTGCCTCACTTGGTCAGGATCCAGGCGGCGTACCCCTTCCTGAGCAAAGTCAGGCGAGCACTATGTAGTCAAGGAGAAGTCGCCGAGCAGAACGAGTTGACAGATACAGATACCAACAGATACCTTCTAGACGACCAGACTCTCCTGTGGCTTAAGTTTGAACAGAACGGAGCACTGGTAAGGCGAGCAGCTGTACGAGCCATATCGAGTTGCCTTGTAGCAGACATTTCTTGCTATAGTACACTGCCAACACGGTCAACCCGGAATCGCAAGAACCCTCTCGTTGCTAAGGGACCGGTTTCACTGACCAGGCATGTGTAAAGATACACGAGAGTACGTATTATCGCGTGGGTGTAGACGCAAGAAGAGGTCACGTAGTCAACAGGTGGCGATGCTTCCCGCCAGATTCCTAGAGCCATGGTAAGTTCTAGAAGTAGACCTACAGAAATTCCCCAACACGTCGGACGCGGGAAACGAGTACCTACCGCTCGTTGTGGACAGAGCATCTAGATTTCCCTTCGCTTAACCATTACCGTGAAAAGGGCACGGAGTAGATTGTTTGGTCTTAGACCTTGGCCTGACATGTGGGATGCCCTCATGGATTCGCGCTGACGGTGGGGGAGAATTCACAGCGGCAGTAGTGGGACACCTTTGTTGATGGTCAAAATTCCCAATAGAGTTCGGGCCAGCAGACCATCCCTGGGGGCAGTAAAGTGTGAAAAGAGTGGGAACACGGATGCAAGACGTGCTATCCGAACTGTGCAAGGCCTAGCCAACGAGATGGGATGAGTACGTTTCCGCCGCATGTTGAGTCAAACGCACTACGCCCGACCTGGCGCTACCCTCCGCCATGACTCCCTCCCAGCTTCTGTTCGGTCGTAGCCCTCGCACAACCCTCGATATGCTGATCCCACGGATGGATGACACAGAGGCCACAGGCGGCCTCAGCAACTTCATCGAGAACCGCAGGCATAACATGCGGGAGGTAGCGGAAGCACTGCGAAAGATCCACGAAGATAAGGAAGGATCCCGTCAGCGCCGCAATGCCAGGATATCACGGTCGTCCCCAAGCACAAATGTAGCGGAGGGAGACCTGGTCCTGGCACGGGAGAGCGACAGCTCGCTTTTCAGACAAGGTATGGGACCGAAGTTAGTACACGAACAATGGACAGGTCCGTGGACCGTGACCAAGGTCGTGTTTAAGGCGCTGTCATAGAACTGGAGGGGAGAAAAAAAAGCTGGCCCGTACGGTGTCGGTAGCATCACTCAAACCCTTCTACAGGCGCTCATCAGACTCGAGACACGCGATAGGGGACGAATGCGCACAAATAGCATGGCGTGCTGACCTGGGGCTCAATGGAGACTCGGTCGCCGCGGCCCCGATGTATACTCTAATAGACCGCAGGGAGGTGGTGAGTAAAACAGAGATAACCCGTTGGGAACGTAGGGGAAGATGCCTAGACGGGGTCTCCTCGGGCCGAGTCACGGAGGCAGAATCCCTAGACAGTTTTACCCCTTTGCAGCTAGACACCTTCCACGCCCTGTAGAACTTGAACCCCCCCGACGCGGAGAAAACTCAGTCGACCGCCCGCCCGAAGAAGCGTACGCTCCTGAGGAGAAGCCAAGCGCTAACTCTATATGCGATAGGAACTACAGTGGCCGGGTCCCACGCGGTAGGCGATGAGCAGATGGACCGGGTAGGACAGGTTTACGACTTTTGCTCGCCCTACTGGCGCGTTGGGTTCCCGGACAACGACTAGGAAGAACTGACGGTCTCGGAAATGAGGAAGGGGGTAAAGCGAAGGGTTGAGGCAGACAAGTTGAACAAGTCCAAAGAGTAATGCCCCGTTGCCGTGGCAGTAGCCGTTTTACAAACTATACAGCAAGAACAGATATTCAGTTTTGGTTAGAAAGTGGAGTATATAAAGACCTGGTCGGTATCTTGTTCAGTATTTACGGACCAAGGTTTTCCCTCTACGAAGCTCTAGCGTACGCATCGCCCGTCTTGCCGCGTTGTTGGCTTGCGCCACCAAGCTGGGGGGGATGTTACAGCGGTTCGGTGCAACAGGGCATTGCTAAGGTAGCCGTCGAGAGGCCCGATAGACAATGCATTGATGCCGAACGAGGAGGTTTGCCTTGAAAAGGATTGCCAGGGAGGCTGACATGCGGACCAAAGACAGGATCCATGCCGAGCTGTCAGTCGACCTAAACAAAGGGGACGATGATGAGAAATACCCAGGGAAACACGCCTCCAGGAAGTCAAACCTCAGACGGAAGGAGTGCGGATGTACACACAAGTTTTTCCCTGGCCAAGAGCAGTCCAAATACTCTAAGACCCACCTTACAACCTCAACACCTGGCCTGCCGAGAAACGAAGACGAGCACAAAAGCTGGCATGGACCAGCAGTATTACAACCAGCATGTGGGAGCCAACATGGCCACAGGTCAGACCAGTGCAGTAGAGTTGCGGGTTGTGGCGCGAGCAGGCGCAGAATGGGCCCACGAAGGCCGCGAGGGTAAGTGGGACGGAGCACCACCATGGGTGGTAT
Source organism: Macrocystis pyrifera (assembly GCA_031763025.1). Taxonomy (NCBI): domain Eukaryota; class Phaeophyceae; order Laminariales; family Laminariaceae; genus Macrocystis; species Macrocystis pyrifera. The sequence goes on from JASSKH010000013.1 coordinate 13,625,186, forward strand.
CGAGCTGCATGGGTTGGTATTGAGCTGTCTCCTAGCCGGCAAGTGAAGAGCCCTGCGCAGAGAACGCTTTTTGTATCATAACACACACCCCTACAAAAGCACACCCGGGGGAATATTTTTTCTATTGTTTTTTCAATGTCACTTTATCACCGGTGGACACCATCACCCACAACACGCACGCACCGGTATGGATACCGGTATCAGCTTGAATCAAAATTGATTGTGTTTTTTTTTTCTCGCTTTAGATCGGTAACCACCGCAAGCACGGTGCGGTACAGTAGCTTTGTGGCGCAATCACGGAATTAGTCGTTACAAGACAACGCGCACTCCTACCGTACGTAGGTACCGTTATTCGATAACGGTGTTTTTTGTGCATGGTGTGGACTAGAAAGAAAGGTTTCATATCAAAATGCGAGCAGTTAGTTTTTCAGTGGGACAGGGCCTCTGAGGTGCTTCGGATCAGCGAATACGGTAGCGGTACCGGCACGGGTATCCTTTCTCCAGGATCGCAGAAAGACGGGGTTTCTTGCTGCCATCCCCGGGTTACCGGTATGGGCGCGGGCTTTGATATCACCGGCATTGCTTGGGAATGGAAAAAAAAATGATTCACCAAAAACCCTCAAGCATTGTCATCCCCCCGCAGGGCCCTGCTGTTGTTCACACTCGATAGCAATCAAGGATACCGCTACACACACACCCTCGCACCCGCGTCCTCAGCTGCGGGGCACCCGTGCATGGTGCTTACTACCGGGGGTGCGCTAGATAACACGCCCTCCTATAAAAAGCATCCGGCAGGATGATATTTTCAAAGGAAGGTCAAAAAGTTATGATCGGAGTGTGCTTTCATCCGTGTTACAGACCACATACCTGGTAATAGGTAAATCATGAATGGTGCTGTCAACCCAGATGACGGGGCTCTCAGAATAAAGGCAGGCGGCCAAGACCGGCCGGTTCGTTCATGTATATTATAGCGCACCTTGAAGGGAAGATCAAGGGCAAGGTGGAGTGGGCACGGCGCGTGCCCACCCCAACACGGAAAGGGGCCCACTTCGGTCAGCAGGCTGTGTACAGAACTCAAAGCCAATTCCCACACGTATCCTGCAATGCAATGTCCCGCCATATCTCCGTACCAAACCCAGATCTCCGTACCCAATCTCCGAATAATTATTATTGCTGTCACAAGGAGAGTGATGTCATGAGTACATCTTTCACTCTCCCTGCTCGTGCCATCACTTTCCTTTATCTCAATGCAATAACATGAAAAAAACCCATAATATATCCTCCGTACTATACTCCAGATAAAATCATGCCTTCTCAAAACTATAGTCAACAGGCAAGACACTCCACAAAGTACAATAGTCCGTAGACTAGATAATTGTAAACTCAAACTATAGCCTCAGCTAGATCCCCGATCACTTTTTAATACGATTTCAAACTTCTCAGCACAACCTGTCTCTATCATATCGGTCATCCTCAAATCACAAACAACTCAATTCAAATTCAATATAATGTCGCCAAATAACGGGTGATCAATCCATCATCGTTTCCATCAGTCTCAATTTCAAACACAAATCGTTCAATCATCAAACACACCCACAAAGTAACGCCAAGTTATCACACAGAGAAAGTGTCCTGTCCAACACTCCCCTATATGTCTTTCCTTCTTTATGCTCTCTTAATTCCTCCCCATAAAATCCACTATCGAGCACATACTACTGCAGTGTCCTCGACACAAGTTTTCCGCCTCACGAATCCAAGTCAAATATCAAACATATAATTCCTCCCCAAGAATATCATCACATAAAAATAGAACACAAGAAATCCCCAAGACTCTGAAAACCAAACACATTAGGTACGGTGGCACATGCCGCACCAGCAAAAATCAAATCATCACACAATTAAGTCTGAATCCCAAACGATGTGGCACTACTTGCAATTAGATACCACAATTTCAAGATTCTTTATGATCCAAAATATCACCACAATAACACGTTCAATCAGTCTTCAACACATGCAGTCCAAAACAAAAAAAACAACACATAAAACACCATCCCTCACTCCAAATATTCATGACAAAGCCCCTGTGGAATTCAAACGCCTCCCTGTTTAGTGCCTTCGTGAGAAAATCGGTATGTTGATACGCCGACGGCACATAAATCACCTTGATCTCGTCCCTCTCCATCAACTCCCTAAGAAAGTGGTGGCGCACATCAATATGCAAACGACTGCATACTCAACCCCATTGCACTCCCCTTCTCAAACGAAATCCCCAACGAACTCGTTCTCCTCACATATCCCAAAACATCTCGCGCTGCTTCCCAATGCCTCAGCTTCGGGTGGGCACAGTACCTCGCTATCGCGCGCACTGCATTTGCTATGTCTGGCCTCGTCATCGTCGCCAGCCACATCAGCGATCCAATCAGTTCACGAAAAGGCTCACACGCATCCTCCTCATCAACATCAAACTCTCCAAGTCTCACTCCAACTCCAATACCAAGCGGCACACTATTTCCCGACTCAATATTATACTCCTCCGCTAGCTCCAACGCGAAGTTCTCCTGAGAAATAGTCAAACGCCCCGACTCCCAATCTCTCTCACAAACACAACCCGAATACCAGCTGAGCGGGCCCAAGTCTTTAACAGGCACCATCTCCCCCAGATTCCTGCAAAACTGTTCATATATCTCCTTCTATTTCATGAGAAATCAACGCAATCATAGAAAATATCACAGCAGTAGCCATACTCATCGAAAATAAAAATTAAGCCAAGAAATTAAATGCCAGAGATCGCAAGGAACCCCGTTCCTCCGGACAAGAGTCTCCCCTTGTCCCCTACTCCCGCCATAGATACACAGATCGCGACGGTAATGCGAGATAACATACATTCCTTTTCACTGAAATTTTATTGACGTTGAAACTACTCGAAAACAATAACTCTCGCGGAATCCAAATCGACCAAGAAAAACATTTCAAAAACACAAACAATGAAAATATGCATCCAGATTCACAGTCAACCACATTTCAATAAGAATCACCCCAATGCCCCGAACACTACTGCTGTTGCCTCCGCCGCGGCTGCCTCTCCGTTCGGTCTCATGGCGTCATCGCAGCTCGGGTCATCCAGCTTATCCTCCTGGGTGAAATCAAACGTCACCTCGGCAGCATTGACCCGGTACACACAAGGGATGAGACGTGCATTCGAGTGATTAGGTCTGCATTGGGTGTTTTTCTCTTTTTACGCATTCACAGCTTGCAAACTACTCTTTACCACTACAGTTCAACTTCTCAAATGCTACTGCAAATAACAGTTACCTGTCGACGAGAATACCTGGTCCCATATCAAACCCATGTATTCCACGACCACTACTGTATACTGCAGCACGTACTTCATGAACATATACAGCAGTGCCAAGCACACTGTTTTCGTCTCAGCTCATACCCATAACTCTACCGTCATCAGCAGTAGTACCGGGGCAACAGACGCTGGACGAGGGGGTGTTGCTCTCTGCATTCCAGTCAGTATTTACTCAAGTCTGTGTCATGTATACTCTGATGTTTCGCTCTCAGTACCATACTACTTCTGCTGCTGTACTCGTATAATTTATATTACTACGTCCGCAAATATCTTGCCTTTTGGGACGTAACAAGTGGCGCGGGTCGTGCTACACAGCAGCTGGTACTCATCAACCCAAGAACTCAAGAACGAGTTACCCGCATGCAAAGATGTAAATATGTGAAACGCCGCAAACAGACGTGTTGCTGTAGTCGGGCACAAGGGTTCAACACATACACATATTTCTGCTGTACTTGTACTTGCTCGGTTCTGCCAGCTTCAGACCAACGCAATGCCAAACTCAGCAATAGAGTGGGATTATCAATCCTCTTCCTGTATATATTACGAAATGACGTCCAAACGGTGCACATGGGCGAAGGATCTTCGTGCAGTCATTGAGCTCACATCATTCGCACGCATCCCGACCTAATTCTAGAGTACCTTCACCCTTTTTATTTCATACTCGTACTCGTATCGATGCCCAACCAGAGCCCTCGACCAGCCAATCATAAAACAAACGGACGTCAAAGTCCTGCACTGCGTCTACAGGATAACTTCAGTGAGGGAAATAATTTACGTACACGTCTGATGTGCATCTCATTTCATGTTTATACAATTACAAAACAACACAGACAAGGTCCCGTTTTGGCCACACACAGCAATCATCATGCTAGAAAACCCCTGTACCCTAGTATGTTCGTCATCCCCTGCCCCTATTTTACCGTCCCATGGCTTCATGGAATATTATGTTAACGTGCCTGCGTTAGCCCCGAGCGTCATTGCTCGGGCCAGCTGGTGTGCCAGATCTCGTCCACCGGATGTCAGCCGCGATTCGTCTCGTGCAGGTGCTGCCGATGACTCTGCTCGCGTGTCCGCCCCGTGTGGTAAGCCTGGCGCAGGAATGTCGGACCGCGCTGACGCGGCTGCCTCCTGCTGCTCTTGTTCTTGTTTTGCTTGTGGTAAGCCTGTTGCAGGAATGTCGGACCGCGCTGACGCGGCTGCCTCCTGTTGTTCTTGTTCTTGTATTGCTTGTGGTAAGCCTGGTGCAGGAATGTCGGACCGCGCTGACGCGGCTGCCTCCTGTTGTTCTTGTTCTTTTTGTTGCTGTACATGGAGAAGCTCCGCCTCGGCTGCTTCTCTGGCGTGGTGCGCCTCCCTGATCTTCTGCTGGGCCGAGGAGGGAATGGCGTCCCATCCCTCATATTTGGCGGAGAAGTCGAATGTCGACATGTATGTATCCTGCCAACCACAGGCTGTGGTCTCTCACAGCACTCACCCACGATCACGAGACACTAGTGTAATAGGTAAATCATGAATGGTGCTGTCAACCCAGATGACGGGGCTCTCAGAATAAAGGCAGGCGGCCAAGACCGGCCGGTTCGTACATGTATATTATAGCGCACCTTGAAGGGAAGATCAAGGGCAAGGTGGAGTGGGCACGGCGCGTGCCCACCCCAACACGGAAAGGGGCCCACTTCGGTCAGCAGGCTGTGTACAGAACTCAAAGCCAATTCCCACACGTATCCTGCAATGCAATGTCCCGCCATATCTCCGTACCAAACCCAGATCTCCGTACCAAATCTCCGAATAATTATTATTGCTGTCACTGTGGATACCATGTCCCCGGTAACAACACGCCTACGCATATAGTCGAAAACCCAGCTCCTTCCAGATTCCATTTCTGGGAGCGTTCGCTCGGTTATGTCAGGAGACTGCCATGAACCATACGTCGCCGGGAAGCCACCGGTCCGCATCTGCTCAACGGATACGTTGGGACGGCCCCGCTGCCTGATGCAACGTCCCGGCGGGATTCTAGAAACCCCGCCGGGTCGCCCATATATGTCCCGTCGTCCCGTTGTCCCGGGACCGGAGGGCAGGAGGAGTGACGCTTCCTCCTCACCCTCCTCCTCACTTCTCTCAGAGTTCTCTCCCTCCTGTCCTGTCATCAGACCCTCGTCTGAGCCCTTTGTCACGTCATCACTCAGCCGTCGTAGTTCAACAGACAGAACACTCTGTGTCCACAGAGAGACGTGGGATCACGACCCACCGGCGGTAACGTAGCCGAAACTCTTATTGAGTCAGGAACTCTTATTGGCGTCGGACGGCAGTTGATAAACCAACTTGTCACTTGTCACCTACGTTCAGAGTGATGTCGGAATACGAGCAGTCCCAGTACCCCACCCCACCCCCCTACCGTGAGACCCCGGACGACACGGCAGCCCCCAAGACCACTACATCAGCGCGTGGCGACCTAGAGGAGAAAGGCGGGAGTACGGAGCCCCACCCCAACAGAGCGCCAGCGACCCCACCCATGCAGATGATTCACGAGAGGCTCACCCGAATCGTCAACCGGCAGCTGGAACGGCTTGAAAATGGCGAAATCGAGGAGCTATTAGAGCAACACAACTCCATGCTCCACCAACTGGCAAGTCTTAATGTTGGTAATAGTAGCTCCGACTCCACTGTCTCTTTGTCCGGGTTGTCGAATTCAACCCAGTTTGTCACCCCCGCCTCCTCGTACGCAGCTGTGCTGTCCGCACCCAAGTCTGTCTCGCTCACACCGAACGACGTACGCAGTCTGCCTAGGCTAAACGGTAGTGCAGATGTCGATGTCGCGGAGGTACTGTCACAGTTTCGTCTGGTTGTCGGTTTTTAAAGCCAAATCTGTCGCCCCCGATGATGAAGTCTTTGTGGACAAAGCAGCATTTGAGCATCTGTCACTCATTTGCGATGGGCCCTGTCTTACGTTGTACCAACAACTCATGTCTGGTAGGATCGATTGGTGCGCGAACATTGTCAATACCGAGGATGTCAATAACCCCGGCTCGTTCACGCCCCCGTCCAGCTGGGACGAGCTCAAATTAGCGATCCTGGGTATCCTCATGCCTGCGAACAGCGTAGAGGAATGTGCCATAAAATTGGCCACTTTCGAGACTGACAAAGGTGAAACTGTCTCCGCCTCGGCCCTCCGGTTCCGCGCACTAACGTCGCGCTTCGAGTCTGCTGTCGATCGCCATGCCAAAAGCCGCACACCTTGGTCAGCCATAACTGTCACGCTCTGGCAACACAGCCTGCCCCCCGCACTGCAACTGTTGCAAAGCGGAGAAAAACCGGTCACCTCTTTCAAAGAGGCTGTCGATCGTGCAAGGCGCCATGAAGCCGCGCGCCTTACTGGCGCCGCCACTGTCAGTGCCTTGTCGTTCACCCCTGTCCCAAACCGTGCCGCTGCTCACCAGATGAACAGCCACACAACGCCGAAGCGGCAGCAGCATCGTCGGAAAACCGACCTCAGACAGCCACGCCGCCAGCCTCAGGAGAGGAAGCCTCGCCCCCGCTGCATCTACCATAGGTGCCATAAACCTATCGGACACCTGGAGGAGAATTGCTTCCAAAAGGAACGCGATTTGGGTCATCTCCGCGACCCCTCGAGCGGCAAGCGCGACCGCGACCGTTCGACACGCAGCCGCTCCCGCTCCCCCTCTCACGCTGGTCATCGCCGCTCCCGCCGGAACCGCAACGACGACGACGACGACCGGGACAGCCAGGCGGGCAGCACCAACGGCGACACCTGAAGGGGCCCAGCTGGTGGAGCGCTACCAACAGTTGGGACTCGCCTTGCTCCTAAAGCGGTAGGCAAGGTTGGCGCGAAGAGGAAACTCTCCGCAGTAGCCGTGGGTGCTGAGTCCCCGCAATGCTGGCGCACAGATCCCATCCTTTCTCTTCGTCTTTTTCGTCTCGCAGAGTGCAGATTTCTGGCTCTGTAGACGACTGTCCAGTGTCCGCAATAACACTCGATACTGTTACTGATGTCTCTGTCGTTTCCCACGCGTGGCTGATGTCCAATCCAGCTTTGCGTGAAATAAATATCCAACCTGTCCCTCCGGCCGCCGTTGCTTTACGGGCAGCGAATGGTTCACCTTTGAATATTTTGGGGTTTGTCACATTGTCACTTACATTGAGTACAATCACTCATAACGTCGACGCGCTAGTTGTACCGTCTCTTGGTCCCGATTCATTGCTCCTAGATAATCATGTCATGTCTACGTTTGGAGCTGTCCTCGATTGGGAAAACCAAGCATTGTCATTTCCGTCCGCTGGTACTACTATCCCAGCGATATATCGTATTAGCCATTCTGCCTCTCACGCCGCCCCCTCCCCTGCCCCTAGCGACAATACCATGTCCGTCGCTGCTGTCCACCATGATGCAGAAGGAATTGATGTCATTTTGCGCGAACGTGTCGACCTCAAACCTAGACACGAAACTCTTGTCGTGGCTTTTACTGATTGTCTCCCTTTGCGCGATCGTACTGTTGTTGTCGAACAGCGAATCATGTCCGAACCTGAATTTCTGCAGTCTGGTAGCTCGACAGTGTTTGAGAAAATTATTGTCGCTCGCACTTTAGCTACCTGGTACGCTGCCGATGGTTCAGTAGCTGTGCAAGTTGCTAACCCATCGTCCGATGGGGTTGCACTTCCGATCGGGTTATGTCTTGGTCAGCTATACACCGTGTCTGTCGTGACGCCTGACCAGTTACACGTTAACGCTGTAGCGAAAACACCCGAATCCATGGAACAACTGGCTCATGCAAAATCCGAGCTTGAAGGTCCCCTGTCCATAGCTTTCACAAAAACCAAACTGTCAACCGACCAACAAGCCGCTGTCCTCAACTTATGCGCACAGTACCGTCTTGTCTTTTCATTGTCAATGTCAGAGCTTGGTTGTTGCACTAATACCGAAGCAACGTTCCCATTGCCGCCTGACACTCGTCCTGTCGATCGGGCTCCGTATCGCACTAACCCTCGCACTGCCAGTGTCATCGATAAGTGCGTCCATGATATGTTAGAGTGGGGCATAATCGAAGAGCGCCCGAGCCCCTGGGGTAGTCCGTGTACGTTGGTCGCTAAAAAGAACGGAACCCCTCGTTTCTGTGTTGATTATCGTCATACCCTCAATCGTCACATTGTCCGAAAGAGCTGGCCCCTCCCGAACATGGATTCGTGCTTAGATGCAGTCAAAGGGGTCAAGTTCATCTCTACAGCCGATGTCCTCAGCGCGTTCTGGCAACTGCCCGTTGCGGAAGAGCACATCGACCGGACAGCATTCGTCACCCCGACCGGCAAGTACTGTACTGTTTTAAACGTATGCCTTTCGGCGTGAGTAATGCACCGTGGTTGTTTCAACACATGATGTCTGTCACTTTCGGCCGCCTTGGTCCGGAATCGGGTATTCTTACGTATATGGATGATATCATTTGCATCAATTCCACGTTCGAATCCCACCTAAAATCCCTCGAGCGAATGTTCTCAGCGTTACAGGCGGCAGGCCTAACCTTAAAACCGAGTAAACTCCAATTTGGTCAGAAAGAAATCGAGTACCTCGGTCCTGTCATATCGGAAGAAGGCATCTCAATCGGTGCCGACCGCGTCAAAGCCATTCTTGCCTTGCCTGAGCCTACGTGTATCAAAGAAAATCGTGCATTCCTAGGTACACTCAATTATGTCCGCCGTTTCGTTGACGGTTATGCTGAAATCACAGCACCGCTGGTTGAACTCACTCACAAGGAATATGTCAAAAAGACCGAGTTCAAAAAGGCATTTGGGCCCGCGCAAAGTGAAGCGTTCGCACGTGCAAAGCGCGCCCTAACGTCCGCCCCGGTCCTCAAATATCCGAACTTCAGTCAAGAGTTCATTGTCCATACCGATGCATCAGAAGCCGGAGTAGGAGCCTTTCTCGCTCAACGATCACTCGACGGAAACTCCGACTCTGATTTGAATATCATCGCGTATTATAGTCACCGCTTCACTAAAAGTCAACGTCGTTATAGTGCGACCATGAAAGAGTGTTGTGCTGTGGTCTGGGCTGTCACCCACTGGCGTCCCTACTTATGGGGAAAGCATTTCACCTGCTGTACTGACCACCAAGCACTGATGTACCTGTACAAAATGCAGGACACCTCTAACATGCTTACCCGTTGGGCAATCGCACTTCAAAATTACGATTTTACTGCCAAACATGTCCCAGGCACACTAAACGTCGTGCCTGATATGCTGTCTCGTGCTTTTAGTGAAGTCAACGGGGAACCCATACCATCAGAGCCCAGATTGGCCGCGATTTGTCGGAACGTACCAATAGATGGTCCTTACTACCCACCTGGGCCCCGCGAATACGAACTGTCCGCTTCTAATTTGCACGACGTAGCACCTGTCGAAAGCGATCGTGAGTTATTCATGAGCGCCGTGTCTGTCTTCCCTACCGTGGATCCAGCGAAACTCGCCGATCTACAGAGAGCGGAATTTTGTCAGTACTTTGATTATCTCCGTGCACCAGCATCAGCCCCATTGCCTACGAAAGAATCTGAGCACACGATGAGCCACTTCTTCTTGAACGAAGGATTATTATTTCGGTCATATCTTCCGGGTCACTTACGGAAGCGTAGCACTTTCCGTGATCAGCTGGTAGTGCCTACATCCCTCTGGAAACTTGTCATAAATCCGTGTCACGACCTGCCCGCATCAGGGGGTCACTTAGCTTTCAAAGGAACATTCGATACTATCCGAGATAGATTTTGGTGGCCGACCATGCCCACGGATGTCCGTACTCATGTCAAAACTTGTCTGTCATGCCAACACCGGAAGTCATCCTACCGCCCGCCCAAGTTGCCAGTGGGACACCGCCCTGTCATGCGCGCATTTCACTGCGTCGCTGTTGATCTTGTCGAGTATAAAAGCCTATCAGAAGGGAATCGTTTTATTTTGTCGGTCATTGACCATCTCACTCGATTTGTCATCTTCATCCCCATCAAAGACAAGGCAGCTCGCACGATCGCCCGTCATTTAATCGAACGTGTGTTCTCGGTGTTTGGCCCTCCAGAAACGCTGCATTCTGATCAGGGGACGGAATTTCAAAACCAGCTGGTCCTAGAATTGCAGTCAGTATTTGGATATAAGAAAACGCGTACAGCTGCCTTCCGCCCCCAGGGCAACTCCGTCTTAGAGCGTGTCCACAGCACTGTCCACGGTATGTTAGCTATGTATAGCAATATGTCATTCGATAACTGGGCAGAGCTGTTGCCGTTTGTCCAGCTAGCTCATAACACGGCCTATTCGTCAACGCTCCAGGAAACACCTCATTTCCTGATGTTTGGACGCGCAGCTGTACTGCCTGTCGATCTCATTCTAGGTACGCCCTCCACCTCAGCGCCGCAATCACAGCTCGACTATTCCAAACAAACTGTCGAAAAATTGCAATTTGCATACGAGCTGGCCCGCCGAAATCTTAAAGAGCGAGCGGATAAGCAAGCGGTCGCTAATGAGACACTGTCATTTCCCAGGTTCAAACCTGGTGAACAAGTACTGATCCACCGCCCGTACAATGTCGCTGATGGTCCCAACCCAAAACTTATCAGCCCATGGCGTGGACCGTACTCTGTCCGAGCGCAATTGTCACCTGTCATTTATCACGTCACGAAAGACGGGAACCCAGCCGGGATTACTGTTCATCTCGGCCGAATGAAAAAATACTTTGTCCCCCTGTCGTCCCATGGCCCCGACCTCGATGCGCTCGATGATATTTTTCTAGGGACCAAACTCCCCGTGCCCGATCTAGAAGGCTCCTTTTCAAAAGTAACGATCGGTGCGTTCACGGTAGAGAGTATTGATGGACATAAAAGAGGAGTAGGCGCAGCATCTCTGACGAACTTTCAATACCATTTAAAACTGGAAGGATATCCAACTCAGATGGGCGTTTGGAGGCATGTCAACGCCCTTCCCCAGTGCAGAGAAATGATTGCGTCCTAACGCGCTGTTGTGTTGTCGACGGACCCCTCAGCATTTAACCCTCCTCCGCGGAAATCTAGTCTTGTTACCGCGTCTGTCACGTAGCACATTTCAATGGCCTTGTCTTGTCTTGTTTTAGCGCTTTATGTTGTCACATCAGACTGAGCAACCACTGATGATGTATGCCCGGTGCTACCGTTTCCATCAAATGATTTGTCTTGGACTGCTTTCCTATAGGAGTAGGTCTGATTTTTCTGTCTTAAGAGGTGTTGTCACCCCATGGCTTGTTTTGTCGAGTGTTTGTACCGTGCACTCTTGTTTGATGTCCTCACCCCTAGTGATGAGCGCTGTTCTAGTCTTTTAGTTGACTGGTGCTTGGTGTCCAGGTTCGACGGTGCAAGCCTGACTTGCACAGTAGATTTGTTGCTGCGATCATTGTCAACCCAGTTTTATGGGGTGATCAGCAATATTTTAATTACCGTCGACCAAGCATGTGTAAGAGTGTGTGCCTACGTGTCCTGTGTCCTTCGCAAAATGTCGTTTGTCACCAACCACAGTGCCCTTGTGGAAAGCTTGTTTAGTGCTTCCTGGAATTGTTGTCTTGTTTTCCTCAGCGTATAGATCTGAACCGAAGTTGCCATTTAGGATGTCGTCTATTATAGTCGTAGTCACGGATCGTGCCTTTAGAGGTCATCACTCACTGGCTAACGATCCATCAAGAACCCGATTCCCATCGATTTGGGGGGTCGTTTTTTTGTACTAGGTTTTTGATTAACTGTCGGGCACGAGGTTTCAGAGACTAACGATAGCATACGTGCGATAGTCGGCACGTGGGACACCACCGGGAAAGTTATGTGATAATAATATCAAGCGCTCGCGCATACCATATGTCTCTACCAAAATGCCTGACGTTCCGCATGGATCACAGCATACATAATGCGTCTGTTTTTGTCTCTACGCTTGTACCGGTTACCCATTACACACCTTCCAACCGCCACACCCTCGAGGCCTCCTCATCGGAGCCCAGGTGCGAGACGATTGAGAGTCAACAATGATAGCCGCGTTTGTCTGACACGTTTTTATTTCGTCAGTATTCTTTCGTGTTGGACCGCGTCTACCATAATGGCATACTGTAGGCGGCTGTCACTTCGTATCACCGCCAAGGCAATTCTACTGCGAAGAATTTGATCCGGTTTCGAACACCCATCAGATGCCAAAGCAACCAATTTAGCCCATGTCGATGTCCAGTATGTCATGTCCAGAACACTGTCATTGTCGCCGTCAGGTATGTCATCGTGTTGCTTTTAAGCATAACATGTGCCTTGACAGTGATTGAGCCTTCAGCCATGTGTCGAACGACGGGTGTTCACACTCAGTCGTCTAGCGTGCTTGTCACTAGCAAAACTTCTGCTAGAATATCCCGGGATAATTGTCACAGTTGCTCTAGCACGCTCTTGTCAAGGATCATTCTGTCATAATCCACAGCTGGCCAGCCGCAAATACACATATTACATACCAGGTATGTTTTTGTGAAAACGGATTACTCTCTTGTCTTCGCTCACTATTTATTGTCTGATCCTGAATGGACTGTCCCAATATTTTAATATTGGCCGTCCAGATGTCCACGGTACGACAGCAGTCTGTCACCTTGTCCTCTGCTGCCACTGTCCTGTCTACAACAGCGCATATGTCACTGTTGTACAGTCCGGCAAGTTTTGTCTTGTCTTGCCGTAAAATTGAGTGAGGTAACTCAAGGCGTCGATTGAGCGAATCGCCTTTAAAGTTACGATGTCAACTATTAATAGACGTGTTGTAAACCTTTTTGTCCCTGTTTTCCATTACTTTCGAGTTTTGGTGGAGTGCGAGCTCTAACACCACCAAAACTGGGGGGTGATGTGGATACCATGTCCCCGGTAACAACACGCCTACGCATATAGTCGAAAACCCAGCTCCTTCCAGATTCCATTTCTGGGAGCGTTCGCTCGGTTATGTCAGGAGACTGTCATGAACCATACGTCGCCGGGAAGCCACCGGTCCGCATCTGCTCAACGGATACGTTGGGACGGCCCCGCTGCCTGATGCAACGTCCCGGCGGGATTCTAGAAACCCCGCCGGGTCGCCCATATATGTCCCGTCGTCCCGTTGTCCCGGGACCGGAGGGCAGGAGGAGTGACGCTTCCTCCTCACCCTCCTCCTCACTTCTCTCAGAGTTCTCTCCCTCCTGTCCTGTCATCAGACCCTCGTCTGAGCCCTTTGTCACGTCATCACTCAGCCGTCGTAGTTCAACAGACAGAACACTCTGTGTCCACAGAGAGACGTGGGATCACGACCCACCGGCGGTAACGTAGCCGGAACTCTTATTGAGTCAGGAACTCTGATCACAAGGAGAGTGATGTCATGAGTACATCTTTCACCTGGTATCCCATCCGCGCGAAATCCCGCCGAGGGGACGGTCCGATAGCCCTGTGCATCCATACTGCTAGCCAGGCGCATTGCGTTGCGCCGTTTGCCCCACGAGCAGTTGGCGGCGGGGGGAGGGTGCTACGGTTGGGTGAGAAGACGTGAGAAGTTGCTTGCGTCCCAATTTTGAATATCGCCTTCTCAATCTGATTGGTTGCCGGCATAAACATGCACAATGCTCGGCGTGGAACTCCCTGCTCACGGTGACACACATGCGAGCGCACGAGCTATCCCATAGCGTACGAGCGACAACCTGGCGCGAGCTACGTACTCACGGCGCAAAACTGCTCTTGCGTGTGGACAATTGGCAGAATGCGTGTTATTACCTTGCTATCCCCGGCGAAGACATTGAACTGGACACCAGCACCGGCTTATTTAGCGGAATTATGCACTCAGCCGAAGATGGTCACGGAAGCGGATCCAGTTGTCGAGGCAAGCTTCTCACATGGATTTTCTTTGTTTTGACTTACGTAGTACCTGGTACGTAGACTATTTCACCTCACTGCCGCCGCTGCTTTTGCACTACTGTTGATCTGTAATAGGCGTCCTAGGCACAAACCTAGGGTGGCAATGTAGACCTCTACTGCCACGAAACTCGTGCATGAAGCCGGCTGCGGTGTCTATTAATAGTACAAGGAAGCACGTCGTAGACACCCGCATCTTGTGTTGTAGGTGTTCCGTAAACCAGGATGTACGACCAGTGCTGTGTGGCGCCTGGTACACCTGGTACCCTGGGCTGGTACAGGGTATACACCGGTAGTCTTATGCCATGGTACAAGAGTGCATATTAATACTAGTATGACATTACATCAGAATATAGACGAGACGTATTACGCAGCTTGCAAAGTTGAGTATCAACTATTTGATCAGTCGAACAAAAAACCGGTGTATTTCATAAATTTATAAAATACAACTCGTAAAATTCAGTAAAAAATGACGTATAGACAAGGCGTATTACGCAAGCTTCCAAAGTTGAGTATCAACTACTCTGTAGTATTTAACAAGGCTTATCGCGGTAATTTCGGCGGGACGGGACGGTAAAACCGCCGTCAAAATGGTCCCGCCGTCCCGTCCCGCCGACAAAATCCCTGACCGTCGTCACTTAACGTCCCGTCCCGCCGTGACACAGAAAAATTACCGTACCGTCCCGCCGTGGCACCGAAAAATTACCGTCCCGTCCCGCCGTGACACAGTCGAACTCACAGGTGACGTATTTTCATCGTCTTGCTTATGATACCTGGTCAGTGGTATGAAATTGCTGGGCACCACACTTACTGCTAAGCTGTGCTGGTGGTGTTGATCCGCAGCTGGTTGATCTGTTTTTATGTACTTTCAAATGAAGGTAAGTACAAATATTACCATCTACGAAAAAGAATGAAAATTACTACCAAGTAGTAAGTGTATACCTGGTGGGTTTTTTTTTTCATATCTTAATACTTTCTTTCCACTCGCAACTGAAGGCAGAGTATCATAACACACCACCTGCCACAGGCTCGCTACCAGCATAGAGACCACGATCACATCAGTGCTGGTGTGGCCCAAAAAGATTTCAGGAGACATGCCATCAAGCGGGACGTAAAACGTGCGCTGTCAAGGATGTAGGGCCGAGTGTTACACATTGAAACCTAGCAGTTTGGTGTCAGTCAAAGCATGTCAATGTCAATGCAAAGTTACTGTCTGTCAAGGAGTGAAAGTGCTGTCTCCTAACGTATTTAGTGTGACCGGCACGGACGCCATGGATGCCTATCTCACGGGCGGGATCGATCGACCAGCAGCGGCACTAGAATCACCACCGCCACCACCTCCACCTGCACAACCACCAGTAACACAGCGCAAGCACAACCATCAGAACAGCCACCATGAGCTGGCAACGCAACAACAGCGCTTGGGGCAGGGGTGGAAGAAATCAGAAGGCGTCGCCCGTGTAGTGGCAGCACTTCTCGGAGCTTGGGCTGCGCGGGTCGAGAAGAAAACGTCTGCGTCGGGACGGCTCCCTTCGCGGAACCAGCAGTGTGCGGGACATTTTTCACGTACAACCGCGCCGACCCTGCGGCGCGAAAGAAGAAAAAATATATTTACCGTCCCGCCCCACCGAAGAAAAAGAAAATTACCGTCCCGTCCTGCCGTGGGAAAAAAATATTTACCGTCCCGTCCCGCCGAGGAAAAAAAGTATTACCGTCCCGTCCCGCCGAGGAAAAAAATATTTACCGTCCCGTCCAGCCGAGGGGAAACATATTTACCGTCCCGTCCCGTCGTGAAAATCAGCCCCCTTGACTTTACCGTCCCGTCCCGTCGAGAAACTTGGCACCCGCTGTCCCGTCCCGCCAACTTTTTATGTCCTCATTTTACCGTCCCGTTTTCATTTTTTTTTTTTTCCCGCCAAATGAGTCAAATCTGTCCCGTCCCGTCCCGTCACGATTCTCAGTCACTGTGATAAGCCTTGGCATTTAATCAGTCGAACTCACAGCTGACGTATTTCATTTTTTTTCAATAAAATTATGAAATACGTCAGCTGTGATAATTTATAAAATTATTGTAGAGCAGGGCAAGGGTTGCCCTGCTGTTCCCTAGGTGTTACCATTTAATACAACTTTGGACTGAGTTATGGAAATTCTCTCGCGACGTAGATACTTGCTATTAATAGGTAGAATTTTACTTGTTTGAAGATGCTACTGTTGTTGACGCTATTTATTGTTCGTTGCGTGGCCTTTCAGAAGAAAGAAGTGATATCAGCACGAGCCAGGCATGCTTATGCAGTACAGTAGACGCTGATCACCCGACCCGAACGCTATGGGGTTACCTGTGATTGGATGCAAAAAAGGTACCGCGGGTTGTGGGTATGGAGACGTCAGTAGTAGTATCACTGTTGTAGTCTTGTTTCGACCTGGTGTAGAAGGATAGGTTGTCTGTCGTCCTTTGTTGTTGTAGGCCGTTGTTGTCGTGGGCCGTTTAACTCTTTTGTCGCAGTCTGCCTTTTATTTATGTTGTAACATCGCGTCGTACGTTAATTCGTATATATTTGGGATCAATGAGGCCTCCTGCTGCGACCAGCCGGAGACTCTCACCCAGGGTTACTACTCCCGCGTTGGTTGTCTGGCAATCAACGCGGCATCTCGTCGCAGAGAGTAGGTACCCCGGTAAAAGAACCACTAACAAAACTGATGTCGTTGTCGACGGTACACCTCGCTACCAACGATGGGCGGGCGGGATGGTCTGTTTTTGCCTAGCCTCTTTCTACTTTGTCGTGCTATTGTAGAGCTGCGATATCGCTCACGGAGTGATACTCAATCACTGTCTCCCCATACAACAAGGAGGCTTTCCCGAAAAGGGATCCACCCTGCTGGCGTCCCCTCTTTTCTGGTCCGGATTACTGTTGTAACATCGCGTCGTACGTTAATTCGTATATAGTTTGGGATCAATGAAGCCTCTCTCTGCTGCGGCATGAGATCACACCCATACTTGTTGACCCTTCTCTTATCTCAATGTCGTCGCTCTTTTGATGCGTATCCTTTTTGCGGGTGCCTTCTATTCCTTATTGTCCCCAAACTTGTAGCCTAGTTGATTAGGGGTTCTGCTACCGTTGGTTGTCCCGTGGGAACGTCGTGTACGATTTTCCAGACCCCTCTGACGGTGATACGCGCTGAGGTATGCGATCGCGGTGTGATGCACCCGGAACGCGTTTACCTGGTTGTCGGCACGCAGTGTTGTAGCGTGTCTCCGTGCGGTTCTTCCGGAACTAACCTACGCTTATGTCGTGCTTGAGGGGCGACAAAGGCGGAGCGTTTATGTAGGTGGTCTCCCACACTATATTTTCTCAGATACCGCAGCCCGCCCCCCACCGTAGTTACCGTACGCTTTCGTCTAACGAAGCACGCATAACGTCTGCCACAGTCGGCATGTTTTCTACGTTTCGCTTGGTCCTCGCCCCCTCATTCCATTTGTTCCTCGACTTTCAGATTTGGGGGAAATGGGAACGAGAAACCTACTTGTCGGTGCCTCCGTGATAGGGTCACGAGCCATACGCTGGCAGATCCCACCACGCTTGATACGGCACGATGTACAATTATGTTTGTTATAGCAAGCAATTTCAGGCACCTGAGATACGGTGCACCACTCACTACCGTGGGTTGCGATGTACTTGAAGCTAACGTAGGTTCGATGCGACTGTGACCAGACGCACCCGCCGAGAGACATGGCGGACGTAAGGGCAATCAATTGCAACGACACTTCGGATTGACGGTCTATGAATATCAGTAGTATGATATATATATACATACATGTATATTCCGTACAGTTTCTACCACGCGGGTACAGACGTAAAACAGTTGTCGATTATATGTGATATAGACTTGATCGGTCAAAATAAGTGTCGCGGATGCAAAATATACTGGTTCGTGCGCTCGCTGTTTTTCTGTGCGTGTGTCAACGTGTTCGCGTATGCGCTCGAGGACTCGCATGTATACGACATGTACTTCTTATTTTATATTGTTTTGCCACTATATACCGGTATGTATATTCTAACACTGTGTACATGAAAGTGGGATTACGCCGCGACTCGTCATATTAGTCGCCAGGTGCGTGGCCCGTGCACGTTCCCCCCTTGTATTAACGCCAGCACCTTACGCTCCCGCTGTTCCCGTTACAGTTCCACATCGCCGCTTATCGTGTCGCGAACGCTGGCGCACTCCTGGCGTCGATTCGCCTGTGCTGTCGCCTACAGGTCGCTATGCGTAGCCCAGCCTTCTGTTATTCCTGTGTTACCGTTCGTCAAGTGTTGCATCCCCGTCCCTATTTCTAGCAGCCGGCGACGGCGACCCTATCGATCATGGTACGCCCCGCTTACATGTACGTGTCGTGCGATTGAGAGTCAGCCGTCGCGCTACTCCCCTTACTCTATGTGTGACCGTCCTCCGGTGTCGTCGCACTCTATCCTCTCGTGCGTAGACAAGTCACCGTCCCTTAGTATTACCGTCGCCACCGCTCTCGTGGTTATTCCGGCCACAAACATGCCCCGCTGTCCTCGCTCTCCTGAACCGCCATACGATACACGAATCCCCCGTCGTTTTTAGGCAGGCATGGTTTCCATCGATGGTACGGTCCTTATTGTTCCTCGCGGTTCTCGCGCTTTCTTAAGCAAAAAAAACTCCGGTCCAACGGCGCCCACGGCCGCTGAATGTTTGACCCCGCGTCCGGGTACGTACACCTTGAATAGAGGCTAAAACCCGTTTTTTTTTTTTTTTTTTTTTTTTTTTTTACTCAGAGAGTATACTCCACTACGACCTTTTATTTCTTGGAAATAGTTATTCTGACTCTTTCAAGTCTGCCTATTAATAGGTCAGCATTGTTCTTTGAATTATGAAGCAAATAAATTATACAACTTCAGTCGGCCAGTCGGAAGCTATCACCATCGTGCCAGTAGTAGGTACCAGGAAATCTCGGCCGGTTGTCTGTGATCGCGACGACAGCAGCTACTTGTTGTGGTGGTGGTGTGGTGCTGTCTCTCTCTTTCTGAAGTCGTTCATGCATCTGCCGGCGGCCATAGCTCAGCAACAGAAGCAGCAGCAGCTAGCCGCAAAACAGAACTCCCCAGTCAGCGGCAGGCGGCAGCTAAGCTACTCCACAGAGGAGCTGCTGCTCTGGAGGAGCTGCTGCTCAGGAGCAGTTAGCTACTTGTTGTGGTGGTGGTGCGGTTCCTCTCTGTCGCTTAGGTATCTGCGGTCGCGAAAACCTGAAGAAGCATATAGATGTCGATCGCGGCGGCCAAAGCTCTCAGCGGACAAAGCTCAGCAGCAGCTGCTGAAGCACCAGCAAGTAGCTGCTAGCTGCAAAAAAAGTTCCCCGCAGTCAGCGGCAGGCAGCAGCTAAGCCGCTGCTCAAGTCCTAGGAGTTGCTGCTCAGGAGCAACAGCTAAAAAGTTCGAAGCCTTCGGCGGCAAAAGCTCTTTTACGAATAGCTGTTGTGCTGCTGCTGCCGTCTCGTGACTCCTGACTCGTGACATTGCAATTTTTCGAGCGTTATTACAACATCATCGGCATGCTGTCCGTCGCGGGGCGTGATAATACGTGGATACGGGTATCCTGGACGCGTTAGTTTGTTTCAGCTGCTGCTCCACTTTGTCGGGTCCACTGCTGCGTTATGTACCGATTCGGGTGTCCGCGCTGTGGATCGCTGCGTGCCGCTCATCGCGTTGATGTATTGCCTAATATAATCAGCAACAGCAGAGGAGTGGAAAAGACGATATATAGATGTTATGTAGTAATAATACCCTGGTACAATAATTAGTTGTATGATCGCGCTCGCTCCTACTACTACTGCCGTGCTTCGTACAACAACAAACAGCAGAATATGATGCACTGTTGTGGCTGGGTATATCTACTGAAGAACCCTTTGTGGAGACAACGCTACCGCCACTATAACTGATAATGGAACTTAATGAGTAGAGCATGACGTAATAATGTAACTAACTGGCAAGGCAGTATCATAACAGATGATTGATGATTCCAATCTACCGATAGTCGGATGCGTACTCTGCTTTATTAACTTGGCTGTGTTTCGACCGATGGATATTGATCTCAGGCAGAGGCGGCGCGGACAACTGTTAGGCTGATCCGTGATTTGTTCTGCGCAATGCCGTTGCCCATCTGCACTTTGGCTCGCTCATTGTTTAGAAAGCTTGAATAGACGGACATACTTCGATTGGTTACAAGTATACTGCGTCGAATGTGCAGGATCTCACTGGGATCCACGTGCAGTTTATTCGTATGAACATGAAAAAAAGACGGAAAGACAATATCCCCGTCCCCTCTCATGTAATATTTTTCTGCCTGATTGGAACACCTTGCACCGGTTAAAAAAGAAAAAACACGAACTGCAGAGCTTCTCTCTTAGCCTGGTACGCCGCCGGCCGTCTCGCGACCACCTCACCACCGATTCGGTCGGGGTAAGGCTTTCCTCCCTCTCTGCCACAGTGAGCCCCGTCGCCCGCCTCGCGTGAAGCCCGGTGCTCACCATGGCCCTTGTTCGCCGGCACGACAAAGTTGGTGCTCAGACTGGATCGTTATCTGTTTGAACTTTGGTTTGGTCGCAAAAATAAGCACCGCTTGGATAATATTTTGCATATCAAAACGACCCTTATATATCGTATATGGTACCAACGGAGCCTCACAAGGAGGCCAGGCCGAGCCCATTCGTGCTTCCCACGTGCCTCGAGGCACACGCGACGCCTAGCCACGAAATCGGCGACCGCGCTCCTTGCAACCCCCCCTCTACCCGCCAGCACCCGCTGACACCCGCGACGGCGCCGAGCTCGCCCGTGGTGCCGTGCTCTGAGTACACGCACGCGCATGCAACGAAATAAAAAAGTCTTCAGAAATATGAGCTACGTTTGACTCGTACCTGGCATGTTCGTGTGAACACGAGTACAAGAAGGCGCTTGTCTTCACGAAAGCGGTTTTTGTTCGTAATTATAAGCTATACCGGGACATTGCTTTTTTACCAGAAAACGGTATACCTGGACATAAAACGTCATATAACTTGGGTTTGGTGTGCCCTGATCACCTCGTTTTACTTTTTTGTACCGTAAGCTGACAAACATACGATGGTGTACCGTTTTTTAGTCATTTTGGCAAGTGAGACGGACGGACATGGATGTTTCGCCATAAAACGGATACCTCGACAGAAAACGTCATTTAACTCGGGTTTGGTGTACCCTGATTTCCTGGTTTGAATTTTTTGCACAGTAAACTGGCAAAAAACACTTTTGTACCGTTTTTTTGTCGTTGTGTCTGTTAGGACAGGAAGTTAATTTTGCTTCTAGATAGCCCTAGGTAAACCTAGTGAATACAGCAGGTGGTATCTGGTACTGGCATGATATTTTGATGGGGCTGGGAGTTGGCTGGAGTTTAAGCCTGGTTAATAGTTGGCTGGCTCGCCACGAGTATTAGGCTTCGTTTTACACTCAAGAAGTATGATAAATCGGCCAGGTTCATCTCTGGTTTTGATCACGAAAGGTAAAGTCTCAGTTTATCGGGCTTTATAGGGAGCACCAGAAATATGGACATGCCGTCCCCGGTTGGGTGTCTCTCACTAATGTTACATTTTTGTCGTAACGGTAAATACTCGGGCGGCACGCAGTAGCAGACCAGTAAAACAACACTAAAACATATCATAGAAAAACAGTCTGGGACCTCTTTTACGACAGGCAAGAGTATAGGGAATAGATTATTCACCGCCGGCGACTCAGCGATTCAAGAACGGTTCATAGTTGAGCTAGCAAATACCTCCGTGGTATTGGATGAGTTACCAACTGTTAATAACACGAAAAACGAATATGTGGTCTACGAGGTTTCATATCTGGGCCTTATGGTCTTCGCTGAATAGACACGCAGCTCAGCGCGAGCATCGCTCTAACACCCGAGCAAAAGGTGCTCATCATCCACTGGACACTGAACATACTATCGAGAGAGACGTAGTCGATGGCGATGGGTTGATGCGCCATGAGTTGCAGAAGACCTCTCTGTTTGCTCGCACCGTCGTAGTTAGTTACAATAGTGGTAGTACTACTTGGAGATGCCTTGTACTACGTACTCCGTACCGAACAAGCCTTCCTACAAGCAAGGAAACCCAAATGTTGAAAATAGTTGGATAGTTGGCACAACCGCAACTGACTACAATACCTAGCCAACTATTAACTAGGCGACTGTTAGTCAGTTAACTCACAGCCCTAGTACTTGACAGTTTTTCAGTGTTTCGGCTCTCCTCCTTGTAGTTTTTTTTCTCGTTTCGCGGAAAATTTACGAAAACGCCAAAAGAAATGCGGTGGGTCCTATTATCGCCTGGTATCATGTTTCATGAGGTTGAAGCGCTCGTTCATGTGATCAAACCATCAAAACCAGCGGGGCGCGCAGGCTGTCCGCTTGATTGTGCTGCTCGAGGTGCCCCGACTACGAGTGAGGCGACCGTACCTCGCGAGCGTAGCATAGTGCTACAATGCTTAGATTGGGTAGGCGGTTGGTTAACCTTTTTACCTTCAGCCCAACGGACGAAGGCCTTAACATATGGCGTCGTCGGCAGGACATGGGTCGTTGGTCTTGAGTTCGAATCTCACGTCCACCACGAAACCGCTTTTAACGTTGAAGAGGGGTCGAAACGTCGTCCTGGGTGACGTGGTACGGGGGGGATGTCTTGCAGAAGTTGTTGAGCACGTATTGCGTCAACCCCGCCGGCAAATACTTCGGCTTGTCGCCACGGTCGTGAGGGTTGGCGCACGGCTTTCAGCGTTGAAGTGACACGCGCCAACGAGTCTCAGCGCCGGGCGTATCGGAAGGAAGATCCAAACATATGGCATCATCGGCAGGACATGGGTCGTTGGTCTTGAAATCGAATCTGACGTCCTCCATGAAATCGCTTTGGAATGAAGAGTGAATTTCCTCATGTCAAGAATCTGAAACAAATACGTCTGGATCCCCAAAAATTGGAACCGCGTGTTAGTGGCACGTCGACCCGTACATCCGGTCCGTTCCAGGGGGGGAGAGTGTTATCAGGCTTAACCCAACGGACTAAGACCTTAACATATGGCACCATCGGCAGGACATGGGTCGTTGGTCGTGAGTTCGAATCTCACGTCCACCATGAAATCGCTTTTTAAAGAAAAGTGAATTTCCTCATGTCAAGAATCTGAAAAAATGCTTGTGGATCCCCAGAAATTGGAACCGCGTGTTGGTGTCACGCATCGACCCGTATATCCGGTCCGTTCCAGGGGGGGAGAGTGTTACATGGCTTAGATTGGGTAGGCGATTGGTTAGCCTTATACATTTAGCCCAACGGACGAAGGCCTCAACTTACCATCAACTTCTGGCACCACAAAGCCCTCCGCAACATGAAAATAGCTGGCGATTTCGTATTGATCTCGGCTATGTCGGTGAGACGGCTCTGTCGACTGGACGAACAGAGCTCTCGTTGTGCACGGCGCTTTCTGCTACCAGCCACGGCCTGGGAGTGACCCCGTGGGTGACCTTGATCTATCCTGCAGAGTGCCGAGTGGCGAAACGGCGCACGCGGCTCACAACGTGGGCCTGCCTGATGTTCTGCGACGATGCGGGACTTTTCCGCGATACATACGGGAAATTATTTGTTCGGTATTTTTCCGGGGCTGAAAAAATCCGGGAAACGCAAAAAACAAAATAACGACCCTTACTGCTCATTGAAATGCAAAAGCAACTCCGGACAAATTTCAACAGTACAAGGATTTTTGGGCTGGCGCCCACCGCTCAATGAATTGGGCCCAAGATCTTTGTAGTGGCTGTCGGTGGGCATCGGATTGACGAGCTATGCTTTGGATTGACGTGTTGTGTGCGAAGTGTGGACCGCGTGGGCTGTTGAGCTATATATGACAATCTTACCAACATACCAAGTAATTCATACAAGTAGGTGTGGATCCAGCTGATAAAATAGAGCGAAATACGAAACGCCACCCGTAACTCGCGTAATAGCCTACTATGATGAAGGAATCGGGATCCAGAAACAAAACAGGTTTTCCCTTCATCGTGCAAAAACCCGCGAGCAGTCCGTCGGTCGTTATGGGTCATTTCTAGATTGTCCCCACAGAAAGAAAAAAAACATGTTTTTCGTACACAGCACCAAGCGCCACCGCGAGTCCTCGCCTCACAAGAGCACGGATCACGCCAAAACTTGCAAGGGTTTATGCTCCTTTGATCTGAGCGTCCTCGCTGCCAAGTCTTAGGGTCGTAGGTAGCCTTTGTCTGGAGGTCTCGCTTGGGACGTGAGAGCATGACCCATTTCTGGGTCAAATTGTTTCTGGTCTGAAATGATCTCCTGTTCTGTCCGGCATAGTTGAGACAGAAATGGACCAGGCTTCACGCCCCAAGCGAGAAGTCCAGACACAGACCACCTAGGGCCCTCAAACTTGTCACCGACGCCTCTCTGGTCAGTGGGCCATGCACCCTCTGATTGCTACCCGTGCCGCGAGCAGTCGGTGGCGGCGGTTAGAATGACGACGTATTTTTTGCTGTCTCGGGCAGGTTTTGGAACAGAGAAAAAGCCAGAGCTTTATGTGGCTTTCACCACCGCAAAGGGGAAAACATCTTCTGGATTCTGGATTTGTCTCCCATACTAGTCGGTCTTACGATAAAAAAGGTTAACCTGTGCGTAGTCTGAACTGTCCAGTATCCACCCAGCCTGACGTACATATTTCGAATAACACAAGATGTACTCTCGTTCAGAAGCAGCAGCGCATAGCAGGACGAGTCATACGTGTACGTACAGCAGATACAACGAGCTTAGCATACTGCGTAGTACGTGTCTCGACATTTTGCACTTGAGCGTAATCGCGGCCAACCACTCATCACCCGCGTACTGCCGCAGCGGCAGTAACAGCAGGTAGCTTACACGTGTAAAAAACCCATATTCCTCGCTGCCCTGCAGCACCATGGACTTGTTTTGCGGATACACCAAGCAGTATACGTACTAACTCAATAGTAATACCCCGCGTCCTAAAACACAGTGTACTACGATGTACGTGTAGCAGCAGCAGTGTGACAAACTATCCACTCTTGCATACGTTTACCATTTGTCCTTTCGCTGGAGCACCATATCAATATTATGCAAAGTTTTAAGTAGCTACAACTATCAAGCCTTTTCGCAATCGTGGTAGATTGGATGCATTTATCAGCGTACTACCGCCCGCGTGAGCTGCCACGATACGTCGCGAGCGCATACGAGTCCCACCCCGGTGCAAACGAGGCCGGAGGGCGTGAGGGCCGGAGAAGCGAGAGAAAAGGTATACCTCGTCACGAGGAAACCTCTCGACACACCACGGAGGAACGCACGATCGCATTCATGGTAAACGATCATGTAGACGTGGCTTTATGCCCAGCTTGCCGCCGCACACACTCACCGCCAGAACGCAGCGCGAACGTAGCCGAGGCCTTTGTGCACGATGAGAAACAATGAAACGGACAAACCCACCCCATCGCGAACAACGTACAAAAGGCTCGAAACTGTGCCTTAAAAGATTGAATCGTCTTGATGTAGATACGAAAATTAGGAAACGGCCTCGATCTCAAGCAGTGGCAATATCTGAAGCTTTTCGCTTCTTTCTGTATGATGAGGGTAAGGAGACCGCCACCAAAGGGACAGCAAGGCGCGTCGATATCTATCTGACTTCCGGAACTTTGACGCCTGGAAGGGGGCAATCGTTCACTGTGCTCACAAGGGAGTGTGTGTGGTGGACCACTTGATACCAGCCGTCATAAAAGCTCGTTATTCAAGAAACGAGTGCGGATTTTGCCAAACCGTCGCGGCCCGTCGTGCAGTACCTCTACGGTAAACACGTACGAGACGCTTTATCTCACCTCATTGGCAGCAGCTACAGTGTTAGTGATGGAGAAAGCTCGACGTATTGAGAAGGCGTACGTGTGACACCAAAGGGAAAATATGTAGGACGGCAGATCAGAGGCAACATCTCCCGCCTCGTATTTTTGGAGGTGCCTGAGGTGCGGACACTCGACGAGGTGGTGGTGATACAGTCACGGTGTCAGGGCACCAACGCAGGGGCAACATCTAGCCTGCGCACGTCGAATTTGTGTGAAATACGGTACCTTCAGGCTCCGTATTACGCCATGTGGCAAGCAGTTGTGACACGTGTTTGCACGATTAATACTTGAAACGCGCACGACGTTCTCTGCCCGTCAGAGGTGGGCACGAACTGTGAACAATGAACTCCCGTTCGGCTGTAAAAGGCAGCAATAATTGTCCCATGTCTCGCTACAGCATTGCTACTTTATAAGGCGAGCTGCTGCCAGGCACAGCTTCAAGTGACCACCTGGACTGATGAACTTTCGAACGAAGCATACTAGAGTTGGTCCATCGACGATTCCTGGCACATCACCCGCGTCGTTATTTTCAACGCGCAGCGCCACATGTTTATGGTGCTCGTTCGCTGCGCCAGTGCTACTATCAAATGTATGGCCATCTGTGCGATTCATAGTGGCTCACCTTCTAGCATGACCCTTGGTTTCCAATGTTATTTGCCAGTGAGGCGATGCCGTAGAGAAACTGAGCCTTAATTGATTCGATTGTTCTGAATAGTGATGGGCTCATCTAGCGAGCAGGACAGTGAGCTCAAGTTTGCTTCCAATAAACGCATTCCATGATGATTTGCGCGCCGTTGCGTACACCCTGACCATCAATTTGAAATCCCTCACATTTCGCAGGTCATGCGAACGAAGTCGAAGGCTACCCTGAAGAAGCTAATGTCCGTCAGCGACAAGATTGCCGACTTAAACCACGAGCGGTTCAAGAAGTTTTCGCTTGCGGGCGATGTGGAAGGGAATTTGGACGATGGGGCAGCGGATAACTTGCGACCAGCGGTATGTGCGCCTGCCTCTCTGAATGCGTTGCTACGAAACGAAACGTGGCGGCGAAGGTGTTTTGGCAGCTACACACGATAGAAATATCCAAGCATTGTCCCTTCCGCGAGAGAAGCGCCAGTAGTTTATGTGGTAACCTCCGCGATCATTGTTCAGATTATGAAAAGGATGTCGTGGACGACTGCCGTAAATGCTCCAAAGCATAGATACCATGCACTGCATTTTACCAACGAAGCGTTTATTGGAGTCCATCATGCCGCCTTTCCGGTTGGTCACACGATAACTTTCCTTTCGCGTGTCGGTGGTCAATGTGTACGCAGGTGGATGTCAGAAACGTTTCCGCGTACAATGCAGTATTTATTTATTTTATGATTGCAAACACGGAGCCGCGACTCTCATTAATATATGATTCGAGGTCCGGGTCAGTGTACTTCGCCGAGTGTGATGATTTGGGGCTGTTATTCCTTCTGCTATTCACCCCCTGATATTGCTATACAAGTAGCCTGCCACTACGACCGAAGTTTTTCTCAAACTTACTACTTACACACGCCTTAACACCGTGTGCGCTCCAACTTTTAATGTAGCGCTCTTATGGACAACGAGCCGGGTGAGAAGTTGGTGATGAACGCGAGTTTTATGTACATGTTTTCGTCCACTAGGCTCTCTGTAGTTTGCGGAATCACATGCGTACAGATGGTTCCAGCCCGACCGGTGGCGCGGGCTGGCGCAGCTAAAGGCTTGAAACACCATGCGGTCGATGAAGCGGTCGTTTATCATTTATGACCTGCTCCAGTTTTTTTTGCTTACCGGATATCACTACGCCCTTGACCTGTGTTGCCGGTAGCAGACGTATAACAAATTCCCGGTAGGGCTACCGACTGGTGACGTTTCTGCAGCCTCTAAGCGCCTCCACTCCTCACAATCATGTACAATATTCTGCAATAGTATGCAGCAGAACGCACAGGCTGAATAAACGTTTCTGTAGCGCTGCGAACGCACTTCGCGGAGGTAGGTCCAAGCTCAGGCAGAAGGACACCTACCAACTTTGGGGCTGATCACGTGGGTATTTTGTAGGCTTACCGGTACCTGTGTATTTGAGGGAGTTAGGACTAGGTGTGTGGCACGGAGTGATCAAGCTCACACGGAACAGCGCTGGTAAAATATGTTATGCCCTGATGTTGCCGAAACGCCGAAGTGCTTATTTCGCAAAAATCATTGCGCTCGCTCACTGAATGACACAGGCGTTGGCTTACGATGGACCGGCATACCGAGGCTTAGAGGCCAAAACGTTCTCGGCCGAAGACTGGGCTTTCGGCCAGAACACAGTCCGGATATTGTCCGGACTCTACGGGGTATTGCGCCCAGCGGACTTGATACAGCCCTACCGCCTTGAGATGGGCTCAAGGTAAGCGAGGCTGCACAAACGTACGTGTAGAACTTTTGCCTGGTTACACCAACTGGTTGGAAACGAACCTCCCGGCAACGCACGAACTGTCTCCATGTCGCGGAATTTTCGTGGTTTCATCCGTAGAGAGCGGCGGTGGGTGCTCCCGGCTTTGAGACCTCGATGCATTACAAGGAGTATGCTTGTACAACGCCAACCTCCCAGTGTACATTGTGGCGTACCAATGGTCGTCTTTCGTGTTCTACGGTGAAGTTTAGCGGTCCTTGATCGCAGGTAGCGAGATGGTGCAAAGTATGCGCATGATCTGCAGGCGCCGCCGCGTAACAGACGACCTTTTTGGTGGTGATGCATACCTGTTTCGAGGCGCGCCTGCAGGGTGATGCTCCCTTTAGCCACAACTCCAACCCCAACCCTATCCCTGAACACCGTTCCGTTATCCCCCCTCGTTTCTCCACACACTTAGAATTGATGTTGCTGGACAGAAAGACCTGTACCAGTACTGGAAGGAAAACATCACCCAATGTCTTCTACAAGACGTTGGGGGCACTTCCCGTGAAGATAGTAGCAACCCGCAGGACAAGAAGGATCTCCCCGCCGAATCGTTTTTGGTGGTAAACGTGGCATCGCAAGAGGTAAGGGCATGGGGGCAATTCCCTCAACCAATCGTAATGCACCAGGTACTACGGCAATCTAGGATGGGAGACGCGGAGGCACCGCAAGCGTAGAACTGACACTGGTGATGTCGCGATGCCTTCAGGTTTGCCAGACATAAATGGAATGTTGCCGAAAGCGGCGCAGGTGGCGGCACGGCACCATGGTACCGTGTTTGCCGTTGTATTCTATATAGAATCAACCATTGCTGTATGTCGGTGTTTGTAACTCACCCCTGGTTCAGCAGGTAGCAGCAGTGCTTTTTCGGCTTGCGCGCGTTTTGCGAATAGCCTCCTATTCGCGTGTATTATGGCATGGTCCCCGACCAACTTTCTCTGTTTCTTCGGTGCTTGTTTGCTGCTGGCTTTCCTCTGCGTGTCCGTCTGCTGTCTGTCTTTCAGTATTCCAAAGCCGTGGACTTTGATGTTTTGGAAAAAGCCGGGGGCAAACTGTTCACGTGCGTCTTCAAAGACGACGGGCGAGTGCTTTCGGTCTTCGCAAAAAGAGCTCGCGGCTTGTTCGCTCGCCACGTCGTCGAGCGCCGAGCCACCGGCCTTGCGGACCTGGAGGCGTTCTCCTCTGAAGGCTACCGCCTCGATCGATCACAATGTGACGACAGTGTTCTTGTGTTTTCTAGAAGCAAGGCCCAACGGGCCGCGTGGCAGGCGCAAGAGACCAGCCGCACGGAGCTGGGAAAAAAACGAGCAGCACCTGCTGCGGGCCTTGCGAATACGGTAGGCGCAGGTTCGGGGCCCAATAGCGAAGAAGTCCAGGGCGGAAGGAAGAGCTCTAAGAAGGGCGGAAATAAGAGCTCTACGGCAAGATCCAAGTAAACGAGGCATAACAGTATGATATCTAGTATGGTTAGCGTTCGTGTCAGGTATCGGTAGCTATTGACTCTTGGTGTGTTTTCGGAGCTGAGCAGGATGGGGCACCTACTATTAATATAATGATATTGATCGAATAGAAACGGTACGCCCAGTTTGCTCCATGACCAATGGTCGGAGATGCGCAGCATACCCATACTCCGGTCTCAGTAGCGTAAGACAAGCAACGCGGAGTTACGGTATTGCTTTCACACGGTTGGGGTTGATAGCACAAAGGATTGGGACATCAATCTTCGCAGATGCCTCGTCTGTGGAAATAGTAGGTGTTAGACGAGAGACGACTACAAAGGACCATACTCAGCTCCTAGACTAGAGCAGTACTGCTGTAGCCTCTACAGGCATACCAGTACGTTTTTGGCCTATGATGGCGCCTGATATGTGTTTCACGGCGCAATACTTGCCGCCACGTTATAGCTCGAGTTTGGCAGATGGTAGTGGAGCAAGGGTCATCGCTCGCGAGCGGCCACCGGCGCACCGAACGATTGTTCTCCTAGTTCGTGTGGGTTTTTCGTCGCTGTCATCCTGACGTTAACGCGGCAGTTGACTCGCCTTGTAACTTGACTTTATGTGTCTCCTTGATTGTGCGTACTCTTTGTTGCGCTTCAAGCTTCAGCACGCCGTGGGAGCTACCAAACATAGTATTGCGGACTGGCTACTGGCTTGAACGATGAAGCCTCAGATTTTAGGTTAGAAACTTCCCCTCTGCCACGAGCAAAGCTTACCGCTGGCGTGGTTTCTTTCGTTCTCGTTCAGCCGCTGGCGTGGTAGGAGCCCTCCAAAAGTCTACCTGGCACCGGGTAGGTATTCTTTGAGAGGGCTAGAGGTCGTATGGCGTGCAACGTTTTGTATATATATATTTACAGTAATATTAGTATGTCTTGAGTTTGGCTCGTGCCCCGGTGTGTGCCGCTATCGGTGCGAACAGTATAGTGGACAGTGAACATGGTGGCTCCTTTTCTTCTTTTTTTTATCCTCCCGCAGATTGGTAAAAATAAAGCTTAAGATCACCACACTTCCCCGTTCCAATTTCGTGTCGTGTGTCAATTTTAGCCCACAGCCCCGTTGCAACATTAGAACAGGCTGTTGTTACCCCTGGAGTCTGGGCACGTTGACCCGACCTGACCCCCGAGAGGAGCACGCGCGGTGCAAATAACCACCCGGGAGAGTCATCTCTATCGGGTAGTGTGGGACTTGCGCGAACTCATCCACTAACAAAAACCGAGGCTATAAGGCCTTCCCGCCGGACTTACATGGTCGCTCTATTCTGCAACAGAGAGCCACAAATGCCCTGAACGTAGCGGCGCGAAGGCTACCCCGGCACGTTTTTTATCCTGCGTGTCACTTTATATTGGGACGGCAGTGCCTTCAGTATGCTATCGAAGTCGACCGTGGGGAAAGATGGTCGGCCACGCGCCTTAACAGGTGTTTTTTCGTGCGCAACATGAGCCTCTCTTTGTCATGGCTTATCTACTTTAATTTTGAGGGCCTACAGCAGTGCCGATTTCTCCGATGGTGCACTCGGTTGGTGATTGAAAGCCCGAGTTCAAAAACATGGCCAAAGCAGCAAACGTATCATGTTTTCGGAGGACACGCCGAGGTGACGATACGATACTACCGCGCATGAAGGTCTTTGCGTGGAGAACCCACTATCCGATTTCATATACCGGGCATTACCGGAAATACATCTACTGAACTGTAGAGCAGGGCAATCATTGCCCTGCTTTTCCCTAGGTGTTTCCATGCAGAGGTTTCGTAGTTTTGTGTTGTATAGATGGCACCACGCACATGAAACAGCATCGCCTAGATTGAGAGTGGACTAGTCGAATAAGGACACGACGTTTGCGAGCGAACGCGAACGGATGGAGGAGGTATATGATAAGGCCAAACAATGGAGCCAACCAAAGACGTCAAGTATCGGAAATACATTACTTGAAACGCTACACAAATGTAAGGCAAGAAACAGGTTAGGTCTGCGGTAGCTATTTGGAGGCGAGGAATCACCCCCCTCCGCCTGTGCTCGTCTGGGTGTGCCTCCGTTTTGATTGGATTAATTTTTGTACGTTTTTGGCTTCGACCTTGTTCTTCATTTCGCCTCGAAAAAGTGTGTAGCATGTCATAATGATAGCCGCTCGGTCTATAAGTGAGATCGAGAGAAACGGATGCAACTAACGTGCCATATACTGCAGCAATATAATAGAATGAAAAGTCGAAGGCCGTAGTGACTTGTTAAACGCTCAAAGATGTGCAACGTTAAGGCCAGTCAACCAGCAACGATCACACGTTAACACACGGACGACCGGTCCTGAGCGCCACCGAATCTACAAGACTGTTGACACCCATTCTAGTGACGGAAAATTGTCTAGCAAGGCCAAACCTCGTCACTGCCTGTCTGGAAAGAGTATGATGTGCTTTATTACCCGTTCGTATACCGCGGCGACTGTTTGCCGGTGACAAGGGCGGTAAGCACCGCTGTCAAGTCCGGTAAACTCGCATACCATTACGGCAGCCAACAGAATCTGCCCTTGCTGGAGGAATGACAGGAGGGACTCCAAAGCCCCCCGACGCCATGAGGCCTTCGTATGATATTCAAGACTCCGAGGGTATTTTGGTCTGCTGGTTCTCTCTTAGTCTTTCATGAAGACAAATAGAGGCAACGCCGCTTGGCCGTCTCCTTCTCTGCCACGCCTCCCACACTTGACACCGTTCTACGGCTGTATTAAAAAGCAGCGACTTTGCTATTTGGCGACGCCGATCGTATGTCGGAATGACCCAAGCAGGCTACGTCGGCGTTACAGAAACTGGATAAAGGGGAGGCAACAACCGTTACCAAAAACAGACTACACTGGTGATAAAAACCTTCATGAAGAGGAGGCAACAACCGCATCTTCACCACCATCTTCAACTCCCGAATCCAGGACTGTTCTGCCGCGGACTATCAAATATTCAATACAAGTACAACAGCCGTAACTTGGCGAAGGCTGTTGAGACTCGGGGCCCACAGCATCACTCGTAATGCTCGTGAGGTAGAGCTACGGCAGAAAGCTAGGCGTCTCCTGCCATAGTGCACCAGCACGTTTACTCGGCAGACCGGCCATGGCCACCCTGACACCAAGAGAGCTCCGCGGGTGTGCCGTCGACAACCACCGTACCTACCATCACAGCTGCCTGAATTGGCATCAAGTTATTGACCTGTATTTGCCACGAGGGGATTATTATCAGTAAAAAATTATGGCTTTTGATTTATTGTTTTAAGCTGCAGTGGTTCGCACCGTTTCTCTCCACCGGCACAAGAAAAAAAAAAGCGTAGTACACCAGCTCCCGCCCACGTCCGTTCAAACAGCAAGAACTTCATACAAAATGTTAAGGCGTACATTTCCTCATTGAATCAAACACCCAACACAGAGGCAACAATATCAATTGGCAAAGAAAAGCACGTGTCCCGCCATCAACAGCAAGGCGGCGCCCACGTAAGGACTTAATCGCTCTCCCACCCGTGACGCCTTCCAGCACACCCCTGCCACCACCACCAGACAACGGACAGGAGGACGCGGGTGGGCATGGGGGAAAACGCGAAAAAGTTGTCATTCCAGAATACGCTGCTTGTTGTTCATACCTTCCACGTAACAAGCGCCACATACAGCTGGGGATGGGAATGGATTTGTTTTATATGTGAAAAATGCCAAAATCATGTCGCATGGTCGTAAGATGGGAAATATATACCTGGTATTTAGGATATTCACCAATCCCCGCAGGGGGAGAGAATACCACGTCGCTATCAAAACATGTATTCGCGCTGCTGCATTTCAAAGAAGCAAAAAAAGTTGGCTGCTGCTGAGCCTTTGGTGCCTGAGAGAAACGAGCTGCTGCGCCAGGCCCAGAGCGCAGAGCACTAGCATACATGCGGACGCATGGTCGTGAGCGGAGCACACTGTTCTGGTGGAGACTCGGGCTCGGCGGCCTGCAGCACAGCAGAGCGGCTATCTGTCGGGCACGTATGGATCACGTCGACGGCGCTGACTAGCCCTGTTTTGTTGCTGATGCTATACTGCAAGATGCCCGATTTTAGTAATCCCATCGGTGGGTGTTGACTACAGGGCTAACTCCATCGCCGGTTCCTTCGTCGCAGCACGCCACACCTCTAGCCTACGTGCGAGCTGCTGCCGTTTGTGCAGCAGAAGGGCGTGAGTCTTGCCCAAGGTTGCATTCGACTCGCGCCTGAGATCCCACTTCAAGTTTATACTCGAGCCGATACATGTACGAGTTTTCTTCGTACCGATCACACGAGCATAAAGTACCACTTCGTCCGGAAATTAAGGATAGTCTAGTCACTAATAATTATACCCAAACGAATAATACATTTCCGGACAGAGTGGTGGACCTCAGCTCGACCTTATTCGTGGGATGAGCCTGGGACGAGAAAGCTTCGGAGTGATGCATTACAGTACTCCCTGCAGTCTCGACGAGACTGCAGTTGCTTCCAGTTGTTCCAGGGCTCGATCACAAAATATGATGCCCTCCACCGCCGCGATTCCACGAACGTGGGATGGCAATCGCTCGACGCAAGGCCACGCCCGCTTACCGCTCGCTTGGCACGTCGACAAGATTTTTGGGGGCTTCGAGGAGTGCTCGTTTTTCTGCTTCTTTGGGTCGTTTTAGATCTCCCTCCCTTTCTCGATATGACCCAAAAAAGGGCTATTTTTAGTTTTCATTTTCTCGTCCGTTGCTCGATGGATTCAAGCACGGGTTGCGTTGTCATGTACGCATATTTGTCGCGCAGGAGAAGGCACATATTGATCCTCGATCCGTGTCAAAGATTCCTTCCTCAGAAAGAAAGATGCGAATAAAAACGAGAAACACAAGTTTTCCCGCACATTTCCAGCCAGATAGACCTAAAAATCAACTGCAAAAAAAACAAACTTTTACCTCTGTACCCGTTCCGGCTGTCTTTCAAAAGCCAGCATCTAAATCGTGTCGTGTGTCGAGTAAACTGTATTTTATTGCAATTCCATTGCATACTAAAACCAAGTAAATAGGTTGCCGCCAGTTACTTTTTCAAAATATGTTTTCATACAGACCGAACACGATTTTTGGGCATATATACCCTTCAGTCCCATCCCTAATAATAGCGTTTGCCAAGAGCGAAGGGAAAGTGTTCCGCGCACAATTATCGTCACCCATGATCGGATGTGTCACGCAGGCAAAGAGAAATGCGGATCGAAAGTCGGTGGTAAAAAATCAACGAGTTGGCTGCACAAGGGCTGCAAACGGGGCTTCTCCCGGCCAAATCTTTCATATTTCTCCGGCCAATCAAGCGTCAGGGGGTTGCGTCTATCGGGACCGCAAGAACCTGAAAAAACGTTTAGAGGCGGATTTTCATGCGTATGGATGACAGCATCAATGAAATTGATTTAATTTCTGGTGTGGTCACTTCCAGAGACAGCAATGGGTTTAATATGTAACTGCCTCGTGGGGACGTTAATATACCGTAAGGATTCGAGTCATCGTACACCCCTAGACCGATTTTGAAAACTCAATTGCTCCACAACTGAGAGGGTACCAACGCATGCAGAAGAGGGCGGTTTCGGAAAGATCACGTTGAAAGCTTTCCTCAGACGAGTCGGTCGGTTTTCGCAGGCTCTTGGTTGTGGAGCAATCGAGCTTTCAAAATCGATCTAGGGGGGTACGATGACTCGCATCCCTACCGTGCACTACCATTGTGTAAGAACGAGAGGGGGTCTTTAGAAGCATGCTCAAGTAACGTCGAAGCTTTGACTGGCGTAAGACTGCAACTATACTATATACGATGCGAATGTGTGGGTTTCTCGCCTCGTACTCCATGATGTGTTCCATCCTCCACGTCGAATATTCCCTTACGGTAGCCCCTGATGTACGTACAGATGCATATCAACAGCAGCAGTACCGTGATGAGGTCGGACAAGTTGAATAGCGCAGACTGACGAGGAAATATGGACAGACAAGCCAGAAGGGGAAGGGGGGGGGGGGGGGGGGTGTCATTCATCAGACGTTGCTGACACAACAATTGAACGGAAAGCATTGTCAATAGATGATATGATAGCCTGTAGTGAATGACGGGAACGAACCAGGACAAGCCAGCTCATACGTAGGAACGACGTATAGGACTTGTGCCACTCACTGTAACCTGCGATTCATTATTTTTGTACAGAAATACCAGGTGCTACTATAGTACGAGGCCTCGCGAAATCGGCAGGCATTGGGGTAACGATGGAAAACAGACAATGAGAGACCATTTGCACCGTCTGCATGGGCCAACGAACAGGCACCATGTCGTGACTGTTCTGTTTCGCGTTTCTTGGCGTGGTGCCCCCAAGACAGAGATGCCGCGTATGTCGCGTCGGTGTACTACACAGTAAAAACGTGTCTCAGTGAACGGCTGCGTCTTTTAGAATTGCTTCGCAATAAAGTTCAGCCACACCCAGTACACCATGGACTGCTGTACTACCTGAGCCATGGAAATTGCGGAATTTCGTTGCAAAGTGCCGTTTTTCCAGAGTCATTTATTGCTGCTACACCTGGCTACGTACCCTGTGGTGTCCGTTTGTCGAGTTTCCGCTTGCGTATCGTTTTTGGAGATTCCTTAACGATTGGCTCTTATCCTTCCTCTTTCCGTCTAGACTCGGATCCGAGGTCTCAAAGCAAGGTTCTCACCACGACAGTACTATACCAGGCGTAGTACTGCTGTAGCATGACAGCCTTAATAACATACGAATTAGAAGGCGCTTCGCTGAATTAGAAGGCGCTTCGCTCCGCGGGCGGCCAACGCCGCCCGCTACGCTCGCTCAGGGAAAAAAAGTACATCACATTATGCGCAGCGGACAGAGGTCCATGATTGAATATTATTATATTTTTCATGACTGCTGTATAGTTTCAAACCGGAGACTTGATAATGACAAGAGTCCCGCCGCCATACGCTTCAGGAGAAAACAACTCGGACGCCACATACGCTTCGCGTCGCGGGCGGTTTTCCGCCATGCTCGCTCACATGTCGTACGTACGTACATACCCCAGGCAGGGTACTTATTTTCTTCTTTAGATATGCTCTGTGTCTGCACTCGTATGTACGAAAGATAAGGCACAGCACGGCACAGCAGCACAGCAAAAACAATGAAAATGAAACCGAAAATTCTGAAAGAAAAAAATCCCCGTCCCCTTTCGTGTAATAATTTACTGCCCGATTGGAACACCTTGCACAGGTCAAAAAGAAAAAAAGAAAAAATTAAAAAGTCAAACTGCAGAGCTTCTCTCTCAGCCTCGCACGCCGCCCGCCCGCCCCGCCGCGTGAGGCCAGGTGCTCACCGTGGCCGTGGTTCGCCAGCTCGACAATGTTGGTGCTCAGCCTGCATACCTCGCTCTTTAAGCTTCAAGCCCGCTCGCAAAAATAAGCACCGCCTGAATCTTATCTTGCAATTCCGAAAGACCCTTATAAACTCGTAGATACTCTATCAGAAACCACAAATGAAGGCCAGACAGAGCCCATCCATGCTTCCCTCGTGTCTCGAGGCACACGCGACGCCTAGCCACGAAACCGGCGAACACGCTCCTTGTAACCCCCTCTCTACTGGCCACCATCCGCCGACACCCGCGACGGCGCCGGGTTCGCCCGCGGAACCGTGCTCCGAGTACACGCACGCGCACGAAACGAAAGAAGAAAAAAGCAAAAAAGGATTGAAAGTGCCAGGAGATCTGGAGAAAACAAAGACCCGCTGGAAAGGACCGACAAGTAATAAAAGGAGGCGATTCCCAAGTGGGAGCTCTGAGAGGCCAGGGATGTACCAACCGAGCACGCTCATAGATCGAGATATCTATAAATAGTTATATATGTAAGCCTTGCCGCCTGTCACGCAAAGAGACTATTAATAGCAATTCCTTCAATCGTCAACTTTTTTCTTCTTTCTCAAGGGGTTTCCAGAGAGATATGGAGGCGTTTTTTTTGGGAGAGCAGATGGGGGTTTGCGGCATCGAAAACCGGTGACGTGACCGACGTAACCAGGTCACGGCGCGTACCGGGAAACGTCATTCCCCATCTTTGTATACGACTAGCTGGAAAGTTGGTACGTGGTCGGTATCTACAGGTTTCTGGAAAAGCTGGTACGTTTTCGGTATCCACAGATTTCTGGAAGGGATGGTACTCGTGGGTATTAGATCCGTAAATGCGGCCCTGTACGAGTAAATACCTACGACAAGCGTTGCCATAATCGATCGCAGAGGAGGGCTATACCAAACGCTTCTTTCCATAAAAAATAATGCCTTGGATCGAGTTGCGCCCTGATCGCCTGATCGTTAGGTATGGCATCGACCGCTGGCCGTGTTCACACTGCTGTGTATTATTAATAGGTACCAGGTAACTCGTATACATATAACATGATCAAAAGCACAACGCTGTGACTCGGCACGGTACTGCTGTGAAGCATCGGGTACTGCAGTGGCGGCCGTGTCGTTTACAGCATACCGAGACGTGTAGACACCTTTCAAATGATCAATTTACGGCACAACACTTGCACGACACAATCTCATCTTCTCGCCTTGCAATACTTCACGAGGGGCACCTCGACATTCTCGTACAATGACACAATGCGATTATACGTACTCATACCCGTAACGCCCCCCCAGCCTCGCTAACCGAGACAGTTTAGCACCATTATTGCAACGCGTACATATGATAGCGGAGCATGCCGGATTGAACGGTAAATCATGGACGGCGGACGGCGAAAACTATAGGTGTTGCTCTCAAAGCGGCAGGGGTATCGCGGCTGTTTACGTCTCGATGCTTCTTGAGTCTGCGCTATCAACATTAATCAATAGAATGGTTGTAGAGCTGTATCGAGAAGATCAAGAGAAGCGGCGTGTCACCAGTCACTATTAATCACCGATCCGTGTTACAGCAGTAGTCGCCTTACTGACCTCGCAATCACCATTAGACTAGAGGAGTAGTTGCCATACTGCTGTTCTCGTGTGCAGAGTGCGGACGTGCCGACGTGCCGACAGCCAACAGGACAAACATGCGGCGCAA
The DNA here is from genome assembly GCA_031763025.1 of Macrocystis pyrifera. Taxonomy (NCBI): domain Eukaryota; class Phaeophyceae; order Laminariales; family Laminariaceae; genus Macrocystis; species Macrocystis pyrifera. Next base: position 13,664,355 of record JASSKH010000013.1, read on the forward strand.
TTCGGCTGCAGCTGCGCCTTGGGAACGGGCAACACACTGCCGGAAGTCGTCAAGTACTTGCAGGTAGAAATCAACATAGCACGGCACAGCGGGGATCGATCCGGAAGTCTGAAAGTCTCCGACCACATGTTGGATCCTGCACTATTAACTGTCCGTACGAGTAGAGCTGCTGATCACTGCCCAAAGACTGCTGTGTCAGCAGAGCTCCAATTTAGCCCGAGTACTCCAAACAGAGAACGAGGCTCCCAACTGCTCCCTAGAGATTGTTCTTCGAGCTGGATGGCGACACTGCTGAATAGCTTGGGTGGCCAGCCATCGGAAGCGTGAAATATATCCCTCACATAACATCGCAAGCAACATGACTCACCATGCTTGACCAACAGCCAAACGCGCTGAAGCTCGTGTCTTGCGAATCGAACTGCGGGCGTCGTGTCTCGTGTCTCCGCTATTCGATGGTTTCATATTATATGGAAGGCGAGTTCACATAGGGGCAATACAACATCTTTGCTCCACCCAGCAGCGGCTCTCGGCCACAGCCAGCTGCATTGCACAGGCACTCCTGGTTATCATCTTAAGAGTACATGCTGGGCGGGCCGCGTGTGGCTTCGGCTGTCTTGGTGATGGCTGCCACATCATTTGCTGCTCTCATGGTGAGAGACAGATTAAGTATTTTTCGTTGGCCGCTGCTGTAATGTTGCAGTTCGTAAAAAATCGGTCTGAGGAATCGCTGTCTGGTGCGTACTGTAGGTAAGCGAAACGTTTGCCTCGCCTGAACCTTGCCCGGCAGGTAGTTCGAAGACGACGCCGATCCGGCGGCGACAAGTGCAAGGTGAAAAGGGGCAGAGTCGGATGGCTAAAGTTGTTTTCCTTCGCTAGAAGAGCAGCAAGGTTCCAGGTTGTAAGAGAGGTGGGGGGCTATGAAGGGCTCATCGGCAACACCCCAATGGTGCAGCTGCAGAGTCTGTCTGCCGCTACCGGATGCGAAGTCCTTGTCAAGGTCAGTTTTGAACTGAGAGTCTCCCGACACTAGTGCTGCACGTGACAGATAGGGAACGCTGCTGTCTAGGTTGCACGTCATAGGTCGGTCGTACAGTAGTATAGTATGCAGGCATATACCCACACTTCGGGATCAAGCAAGATGCCTCGCTCAACGCTATTCCAAACCTTTGCTTGAGATGGTACCCATACGTAGCCTGCTTGTACCCATCACAGGCCTCCCTGTACCTGCACTCGTGGTACGTTAGCTGGTGCACAACAACAGGATTAATAACTGAATAACGCACCCTCCACGCCATTGTGCGCCTTCCATGCATAAGTAAAAGAGTTTGACTACACGATCAATCCAAAACAAGAGCGTGTGGCGTCTGCCGCATCAAAAATAGGTTGAGTACCTGAACCCTGGCGGTACGAGCAAAGACCGAATCGCGGCGAGCATGATCAACGAGGCGGAGGCGTCCGGGGAGCTGACGGAGGGAGGGACCGTTGTAGAAGGCACGTCCGGGAGCACGGGAATATGCCTAGCTTCCTTGTGCAGGGCCAAAGGCTACCGGTGTATTATCGTCATGCCCGACGATCAAGTGAGCCGAGTTCTACTACGACAGTACCACATGGTGTGCACTATGCACCATGTTTCGGGGCCAAACTACTTGGAATTATAGAGGGATTCGTGTTTCAGTGATAACACGGTTGATGTTGTGAAAGAAGCGGTGCCTCATACCAGGCAGTACAGAGAATCGTAAGTCTTCCGGTGGTACCGAGCACAAGGGACAGGCAATGCGCGTAGACTACTGGAGGTACACTACGGCACGTTACTACGATATTAGATGTAGCTCTAGCTACCCTTGATCGGAGTTCATTCTTATAGGGCTTCGACTCCAGTAGGCAATAGCAGCGCCGTTCAATTATGTCAGAAGCCGTAATCTTCCAAGTAGATTATGGCGTCAATAGAAGCGTAAGTGAATTGCACCCCTTCGCAGCAATCGCTCCCATAGTATCACAATATCATTATGCTTGGAAAGACGTATTCCGTCGTCAGCCAACGTGCCACATGACCCAACGTGTATCTATCGCACAGGCGGAAGAAAAAGTTAACCTTTTGCGGACCTTTGGTGCTGAAGTAGTTCAAGTCAGAACAGCGTCTATCGCAAACCCGGAGCATTACATCAACGTCGCGGAACGACAGGCTATGGAGATTCCCGGCGCAGTGTTTATGGACCAATTTGAGACGAAGGCCAATCAAAGAGCCCATTTCACAAATACCGGTCCGGAGATTTGGGAACAGACCGGTGGCAGGTGAATGCATAAAGTCTAGTGTAAGATTAAAGCTACACCGTTCAGAAGGGTAGAGCGGACACGCACGGCAATATTTTCACGCATAGGGTCAAGGAGTAGATAGCACAGCTTCGGCCCGGGCACCCTTCACAGAATTGTAAGTGAGTCTGATCGTTTCCCAGCTGTCAGACGCTCAGAATGATATTTATAGTAGAGTCAAAAACAGCGCCAGCCTTGGCGTTTTGACTCGAAGGCTCGAGGATGGTACTCCCTGGCGATCATTGGTCAAGCTGATATACCATACGTGCGCCGTACCCTTGCTCTACGACACTGACTCGGCCTTACGCTTGCCTGACAATGCCACGGGTGGCACCGCTGTGGCCGCTGCTCAGACTGGATGCATTCGTCATGGGGGCGGGGACAGGTGGCTGCCTTGCCGGGGTGTCTTTGTTTTTGCGCGATAAGGGGTGTCATGCCCAAATGTATTTGGTGGACCCGCCTGGCTCGGCGCTGTTCAACCGTGTTCGGCATGGAGTGTGCTACTCGCATCAAATGTCGGAGAGGGGCGTCAAGAAGCACAGGTACGGACATGATGCGAACTAAGGCGGGCAGGAAAACTGGCTGCGCTGTTGATGATGTTGGCTCTTCCTTTTGTTGTGCAGTTGGTGCTGGAGATATTTGTTGTGTGGTCGTTTGATATTAGGCCGTAGGTCGACGATGTCGTGGTCTGGTTTCTCTTGACTATATATCGGTGTACCTCGGCAAATACGGAGATTAAATCGATGACGAGAATTTTCGATTAAGGGGTTGCTCCGTTGAGTAGAAGCTATGGCTGATCCATAGGGTCTGGGCACCACGACCGATGCAGTATGGTATGCGCTTCCTGTGCTTTCTACTACTTACGCAGTCTAGTACCACTGGTGATGATGGCACCGGACACCAGATACACGCAACATGATTTCGATGGTCAAGTACGCATTTATTTTTTGTTTTCGTTCTAATCCTCCTGCCGCTTTTTGTATCCCTGTTCTGCGCTAGGTACGACACGATCGCGGAGGGTATCGGCAACGACCACGTCACGGGTAACTTCGCGAGGGCTCTTTTGGACGACGCGTTCAAGATAGCCGACCAGGAAGCAGTGTACATGGCACATTATCTCCTCAGACACGAAGGCCAGTCGATCCAGCTCCGTCCAATGATGACAACAAGGGCTAAATTATCTTCCGTTGATAATCCTGCCTTGTGCCCTGGTGGGAGTCAATCAATCGTCGGGAATGGTACATAGGCTACTCGTACACCTACAATAGCGATATGCATACCCCGCGATGGAGGCACTATAGTCGTTTTCGTTGTGCTGCTTTAAATCTTCTTCGTCCGCCTGAGCATTCGTTCGAGGACAATCTGACCACGACAAAGTGAACGTGTTTTTTTACGTACCCCTCTGTCGGTTTCGCGTGCGTCGCTTTCCGCAGGATTGTTTGTTGGCTGTTCCGCAGCTATGAACTGCGTAGGGGCGGTGTTGGCGGCCAGACGACTAGGAGCCGGGCACAAGATCGTGACCGTGCTTTGCGACAGCGGCAACCGGGGGGTGTCAAGGCAAGCAAAACACCCGCTCCATCTCTTGGTAGTCACTGTTTTGCTACGATACTATCAACGTTACTGCGTACTGTTCATATATATACCCAACCACCTTTGGGTAGTAGCAATGTTGTGTTCGTGAAATCCCGGCATTGACGCTTCGAGACTGTCGTATTTTGTTGCCGCGCTTCACCTCCACACCCTTTCCCGTTTGCCGCCCCCGCCCCCGCTTTGCCTGCAGGTTCTGGAACAGAGAGTTTGTAGAGGCACGTGGGCTTAGGTGGCCATTGCCTGGGGATGAGATACTGGACAGTCTTAATTTTATCGAAACTAGACCTTGACTTTTGCTTTTTCGCCACGGTTTAAGGGCGGTGTTATCATCGATCGTCAAATTTGTGGTAGAAGCTATGTTACTCTCAATGAAATACCGTGTGTTCCGGACAATTCGGAGTAGATGTGGTCTGATTATGTATTCCATTATGACTTGCGTGTGCATCGTGCTTGCTGCTGAGTTGAAAGCTTGCATACAAAACCGGCATGCCGACATGGATATCCGAACGCGTTGTGTAACCGGAAGCGAGTCGCGCAGGTGCAGTGAGGAGGGTCGTACGATAGACGCAGCGGACATGTACTCTCCTTTATGTACGGTTTGGTGTCTACTCACTAGCACGCATGAGATGTTCCGGGCCCTGCTGTTGTTACTGTTGGAGGTGGCATACAGTAGTGTGTAGTAGTGGACGAACACCGATCGATGCGCGAGTGGGGCCGCGCGGGAAAATGACGATATCTAGACAACGTGAGCCGAGCTCGCTTCCAGTAATGCATGCGGCGGAGGTTTCAGTGCAGCTCCTTCCTATGTATGTTGTCTCTCCTTTTTCCCGGTGGCATGGAATACTACGGATAGGCTGATGGCCCTCAACATTGTTGCACCCAGAATGCCGTCAATCTCGGGGGAAGCTATGTTGCGGTGGATGCACTTAGTTGCGGCTAAATCTTAGGCGAACGATGACAGCCGCACACTGCTCGATTTGCACTCGAGTCCTGTTTGTTTGAGGTTACCTCAGTCTAATGTACGTAATTACGTTGCAGGCCGTGCGTGTCAGGGCCGACCAAAGAGTTGGAGCCGTCCACAATGCAGTATACGAAAATATTTATACGAAAAAAAATCGTGCCACCCTGGACACATTATTAAGTCATGTCAGCTATCAAATCTCTTAAAACAGTTAAATACTGTTTCCTCGTCCGTCTGTCCGTCCGATTAAACCACTCTCCGCCGTGCTTTTTTTTTTTTTTTTTTTTTTAATCCTCCGGCGGATTGGTAAAAATAAAGCTTAAGACTCTTGAATCGCGCATTTCCCCGCCTCAAACCGTCCGTTACATTGGCGACTTTGTCGGACACTATTAATACAGGTACAGTAGTATTTCGGTAGTGTCCTAGCTAACAACTCACTGGGAGCGTGTTGTTGGGAAGGAAGAGAGGGGGTTATCTCGTTCGTCTGCAAAAAGACTTTGAAAAACAGCGAGCAGCAGTGTTGACCGCTTTAAAGCAGTGTTGACCAGCTCTACCGTATAACAAGAACACAGACCCTTTGGAAGTACCGCCAGCGTGCGGGCCAGACGGGGAACAGATGGGACGAAGCGTTCGCAGTGGACCATTTCGGTTAACTGTAAAGGGCATAGCGTACCAGGTATATCGTAAAATATGCAAGCAAAAATCCTGCTTTGAGGCTTCATCCATCGCAAACAGTGCTCGTATTGATAGTACATTTTCCCGAAGTATATGATAGTTGCGAGAAATTTTCTTGGTATCTTGGTACCGTTAAGAATTCCGACGAATCGATGCGTCCGCCATCGAGAGGCAAATTCGTGGTCAGTCTTGAGCGACCAGCTTCGAAGATACTGCTGGAGTTTTCGAGTGGGTGCCTGCAGTGCCGCTTCTGCTGTGGCTGCTCCACTGTAAGTCCGCCCGCAAGTAAAAATATGTGCCTGGAGGCCATTATTAGCCGCGGAGGTCCTATTACAATCTGTGAGCTCGAATCTTCAGGATGGTAGGCTGTTCAAGTATTTGCTTCCTGTCGGGATCAAGGTACGGGCGAAGACCCAACCCAACCCCTAACCCTAACCCTTAGTTGGGAGAGGGTGCTTTTACTCTTCCTGCCTGCATCGGGCGCCAACTGATGCTTGTAAAAAAGGCCCACCTTCAATGTACAGTGCCCCCCATTCTCAACGCCAACAACAGTGAAATGTCAGTTTAACACCAATACCGCTGCCTACCGCGCGTCGTCGTTCGTCGGCCCGCCATGGATATGACCCATCGTTTTATACTGCTGTGTACCTGGTATCTTTTGACGAATCAGGCATAATAAGATACAGCAGTTCGCAGCGTTCATTTGTATCTTTCTTACGAGTCGTGGGAGATCCAGCAGTTTTGCAACGCCACGCTGCACAACGAACGCCCCGTGCGTCCCCCCGAACAGATACGAATTTTTCAAAGGATACAGCACACATTTGGGAGGCCCTATGAGGTCACCTGAGTGGCCACCTTCCGCTGGTACCTGGCTGTAGAGTACTATTATTGTTAAATACCTCGTACCAGGTACAATAACAACAGTACAACGAGTCTTTAAGTTGAGAATGGGAGGCACTTCTTTTTTTTTTTATCACTTTTACTTTCCAGCCCACTCGTAGGAGGTTTTACCCTCGACGATCTTCTGGGCATGCCGTGGTCACAGGTGTCGTCCCTTCTCCCCCCCGGTACGTGCCTTTCTTTTTTGTCGCGCATAGGGTTCAGCATTCCCACTGCTCGTCGAATTCCATCGAATGTAGCTAACTCACGCTCTCGCGCTTTCCGCTTATCAATTTTTTATGCAAAAGTCCCTACGAGCATGCGCTCGGTGAGATTTGAACCCACGAAAATGATCTTGATAGGCACGCGGAACACCTACCAAGCCGCCGGGGACGCCTTCCCCTGGGCTACAGTCTGTATATTGAAAGTAACATGAGGATTGTGATGGATCCTGCAACGACAAAGAGGGGAAGAAATGTAACCCCCAACCCCAAAAATTCAATTTCGTAAGCATGTTTTGGTAGTAGAATGGAACTCCCATCGATCCAGGGCGTTTGATTTTTGAACCCTAGCCCCTAGCTGCTGCCTGCTCACACAATCGTTGCAGCTAGCAAGTCAACGTTTTCCTGCGTGCAACGTGCATCTTTTGCACTAGCGCAAAGCTGCATGCGGTGTTCTGCACTGTACTTGTAGATAGATTCCGAAGTGGCTGAACAGCAAGAAGCAGTCCTCGTACTCTTTTGTGTCTGTTGTTTACCAGGAATCGGCTTTCTCGAGCTGCGCGTGCTCGTCTCTCTCCTCCTCTTGTGAAGTCAACAGGTCGTGAGAATTCTCGCCATTCGCAACGGGAGAGCACCACTGCTTCCCGAGCACGAAGCGATGCATCGCCAGCGAGCACCGGCTGCTCCTTCTCCGGTAGAATTATCATCGGATGTGGTTCGCACGACGAATCTGGTTATGCAGTTGGCGCGCAGCCTGATGACTGGGCGGCGAGGGCAACACGGGGCTGGTGTCGTCCCTTCCGAGGCCCAGATCAACAAAGCTGCCAGGATGTGTAGCTTTCTACTGACGAGCCACATCGGGGAATCTTTGATGGCAGCGGACGAAGCTTCGATGGTGCAAGCTATTCGCACAAGACTCGTCAAGGTGATGCGGGTGCTGTAGAGTTGACGAGTCACATGTGTCGCCTATCTTCAGCAGTGCTCGCGACCGACTTCTACATTTATGCCCATTGCCAAGGCACACAGCACATGCCAGGCGTCCCTACATACCTTGCACCTGGCCGGCAACGCAACCACTCTGTATGATACCTTCCACAGGTGGTATATTCCGTCGTGTTTATGGTTAGGGCTGCTGCATAAGGAAGGCTTCCCGATGCGAGTACATGCGTAGCTTCAATCTGTTTGCGGGTTGATTTAAGGGGAAGTTGCTTCGAATGCCGTTGGTTTCCCACTGGCCTCTCATGAAGCGCTTGCCGCTCTACATACGTACAGTGCGTACAGCAGTATTTATCAATATTTTAACAGCAGTTTTCACATGTTCTCCTCTGGTGGGTTCAAATTGAGGCGACTGCCCGGTAACAGGGTGAATATCTGTTTGTATTTGGGTTGTGGTACGTACTGTAGTGCTCGCTCCTATAGACGCAGAGGCATTTCGTGACTCGGCGCGCGGTCCGGGACAAAAATAATCCGACTCGTCCCTGCCCCGTGCACCCCTTCGCTCTCTGGTCGCGCAGACACCAAGCTCCCGAGACAATGGCGTCGACTCCGCGCTGCGCTTCGACGATCTGCACCGCCGCTTGCGGCTTCTGGGCTGCGTCAAAAACCGCGCTCCTATGCTCCACCTCCTGCAAGCGCTCGCCGGCACAGGCACAGCCGACAAGCAGCGCGGCTCCGGCATGGCGCGAATACCTCCTCGGGTTTTCTCCGAACCGTTGGCGGGACTGTCAGGGATTGATCGCGTCGGGCAGGGCCGCGCTGTCGGCGCGGTGTCTGCTGGACCATCTTCCGGTGGAGGGATGCCGAATGGGCGTGCGGCCGAAGAAGAGCGGTACGCTGGGGCTATGACGAGAAGAGAAGAAGGGCGGTCTGTGCGGCGGCCGCGGGGGGGGACGGAGGTGACAGAGAGGACGTTGCTACGAGGCATCCTGTACGCTTTTCAGGTGCGGTTCTGTCGTCTACTAAGTAGCATCTGCTGGGCGGTGGGGGGCTCGCAAGGAGGAGGAGGCGGCTACGACATTTTGGTTTGCCACGGTTTTGATGGGCGATCGTTCGATATCGCGCTCCTCCTCTTCTGGAGGTGGCATAACATGCGTGTATTGCATTGCTGCGATAGAAAATCATTTAGGGTGCTGGCGAGGTGGTATTATAGTGGCGTTGTGGCTGGTGGCCGCTCCAAGGCACGCGATCGCTGCCCCTGTACGTTAGTACGTTAACCCCTCGCAAGCCGACTCGAAATGAGCAGCATGTACAGTAGATTGATCTCGTTTATAACACGCTGTCGTCCCGGCTGCTGCGGAAGGGTCGGGGCTATCGCATTTTTTTGTCATGACTTAGAAAGTCCCAGTTACTGTCTGTGTTCTACCTTCCCTCCTCGACAGGGTATCGACAGTCAGTACATCAAGTACTGCGAGGAGGAGTCTGGGTACGTACTTGATCCAAGGCTGAGGCTGGGACTCAAGCAGCGGGAAATGGTGACTGAGATGCTGGAGATGGGCTGGCTGTTCACTTCGGTGGTGCGGTACAATCAAACCATCGACGGTGAGGATACTCCGTAGCTATAACAATGTGATGGTACTCCAGGAAAATTATCTTCGCGTGTTGGCGTTTTGAGGGTGGCCGCGACTGCACGATAGCAGTGTCAACAGTCCCAAACTTCACTACTGTAGGCTCTGTCATGCGGTACGATATACCGTATATCCCCTATGATCTTGGCGAGCCAGACACATGACTCGCAAGCGCCGCTTGCGGACACATGTCCCGGTGTGTTCCTGAGCGTCACACTCCCGTGAATACCGGAGGCGCTGAGTGGTGTCATGCTCGCTTCGCCCCCCTCCAGTCGACGATGTTAATGGTATTGTTGCGAGTTTGGTCCAGTCACATATTACCTTTTCAGTAGTGTTTTGGTCACAACAACTGCTGGCGCTTGGCGCGTGCGATAGTCCGAGTAACTTATCGTGTCTCGTGCTGCCCGCTGCTCGCCTTGTTTCAACGCTAACGCCACCGCTACCAGCTGGCACAGCGGGTCTCGGCCCTGGCCGCATCCAGCAAGCCTTCGTGTTTTCGTTGAAAGAAGATATGACGGAGTACTACCGACTCATCGCCGTCTTGGGGGCGCAGCTTAACTTAGACGCGTCGAAGGCAGGCGAGGGGGGCGATGGAGCGGGGGGCGGGGTCGGGGTCGGAGGCACGGAAGGTTTGACGCTCCAACGGCTCTTTGTGTGGGTGTTGGATCCGTTGAAGAGGCTCAAGCTCATGGCGACACTTGTGGCGGCAGCTGCGCAACTAAAGGTGGGAAGCAGAGGCGTTTACATTGTGACAATTCGTATGTACGGCACTACTACTATCTGCACTGCTAGTGCTGTGGAGGTAACACGATATTGACAATTTTTCGGCCTGAATTCCGTCGGCTGGGCTGTGTGTAATATTCGTAGCAGCTTTTTTATGCGTCCGTTGTGGAAAATAAAGGTCCCTGCTCCACCTCAATGTGTAACCGTTGCCGGTCCTGCACCTTCTCGTAGCCAGATGACCAGTTGGTGGTCCGAATGTAGCAATCCTCCCTGCTACCATGTACCAGATATGTAGTTGTTTACCCCACCTGCATTGTCTCGCTCTTCATTGAAAATTGAAAAATCGATCGCGCTAGTGATGATGTTGATGGCGATGATATTGGATAGATGATGCAGTTGGTGACGATGATAATGGAATTGGTGATGATGGTAGCGATGACGTTGATGGCGAGGATGATAATGGATGTGGTATTGAAAACGAAGTTAATTATGATGACGATAATGGTGACGAGCAAGAGCAAGAGCAGCGACTGTCGTGCTTTCCCTGATAGAGCATACACACCCACCGATCCACCGATCCATCGATCCATCGACACTGCCGCTCCCAACGGCAGGGAGGTGCCTTGGCTTCTTGCCTGCACACACACATGGACCACGGCGACCCCTTTGTGAGGGGCCTAGTGCAACGCACAATGGTGCGATCGTGCGAGCCGTTGTTCTTTATGGTGAAGCAGTGGATGTTCGAGGGAGAGCTGGTGGACCACCACAAGTGAGTGCGCATCGTTGCCGGTCACCTAATAATATACTCATGTTACCCGCGCCGGACGTACGAGAAGCGCGCTCCTCGACAGGACACCTAGACTTGGTCGAACGTTTTATTGGTGCACTGCACAAAAACAGAAATCTGATTGTAATTTCAAGCGTTTTTTTTCCTACAACAAAACTGCAGTCCTAAAAGGGTGAAGGGTTCCCTGCGCACGAAGAGCGTGTTTTTTCGCGGCGTGTGCTCGTTAAAGGTGTTGTATGGTTACCCTGTGTTTTGTTCTTCCTACGGCCGGCTTGAGAATGGCACAAACGCACGAGAAGCAACCATTGCCTGCTGCTGAGCACGCAAGGCTTTCTTTCGGTGCACCGCTTATTTGGGGCTATCGTTACCTATGACCTATGCTCGGTTTGCGTCTCTTCCCTGTTCTGTTGTGCCCGGCAATTAAACTATAGCTATGACTCGACATGTCCTGGTCGATGCGAACGAGCCGTGCTCCGCCAGTCTTTGCACTCGCCCTTCTATTTTGTGCTATTAAATACTATCGTAGGGGCCCGTGCTCGGTGCTTTCCACGCCTCGGGTGGATAATCGATTCCCACTTGATAATCTATACCTGGTATGTTTCAAGGCAAATCTATTCGCGATCTTGCATTGTTTAGCTCATGTTGCTTTAGGCTTGGAGCCGTGTAATCTGATACAAAAAGCGTTCTCTGCGCAGGGGTGTTTACTTGCCAGCTAGGAGGCAGCTCGATACCAACCCATGCAGCTCGATACCACCCATGGTGGTGCTCCGTCCCACTTACCCTCGCGGCCTTCGTGGGCCCATTCTGCGCCTGCTCGCGCCACAACCCACAACTCTACTGCACTGGTCTGACCTGTGGCAACGTTGGCTCCCACATGCTGGTTGTAACACTGCTGGTCCATGCCAGCATCTGTGCTCGTCTCCGTTTCTCGACAGGCCAGGTGTTGAGGTTGTAAGGTGGGTCTCAGAGTAGTTGGACTGCTCTTGGCCAGGGAAAAACTTGTGCGTACATCCGCACTCCTTTCCGTCCGAGGTTTGACTTCCTGGAGGCGTGTTTCCCTGGGCATTTCTCATCATCGTCCCCTTTTTTTAGGTCGACTGACAGCTCGGCATGGATCCTGTCTTTGCTCCGCATGTCAGCCTCCCTGGCAATCCTCTTCACGGCCACCCTCCTCGTTCGGCATCAATCCATTGTCTATCGGGCCTCTCGACGGCTACCTTAGCAATGCCCTGTTGCACCGAACCGCTGTAACATCCCCCCCAGCTTGGTGGCGCAAGCCAACAACGCGGCAAGACGGGCGGTGCGTACGCTAGAGCTTCGTATAGGGAAAACCTTGGTCCGTAAATACTGAGTTAAGATACCAACCAGGGCTTTTTATACTCCACTTTCTAACCGAAACTGACTATCTGTTCCTGCTGTATAGTTTGTACCACGGCTACTGTCACGGCAACGGGGCATTACTCTTTGGACTAGTTCAACTTGTCTGCCTCAACTCTTCGCTTTACCCCCTTCCTCATTTCCGAGACCGTCAGTTCTTCCCAGTCATTGTCCGGGAACCTGACGCGCCAGTAGGGCGAGCAGAAGTCATAAACCTGTCCTACCCGGTCCATCTGCTTATCATCTGCCGCGTGGGATCTGGTCACTGTCGTTCCTATCGGATATAGGGTTAGCGCTTCGCTTCTACTGAGGAGCGTACGCTTATTCGGTTGAGCGGTCGTCTGAGTTTTCTCCGCGTCGGGGGGGTTCAAGTTCCACAGGGCGTGAAAGGTGTCTAGCTGCAAAGGGGTCGAACTGTCTAGGGATTCTGCCTCCGTGACCCAGTCCGAGGAGACCCCGTCCAGGCATCTTCCCCGATATTCCCAACGGGCTGTCCCTGTTTTACTCACCACCTCCCTGCGGTCTATAAGAGTATACATCGGGGCCGCGGCGACCGAGTCTCCTTTGAGCCCCAGGTCGGCACCCCAAGCTATTTGTGCGAATTCGTCCCCTATCGGGTGTCTCAAGTCCGATGAGCGCCTGTAGAAGGGTTTGAGCGATGCTACCGAGACCGTACGGGATCGTTTTTTTCTCCCCTCCATCTCTATGACAGCGCTAAGGCCCTTAAACACGACCTTGGTAACTGTGCACGGACCTGTCCATTTTTCGTGTACCAACTTCGGTCCCATACCTTGTCTGGAAAGCGAGCTGTCGCTCTACCGTGCCAGGACCAGGTCTCCCTCCGCTACATTTGTACTTGGGGAGGACCGTGACATCCTGGCATTGTGGCGCTGACGGGATGCTTCCTTATCTTCGTGGATCTTTCGCAGTGCTTCCGTTACCTCCGCATGGTATGCCTGTGGTTCTGGATGAAGTTGCTGAGGCCGCCTGTGGTCTGTGTCATCCACCTGTGGGATCAGCATATCGAGGGTTGTGCGAGGGCTACGACCGAACAGAAGCTGGGAGGGAGTCATGGCGGAGGGTAGCGCCGGGTCTGGCGTGGTGCGTTTGATCCAACAAGCGGCGGCAACGTACTCATCCCATCTCGTTGGCCAGGCCTTACACAGTTCGGATAGCACGTATTGCATCCATGCTCCCACGCTTTCCACACTCCCCTGCCCCCAGGGATGGTCTGCTGGCCCGAACTCTATTGGGAATTTTAACCATCGACATAGGTGTCCCACTACTGCCCTGGTGAATTCTCCCCCACCGTCAGCGCGAATACATGAGGGCACCCCACATGCCATGCAAAGGTCTAAGACCAGACAAGCTACTCCGTGTGCTTTTCACGGTAATGGTTAAGCGAAGGGGAATCTAGATGCTCTGTCTACAACGACCAGTAAGTACCCGTTTCCCTCCTCCGACGTGTTGGGGAATTTCTGTAGGTCTACTTCTAGAACTTACCATGGCTCTAGGAATCTGGTGGGAAGCATCGCCACCTGTTGACTACGTGACCTCTTCCTGCCTCTACACCCACGCGATAATACGTACTCTCGTGTATCTCTACACATGCCTGGTCAGTGAAACCGGTCCCTTAGCAACGAGAGGGTTCTTGCAATTCCGGGGTGACCGTGTTGGCACTAGAGTAAGAAATGTCTGCTGCAAGGCAACTCGGTATGGCTAGTACAGCTGCTCGCCTTACCAGTGCTCCGTTCTGTTCAAACTCAAGCCACAGGAGACTCTGGTCGTCTAGAAGGTACCAGGTATCTGTTGGTATCTGCATCTTTCAACTCGTTCTGCTTCTCCTTGACTATATAGTGCTCGCCTGACTTTGCTCAAGAAGGGGTCCAACTCCTGGATCCTGACCAAGTGAGGCACGTCTTGTAGCGCCTGAAGGGCACGCTCTATCACCGTTGTCGCCAGTGGTTCCTTTTGGCGTGCCCACCCCTCCCCCCCCGCTGAAAGACTGCGCTCGACGGGGTCAGGTAATCGGAGGTTTCCCTTCACCGGCGGTGGCGGGTTATCCGAAACCTGAGAGGAGCCGGGCTCTGACGCCTAGGCGGCCGTCTCGTCTCCTGCCAGTGTTCAGAGTTTTGACGACGAACGCGCAGTGCTCGCCGGGCGAGGGGGACGGGAGGGGGATTCCGAAGACGGATTTAGGCGCACGGATGGGGTACGAGGGCGGATATATCGCCTTACTAGCAGCCCGGAGCAGTCTGTATCCATACCTGCAACCCGGTCGTGGAGCGGCAAGGTGGCTAGCTATGCGCTCAAGGTTAGTTCGTCAGATTATCCAGGATGCTCTTCGAGCACGACTACGGTCCGCGGAATGCTAGCAGCAATTGCCCTAAGCACGGATGGCACTCATGTATTAGTTTAGTTGGCTTTTCCCTACTGACAACGTGTCGTTCGCGGATACTCCCCCGGGGCTACCAGTCCCTCTTTTGAGGAGTTCGAGGGCGTTCAATTGTTACCCGTCTAGGACCGGGCTTCTGGGATCGACGTAGTCGGTGGGTTTGCTGGATGTTGCGTCGTCCGGGAAGGAGTCGTCGATTTGAATCGCCTGTTGCCCTCGGGAGGGGCAAGCGAGATAGAACGTCAGGTAGTTGGTGTGACGTCCCCGCCCTCCACATCATGACTGTGTCGAATCCCATTAACCGGAGCGCCCACCTGTACAGCTTGGAGTCAAGGTCCGGGCAATGAAGCCCCTGCGGGTGTGCCGGGGGTTGCGCCGGCGCTAAGGGAGTGTCTATAACAGGTGGTATATGGAGGGAGGGACGGTGTAGGTACTGGTTAACGTCTGACTACCAGAGGGGGGGTTTTGTCCAGTGTGTTCCTCCGTCTAGGGTCTAATCTCAACTGCTTGCCGGGCTAACATAACAGTTCGGAGTGCGTCAGCATGGCGAAAAGTAGAGGAGTACAAGTGCAAGGGTAAGGGGTGTAGTGCGGAGTTTATTTGATCATGTAGTTTTAGTTGAATGATATATTCGAAGCAGCAGTTGAAGGTCGTCGTGGATGGCACAAATACAAATGTTGTTGAGGAGGGGGCGTATACTGGGCCGGCGCTTTCCTTGATTTTATACTTCATTTGTGCATTTCAAAGTGCAGGTATGCAAGTCAGCAGATAGGGGGTCGTGTGGTGTGCCGTCTTACTGAATTTCAAAGCAGTAGTCACGCCTGAGAGAACTACTGGGGCGTTGTTTTTTCTTCATGCACCGGTATTATACATAATGCTAGAGTCACGCCTGGGGGGGCTACTGAGGGTGTTAGGTTTCCGCATGTTGCTTTGTTGCACAAGTTTTCTGCCTGCTATTTTATTTACGAGGTAAGGCAATGGAGGGGGTGTTCGGTTAGTGGGGGTGCGGGAGCGAGCGTGCATGCATGCAGGTCAGCAGATGGTGTGTCGTGCGGTGGAACCGTTTTACTCCATGTCATCACTCAGCCCCTCTTTCCTCCGGTGGTCACGACGCGGTGCGTCTCACTTCGTTCCATCCTGCGCGGCGGTGTAATCTATGGGGTAGTCTTTATATTCATCGCGATTGGTTGGGAAACTGTCACCTGGTCACGGCTCTTGACCTATAAAATATGTTTAATATAGTATATGTTTATGTATGTGTCTACCACGCAATCAACGGCAGTAGGCTCACCGCAAGAAGTGACACGTGGCAAAAGGCACGGCTCGTCGCGTCGATCTTGTGGGATAGTTTGATATTTAGTGCGGTTTAGTGTATTTTTTTATTTAGTGCGGAATTGAATCAAAATGTACAGCAAAATTGAGGCCACGCGTACCGTACAGAACTGCTTCATGAGGCGACGGACTCGGCAAAATTCGTGTGTCTACCACGTAACCTGTCAACGGCAGTGGGCTCAACGCTCGAAGTGGCGCTTACCTGGACCACGCCAGGGCTCAGCTGCGCGTTGCGTACTCAATACGTCGATCTTGTGGTATTGTGTGATCTATAGTGTGGATTATTGTATTTTTTTTTTGCTTCCGCTTTGAATGTACTTTACCGCAAAATTGAGGCCACGCGTACCGTACAGCACTACTTCATGTGGCGACGGACTCGGCAAACTCATGCGTCTACCACATAACCTGTCAACGGCAGTGGGCTCAACGCTAGAGGTGGCGCTTACCTTGACTAAGCAAGGGCTCAGCTACGCGTTGCAAAATCCAAGCGTCTACCACGTAACCTGTCAGTGGCAGTGGGCTCGACGCTAAAGGTGGCGCTTACCTTGACAGGGCAAGGGCTCCGCGATGCGTTGCGTACTCAAGACGTACATTTCCGCGGTGTAGTGCAATCTATGGTGTGGTCTTGTTAGGTTTTTCTATTGAGACTTTTCAAGGCAGAATTGAGGCCATGCGTACTGTACAGCGCTACTTCACGTGGCCACGGACTCGGCAAACATCATGTGTCGACCACGCAACCTGACAGCAGTGGGTTTAACGCTATCATAGAAGTGGCGCCTACCTTGGAACAAGCAGGGGCTCAGCTACGCGTTGGGTACTCAAGACATGTATTCTATGTTTATGGTCTATGGTTTGGTTTATACTTCATACTATTTGTTTGTGTGTTTGGAAGGCAGTCGATCTAGACGCGGAGAAGCCCGTTGGGTACTCAAGACATGTATTTTATGGTCTATGGTTTGGTGTATACTTCATACTATTTGTTTGTGTGTTTGGAATGCAGTCGATCTCAACGCTGAGAAGCCCGTTGGGTACTTAGGACACGTATTTTATGGTATATTGTCTGGTTTATACATCATACTATTTGTTTGTGTGTTTGGTAGGCAGTCGATCTCGACGCTGGGAAGCCCCAGGCTGATCTACTAACCGTTGTTGTTGTTCTGCCCGCCACAATAACATGCATTCTGTAGTCGCCGGACAGGCTTCAATAACTCTGGAGTGATAAAAGGAAACCTCGGTAAAAAAATAAAGC
Source organism: Macrocystis pyrifera (assembly GCA_031763025.1). Lineage (NCBI taxonomy): Eukaryota > Phaeophyceae > Laminariales > Laminariaceae > Macrocystis > Macrocystis pyrifera. The sequence continues at coordinate 13,681,418 of JASSKH010000013.1, forward strand.
AAGCAAAGAATAGTACACATGATAACTGAAGCACATCTACACCTCGGACAAAAAATAACTAGTGAGGTCCGCGCACGTACGTATCAGATACAGGCGGTACGCTGTACAAGTCGCCACGGAAACCGAGAACACCACGTATTACCCAGAAAAAAAATAGACAGGATGAAAAGATAACTCGACGTCGATAAATCGAAATCGCAAAGTTGAGTATCAACTATTTAAACAGTCGAACTCACAGCTGACGTATTTCATAAATGTATAAAAACGAAATAAAAAATCGAACAAAATGACAAATCCAAAAGGGAAGAGAAAGAAAAAAGTTCAATTCAGGCAAGGAAACAATTGAAAGCAATCAAGAAAGGAAACGCACAATATAATGCGCATTTTTTCGCAGATTGCAGGCTCGCACGTTACGCGAGGGGTGTAGCACAGAGATAACAAAAAAAAAATAAAAATAAAAAAAATAGAGGCCAACGGACAAACGTATCCTGTATCGGGTACATACATGAGGTACGCTGTGCAAGTCGCCACAGGAACCAAGGACCGCATAATACGACCCCAGGAAAAATCATAATTAAAAGCTCATCATATATCTGTCCACATTGGTACACGTATACCAGGTACGTATCATAGGTATGATATATATATATATTTTTTTTTTCATCACTTTTACTTTCCAGCCCACTCGTAGGAGGTTTTACCCTCGACGATCTTCTGGACAAGCCGTGGTCACAGGTGTCGTCCCTTCTCCCCCCCGGTACGTGCCTTTTATTTTTTATCGCGCATAGGGTTCAGCATTCCCACTGCTCGTCGATTTTCATGGAATGTACAGCTAACTCACGCTCTCGCGCTTTCCGTTAATCAATTTTATGCAAGAAAAAGTCCCTATGAGCATGCACTCGGTGAGACTCGAACTCACGAAATTGATCTTGATAGGCTCGCGGACCACCTACCAAGCCACCGGGGATGATATCATACGACGAGTATGTCTATCTCCAGGCGGACCGATCGACCATCATCCTGCATCATGAGCACGAGGCAGCTCGAGAGAGGCCATAAAACATACGTACGGGGTACATGTCATATCTATAGTAGAAGAGGGTACGAGGTAATGTAATTATTTATATTCCGAACTCCCTTAGGGAGAACAAATAGACGGGATGAAAAAAAAAAACAACTCGACGTCGAAAAATCGAAAACTAAGTAAGCGATGGTGGCTACCGAGGCTTGGTAACACTGCTGCTGTGAAATGTGTGCATGCCGTCAGGACTCCCCAGCCTTGGGGGCTGGGCGTCTGTTGGCGTGCGGGTGTCGGCAGCGCAAAGTTCTATTAATAGGAATCCCGTGTGTCCCAGCCGCGTTGTGTGTGGGCGGCGGAGAAAAATAAAAAGAGCGGAGCTACAGCTGTGTGTCAAGCAGGTTGGTCTTTGAGGACCCTGTATCAAACTAGGACCCTGAATCGAACTATCCCGCGAGTAGAGCGCCCTATCAACCGCTACAAGCGGCGCACAGATCCCGGATTGGACACCATGATACAAAAAGCGTTCTCTGCGCAGGGGTGTTTACTTGCCAGCTAGGAGGCAGCTCGATACCAACCCATGCAGCTCGATACCACCCATGGTGGTGCTCCGTCCCACTTACCCTCGCGGCCTTCGTGGGCCCATTCTGCGCCTGCTCGCGCCACAACCCACAACTCTACTGCACTGGTCTGACCTGTGGCAACGTTGGCTCCCACATGCTGGTTGTAACACTGCTGGTCCATGCCAGCATCTGTGCTCGTCTCCGTTTCTCGACAGGCCAGGTGTTGAGGTTGTAAGGTGGGTCTCAGAGTAGTTGGACTGCTCTTGGCCAGGGAAAAACTTGTGTGTACATCCGCACTCCTTTCCGTCCGAGGTTTGACTTCCTGGAGGCGTGTTTCCCTGGGCGTTTCTCATCATCGTCCCCTTTTTTTAGGTCGACTGACAGCTCGGCATGGATCCTGTCTTTGCTCCGCATGTCACCCTCCCTGGCAATCCTCTTCACGGCCACCCTCCTCGTTCGGCATCAATCCATTGTCTATCGGGCCTCTCGACGGCTACCTTAGCAATGCCCTGTTGCACCGAACCGCTGTAACAAATCTGCCTGATATAGGACATGTTTCCTGGGTTGGGTCTGCCCTATGCACAGATAGATAAGTAGATAGATCATGCAGCACGACCTCTCACAACGGCAGGTGAGAAACTAAATGATCTACAGTTGATAGATAGATAGATCATGATCTGTATGATCTATCTGATCTGTCCGTGATGTGCTACTGTCCGATTTGATCACGTCCTCATTGACGCCACTTTCGTTTCGTTGGACGCAAATGCAGGGAGTTTTTCGTCCAGATTAACGCGCTTGCTATCGAGGACGAAATGCTGTGGCAGGAACGCTACTACCTCGACCTGTGCCTGCTGCCGAAATTCATCGAACAAGGGATCGCCTTGAAGATCCTTACCATCGGCAAGGCCATCAACTTCCTCAGGCGTTTGTGCGGTGACTCGGAGTGGATTATGGGACCTATGGCCAAGGTTAGCAGGCCCATGATTCGATCGAATCGGGCGTTTGTGGGGGCTGCTTGATTGTCGTGTATTTGTGGGGTTATTTTGAGGATCGGGCGTGAGTTTCCAACGGTGTTGTGCAACGTTTCTTTGACGTCAGCACCCAAGGAGATTTTCTGCAGTAACGAGACGTTGGTAGCGCCTCTTTGTGATGGTCCTCCTGCCTCAATGCGGGTGGTAAGAAGGGATACGTGGCCTATAGTATCCTCCTCAGTCAGCAGATTATCTTCTCGTCCAACGAAAGTATCTGGCAGAAATGACATCACGAGCGCCCCGTCCCTGCTCTCCCACAAGTGCTGCTCGAGCCATTTCTTAGTACCGGGAAGTAGTTTCACTGCCATGGAAAATGTGCGGGTGATTCTACCCTGTTCATTCTAGCCCGCGGTCGCCCTCCCGCTTTACCGCCGCGGTTAACTGCACACATCATTCCCCAACCTCTCTTCAAGGACCACGAGGCTCACCGGAACATGCTGAGGGTACATAATGGCATCGACGAAACAGACATGCAGACATGCCGCTGATTTTTGTTGCAAACATGTGACTGACTTTATGTTGCAGACTTTTGCAACTGTCTCCTGTTACAGACTTGCCTCTTGACTTTCGGTTCATTTTTGACGCCGCCCACCCTTATATTCCGACGCTATGCGAAATTTTCGTAGTACCCTATTTCCGTCATACCCTAACCCTAAGCATTGCCCTGTTACGGCGTTATCTCATTACCACATTACCCTATTATTATTACCCTACTACCCTATTTTAGGCAGCGGCGCAGGCGACGACACTGGAGTACGGCAACACGGCGTCCCTGCGTGCGGTGGTAGACTCTTGCTCGACCCTGACCAACGCCAGACTGGTGCACCTGATGCTGGGACCTTACCGTCTCAAGGCGCACCTGAGGGTGCTCAAGAAATTTCTTCTTCACGGCCAGGTAAAGTGTCAACACGTGTGAATTCAGGGGTGCCAGGTAGCCAGTCAGGGCGTGCTGGAGATTATCTTCCTCCGAAGTCGGGTGAGCCGTTGTGGGCTGTAGCCGCACCCGCTCTACGTGATTGAACGGACTGAAAGGATAAACCAATTGGGCCGTCTGTATTATTTGCACGGATCGAAAGGATCGAACGACTTGGACGGGCTGTTAACGGGGGTTAAACGGATTGAAATAGTCGAAGTATGTGAACGAGTGCAAGGAGCGAACAATACTATTAATAACACACTGACGCCCGACACGTATTTAGCGGTTGTGAAATGATCGAGCGGCGTTGACGGGTTGAAACGATCGAACGGATTGGACGGGTCTGCTTCTCTGCGTCTACTTCGCGGGGGGGGTAGATTTTGGGCATGGCGGGCGGCTGCGTTGTGGCAGACAAGACCAACAGCAGCGCGACCCCATGTGGTGTGAAGCACTATCTGCATCAGAGGGAGCACTCTGAACACGTTGGCTCTGCTTCTATTGCGTTCAACTTGACCCATTTGTACCTGCACCCGACTTTTTATGGACAAACTACTTGGAATTAGACTTCTGTAGTAGGATGCCATGTTTAAACTACCGCAGTAAAATGGTTAACGTTAACGCGGATGTTATCGTTTTTTGTTCACTCTGCGGACGCGTGCTGCCTTATGGGTAGCCCGTTTTACGTTTTGAGGCAATATGTCTGACTGGTTACTCATAAGACACTCCTCAGCTGAATAGCTACCCGGTATACATATAGTGTACACAGTAGTGTACCCCAGTTGTGTTGCACAATAGTTTCGTTCTAATCGTAGGCCATGGGATTTCTCATCGGATTAAGCTTACCCTGGTACATATATTCTACCAAAAAACGGTATGGGGTAAAAAGGTATGGGACTTCTCAAGCGAGGAGACTGAAAAAAAAAAAAAAGTGATACAGTACCTCACCCCTGTATTAGCTTGATTCGTCCTAACCCTATCAGTACTATCAGTACTATAGTACTATTAATATGTGTGGACAGTTTGTTTCCGGCGTTTGTTGGTATTTCCTTCAGCCCCATTCATCGAGCCACCTTACCACCTTACCATAGGGAGACCTGATGCTGACCCTCATAGAGGTGCTCGGCCCGGAACTGGACAAGAAAGCCACTCAAATTTATCGGCACAACGTGACGGGAATAGTGGAAGGGGTAATCAAGACCAGCACCATCGCGCAGGACGAAGCTGAGGACATTGCCCGTATCGGAGTGAAGATATTGTCGGGCTCGGAGTCTGACACGTGAGTGCTGCGCCGTGCTGAAGTAGCGTGCCTGAAGTAAAGCGTCTTTAGGAGAAGGTCCGTCGGTGTTGGTTGAAGCGAAACTTCCGATAAGAGATGGTTCGGTTCGGCGGTTCGGTTCGGCGGTAATGTGCTCGGCTTTTTTCAGTTCGATTTTTTTGTTCGCTTCAGTACGGTTCGTAGATATTCGGTTGTGATTTCGTGCTGTCTTACGTGGGCGGCTCTGTTTCCTCTCTCAGTAGTGATGGCGGCGTCGCCTGGCTTCTGTTTTGTGTGCTCGGCGGCCCAAAAAACGATAGTCAACAATAGGGTAGTGGCTAATGTCTCGCTCATCGCACCGCCGCCTTTGGTCGAATCAGGGTGCTGCTGTCAAGGCTGCGAACCGTCAACTCGGTAGGCTGCCGCTATCGGTGTGTATTGACGCTTTACACCAGCAAGCTTACCGCACCGTAGTGGCCCCTCGTCCCTGTTGCTTGCCATTATATACTCTGTGTGCGCAACGTCTCTGCCCGGCAGCGGATGGAGCATTTTTTCTCTTACCTACGACGTGGGCTCTCCGGTCTCGGCGGTCGTGACGAAGCAGGTACGGCACCGCGCAACACGTTTTGCGCTGCACGCTTATCGCCTTCATTTATCTCTTGAGAGTTGGTTACAGATGCTGTGTGCCGGCGGCAGACAAGTGTTTACTATTTCGCTACGATGTCTGTGGTATATGCGGCCCGGTACGAATTAAGAGCCGGTAATCTCATGTATTCATGGTCGAGCCTTCACATACGCATCCCAGCATGGCGTATCTGGTACTATTTGCGTTTGTAAGTGAAGGTGTCAGGGCGCAAGGGCTGGGAAATCGCAATGGGCAGCTTGTATTACGACTTAGTACAGGAGTCGCATGGCCCGCGGGTGCTATCATCGCCTCTTCCTCCACGGCCCACGCCGTAACGACACCCTATGAACACATGAACACCCCTTCTGCCCTTGCGTTTCTGGCGGATTGTGATGGCTGCCTTCGGTCGCGGAATGGCTCATGCTCACGCCTCTTGCTCACCGGGCTGGTGCTGGTCATGGTCATGGTGCTGGTGATCTTGATGATGCTGGTGCTGGATGGCCTCAGGTGATCTTGGACTACCGTCGAGTGTTCCACCTGCTGTGGCGCATCAAGCGCGCCGAGTGGAGCCTCGCCTCGGCATGGCGACTGCACACCACCGCTACGCACGTCAGGGTGGGAGCTAGAGCGATATATCCCCCCCCCCCCCCCCGAGGGTCCTCTTGTCGGCTATTGGTGATAGATCGAACGTTTGCGCGTGCCGCGGTCGACGTCTCCGTGCGCTCGTTGTGGAAGAACTTCGCCATCGTCGGCCTTTTGTGAGAACATTTTTCCACGGCTTGACACGGTACCGTACATGGCGTAGGCGTCTGCATACCTTAAGTGTGCTAGGTAGGTGCCAGAGCAATACGAAATCTCAGCGTCGTTGTGTGGGGTACATTTTCCCTCTTCCGTTGATAGGAAAAAAACTCCTTCCATGTAGAAACGGCTTGGCTGACAAGGATAAAACGCAGGCGTCAGCTGTAGAGCCTCGGCTCCGAGGCGGCTCGCTCGCACGACCGTTACATGCTATGCGCACTGCTACTGCTGCTATGGTACTGTACCATGGGCTATTTTGAGGGGGGAGGGCAGGAAGCCTTTTCCCCGAAAACAATATATGGACAAGAGTGCAATGATAATGTGTATTTGCTTTGTTTTTATCTTACTCCCAGTCTGCCGTCATCCCGCTCTCGCCCCCGTTTCGTGTTCTGCTCCCGCTTGCGACGGGTGGTTTTGACAGCTGGAGGGTATCCTTCCGGAGCTAAGCGGGGCGCTACACCGCTGCAGCCTCATCCGCGGCCAGATGTTCTTCCTCACTACTAACCTCAGGTTTGGAGACGCTTTTTTACGGTACGGGGTTACGGGTGCATATGAGTATTTTTTCCCAGGCTCCTTCCTCACCTGAGAAGCTCGCTGCCTCACTCAAAACATGTCCTTGAATAAAAATGAAACGATTTTTTGGCCTAGCTGCAGTAGGTACGTAACGAAGAACCGTGTTGAAAAAAAACAACGATTGGGTGTTTTTTTAGTTGGGAAGCTCCGTCGGTCTTCAGAAAAAAAGTGCTAGCCCTATCATAGCAGCGAGCGTTTACAGTATTGGAATATTTATGTTTGAACCCGCGCTTTTCTTCACGGAGCGCTGCGTACACAGCAGTGCGCTTGACGTTTTCGTTGGGTGCTATAGGACTCTGTCCCCATCCTCCGGCACAAGACCGAGCCTACATCATGCCAGTACACGCGTCAGCTAAAGCGCAGCAGCGCCAAACACGCCAACGAGGGAAGAACGAAACTAAATGGAAGTACCGGGTGCCTTCGCCGTGCCTATTGCACCGCGTCCTTCCCTTGGCGCTTTGAGCGCGGCGCAGATCCCCGCCGGATCAACGCTCACAAATGGGGTACCGGCCCCGCCACAATGATTACCCAATGGCCTAGTACGTGCCGTACCACGAAGGCACAGTCCGACCCTTGCGAAAGTGGCTGTCCGCCCGCGTTTGTGAGCATCCCAGGCATCGAAGCCTGCAGTATGCGCCCACCCCCCCCCAATACACCGTGAGTCTTGTTGCGTTTGTCGTGTGCTGTGTATCATGTAGTATGTGCCCATCATGCTCTTTCGACGCCGGTGTCGGTGTTGGCAGCAACTACATGATGTTCGAGGTGCTGGAGACCTCGTGGGGAACGCTGCAGGAGAGGCTGAACTCCGCTCGCACCCTGGATGACCTGATCAATGCGCACAAGACGTACCTGTCCGACATCATGTGCAGAGCGCTGCTGCACGACGATAGCAGGGACGTCTCCGCCAAGCTCGAAGAGGTAGAGGCACTTTGTCCTGTTGATAGTTACTACTGCCTTTGCCCCTGTCTCGCGGGAACAAGGAGCACGGGCGGGGCTCACGGGCGGCGGCCCCCCCCCCCCCCCCCCCCCCCCCCCCACTCCCATGCTAGAACATAATCGCGCCGCGGCTTGTCGCAACACGAGCCGATAAATGCTTCGCCAGATCAATCCCTCAGCGCCTTTATCACCAGGGTGTGTGCTGTCTACTCTGTGGACCCCACCCCCCTTAATTGCCGTGCAGACAGTGAGCGGCACGTGTAGAGTGGTGTGTAACCCGAAGCTAGTTATGTGTTAGTTTGACTGCTTATTCGATGTACCTGGGTTTTGGTTTGTGCGGCGTATCTTGGGGAACAGGTGCTGTCGATCATCATCGACTTCTGTCGCCATCAGGAAAGCCTCGTGATCCGCGCCATGGCAGAGGTTACCAGCAAGAGGTGATGCAGACGTGGCCCACGAAGCCCGCTTATTTTGTTGCTCCGTTTTTTTGCACATGGGGTTTTCCTGCCTGCTAGTTTGTATGGGATTTTTGTTTCGCTGCGGTACGGTGCAATCCTTGCTCTTCACGCCTGTTCAGCTTGGCTATCTCCTGGTCAAGCGTCCAGGCTAAATCGCGAACAATGCTAGTTTGTTCGCTTTCTTCGTTTTCTGTGTTTTGACGGAGTTGTTGACGCCAATGGCTCTCCGTTCGCTACCCATGGGAGCGGAAAACACCTTTCGGCCAGCCGGTAAGGTGGTAAAGTGGTATGACAGTAAGGTGTGTTGATATATTCGTAGTTAGATCGGATGCTGTTCCCGCGACTCGCGAATTGTGCTTGCTGCGGCGAAACTCGAGCTCCACCTGGGTCGCATTGGGACCGGTCACGTCTCCTTTCCCTCGTGGTTAGATGGCCACAGGCTAGGTTGATCAGAGAAATGAGCTAATGTGAGAACATCATGAGTACCATTTTCATCGTGAGCTAAACATAGAGGGCTTGAAGGGGGCAGCGACCTGCACGCACTTCGAACTTTTTTTTTTTGTCTGTGTGGTTCAGGCAAGTTTCCCCAGCTCGTGTTCCTTGGGTGTGCCTCTATCTCTTGTGTGACATCTCTTGTGTGGTAAACTCGAGGATAGCTCAGGATGATCCCAGACGCCAAATGCTACCTGATGTGCTTCTTGTGGTCCTCTTATGCGCCACTCTCTTGTGCCACACTGCTCTAACCGCCGAGTTGCCGACGGCTGCATGATCGCTTTCGGCTCACAGAGCAGAAGAGGAGGACAAGGAGCGAAGGACGGCCAGGGGGCAGTGGGGATCGGAGGGAGACTCGCTTAGCGCGGGGCGAACGGCGGGACGAGATCCGTTCGGCATGGCCAGCATCGACGACACCGCTAGGCGATACGAGGCAAGGGGGTATATCTGATAACGCACGGACCGTTAAGCCTTGCAAGAAGCCATGCTCAGATCGCAATCTCTTAGTGAAGAGTTAATGAAGGGGTACTTGTAGACTATGTACTTGTAGACTATGTACGAAAAGTATGTGCGAAGCGAGATGTATGATATGTTGCCCCTTTGCCGCTGTCGTTTACCGTACCGTACTGTGATGGCCAACAGTCGTACCATGCAACTGCAACCTGGATATTTTGTTTTTCGCGTGCGCAACCTCCCGCCCCTAGTGGTGTTCCGCGTCCTGCCGCTCTCCTATTACGGGGGACCATAGTAAGTAGGACCCATTGTTAGTGAAAATGGGGAAAAATGTAGGTTTTAGTGTGTACCGTAGGTCCTATTTACTATGGGCCTCCGTAATAGCTGAAAGTGGATTGTGTTGCCTGCAGTAGGTGTTTAAGGTGTATCGACGTCCGCCGTCTCTACGATAACTTTGTTGATTATGAGACTTATGCTTATGCCATCATGATCGCGTGCTGTCTGTGATTTTGGCACTTTTGTGAACGGCAGTTCCATGCATGCCGTGGCGAATACCATGGGCTACTTACACCTGGCCAAGGATTTTCAGTTCGCCCACCCACTCCGTGTTTAGGCCTGTTACCTGGTACAGAGTAGACCAATAAATGGACAACCAATACTTTTTTTTTCACTGAAATTAAGTAGCTTCACGCGTATCCGGCGAACAATATCATACGTAGGCGTTTTTTTTTCGGGGAAGGCACCCACCCCTGCACGTCCCGTCCATTTGGCCCATGAACGAAACGCTCATCTATTTAACCAGGCCATTCGCCTAGAACTTGGAACAAGCCATCGTGGTATGCTCTGGAAGATCATCGCCCGATATGTTCCTGTGCTCCTGCGTTGTGCCTGTTTGGCGCTGTGATACAATATAGGAGGCTTTGTCGGAGCTGGTGCGGTTGCTGGAAGAGAAGAGCGGGAAGACGGAGATACTTCGGTTCCTCACCTTCCGGCTGGACTTCAACGAGTGAGACACACACCATTCATCATTAACGGTTCACTTTTTATGTGTCGTGGTGCATTCTACATTCTCCATTATACTACATGTCCCTGACGGCGAACCAATAGACTACTTACTGAACACTTCTGCTGTGCGCCGGTACCAACGTAGCTATCGAGCTATCTTCACTATGCTTTTAATTTAGAATTGCGCGCACGCTTCGAGGTCCAAGCAGCATGGAAGTACTGTAGAGGCGTCTGTTTTTGGCACTATATGAAGGGGCGACGTCGACCGAAAAAAGTTGGCCGACCTACAGCGGTCACCGAACTTTTCAGGGCCCTTCGCGGGTCATGGCCAGAGCCGCGAGTCGGGTCAGGAAGTGTTTGAAACCACACGCGTCGGGTCGGATCGGGTCGGATCAGGAGGTTTTCAAACTTTAACGGATCGCGTCGGGTCACCCATATCCGACCCGACCCGGCCCGACCCGACCTGACCTGACCTGACCCTCGAGGTTTGGCCCTAGTCGTGAATAGGCTTTGAAATTTCCGTGTGTAAATATGAAAGCACATAGACAGACTAAAAAAAATGTCGCCAGTGATCACTCGTCAACAGCTGGAAACGTTGAGCCCCCATGCTTGAGCTTTCACACTGGTGGCGCTGTTTCGAGCTTTCGCCAATAAGCAAAGTCTCGGGCCACAATTCCTTGTCTGCCGTGCGAAAGTTTCCGCGTGAACGTGCGGAAAGAGAGCCGCTCTGTTGCTGAAATATCTGGATGCTACAATATTGCACCAAGTATATAGCTGTCCCGAAAAATCTCATCTGACTAATGCGGTCAAGTTATTAGAGACGGTCTCCAAGTTGATGCAAATGCCGAGAACAAGGCAGTCCTCCGGCAACATTCCCGACTTGTGTTGCTGCGGAATTTCGTTCGGAATTTTGTTGATACCGGTATATTAATATGATTTTGTATGTTTTTTCGCCAAGGATGCTACGCGAGGGATCGCACCTACTTCAGTGCTCTTTCTGAAGCTTCTCACTTGATTATAGTATAGGAGCTCTATGCCTCACCGCCAAAAGTGTATGTTCGATAAAAACGCTTGAACAACCCAATGGTGTAGGTATGCAGGGAAGGACATGTACATGGCAACGGGAATTCCAACGATACTGTTTAAATATAATACAGAAATACTCTCTTAATAGCTACTTCTTCGGTTAAGGATCTCCGTCAATCCCAGTGACGCGTTGGCCATAATTTGCCACTGTTAGTACTATGACTACGGGGGAGCTTATTAACAGTGATCACGACCCATCAAATATACGAAAGCCTGTATATTCCAGTACTTTTGCCTACCAGGTATAAAGTTTGATCCTGATTGCTATGCTCCCCCCTCATTACATGCTATTATTATTAATAGTACTATTAGTATGCATAAGAAAAGCATGCCCTCTCGTAGCACGCGTCGAAGAGGTGGCCTGCCTATAATTCCTACCTGGTGTAATATATCCCTGCCTCGAAGATCCCCTTTACCCACTTGAGCTCGTGCCTCCAAATCCCTTGTTGTGCGTTCGCAGCTACTACAAGGAGCGGCGAGCGGCAGTGGTCTCACCGCTTCCCCCTCGACAGGACGGAGGTCACGGTCAGATCTCCTCAAGGAGCAAGCGATAACGAGAGACAGCGGCCTGGCCCAACAAGCGGCGTCGCGAGGTCAATCTTCCGCGCCGATCTCGCGCATTAGCCAGAACATGGCGGTGTATGTATACACTGTTCACAATGCAGTGCGAGCATGTTTGGTCACTTGCTGTAGGCGCACGGGTTGCCTCGCTCGCGAGGAGCAGGGGGTGGACGGTGCGTGTGTGGGGTAATCAAAGCGTGCTTCGAGCAGATTAGGATGTTTTTCGTTTTGTCGGCGCGATCGAGTAAAAGGGGGCGCGTGCGTTCTGTCTGATGGATTGATAGTTCATTAATGTGTGGCGTGGGGGTAGGGCAGCGGCCCGCGTTTGTTTGTGATTACCGGGTTCGAGTAAGGTGGACACGCAATTGTATGTGTGTGGTGCGGTTCGATGTGGGTGAGCTCCAGTCTGTCCCTTTTGTGAAACCATTTATTTGGCGCAATGGCAAAAAAAAAACATGGCCGACAAAAGGTTTCGCTTCAGAACCATTACACCAGCGTAATGTTCCCCTGGTATCTCGTGGGACGCTAAGGAAGGGTGAAGGCTGAGGAGAGGTGAACGAGATGGTGGACCCCTTTAGCCGCAATGCCGAAACCGCAAACGTCACCGAGGCCGTAGAAAACGCTACCAACGGCGTATACAACATGGCGCATATTCAATCGCATCAGTACGATCGATCTCCGATACCTTAATTGCGGTATGCAATGACGTGTATCATGATTGCGTATTGACCTACCAGGTGCCGTGTTGCTTTAGTAGGGCGCATGCTTGCTGGATGTTGTATGCCCGCCCCCGGCATCTCATGAGGCCTGGACGCAGCCGCGCGATCGCGCCTCTAAAAATATCGTGTTTATGCCTGGCGCCGTCTGTGATACTCTTGCTAGTATTACCGGTGTTTTCTTGGGCGACAAACGACGATATGTTGCCTCTTTGAGCGGGTGACGGGCATACAAACACTGCAACTGTACATGGGGCTCCTCTTGTCAGGGGACTGATCGAAATTACTTTTCCCCCCTCTACGGCGGCATGGCTCCACCGTCACGCCATCACGCATGCCTAGTCCGTTACTACGGTGGCGTGGCTCTGCGATTAAGCATGCCTAGTCCGGTATCCCGATAATGCAGTGCCTCGCTAAAATTTCAAGAGACATGTCAGCGTTAAGCTGTCTGTCGAGCTGTCTGTCAAGGCAAAATCTAGATATCTGTCCCCCACCCCCCTGGTAGAAAAACTCATTTTACATGCAGAAACCCTTACTTTTAATACTTAATACCAAGTACATTTTGTCCTGCTGGTTACTCGTTTTGTGTGAGTTTAGCTGTACATGTCATCATTTTTTTGTAATTATTTTGTTCTTATTGCTGAATGACGAACGCGGAAATGGAGCACAATGTCGAAAAAGCACAAATACAATCAACACGTTAGATTCAACAATATTGTCAGGCTTTTGCCTAAAACGGGAATGTTTACTTGTTGGTGGTCCCGGGTTTTGGTTGCCAAAGAATTGTCCTTGACTGTCAAGGGGCGAAAGTACTGCCTCTTGACGTATTTTAGTGCCAAGACTGGCTACTGCAGGGGTGCAGGATGCACCTACAGCAGTACAGACCTACGATACAAAATATTCAGCTCCTAACATGAACATCTATTTTCCTCCTAGCATGAAGACGAAACTTTCCCTTCGCTCCCAACGTGAGGTCTGTTTACTCTACCAACGCCCAAAAACCGGCTTTGAGAAAAAATGTACCGGCACCCCCATGGCCTTCGTATGATATATGGTAAGTATCAGGTATCACTCGCCTTGGAATGGAATGTAAAGACCATCGGCGTATACATGCGACGAAAGTGTTCAAGGTCTCAGTTCGTTGGGCTACTGGTAAAAGGTTAACCATTCGCCTACCCCATCTAAGTCTTCTAACCCTCCCCCCCTTCGGAACAGCGGGGTCGACCAACGACCCATGTCCTGCCGATAGACGCCACATATTAAGGTATTAGTCCGTTGGGCTATTGGTAAAAGGATAACCTTTACGCCTGCCCAATCCAAGCCTTGCAACAAAAGTCTAAACGGCCCTTACATTTCCGTCTAGAGTGTCAACTGGTATACTTGAAGTAAACCTGGGAAACGAATTAAAAATAGCAATATCGTTTTATTTGTGTCAACGGGATTCCAAGGATATAGTGGCCACCTGTGTAGTTCAGGAGCCCCGTCAGTCAAAACAATTGGGCCCAAGAATTTCCCCCTACCGCACTGTAGCTTTACGGCTCTTGACGCTGCCTATAGAACATAGCCGTTGCTCATAGCCGCGCCAATGTCTGATGTAGTTCGACTGACTGACTGGTGTGATTCGTTTAGATGTATATTAATTTAGGGAGATCGCGGAGAGAGTTATGTCCCCGCGATAGGATACATAATGATGTGTGTGGATGCCTTTCCAGGGTCCCGAAGCAAATAGGACAAGAGTCCCCCTTTACTTCACTTGAACGTGTCTGTTTTGATATTTGATATGTATGCATCTCTTTCTGCCGGCCTGGTGACTTTCTGCGTCTCTGCCCACCGCTCTGATTGAGCGAGGCAACGCGCCAAGCACCCGTGCACCTGGATGATCCAACACTGTGTGCATCTCCTGCGCTAAATTATCATTAAGCTATGCTGTCCTCCGACTCGTCTTCAACAGGCGCCGCTCCCTCCTTCCCTCTTTCGCTATTGATAGGCATTTGTACTTCAGTGTCACTCGAAAATTCTCCCCAGCCCTCAGAATTGACAGCCCGCACTCTGAAGGAGTACAGGTGTCCAGGCGAAAGGCCTGTGAGGATTTTGTGCGGCGTTTTGGTCGGCACTACGACCCAGTCTTGCATGATCTTGGAGCGATAGTGCAGCTCGTAGGAAACTCCTCCGCCAAGGGTTCCGTCTCTCGAGCTGCCGACGTATATGCCAGGTATCGTTTTCGGCAAGGGGGGACGGAACACATGATGTGGCGATATCGAGTAAACCCTTCGGGACTGCGCTACAGTACTGCAATTAGGGTCGTTTTTATCGGAGAGTTTTTTTCGTACTTTCCATATGTTTTTTGTGCATTTTTTTATTCAAGATTTTCCTAATGTTTTTCCCGATGTTATGATACTGCCTTGAATGAGGCTGAAAACCCGGTAAATACCTGGGTTCAAGTATTAGGATCGTATTTGTAGTACTTGGGAGGCGTATCGCAGATGGAAGACCAGGGGTTTTCCCAGCGGCTCCAATGTGATTTCACGCGCAGGTTCGAGTCCTGCCGTCGACGCCAGCTCGTGCCAAAACCCCTGATTTTCATCTACGATACGCCTTCCAAGTACTACCAATACGATCCTAACACTTGAACCCAGGTAATTACCGGGCTTTTAGCCTCATTCAAGGCAGTATCAGAACACTAGCCCACTCTGATGAGCCGTATATGCAGAAGTATGGAAAATTCGTGGAAACCCCGATTCCACGAACTAGAACATGAGTCGAAGATGCGGTACCTCAGAACCCAATATTGGATCTTCCTTCCGATATGCCCGGCGCTGATGCTCGACGGCGTGTATCAACTCAACGCTGCAAGCCCTGTACCAACCCCCCCGACCGTGGTGACATGCCGAAGTATTTGCCGGCGGGGTTGACGCAATACGTGCTCAACAACTTCTCCAAGCAATACCCCCCGTACCACGTCACCCAGGACGACGTTTCGACCCCTCTTCAACGACTCGAAGTGGAAAATGATACCGGACACCAATCAGTTAGAGGTCGAGGTGGCGTCATCGTGATGATGAACGAGACGCACTGGGCAGACCTATCCCGTCCATCCTGGGAATGGGAAATGGGCCTTCAGCTTTCTCGCCACGAAATGTTGCGCTACTGGGCTGGCACCCCGAACCAGCACTGCCAAACCAACCGCCTGTACTGCCGAATGAGATTCGGCGCGGCACAACGGGAGCTTTCTCGGAGTAACGGCGAGCGGTTTCTGGCACCCGACCATGGCTGCGTATGGCACGCCGATTGGGTTGTAACTTTCCTGATTTTTTTGCTTCTGAAAAAATTCACAAACTGTGACAGAACGCCTCCGTATCGTGATACGTATGTCCAATTATATCCAAACTTTGGAATTTACTTCCGAATTTCTGGGAAAAAGCTCTTCGATAAGAATAGGCCTTAGTGTTTGATGGTTCTGCATCGTAAGACGAATGAGAAACCTCAAGAGATGGTACCCCCGCCTCCGTGGCATCTGCATGAACCAGGCACTTATTGAATACACTTGATAATTTTCACGTAGTGAACGCCAACCAGCGCACGTTGAGCGAGATACCTGGTTATGTCGGAGAGCCAATAGCATTGCCACGAAACGGTGGCCTTGCACGTCGCTACGCTTTCCACGACACGTTTCGGTACGCGCTTGGTGACACCTGTTGCATCAGGGAAAATCCCGGGCCGTACGTTATTCCGCGAGATGCTTCGCAAAACTTTGTGTATGTATTGAGAGTCTGCTTGGAAGACACGCATGTGCCCGTTCAACTTTGCTGATATAATGTTACCCCTTGTATAACTGCGCACAACTTTAGGGGACAATCTTACTTGAATTAAGTGGAGGTTTTGCGTTGTTCCTCGCGTGTGCTTGGTGATTTGCTGGATGTGCACCCTTATTGCCACATAACATGAGTATAATATATGTAGGGCTCCGATTAAAATGCGAATAACAGCTGGAGCTGAGTTGTGTGCCTCGCCCTGAGCCCCTGTTCCCTATACAAATAGGCCTTCCAAGTATTCCCCCATCCTTTCCCGTATTCCGATTCATGGACTCGACAGGCCTGAACCTTCACATATTATAGTTCTTCAAGGAAATATCCTAACACTAGCCCACCCTGATGAGCCTTAAATGCAAATATTTGGACGATTCGGGAAAACGCCGGTTCCACGAAGCAGACTATGAAGCCAAGACACGGCTCCTAAAAACGCCTCCCCACACCTCTAACCTGCGAGGCTACGACGTCTCTTGAAGGGACGTCAAAAGAGGGGGAAAGGAATACAGGTTAGAGGACCTAAAAATCGCCAAACACCAAAGGTACCGCCAAAATCTTAGCTAGGGGGGCGGTGGGGGGGGCGAACAAGAGTCTTCGAAAATGGCGCAACACTAAACGCTCTAGTAGTGCTCCTCAGTGTGACCGGCCAGATTATCCAAAATAGCACCAGCGATGAATGGGGGGAGGGGTCGGCACTACTAAAATAAGGAAAGAGCGCGTACGAATAACAGCAAAAATCAATGAGGCTGAGAGGTAACACACGAGGCAATCGAAAGACTGGTTACATGACTCTAGCGGTCGCGCACGAAATCTACCTTCATCTTGCGAAGGGGTTACATCGGCCGACCATTTGTACAACTTCAGTGCTATGATCGGCACGTCTGTGCCTGAAATCCCATCTACCATACCCCCGGTACAAGTTACAAAAACTAAACATCATGCTACTTACGCTGCCAATGTAAGTGTTGTACATTGCTCATGGCGGGTAGTAAGTACCTGGTATGTATTCGTACCTCTGGCCCCCGACACAGTCTCGTAAACCTTTCGAACTGTTTCTTGGTAGCCTAGCTTCGCGATACACGATGGTGCGATCGGTGCACGTGGTCCTGAAAGCACCGCACATGATTCGTGGGGTCGTTGGCAAGTTCGCAATCGCATTGGGCGTACGACAGAGCACGTGTAGCGCTGCAAACCCCGAGTGGGGCGTTATATAGGGGCGAGTCAATGGTGGAGAAACCGTTGCACTACTAGTGTTTCGCCACCACCATCACCATCATAAATAAGCAGCAGTCAAATATTGATACCGGTGGTTGGATTGAATATCCTTACTCACGTAGAACGACCTCACAGAGGCCACTTACGTTGAAGTTTTTCACAGAGGGCCTGACGAATAGCAGCCTCGCCTTCGGCATCTAGTCGACATTGGCCGACGACGTCTAGCGGCTTCTGACCATGGTAACATTTTTTTTCTCTGTCGACACCGTTCTCAAGCAGCCAGCGAACCACGCCTTTCTTCAGCGAACGGCCAGTAGCAGACAGTATACCACCAACAGCAGAAAAACGGAAGTAGCGTTACAGCGACGGGGCGCCAAAGAAGCACAGAGAATTCGTCGCATGGAAGGCACACACTGTTACCGGGCCGTGACAGGGAAGCCCGTGTTGCACCGACGATAGGTATGCGTTGAGCAGGGGGGGTATTGAAGTGCCGTGCGCCAAGATACAATACGATCAAGCGTAGGGGCTGTTCGAACAAGTCCTAAGCAAATAACCTATTTGTATGAGCAGGGGTCAAGATTTCGGAAACTCCCTGCTGAAGCAAAACACGGGCAAGGAGGAGGGTCCCCGGTGGCGAGAACCTCAATTTCTCGTCACGCCCATCGTTGGAGCCTCTTCAAACGATGACTTCAGGTGATGAGTACATATTAGTAGGCCGAGAACTGAGACTACACCATCATCATCGCGGTTGCCATTGACGTGGGCCTATATTGTTGTAGCCCACCTGGCAGTAAGATGATGCGATGTACAGGCAGGTTGCCTCCCTGAACTCATACCTAGGTGGGCACGACAAACAACACTGTAACGTGAACGCTCGGATAAAAGCATTGCGATGGTTTGCGACGCAATCACGATATACAGGTTTTCCCGATTATTCGCATCGAGAGATTTTTTTTTGCTTTTCTGACGTCACGATGGAATGCCGAGCTAAACGTGGAGGGATTGTATCGACTCCTCGTATGATGGCTCATGCACGAGCGGATCGATTTCCGTCGTATTCGGACGTTTTCCGGAAGCTACCTTGTTAGTATCTGGTATGATACGAATACGTAGTCAGTCTACGAGGCGGAAAGAACAATCACCATTTCAGAGATTCCCACTCGAGCATCCAGTCGCTGAGACCTTCGCAGAATTGATCGTGGATCGCCTGCGGGTGTGTTTGAACAAGATCTCGTACGAAATCAAGATTGCCATCTCGAGCAGCCCAGAAAAGCTGCACCCGCCAAGATTGGTCTCCGCCATGTTCGTGTGCGGTAGTCATCGTATCCATGGAGAGCAACCAGGCAGTCAGTCGCCACGGTGACGATGTTGAGCGTGTGCCTACTGACTGTAGTACACTGAGATAGCACGGTCACAAGCCGAGATGAGGTCAAAACGGTTTCAAAGTACTTGTACAGTTCGTAAATACTAAAATAAATACGACGATATCCGGGATCGTCAAAAGCGAATCGAATCCACGGTAATCTCCATTTGCTATTTCAACGACACGACAAAAGACGACAAAAGCAGGCAGAAGGAAGACGAGAGGGAGGTGCTATATATTACGAGTATAATAAACGCGCAAGTGTGCAGTCTGTCTGGTGTCTGGTACATGCCGTGTGCCAACTGAAAAAATCCCACGGTGGATTTTATAAAAAAAACTAGAAAGGCCCGTCAGCTGGATTTCTGTTAAATTTACAATATGACTAGAACTCCGATGGATCGAAGGGCTGACAGGTTATTATCCGTGGAGTCAGGCAATCCATACGTACAGCTCAGGGTTGCCTGATCGAAGACGGGGCTGAAAGATCGCACAGATCACTTCTCGTTCGTTTCACAACCGAAACTGACAGAAAAACCAACCGTGACAAGATCTTGGCCATCATGATGATGACGTTAATTCTGAGACAATGAGACGGCATATAATAATGACGAGACCGCCAGGCCGCCAGGGGGAGCAGAGAGGAGGAGGGAGGACCACTTCCCATGGCGTGGGATGGAATGTGGATGCGGAGTAGGACGCAGGGCGTATAGATACATAGTCGGTGAAAATATATCGGTAAAAGGTAGTACGTACAGTATTCAATTGAGTATATACGCAAGGAAGGAGAAAACGTTGGATAAAATTGAGGGTGCTCGACGAATAATGTTAGTTTTTTCATCTTGAATAATTGAATAACGATAACGCCCTGCACATTGTCAGAAGGCAAATAATAAAAAAAAAAATGATACTAATAATACCGAGGGCAGGTTTGCCGCTCTTGTGATCAGAGATGCAAGCAAAAACGTAGTTAGTCCATCGTGACTTGGTGTACCAACCGAATATAACCGCATACGTGTACAAAATACCCGCTGGTATAGAGAATACGTACAACAGTCAAACGTGTAGACAACTGCAGCGCAGAGTATGGAATGTGCAACGAAAGGAGGCGGTACTATACAGGGTACCAGGGACATGGTACCCACAAAATAAACAAATAGTATGTCGTTCATATGATCTGTTCTTTGTTGCTCATCGGGCACAAAATGCAATGCTGCAGCAGAGCTTGCGTTCCAAACTTGAACTTGCAAAAGCTCTGCAACACCAGCCATATGCTTGCGGTATGTTCTACATCCTGGCGTGCTGTTAGACAACGTCGGTTGTTCTCTGACGTTGCTGGTAGTGTAGCGTCAGAAGCATGCAGGCGAAAGTTGGCAGAACGAGGGTTCGTGTCCGGACTACATGTTCTGGATGCCGCGACTGTGGCGGGACTTCGCTTACGGCTGCCTTTGCTCTTCCAAGCTGAGTTCGACACAGGAGTCCACCCCGATGAAATGCACTGGAGGGAAGGGATATCGCGAGAAGATGCTCCACGGGAGGTGAGTGATGCCTCGAGCATGGAATTGAACCTGCGATTGATTTTGAGCGTCAGCGTACACTACGATACAAACAGAGTATTAAATCTGACATATTTTAAAAGCAAGGTTTCTGCAAAAATTTATAAAAAAAACTATTTAATCAGTCGAACTCACAGCTGACGTATTTCAAAATTTATAAAATAAAAAAATAAAAAAAATGAAATACGTCGCCTGCTCCAGGTATGAAATACCTGGTACCAGGTAACAGCAGATACCAAGTACCAGGCACCAGGTACCAAGATTCGTGATAAGATTCATGACACACAAACGATCAGCTTTGTCAGGTTTCCTCTGTTGTGTGTAATGTTAACTTATTTACCAGGGGGGGGGGGTAGCAGGTATGATAACTGTAAGTCCACGTCGTATGCTACAGGTACCTGATATTATGCTTTACACCGCCGGAGTGCAGGCCCTTATCCCTTATACGCGGCACTGACTATTAGTAATAGTAGTAATAGTGGTAGCGAAATGGTGATGTGTTGTGAACGGAGTATTTATGCAGGGAGAGAGCGGCATCCAAGGATTGAGAAAAGAAAAAAGGGATTGGGTGACATAGTGATGAGTGGTGGTACTCGTAATGGGTGTGCTGTTTTGCCATATTTATAGGGTGCGGTATGTGGAAAAGTGGCACGAGTGGTCGCAGAGAGAGAAGAGGCGGTGTTCATGTGTTGCAACAGTATGCTGTAGTATTCTACTGCTGTAGTACGTACGTACCTGGCATATTTCTGTATGTTGGGTATCGTATTTATTGCCGATCACAGTAAAGAAAAACTTGAATACAGTACTAGCATTGTGTTATGGTATCCCCTCTCCCCTCTTACGGCATTATGGTTTGTAGCAATCATCCCCTCATCATACCTGCCAGGCGTCATCGCCTGCGTTCCTGATGAGCATCTCGCCCTTCGTTCCGAAGGCATCTGGCGAGGCAAACAGCAACTGTAACACAAGAGCTTATAACTTGTAACATCATCAGGCACCTCGTGTGAGTGACCACAAGAGCAGAACCAAAGGCATCCACCTGCTAGCAGTAGTCGGTCCCTAGATCCATACTGCCTTACACTTGACACTGGCGTCGTCGACGAGTAATAGACGCTTTTGGCACCTCTACGAGGCCTGTTTTTTTTCTCCGCCGACAAATTTGGCTTTTCGCTCTTGTAATCTGTTTTTTCGGCTTCTTGCTCTTTATTTGATGCCTTCTTCTGTTTTCGGTGATTGCGTTCGAGAGTATGATATCCGCCGCTTCCCCAGCGCATCGCGCGATGAGACTGATGCAACAGCCGCTATACGAAGGCTCATGCGCGGGTGGTCCGCGCGATGTAGGGGATTTTTCGTGTTCACTCGGTCCACTTGGCAACACGAGCATCTGTGTCACTGCTGCTGTGTTTGGTAGTGCCACAGCCCCTCTGTCACTGCTTGCAACAGGTAGACCCCCGTTCCTTTCACCCATGCTTGCCGCTGGTTCGACTCTGCAGCCCGCTGCCAGGCCGGACACAGCGACAAGCGCGCTGGCCCCAGAACGGCACTCCGGACGGCCGGTTCCGTTCTGGGCGCAGCAGGATAGTCGGTCGGGCCTCTCTCGGGTGCATGATGTCCGTCACGCTACAAATCTAACTATTTTTTTCGTGATCGGCTCGGCCCCCCTCATCCATTCCGTTCCCTGCATGCAGCACCCTCTATTTCTAGTAAAATAAAATAGTTAGACTTTTAGCGTGACGGACATCATGCACCCGAGAGAGGCCCGGCCGACTATCCTGCTGCGCCCAGAACGGAACCGGCCGTCCGGAGTGTCGTTCTGGGGCCAGCGCGCTTGTCGCTGTGTCCGGCCTGGCAGCGGGCTGCAGAGTCGAACCAGCGGCAAGCATGGAACCAGCGGCAAGCATGGGTGAAAGGAACGGGGGTCTACCTGCTGCAAGCAGTGACAGAGGGGCTGTGGCACTACCAAACACAGCAGCAGTGACACAGATGCTCTTGTTACCAACAAGCGGATAACCAGGCGGACCGAGTGAATACGAAAAGTCCCCTACTTCGCACAGACCACCAGCGCATGAGCTTATAGCGGCTGTTACACCAATCTCACCGCGTGACGCGCAGGGGAAGCGGCGGATATCATACTCTCGAACGCAATCACCCAAAAGAGAAGGCAACGTCGAAGGCAACTGAGCTGGTGGAGAACAAGTGTCTCCCACAGGGCGACACGTGTCCCCCACAGGACTTAACCGCCGCTACGCCCATGGCGCCGAAATGCTCCCCGTCTTACGCAGACGAGTTAGCAGCGCATCTTGTCTGCGAGCGGGTTCGAGTGCCAAGCACGGTCACAACCGGAACAACTGTGCCGGGCTTGGGTGTATGATGTCCGTCACGCTAAAAATCCAACCATTTGTTTACGTGTAATCGGCTACAGCCTTGCAAGTTACAGGTGTGGGAGCGGGTTGTGAAGTGCCGCATCTTGGATCCATTCTTCGAATTCTCCGGATTGGTTAGGTTCGTGCCTGACTTTCTATAAATCTGATATTTACGGCCCTTCAGGGTGGGCTAGTGTTGTGGTATCCCCTCTCCCCTGCTGCGACATTATGGTTTGTAGCAATCGTCCCCTCATCATACCTACCAGGCGTTATCGCCAGCTTTTCTGGTGAGTATCTCGCCCCTTCGTTCAGAAGACATCTGGCGAGGCAAACAGCAACTAACACAAGAGTTTATAACTTCTAACATCGTCAAGCACCTCGTGTGAGTGACCAGAGCAGAGCCACAACCTGCTAGTAGTAGTCGGTCCCTAGGTATGTACTGCCCTACACTTAACAATTGTACTGTCAACGGTCAGTGTGGAGCTTTGACAATGCGTGTGGGGATGCCGCCCATACATCTACCCCAGCATGAAATTCCACCTCTCTCTACCGTCGAAATACTGGATGCCGAAACTACTGTATCAAATGAAAGAACGACGTACAAACACCAAACAGCGTTTGTGTGATCGAGAATACCCGCGTTTCTGCTTCGGTGCACATTCGTTAATTTCGTCGTCCACTGTTGTTTCTGTTGCTTTGGGGGGCGTGGGTTGGGACAACGAAAACAACTCTAACAACAACGACAACAACTAAAATACAATGATTGCAAAGCAACAACTACAAAAAAACGCGATGATAATAGTATTGCGGGGGTCTATAGTTAACAGGACCTGTGTCACACATAAAAACCTATGTATTTAGGTATTTTTACTAACAATATTTGGTCCTGTTTACTATGGTCCCCCGTAATAGTAGTAGAAGTGGTGGTACAGCACCGCACCCAGCCACGCCTACCGAGATGGTCAGAGTCGAGAGATGGTAGCTACACAGACGTCTGTGTAAGTTTGAACTACTAGACACGTAAGGGGCGGATAGACCAGCCTCTCCGCCTAAATGAGGAGATACAGTCCCCGGGCTTCCAACATTTCCCCCGTTTTTTTATCAAGCCACCCTAACCCTAAAACTCCACGAACCTTAACCCCAACCCCTACCCCGAATTCCCCATCAGAGTCCGTAGGGAAAGCCGTACATACGATGGATGATGTATCTGTAGGCCTGTCTGTCGGACCTACCATGCACCCCGTGACGAAAAAGACGGAATCCACGATCTGCGCCCGTGCACACAAACGCCTATGCTGGTTTCGTCCTGTGTGTGCCCCAGCCCCCAGTTCCAAGGCGAAATCCGGGGCCGAAACGCCCCAGATCGGCGCCCCCGTGAATCCACACAAATCCACGTCATACATACGACATACAACTACGACCTACGGTTTGATCACTCGGTTTTTGACACCATCTGATATACCGGTACAGATACTTCACTGCTATCAGTGCGACCGGTTGAGTGGTTAAAAATCAACTTTGCAAGCTGCGTTCTACGGTGGGCGTGCCACGTACCAGGTATATATAGTTCTGTGTTCCACTTGTAGGAAGTACGGTGCTTACTGAATTCGCCCTACGATGCAGTAGGGAGTCTTTCGTTTTGGCGAGTTGTCAGAGTAACATTTGTACATTCTGTGTGTACCCCCTTGGAGACTCCTCGGACTTCTCCCAACTCCCTGTACTACTATTAATACTTGTCGCTGCTGCTGCTATCCCAAGTGCAGATAGTAAACGCGTGGAAAGCGGATCGCACTGTGGCAACCGTTGTTCTAAGCGAGCGTCTTGGGAAGCTTGCGGCTACACTTGCGGGGTGGGAATCGGCTCGAGTTGCTCAGGACGACGTTGTTTGGAAGCCCCCGGGGTCGGGGCCGGTAACCTTTCATCAAGACTCCGCCTACATCAGCAAGCAGTTTGTTCCGGTGAGAGCTTCCTGTAGTTCTCACATACTGGCCCCGCCGACGCTGTCATGCAGGCGGCGGGGTCACTTTGTATACCCTAATCACTATTCAGTAACCGCGCGACGCTTTTCTCCTTATATGCGCCCCACCTACTACACGTAGTGTGTGTATGGTGAGGCACCCACGAGGCAGTTACATAGTATACCAGTTGCTGTCTCTGGAAATGGCCACGCCAGAAATTAAATCAATTCATTGATGCTGTCATCTACATGCAAGAAAATCCGCCTCTAAAGCGGTTCTTAGTAGGATGCAGCTCACCCTTCATGCGACTCGCTCAACACCTCACGGCGCTTCGCGCTTGGTGCAAGCCATGTCTGCCTAGTCGGTGAAAACCCGACGCGCTCCGTCCCGGTATTTTAGGGATGCGAGGGTATATGGTCATACGACTACGGCCATACATGATATTGAGTACACCCCCCCCACCTACTACTGTAACTAACCCCTACCCACGAAAACAGGGGCCGAAATGCCCCCCAGGACGGCGATTCCGCAAGAAGGCCACATGATTGATCCAAGCTGCCGTACGCAAAGCACAAACGACACCTACAGTACAACGTCAGTATCAAGACCAACATCACCAATGTCCCGTAATGTAAACGAGCGTGCAGACTAGTGTCCTCAGGGATGTGGGGTGGAGATTCGCTGGCATCTACAAGTACCTTTATGAAGTGTACGTACTGTAGGCCAGTCGAGGCGAATGGGCGTTGACGAAAAAGGAGTTCGTAGCATGGATACACGGCTGCAATTCGGTATAGAGAGTGATGGCAGATGGCACTTGAGTGTGTACATTATAGGCTCGAGAATAAGAAAGTGTCCAATAAGGACGTGGAGCTCACTGTTCAGGGGGGTGGGCTGAGAACGTTGGATTATTGCGGCATGCTCAGTGTCAAGCGCTACATTAATTTCTATATAGTAGCTAGTTAAGGTCAAGGGTACTCAACAATGGCATATCTCACAACGAGGCTTCAAGCCTTTCTCCTGTTGGATGTGCTTGTTTGCGGGCCCATACTGTAGGCTCTGTACTTTGCTGACATCACCTCTAGGGCTTCGGATTGCCTCGAAACCCTCCTTCTTAGGCCTCTGTCATATTGCTTGCTTGCTTGACACAGGAAGCAAACAATTCCGTGACGATGTGGATCGCGCTGGACGAGTGTGACCAGGAGGTAGGTGAGCAGAGGGCCTGCACATATCTTTAATTTTTTCGTACTGCTGTCTTATTGAACTGTCTTGCTCGGTATTAGGTTAACTTTGGGCAATCATCGTGAGGACCTCTTGAACGGCAGATATGTTTACCCCCCTCTTGCTTTGTCGGCTCCACACGCGTGGCACTGCCGTCACGCTGACTGCTCGTCATCGTCACGTCACAAGAGTTAGTGACGTCATTGCGACGTCCCGACGAATGCTTGTCCTCGTGACGTCACATGAGTGAGTGCCATCGTTGTGTCTCAATGAGTGCTTGCCATCGAGGTGTCACGGTGAGTTGAGAGATGAGTGGATATTTTCATAGTTTTATCCAAACAAGAGCGTAGTTTGAGAGTGATTGGACCTGCTCTGTCAAAACGCCACGCCATATTTTGTTAACTCACAGGGACAATCGAGTATGCTACAATCATGGATAGTCTCCAGCCGGAACGGGAAGCCGCCGAACCTTCCCGCCCCTCTCCCGCCCCTGCTTTTCACGGAGCTGATGGGACGAACTATCGCGAACCGGCTTTGGCAGCTGCACGAAGCCTCGGCCGCGAAGTAACCTTCGAATCGATCGCTGTGCCTCCGGGTGGGTGCGTTGTTCATGCGCAGGACTGCTGGCACGGAAGCTCTCCTAACGTGTCAGCGCACCGTCACCGCCGTGCCGTCGTGGTACACTTCATTCGAGGAGACGCCGAGTTCATCGGGGGGACACTCTCTCGAGGTGGGAGGATTGCAGTATACGCGTGCACTCTTACCCAGTCGTTTGGACAGTCTTGCTCTAGGTTTTGAGTATCCTTGAGGGCCTTGACAGGTTTCGATCTCCCTATAGTGTCATTTCAAGCACAGAACGGTATCCTGCACATCATGTTTTGTGTATGAGACGCCCGACTTGCCGCGTGTCATAAAACTACTTACTTAGATCTCGATCTCTGAGCGTGCTCGGTTGGTACATCCCTGGCCTCTCAGAGCTGCCACTTGGAAATCGCCTCCGTTTATTACTTGCCGGATCCTTCCAGCGGGTCTTGATTTTCTCCATTTCTCGTCGTACTTTCAGTCCTTTCCTTTTTTCTTCTTTCGCTTCGTGTGCGTGCGTGTACTCCGAGCACGGTTGCGCGGGTGAACCCGGCACCATCGCGGGTGTCAGCGGATGCTGGCGGGTAGAGAGGGAGTTGCAAGGAGCGCGGTCGCCGCTTTCGTGCCTAGGCGTCGCGTGTGCCTCGAGACACGAGGGATGCATCAATAGGCTCTGTCTGGCCTCCATTTGTGATTCTTGACATTAATAGAGTACGTACGAGTATTTAAGGGTCGTTCGGGATTGTAAGATAATATTCAAGCGGTGCATATTTTTGCGACCGGGCTGAAAGTCACAAGAGGAAGGTACCCCGAATGAGCACCAACATTGTCGAGCTTGCGTCGAGGTCCACGGTGAGCACCGGGCTTCACGCGAGGCGGGCGACTGGGCTCACTGTGGAAGAGAGGGAGGGAAGCTTGACCCGGACCGAATCGATGGCGAGATGGTCGCGAGAGGGGCGGGCGGCGTACGAGGCTGAGAGACAAGCCCTGCTGATTGATTTTTGATTTTTTTCATTTTTTCTTCCTGACTGGTGTAAGATGTTCCAATCATGTAGTAAACTAATATACGAAAGGGGACGGGGACTTTTTTTCTTTCAGATATTTTCAGCTTAATTTTCATTTTTTTCGCTGTGTTGCTGTGCCGTGCTACAGAGCATATCGAAAGAGAAAATAAGTACCCTACCTGGGGTATGTACGTATGTACGACATGTGTGAGCGAGCGTAGCGGAAAACCGCCCGCGACGCAAAGCATGTGTGGCGTCCGAGCTGTTTTCTCCTGAAGCATGGCGGCGGGACTCTTGGCATTATCAAGTCGCCAGTTTGCAACTACAGCAGTCATGAAAAAAACAATATTCTATCATGGACCTCTGTCCGCTTCGCATAATTTGATGTATTTTTCCTTCCTGAGCGAGCGTAGCGGGCGGCGTAGGCCGCCCGCGGAGCGAAGCGCCTGGTAAAATAGTACACTTGTTATAGTACCGGTGTCCCCACAGTCGTTCTTGCCGTAGGCTTACTGTAAGTACTACCTCTGGCGCCTCATATCGGTCTTTTGCCTGTGACGTCTTCTGAGCCCGTTTATTTATTTCCCTCTTGCATGATCGCCAGGGGACAGGCGGTCCGTCATACATCTACAGCCGGTACAAGCGCCTTGGAAGCACGAAACTGCCGCAGGAGGCTTTCCCCATAACTTTCTCGAAGGACGGATACCGGACGCCGTGGATAAAGAAATTCCTGTCATAACGTCATGATCGCGGACCTCGGAACTGGTCCAGGCCGAGCGTTTCTCAGACCTCATCTCCCGGGCAGTTACATGCTACCGACGTAAACTAATGTACATATTACCTGGCATCAGGTAGTAGTAGCTATTATAGTTTAGACGTGCAAGAATTGGCGGTGCAGAGCCTCTCTATGGCACACACAACGTATGATCGTTGCAAGCGGCGAACCACCACTATCCATCAATACTGTCGTTCCACAATCGCTAGGGACATTACTGTTGTACAGCTGTTGTACTGAAAACGGCGAATAGGGGAAGGTACAGCCCAGATGGAGTTGCTTGCCAGGAAATACCTGGTAGCCATCACCGTCGAGAATCGGCATGAGACCTAATCGAAGGTAGCCGCCCAATGGGAGGGAGCGAGTGAGCGAGTGCTTCAAGCCGAATCGCTGCATGCTAACAATTGAAAGGGGCTTCATGTTACGCTCTTTACTCCGTCTAGCGCGGCAGGCGGCAGAGCTCAATGGAGTACTCTACCGCACATACACGTCGTAAAATAGCATATTTGACCCCATTTAGAAACTGCGGGTGGGTTTCCATGAAATGCCTCTGCCACCTTCCGTGTCCACCATACGTGGCTGTGCACTCTGCCAGCACTCAGCCGTGGGGAGGGGGTTACAGCAAACACACTACTGCTAAATTCCAACATTAAAAAACTTCGCCGTCGACCCAGGCAGCCTGCCGCAAGCTCAATCCAAGTCTACGTCCACAAAAATGTCCTTGTTCGTTTTCGGGCGCTTGCCCGCTTCAGCCTCGGGCTGTGGTGCTAGACGGCTCTCCCAGGGTGGCCGCGGCGTGTTGTCGTCAACTGTGATCCCCCTGCCAACAGCACGCCGATGCGTTGGAACGGAAAACAAGAGTTGGTCACAGCGATGCAGTCGGCGCTACGGAGGCCACATGAAAAACCGGGGATTCATATGCCTTCGAAGTCACCAGCAGCTGGGTTTGCGACGAGCAGGCAACACTGACTTCGAGAAACAGGTTCTAAGATACCTGGTATGCTGTATGATATGACGTACGTAGGGCATCGGCAACGTGTCACATACAAGAATACAGAACGGTGAGCCTGCTTTCAGCAAGCCAAGTAACCACTAGCTGGACCAGCTAATCCGCGAAAATCTTGGATATGACAGGGTTAGCCATCCAGCACTACACCAAAAATATAACAGTGGTCAGTGGTCTCTGTATAATTTGACGTCTCGAAATCGCCAAATACGCGTTGCCAACAAGGGCTTATCTTGCTCATACCTGCGCACAGCCTGGAAGCTCCCCAACGTATCGAGCGACTGGAAAGGTCCCCAGCCCTTGATTTCCCCCTCCAAATACATGTCGCAGGAGTTGTCCAACAGCTTCGCGGCGAAAATACGTTTACCGTTCCAGTTGAGGAAATAATCGCGATAAAACACGAGGTCGCGGGTCTTCGTGCGCAGTCTCCAGCTCCCCTTCCCCTTGTCAAGCCAAACTACGCTGCCATCTTCTTTCAGCGCGACCTGCCCAGATATGATAGAAGGGGGGGGGTCGCCGGAGATTTCAGTGAGGGGGGCGAATGTCGACACAATTTACACTAATCTACGCTGACATGCGGCGTAGACGAGGTCGACTGCACACAAAGTGCCTTATCGCATGTACCAAAAGTGAAGTCGGTCGATACGGGTTAATCCTGACTACTATCGTGTCAATAAAACAAGCGTGTGATCGAGGCGTTGCCACAAGTCTAGAGAAAGCAGCACCACAAGGGTGTCCAAGCCAGCGCTTCCTGTGATGGTGACTTTCCGACGCCGTCAACCGCGCCGTCTCAAACGTCAGGCGTCCAAATGGGCCAGCAACTGACCTTGGTTGTCTCGATCTTCATGGGTCGGCTTTTCCACTGAACCGCCACGGACCAAGAGGTGCCTTCGAAGTCCTTCAGGAAAAACTTTTTCAGCCGCTTTCTCGTTCGCTGCCGAGGGACAAATGACGGGACGAGACCACGCTACATTATTTAAACGAAAGCACAAGCAGGTGGAATAGGGCCGAAGCGCGGCAGGGGCTCCAGTAACGCCAGCCCGTCTAACCCGTTTGCAAGGCTTAGTGAAGGTGGAAGCGTACCGACATCTGCGCGGGCCGAACTCGAATATCGACGATGCGCAACAATCGGTCAGCGCAAGCAAAAATACCAGGCACGCTGAAAACAACGAGGGTGCCACTCACGATGGGCACGGGCTTGTCACTCTCCTCTCCATCTTCCGAACCCCCCGCTTGCCCAAGCTCCGTCATAATATCATCCTCCAGATCCCCATCGGTCGTCCCCTCAGCGTCTTGCGATAACGCCGGCATCGCCGGCCCCGCTCCAATCTCCTCGCCGCCCCCACTGCCACCACCCACCGGCTCAACATTGGCGGCCTTCGGCGTTGACCACGACCCCTGCCCCTTGGACCAACGTGAACGGATTTTGCTTCTTCGCTCAATCAAATCGCCGTCCGCATCTTGGCCCTCAAGCACAGCGTGCGAATCCTGCTGGTCAGCAGCCTGGAGGCTGGAAGTGCTCATCGGCGCTCGGGACGCACCCCGTCGAGTGTTGACAACTGCATCTGCAACACGGACGGAGGGGCGATAAGACGGCTGTGGTTATGGTTATCGAAACGAGGCCGTATTGTAACCTTGCCGACAGCAATTCACAAGTGCAAGCCAGCCAAGTGCAAGAAAACTTTTGGGCAACGTCTAGGTACAGGATAATATTCGCACTCCACGATCGGGTCAGACGGCTTGGTTCCTTACTGTCGAGCAAAGATCTCGTCGTTTACTCCACTTCACGCTTTGGGCTTTCGGAAAAGGCAAAGCTCGAGGGAGGCAACAAACACACCAGTACTGTTACGAAATAATACCAAATAGAGTTGTACGAGTATACTATTAATACTATTTACTATTAAATAATATTAATAGTAGCAGTCTACTGCGGTATATTACTGTTACTAACAGTGTACACCGAAGGATAACAAAGTTACTCTGACTCATGTTGTCCCTCACGGTTCGTGCCCGACCCCCTGACCGCTCCTCCAGGTCGTGCCCGCGCCGGCGAGAAAGAAGGAAGGAACGATACCACCCGACCTGGACAGAGAGCGGTTACAAGTTACAAGAGGGAGAGACAAGAGCCCAGAGGCAGAAAGCAGAAACGACGGACGATTGATTATCGATGGTGTTGATCGATGATGATGTTACGACGTTACAGATTACGGCAGTCCTTTCCTCTTGCACGTTGCACATTATAAAAACAACAGATTTACGATTCATCATGGCGTGCTCTTTGCATCGCCTTTCGAATCGTGAGCTGTCGTCTCGGAGGTGCATCTTGAGCTCGCGGCATGGTGTTTGTAGAACGGCAACAGGCCGAGGGTGCCCCTAGAGTTGGCGTGCTGGATCTGGCTGGCATTGTCCAGAACAAAATCACGCCGACTCGCACGCCAGGCCGCAGCCGCTATATTCCAGCTTTCGCGGTACCACACCCGCACTCGCACGAAGACGCTAGAAATAGTACCTGGTATATCAAAAGCAAGAAACCTCAGGTGCCTGTGTTGTGGATGAGGATACGCGCGAACCATGCCAGGTACATCACAATGGCTTAGTTTCCTAAGCAGGAAAAACGGTTGTTGGTAGGGGGTCGCAGCCCCGGTCACTTGCGAGCGTTTTGCAGCCCCTGCAGATAGAAGCAAGTTTCTCAGTAGGTGTGTTCAACATGACATGCAAGGATCAAGGCTCCTCTCATATACGGAGAGTAGTCTGATACATTGTTTGTGTTTGACGCCTGGACTCCCGGAATTCAGGGAAGCTGATCTAGGGGTACCGCACCGCTCGCAACTCTAGAGCTAGTTGAACCTCTCGTGACCCGAGAAAGCTTCCAAAGAACTCTACGTAAGCCTCGTTACACAGCATGCTGTCATCATCACCATCCACCGACGCAGCTACGCCGTGTCCCACCCAACATGAGGAATCTTGCTGTGAAACATGCACTTGGTGCATCGTTGCCGCAAAGCTGTTAACTGCAACTGGGTCGGCAGTAACTACCTTACGCTTACCTGCTGCACAAAACACTGCCAGCACCCGCAGCCTATTTCGGAGGTCACGCATGACGTCGGTCGCCTTGTCCACGAGAGGAACTGCGTGCGCGTGTCTTGTGTGCCTGTTTAGTTGCCCGGAAGGAGTTCATGCCTTGACAGAGGCATTTTAGTGTAGGGACCAAAACTCCCCCAAGTCACAAGTCACAGGAACTCAAGTCCGGTGCGTGTGCAGTGCGACTGCATTCTAGAAGGGGGCCACGGGGGGTAGAGGCACTACCCTCTTAAGGTTTTCCGTGTCGTTATTGAGGTGAATAGAGCTTCCAGCTGCTGTAAAGTTGAATCATTCTGGCCTGACTTGACGCCTGAGACTAGAAAAGGGTATTGTAGCTGGACGAATCGTTTCGTGCGGGTCGCGATGAAGGTGCTACGGCGGCAAATTAGCAGTAAGGATGGTGATGGCGTCGTGCAGATGAAGACCGAGGAGGCCGAGGATATGTGGCACGCGTACAACCTTATAACCATCGGTGACCGGGTCCGTACAAGCACCGTCCGCAAGGTAAACCTTATGCAACCACCCCCCCTTTTGTGGTTTAAACTTCAACTTTTAGCTTTTTTATAAAATTTATAAAAAGAGTACAAGTACGTAGCGCCAGTCAGAAGTATGGTACAAGGACAGAAGCCCACCATAGGCTCGACGCAGGCATGCACGGAGCTGTACATAGGTTGCTATGCATCAGTGCTGTACGAGTGGAGTAAGGAAGTAGAGCTCAAAGCCTGAAATAATCTCTCAGCTTTGATGTCGTTCCTGGAAGATCCCCTGCTATATATATATATGTATGCATTGCTTGACCATTGCTTGACCATGCGCATGTTATTCTCGTGAACCATAAGCACGTACCCTGGCACACCGGTAAGTACGCAACGTGGAGCACTTCACACGTGTCTCGTGTCACATGACGACACGTACATACAAATTATATGGTATGGTGTGATACCAGGTGTCTTACTTGCGGTAAGTTAACAACCCCAGTAGCGCTTCCAGCGAGACTAATGATCGAGACGCTGCAAATGTACTGTAGTTCTACAGTAGGCCCTCACCAAAAAACAACCGTAAGAGTGTCCAGGTCTAGTCTTACGGCTACTCGTAGGGAAAACACCCTGACCCTTCGCCCTGTGGGTTGGAGAGCCACAGCAAATACGCACTGCTGCACGTAAGGTCATCAAAGATGATAAACGTCATTGCCTCACCACACGCGATCTTCACGGGCGCATCATTTACCTGGTGTCAAAATAGGGTGACCTAGCTTTCGCTTGCGGAAATCGTCCTGTGTGGTTTGCTTCTCCCGCCTGTACTTCGTTCGAGATTCCATTACCCGCGGAGTTTAAAAATACTAAAATATCAGTCACCTGGGTACGCATTGATGTATCGAGTTGAAATGTCTGTGGCCGCGTTTTTTCTCGTGGTACTGCTGTACGATTATTTTGTCACCGCTCTGAACGTCGCTTGGTTTCCCCTTTGCATCGTCTTTCCTTCATACCGTGATTCGAACGGTATGCTTTTAGTTGGTTAACGAGAGCTCTACTGGGTCAACAACGAGCAGGCGAGTCCGACTAAGCTTGACCATCACTGTGGAGAGGGTGGACTTCGACTCGAACTCGTGCGTGCTTCGCCTGTCGGGAAGGAACTCAGAAGAGAACCGGCATGTCAAGGTACGCACCAATGTTATTGACAGTACAGCATACGACACCACGTCCTACCAATGCTGCTGTCGCTGCGTCGTTACGGTTTATCCGTACTCCGTTTACTTTGACTATTTCTGTGCTGCTGTATATAGATGAACAACATCAAATTTCACGGCGGTGGCAACAGCTGAACACGGTGTAGATTGTGGATACGCGCCGTTTTATTGATGAAAGACGCTTTTGGGAGCTGTGATGCAAGTACGATAGCAGCTCAAAACATTTCTCCTGCACTTAACAACATGGCTGGTGAGCTCTACCACATAATACCGGGGACATGGTGGACTCTGGCGGAGAATATCGTGGTTTTGTCCGCCATGCCGCGCATGATGTACGGCAGTCGATATGGTGCAGTGTTACGTTGTTGCAGATCTCTGTGCTGCTGCGTAAGGCGCTACTGGTACAGCCAGACAGACGGCCGATAAAAACACGTCTCGACAGGCGAAGACTCGTCGATCAATCGCCCGACGTCATTGTCTGTGTACCTCCCCCCCCACCAGATCCCTAATTCGCTCACCCCGTAGCTACCTGCTTAAGCTCGACACTTAAGCAGTTCGACGCTGGGGATGCTTTTCGACACACCAGTTTGTATTCGACGCTGACAAGAGCAGCCGGCTTCGGCCGTGGCGTGGCCTTGTTTTTTACACTCTGGGTTCGCCCCGATCTTACGTACGGTATGCCAAGTACTGGGGACCTAGTGTAGTGTTTTTTGGGATAGCGTGTCGGGGCCTTCTCTCTCACTAGTAACTACCGCAACATCGCTTAAGGAAAATACTAAGTACCAAGTATTAGTCTTGCTCTGGGACCAAATTTCATGTGGTCAAGCAATATGATCGTACGGGATAAACTTCGGTGGGTTCCGTGATATCGACCCGGCCATAGCTCCCAGTTCTCCTGTCTCATTTTGTGTTTCTGCTGGTGCTCCCCCTCCTGCTGTTGTTGGCTCAACAGATCGGTGCGTACCACACTCTTGACCTGGAGTTGAACCAAGTGTTCTCCATAGAGAAGGACACCTGGGACGTCATTCATCTGGAGCGAATAGAAACGTCCAGCGACCCTTCCAAGAAGGTAGGAATGTCAAGCTCGCGCTCTCAAGCTCAATTGATTCCCGCCCGCCCCCTTCCAGTCTTAAAAGTAAAGGGGTGCACTGCACGGGAAGCGAAACTTAGGTTCGGTGTATAGTGGTACAAGCACTTTGCGTTGGGGCCCCTTTTCCTTTCATGGAATTATGTCTGTCCCATGTGCCGGTCAGTTTTTTTCGCAAGCTTGCTTCTACAGGTGGTTCGGACCACTCCTTTTTGTCAAGCACCCATAAAGGTATGGCAGTATGTGCTACCCGTGCTGAATCGCCACCATATGTTTTATCCGGAAAATCGCGTTCGACGAACGCCTCAGCCCCAAGGCAACGAACCAAGAATTGGGAACTGGCACTCGATGTCGATGTTTTTGTGTTGACCATGCTCGCTCCGTCATTGTCATCACGCCTCTTTGTCGTGGCAACCCTGCGCCTGCCTGGGACTACAGGCAGACGTGGCGGCGGTGGTGATGACCTGCGGCCTGGCTCACGTGTGCCTGGTGACGTCTCACATGACGATCACGCGGGCGCGTATCGACATGAACATCCCAAGGACGAGGGCGGGGAACTCCGATCACCGCAAGGCTATGACCCGATTTTACGAGGCCGTGTTCCAGGTACCTGCCATACATGTGCGATTACTGCGACGGCGTTGGTTGAATTTTCTCCGACACGGTGGAGTGGTGGTATCTGAGGCGCGCAGCATGCTCTGTAGGGGAGATCTGAAGGGATGTGGGGGGTAGAATGATGATCACATGTTAGAGTCGTTGTGGCATCATCTCTTTTCCTCAGGTGGGTTGGTTCAATTATTATGATTCATGGTGAGTGCTGATGCTGGCGTTTCTGGTGTCGGTTCAGGCTACGGCGTCGTCACATCAAATGAAAACCTTCGGCATGTAACTTCCGGTGTTAACCAGTCTAGCGGGGCCAGAGGTTGCCCGAGCGTGGTATTGGCCGGTTCTACAGTAGTACTGGTACGCAATACGCAACAAAGTTTGTATGAACATCTCTTCTGCAGCACCCAGGTTAGTTCTGAATGGTTTTCATCCCGCACGGTGTTTGCTCGTGCGTATCATGCAAACATGCAGGCGATCGTCCGGCACGTCAACTTCGAGCAGATCAAGTGCTTGCTTTTGGGAAGCCCGGGCTTTGTGAAGGACGACTTCTTCGAGTTCCTTAACCTCGAGGCAGTCCGAAGAGAACAGAGGGTGAGACGGACCAGGACACAATGACATACTGTTGTACCAGGTAGGCCGGTAGATGGCCCATTTGGCGGCGGACCACCCTTCATCGGCAAGTATCTCAAGCGTCGAAAGAGTACCTCCTTATATTGTTCAGATCACACGCGTAGAGTTGGAGCAGACCGCACGATGTACCGCTCGATCGACCAGCTCATTGTTTCGGTGAACGTGGCGTGACTCACGATACGGTCTGCCGGTACCATTGCTTTGCACACCCCGGCTGCACATACATACAGAAGGCCCGACCCTTTATCTGTATTTATCATGCTATCATGTTGCCCTGTGCGTTCGCTTGCTCTATCAGGATCTGATCGAGAACAAGTCTAAGTTCGTGCTGGTCCACGCTTCCTCCGGTCACAAGCGTGCCGTCGAGGAGATCTTGTCGCAGCCCGCGGTGCAGACCAGGCTGGCGGACACAAAGGCTTCTGACGAGATAAGGGCACTCGCGGCTTTCTTCGACATGCTCAAAAAGGATCCTGAAAGGGCTTACTACGGTTATAACGTGAGTCACTTGCGCGCATCTACCAGGTTCCCTGGTTGTTGTTTGGTGGTGACGTAATGTGTATTCGTGGTGATGTTAGTTCGAGCGAACGAGTCGTATGTAACTATACAAGGTATCTGAGAGTTGTGTCTTTGGTCTCACAGCAACAGGAAGGCTTGCTACATAAGGGCTGGGTCATGCACCATCATGGAAATGGTTTAAAGCAGTCGCTCCGGCCACGCCAAGGTGGTTACGTTTTGTTTTTTATTTTCGCTGTGGGTATCCCGGGTGTTCAACACCTCGCGAGTGCGTGCCGTTTGCTCTTACTCAGCAAACCGGAAATGAAACGAATGTTGTTCTTCCTCAGCACACCGAAAACGTTGCGAGGTCGGGACAAATGTGAGGGTTGCGATGCAAAGGGGAAAAGTCTCAAGCACCCCCCACTATCACTTTCCTTTTTCGCATAACGTCAAATCTTTCACACCAGGTAGCTACAGTTGCCAGCAGTTAGCTTGTCGTGGAGCGCTTTGAAGGTGCCACGGGCCGACCGAATATCCCTTCGCCAGAAAATTCCTCGGTAGACGATTCGCTATCTTCTTACGCGAATGTCTTGTCCTGCTTCCGCGTGTGTTCCCCCCGTGCAATCGATGGCTGTGCACAGCACGTGTCGAGGGCGAACGAAGAGCTGGCGATCGACAGCTTGCTGGTGACTGATGGACTTTTCCGAAGCAGGTGCGCCGTGTGCATGGCATGGCATGGTATCTACTGTATATACCAGTACGCGTATATGTTTTGTAGAAACAAGCTCGTAAAGGCGCCATCACTTTCTCCTTTTTGCTGTATCTATCCGTTTATAGCTGGTAGTTTCCTTGGCGCGGCCATCGGTGGTAATCTGCCTGGGCATGAGATGGCGATGTATTTGTGTTATAGATTGTGTATGCTCAGATTGGTGCTGCGAGGAGCGCCCTGATTTCTTCAGCACCACAACAGCTGTTCGAGTGATGCAATCACCCTGTTGTGTTGGGGGATTTCAACCACGTTGTTGCAACATTGGACCGTTTTTGTTGTTTCAATTTCGGTTTTTGATCACTTAGGTTTCAGCCAGACACTCGTAAGTGTGACTTACACCCGAACCCGTACACGTCCCTCTGTCTCTCAAGAAAAGAGCCCGTTCTCGGTCACTGAGTGTGTTCATAGTCTGTTTCTTTGACGATTTCGGTCGCTGGCATTGCTGTGAAGCCCTTCACCAACTCCTGAAACACCGTGAGGCATTCCGAGTTCCAATTTGCAGCCACTCTGTCGTCGCTTGCTGCTTCTTTCAGTGACCTGGTAACGCGAAAAAAAGTACGTGGCCCTCGTGGAGACGGCCAGGGACAGAGGCGCTAAGGTCTTCGTCTTCTCCAGGTTAGTTCACCACCAGGGGCGAGTGGTTGCTCGTTGTCCGTGCTTTGCTGTGTGGTGTTATCAACCATAGACGATTACCTCGGCAAGGGTAGAGTGGGGCCTTCTTATTGTTCTTTCCCCACAGCATTATACCATGCCGTTGTTTCGATAAGCTGCACCGCCCGCAGTTGAAGGATGCTATTAACTGTGTTACTTACCAGGTAATGCATAGTTCTGTGCTCGACGTATTCGTCGAGGTATCTGGGTGCCGATGTTATTTCGAATCGTGGGAGAAATCCTTATGGTGTTCTCAGTTGCTTGTTTGCTGCCTGTACCCTGGTCGGTATGTTTTTGTTTGTCCGCCACGAGCAGCATGCACGTTACGGGAGAGCAGTTGGGACATCTAACAGGAATCGCTGCTGTTCTCCGATTCCCCCTGCCGGAGATTGAGGACGACGATGACTCGGACGAGGTGGGTGTGTCGTATGTCATTGTCCTCGACACGGGCGTGTTGCAGCCGTTGCTACTACTAATATTTCTACACGTGTGCTTTTTTTTCAGGAGTTTTTAGGAAATCAGTAGTAAGGTTCATACCGCCTCACCCATGTCATTTATGCACAGCAATGCTCAGTACTGTGCACCACCTGTTTTCGCCGCGCCAATCGTGGGTATCATTATTGAATAGTCACCAAGAATTTTCTTCGAATTCAACGATTGCACGCCCGCGGAGACCTGAGTGTCTAGAGGTTCAGGATTGAAATGGACGACATGATATGACGCTGCTTGTATGCCACATGGTTGAGCTGACCCCGACATCAATTGTGCTTCCACCGGTTTTGCCTTTTTGTGTCGTGCCCCTTATTCATTCATCGTCGTAAAGGATTCAGAGGTCGGAGACGGTCGATATCTGGACCCCGGCGAAGAGAGGGCCGTCTCCCAAGGAGTAGCCGCGTTAGACATGGGACTATGATGGGGCTCTCAAGTAGAGTGTCTTTTTTTAAATTTTGCAAGGCGTGCCACGCAGCCAACTGATTGCGTATTCCCACGGTATGCATATGGTATAGTGAAGGTTTCAACGACCAATACGACGTAGTATTGACGCGGTTGAGTTGCTTTGTCGTACGTACGTAACGGAGTAAGGGACTGGATCGGAGGACTGCGTCTGAGCGTCACTTTTCTATCGCGTGTATGGTCTCAAGTTGATTACTGTATGGCAATGCTCAGATGGCACTATTGAATTTTTGAATATTGAAGTCCGATTCCTGACTATCGATATTGTCGGTTTTGAATGCCGCTGCAGCCATCTCACCAACATTACACAGCGGAACTTTGATCCTAGGGCGCTCTTGCACGTCGAGCAGGTACGCGTGTACCTATTAATACAGCTTGGCGCTTCAGTCCCTTTACGGCTAAGGCTGAGACCCGCACGGGATCCTGTGCGTCTGTGCGTGTGTTCCGAGGGCACAACGTTCATTGCCGCACGAAGGTTTTATGTGTAGCTTGAGGGTATATTGGCTCGCAGGGTATTGAGGACATCAGCATTCGTCCTCGACCGCCCATGTGTTATATGTGGTACTGGTGTACCTCTGTCAACGGACGGCAGCGGCAGCATCGACATATTTTAAGCGCTGAAGGCACTGAACTTTCAACAATACAGCGATGACACCTCTTATGTCTGGCACCCTGTACTCAACTAATGTACGTACCAGGTATCTGATTTCAAAACGCAGACCAATTACGGCTTTACAGTTCCCCCGCCAATATTTAATACTAGCACCTGGCAGTCGAGGGCTGATGCCTTGACCAAAGCAGACAATCGCAAAATTACGAAATCATTTGCTATTATACAATGTGCGTCAGCCATCTGTATAGCCAAAAGGCAGTCCGTGAGGGTAATAAACAGCACATGCCCTACGAGAGCTATGAATACAGCTTCATTACCTCATTACAACGAGTGATCCTTGCGTATAAATACTCGTATGTAGTTATTTACAATACCAACAGACTTGCGTGCTCCAAAACACTGCTCACTCGAGCGGTGCTACATACACTCTGCCCAAAAAACCCACTACTCTACGCTGGCGCGGTGGCTTGCAGCGCGGCGGCCAACTGCGATTGGAGGTCGTCTCGATCTGCCTCCAATTCCACCCTCGCCATCTTCTCGGTGGCAAGCTCTTGCTCCATGCGGTCCAATGCCTGCCCTCGTTTAGAAGTTTGAAACCTCTCTACGTCCGCCAGCTTGTCTTCCAGCGATGCATGCTCCAGCCGCAAAGCGTCGCGCTCGGCACGCACGGCCTCCACCTATTGGGGTGGGGTAAGGTTGGGCAGAGGTAGGGTTGGGTGGGGATGGGGTACGGTTGGGTGGGAAGTGGGTTATATCGTTTGAGACGGGGCATGCACAGCATCCCCTCAGTAGCGCGTACGTCCTTCCTGTTGCAAATAAAACCCAGGCAAAGCGTGCTAACGAAGACGCCATTCCAGAGAAACGCTCATCAGGAAACATGGATTTGGCGAACCCACGCGTCAAGTATTTGAGAAATATTTGATACAAAAAAAAGGGAGAGCGAGTAACGGCATTCTGTTGAGCCTACCACATGACGACATCGTCATTGTGCCATATTGGCAGCGAGAAACGAGACTACCCATGATGTGTTGCTTCCTGCACGAATCGGTCGATACACATAATCGTAAACTTGAACGGAACATGTGCAATTGCTTTGCAACAGCCGCGGTCCGCATTTGCGCCATCCTCGCCGGCCACGTATGCTATGGTGCCGTACCGTGGAGTTGGATACTCATGGGATACTTGGTACACATAGGGTTCGTTTTCCATGGCCAAACGGCACACGGCCTCTACATTCACGTACCACCAAATACCAGGGTATCGCATTTCGACTTCTCTACGTACTTCGTGTGACTGTTCCAAAAATATCAACACTTGTGGGCGCTATCATGCTATCTATCACGGGCCACCACGCCTGCACCACTACTTACCTTGCGTCCAGCGTCGACGTAACGCCTCTTGAGGGTGCTGTACTTCTCACGTAAGTTCGCGAGATCGCCCTGCATTGCTTCCACCCTCGCTCGCTCCCCCAGCGATTCTTCCAGAGCCTTGTTGGTCGCAGACAGCGCCTCACTTAACTCCACCTCGACCTTAGACGAACGCCGCAGTAGCTCGGCGGCTTTCAGCTCGGCTGCGAGTTTGACAGCCTCAGCTTCGTGAAGTCTTGCTGCGAGGCCTTCTTGAGCGGTGTTTGAGCGCGATAATTTCTCTTCCAGCTGCCTGGCAGACACGGCAGCTGACTCTTTGTCGTAGGATATTTGCGCCTGTAATAGCGCGATATCATAGCGCAAGGGTGTTTTCGTGCGCGAAGTGGGACGTTGCAATGGTGCACTTTCCAACAGAGGGACGTGCGGCATCCAAGACATTGTCATGATAGCATAGCAGTGGTTACGATAGGGGGTGGATATAAGACTTGAGAGGCAGCTCAGAAAACACCAAAATCATTTTTTGCAGGCTGAACTTCAAACCAAAAGCCCATTGCAAGGGGACGTAGAACGCAGAATAACACAGCGTAAGGCATTGCGGGATGAACCCACGAACGTAGAAATTGTACTACTACTAATTTTATGGTTCTTTAAAACGACCGTCGACAACCTACTACTGTTTTCTGTGCTTGGCTTGATATCACCGTTAACCATTTACCAGGGAATCGTATATACCACGTAGAAGTACTAAAGTATAATAATGGGCATAAGCCAAATTCAGATCTACCTGTTCCATTTGAGCCAAAAACAATTTCATACCGCAACTAAGCAAAGAGCACACGCCACGAGCGATGTTTTTGGCCAAGAGAAATCACAAACAATTTTGTTTTCGCGCTTGAGCATTGAGCGTGTGGCTTACAAAATCTGAATTGTTTTGTTTTCTCCAGAGGGACGCTGGCATCCTCAGGAATGCGTCGTCAAGTACCCGCGTGTAGGCGTTTCGGCAGCATATGCATACGACTTGGAATTGGAGTAAGGGATTTGCAACCAAGATCCGTATTTCGTAGTTGTAGAATAGTTGATGCAAAATTACAAGAATCCTGAGCTTTTTAGCCCTTTTTCACCCTTTCTTGGGCCCAAGAAAATACTAACCATCATGGTAACGAAGTTTTTCCTCCCGCCCCATCTTCAACGATGACTCTTTAAGAGATATATCATCCGCCTGGAGAACATTATAGTGAAGGCCATTTCTTTATCGGTGATGTAGCCGTTGTGCTATGCTCCCTTGCGTAAAACGAAACATTTTGGCGTTTTTGCGAGCTTTTTGTGCTACTCGCTCGCAACTACACGCAAACACCTCGTGGGTCGTTTCTGGGTGCCTACGACTGCCGTCTGGCGCACCGAATATCCTCACACATCCCACCAAAAGCATCCCTCGATTTCGCGAGCTGTAGTATCCTGTGAGCAGCTGTAGCTGTCCGCAAGTGAGGTGCAAATGTTCAGTTGGGGGTTGGTTTTTGTTCTTATTTTGTGCACCCCAAATTTCGACCACTGCGGCACCTCTAAGTCGACATGTAGGCCTCTGTTGGGAACGGGCGGTAGATCAATCTCGAGTGAAACACAAGCTGCTGTGATTACCCTCTTTCAAGTCACCGTCGCTCTCTGGTAAGCAAGAACAAGCCGAAGCTGTAAACGCAGCGTTAAACTAGCGATGTGTTTTCTTGTTCCGATAAAACATCTAGATATTAGATTTATCGGAAAGCCGGGAACCAGGGGGACGTGTTAAGATATTGTCTTGCATGAGATTGAAAGCCCGGTAACTAACGCTTGAGTGCCAGCGTCCCCT
This sequence comes from Macrocystis pyrifera, assembly GCA_031763025.1. Lineage (NCBI taxonomy): Eukaryota > Phaeophyceae > Laminariales > Laminariaceae > Macrocystis > Macrocystis pyrifera. The sequence continues at coordinate 13,724,530 of JASSKH010000013.1, forward strand.
TAAGGTATATAGATACTACAGGCTCCACTTAGACCTGCAGAGGGTCACCAGGCTTTGTTTTTTTCGCCACGGCGGGCGCGCCAATGGTATGTAATCTGGCGCCCTCCTCCCGTTGTCAGCTTTGAAGCCTCTCGACCATCCTCGCGGAATAGTCTGCTCGGGACGAAACTATTTTGCCGTACGAAATCTGAGGCCACTTCGACGCGGGGTGGTGCAGACGAGCTGCCGTCGGTGTCCACGGTGCTGCAATATGACTCGTGTGACCATAGAAACCAACAGAGTATACATCATAACAACTGAAGCACATCGTACACCCCGATCAAGAAAAAGTGAAATCAGAGTACGTTTGTGTGCAAAAAATACTTACGTACGTACAGATTTTATATATAAGAATTGCCATCTAGGGACCGGAGACCGCATGCGCAGAAAAAAAGTGTACGGATGACCAGTCTGATTGGCTGAAAATCAGGCAAAAACAGTTGAAAGATAGACAACGTACACTGTAGGCATATCCAGGTGTAACTGGCCAGTTTCAAGCCGAAAACAGGTACGATGTGAGGCTGGCCAATGGCAGGGCTCCTACCGTGGATTTCTTAGATTTTGGTGCATACGAAATGGACCGGGTATGCCCTATTTTGGCGAAAACTCTACCAGGTATATTAAAAGTACAACAACAGCAGTCGTGTATCGGCGTGTATCGACAGCAGTCGCTACAGGAGCTGCGCCGCACTCAAGATCGTTCCATCTTGTCCATATCAGTATATATAGCAACCATCACCCTTAAATGCCTTCGGTTGCCATTCATCACCCAGTACGTACTAGGTACTCGGTCGCATCGCGCAGGATGTCATTGTCCTTGTACTTGTCTTTGTTGCCTGCGGATGTGTACATGTATACGTACAATTGCCAATAGCCAACACTGCCAGCATCACCCCCCCCTGCCGTATGCCGTCGATCTGGTTCTGACCAATTTTGAAAAATACGAAAGCTTCGTACGTCGGTATTGTACCTCGTGCGTAAAAGGCCACAACATACTTTTGACCCCAGAGCAGGGATAGAGTGTTGTCAGAGGAGCAGAACGAGGGTCATGCACTGACCTGTAATCGGCTAACAGTAGCAGTAGCCGCTACTCTTGCTGACTCCATCTTCCCCAGAGCTTCCGCATTCACCGCCAGCGCCGCCTCTAACTTGGCGTTCATGCTCGTGTACTTTCCCAGCTGCGACTCCAAATGTCGAACTTCACTGCTCAACGCAGCCTGTTGAGAGATGCTAACCTGCTCGAGTTGTTCGCGGCACCATATATCCGATTCAACTTGCGCTGCGGCCTCGAAGCGTGCAGACACGTGGAGGATAGCCAGGCGCCACTGGCACCAGTATGCAAGGTTGTGGATTTCGAGAGCATTGAGCACTCTGTCCGCAGGTGCGACAGCAGTAGCAGTAGGAGCACACTGACGAACGCGTTTGCCGTTATGTTTTCCAGCACTTCCAGTACGCCAAGACTCGGGAGGAGCCATAGTTTGGAAGCGTTTGTTGGAAGGATCACTTCCTAGGGCTATCAATACCGTTGTCTAGCACCCAAAGGCGGTGCAGGGTCACGGCCGTTGGTGCCGTGTCGGGATCACGTAGACCGTAGAGAGTGGAATCGATCCTACTGTCAGCAAACATTCATTCCAAGACGCCTCGATGGGGATGGAAACCCGCGATGTTCTTGAGCGTTTCATCAAACAAAAAAATGTGGTTTGGCAAGCCATGTGGTTTCATTGAGTATTAGGATGTGAGCCGTGAGCCGAAGTGCGCGACGGACGAAGAGAAAAGTGAACGATACGGGTTTTGCGACGGTCTATTAATAGGGTCTCCCCAAGAATCATCAGTAACACGAGCGGTCCTTGAACCGGATAGGTAGTGCAACAATAAACAAAACAAAAAATGAACTACGCATGCTGGAGTACATCGTGTGAAAATAATCCAAGCTGCGTGTGTGCCGTGTTTTATACAATGCGGTTTCGCCTCCGACGCTCGCTGCTGACAGGTAAATGGTATTTTATCATGGTCCATAATTCAGGTGTAGACTTGACTATTAATAGTTGCAAATGACAAGAGCTCCGCGTAAACTTAAAAGATGCATCATCAGGTATTTCGTATTTGATTTTTTTATCCTCCGGCGGATAGGTAAGAGCCCATCTCAACTAAATTTCGTTCAATCAAATGCAAATTAACTTGGAAAAAAAAAAACAAGTCAAATTGAAAGAAACGAAAGTCCTTGGTAAGATGGGCCCTTGAATTAAAGTAGATAAAAAAAAATCAAGTCAAATTGAAAGAACCGAAAGTCCTCGATAAGATGGGCCCTAAAAATAAAGCTGAAGCTCACCACACTTCCACGTATTTGGATAACGAAGGAGATTGTTCCAATTTCCTTCAGTTATCAACAGTTTTGTTTCTTTGTACGCGTAGTATTAATAGTGCCGACGGAAAACGAAAGAGTAGCTATACGGAAAAGGAAATTGAGTTGATGAGTGTTTATGGATATCTTCTTTGTTACAGTAGTAAAAAGCTAGTCTAGAGTCAAAGTCTTGATAGTTGTACGGTACGATCAACTTGGAACGCAACGTTTGCCTGGCGTATGAATGTGTTCGGCAGTACCGAGTACTACAGGACATAATAGCACGGTTTGGCGTACCGAACGACATCAACCACGCTGAGAGGGTTGGTAATGATGTAATGATTGCTCCCAATAAAAAAATGAGTTCTATAACCAGGAGGGAGCACAGCTCACAGCATCAACGATAAGCTTGAGCCAAAACATTACACGTGATCATGCGTCATATACTACGCAGCCGTCACGATATCATCGTCGCCGGCTAAAAAGTCACCCGCCCGTGCGAGGGATCAGGCATCACAGCTCTTTCTCTATGTCAAGACAGTCGGTGTATGATCACCGTGCGACGAGTGGCACCCGACGCATCTGAGCCCTTCTCATGTCATCATGGACTAAAAAGCAAAAATGAAGGTGAAACACGTTTCGATCCTTTGCTTGGACAGCCAGTCCCACCATGATCTCGGCCAAAATACGCGAGGCAGTCAGCCAGCCAGTCCTCCCGTCACAGCCACTACGCTATTCTCCCAAACGCGCACATCATGTGCTCACTCGAAAAGGGACCCGAGCATAAATGGTGGACCTGCTTAACTACTGGCGCTAAAGGCAAGAACGCTGAAAGACTTGGAGGTGAGCATATTAGAAGCCGTACTGTTCGAGTACAGGCGTGACAGCGGACAAGTCCGCCGCCGCCTCGGCCTTCTGCTTGATCTGCGTCGCGCCCTTCTTCTCCACGTAGTATGCCTCAGACTTGATCTTGCGCTGGGCCTAACACGGAAATAGCGTCATGTGACATGGGAAAACACGGGAGTAAAAACAAAGCACCTCTGCAATAATACTAACGTACAGAAACTTTTGGCGGGCCGCCACCGTCATGTACGTGGCAGTAGTGTTGTGTGTAGAGAGATAGCATCGAAATCGACAATGATAGGATGCAAGCATGTCAACACGTCCAACCGCGACAAAAAACAGCGACAGTTTGTGGATTAATGCCTATCTATGGTAAGTGCAACCGCGATGCGAAATTGCCCAGAATAACGTACGAGAGAGTTCAAAGTAGGGCAGGGTTGTTATAGACCATGGCTCAGCTTCAACAAAGAAGTCCACTTCGTTTGAAATAAACCCCGACCCCGACCGTTTGCGAAATTTCTCAAAATGAAACTGAAATGAGGACGTGATGCGGTCTCGAACATCAACCATTTTGCCGAAGCTGGCCCAACTCGCAAACCAGTACTCAGATGGCGGGACTACTCGAACAAACCCAAGCACAAAAAAATGAGTTTCAAAATTAACAACTTGGCGGAGTCGATATCGCGAGATATCGTCAACCGACCTTCGAATGCGAACATGATACGGAGTCAAACGTATACTTGCTGCCGTTCAAGAAAAATCAAGGACCTTAAATACAATACAGACGAGAATCGCGACATGTTATGCGACCAACGCACCAATCAGGAAATGGGGTGGAAGCACTCAAATTCCACCACCCACACACGACGTGCTTGGTTGCGCTTGGCAGTACAATGGCATACGAGTCGATACAAGTCCGACGACCGCAACACCCCCTCCACTTCCAGCCGACAGTACGGTCGCCAACCAAAAACCAAATTGTACAATGCCAAGCACACAATGAAAACAACCAACACTCTTGTCGCCACGTTTGTGACTGCGCGGCAGGGACTACGCTAGGTGAACATCCCATTCCACCAAGTAAGAGTCTAGCATTATGATGCCTACCTCGAGGCGCTCGATCAGTTCCCCGTGAGGCCAGCCAACCTCCGACGAAAGCCGGCCGAGCACGCAGAAGCGGCGGCCGGGCGCCATCCTAATGACCTGAAGAGCGTTGGGCACAACCATGCGCTTCTTCTTGTCATAGGGCGACGGGATGCCCTCGAAGCACTAACGTTCCCGCGCGTAGAACAGCAAGAGGCACGTGGAGGCAGAAGATGGGGCGGAGGGCGTCAAACAACTGCCGACACGTAACAGAGAGGGAAGCCATACGGCTACAACTGGACAACGTGCTTCAAGCATTCGAGTTCTAATTGCCGCATGCTGTTAGCCCATCCACTTGAGAGCTAATATCAAATGCGAACGAGGACGATCGCCAATCGCCACTGATTTGGTATTTTGGTCTCCAACCAGGAACTTCAGACAGTATAATTGCTATCATAACGTAAAATTCCTCGCGAACGCTTGTCGTCCGATAGTGGCATTCTTGCTATAAATAGGGTACCTGTACATGTGCGAGGATCATTTCGCGTGTTGTCCAGACTACGAGTTATTCGTGCCCTCCCCACAATGCGTTCTACACCCAGCGTCGTCTGCATCTGCAGGCTGAATCCGTGCTGTTCAAAATAATTGACTGTTTGGGACTCACCGAAAGACGGGCAAGAGCCTCCTCGCCCCTGGCCGTCTTCCGGGGGATCATGCCACGGACCTGTTTCGCGCCAACAACGTAAGCACACACGAGAAATACGAGAACATACGGTCAGGAAAAAAACATAGGTGTCGGAGGGTGAGGGGAGCAGCAGCAGCACATCGCAACAGCAGCGATGCACACTACCCCGAGCACGTGTAAACGTGTTTGCTGCACGGGTACTCTCGAGATTGTACCAGCGTAGGGCTGGGAGTGGAAATGCTACGAAACGCGTCCGAACCCTTTCATATGGTGGTAAGCCCAATTTCGATATACCTTGGTACCAGGTAGTATTCTACAGTATATAGACCTCCCTCGTTTCGGCGTTGAGACCGTTAACGTACTGCTGTAGTTCCTGCATTCTGACATCCTGAAATACTTGACAATCCCATCAGTTGAGAAACGTACCCGCATGGTCATGTATACCTATTGAAAGTGCCGGAATGCGCCAGTCAACAATACCGGCAATACACATAACGGCAGCCGGCTCTAATCGCACGTTGCCACACTGGGTAGTCCTACCTGACAGGTGTCAAGCGATTTCACAGGCACTGCTATTAATAATAGAGCAGGCTGCCGGCACTACTCCATCAAAACTATAGATGTTACTACTACTGTATACGAGTCGGCGAGTCCGTGCCAGTCCGAAAGACTGTGGATGGCAAGTGACTCTGACGCCGAGGGTTCAACCTCAGTACAACAGCAGTTTTTCAATAACGTCAACATGGTGGCGGTCTCGACAATAGGCTGAAGAGCACCTCGTGCGCTTCAATAGCTACAGCTACACAACACTACTCATGTTACAGAGGGAGGGGGGACCGGAGACACTCCTGGTATCACAATATGACAGGCAGGGTACAAGGGTGGGACACGAACGCTTGAGTTGCACGATCGAGGAACGAAATTCTGCAGCAGTCAGCAGCAGTACCTGGTGGACCAGGAGGCTGACATCAGCCTGCTGTACGATCGATCGGTTATCGCCTATTGCAGTCAATAGCTCACCGTGCGCCAGAAGATGCGAGCAGGCGAGCGGAAGTGGAAAGGGCCGCGCTTGGGGTTGGTGTTGTGCCTTTTCTTCTTGAACTGCATGTACTTCACCTTGTTGCGGACGACTGCGGTAGTACAGGTAACAACCGGAGTAGGGTCGATAGGGCGAGCAACAAGTTAGGCTCTTCTTGCCTCGACTTGGGTACTGATTAATTCTACTATTAATATTATTAATAGGCACGCGAGACAACATCCCATAAAAGACACCGGCAAAGGTCAGCAGTATCAATATATTGTTTAGACGGAGACCACAAGCTTGATTCTAGCGTGAAGCTAACATAGCAGTGGGCACCATGAAGAAATCGACCCACGTATGGTACGGCGGATGGTCACAACTCACAATGAGTACACCTCAGGGATGAGGTTTCTACTTACGGGAGAGGACCAACGTTTGGTATGGTGGGTGTACTGCTGTTATAAGACTACTGTAAGACGGTTCAAAGGTGTGACTATCTATTAATAGGATGTGATGCCCAGGAAACATCGAGCATGCCGCCGCTACAAAACAACTGCGCGCAAAACCAAGACCAAAGTACACACTCACGCACGAAAATTGCGACAAAATTGCAGATGGCCTATATACCTCGACACCGTCCAGTGCTACGGGGCCCAGGTGGGATGTGGCCATCGATTGAGCGCGTTCCACAACTATCGATTGGCTGCCACCAGCTGGCAAACTTCCGACGCTTGAACGCCACCGCTCAAGCCTTCCATCTCTCTACCTAACAGAAGTATCACCAGAGCAAAGACCGCCCACAGGTCCACCGTCCAACGATAAGGCACGAACAGCACCTCTCACTTGCACTACGATTATATCCTGTGAGAAGCCAGCCTATCGCCTCCTTGGTCAAACGCATCGGAGGGTATAGCGAATACATGGGCGATGCACAAGCCAGGAGGCAACACTCACGGGAGCCGGAAATGGTGATCTGCTCGCAACGGACGAGGATAACCTTCTGGCCGCCAAGCAGCTCCTTCGCAACGACGGACGCAAGGCGTCCAAGCAGGTGGCCACGCCCATCGATGACAACCGGCGCCTCGAACATGATGGCAGTAACCCTTGCCCTAGGATCACGTGTGTGGAGCTCCCTCCCAACCACTAACCATCCACATATTCGTCCCCGGAGTTCCGCTGAAAACACGTTCCACGATATTGAAAACTCCAATTTAATAATTTTGAGCGTGGGATATCTCTCACAGCATCACAGCAGTCACAGCGGTCACCGCAAGGGACATACGGCGCGCTTTTACAGCAGGTGGCCATCACTATGGAGTTCCCTGGTGCAGAAGAAGATCCGGAGTCCATCTCATTCATTGACCCGGTCTGGCTGCAGCAGTGGGGGCTGGGTCCGGAAAATGCTTTGGACTACTTTGCCCTGAGTCCTTTCTACAACAAAGCTTGCAACAACGAGCAGTGCAGGATGCAGGGGGTGGATCCTCGCGAGGGACTCCTCAACCTGACCGGCCTGGAGTGAGTGGTTGCTTACATCGATATTGGCTGCTTCGCCTCATTCCCCTATCGTGCTAGAGATACAGGATCGTGAACCATCGTTGGGTTTGGAGAAGGTTTGTGCTCTGGGCATCTACAGCAGCAGTATTGTGTTGCCCTTGTACTGACTGGCCGTTTGGTTCCCGAAACGTGTACGAGTATACGTCCCCGGTGGCTTGGTAGGTGGTCCGCGAGCCTATCAAGATCAATTTCGTGAGTTCGAGTCTCACCGAGTGCATGCTCATAGGGACTTTTTCTTGCATAAAATTGATTAGTGGAAAGCGCGAGAGCGTGAGTTAGCTGTACATTCGATGAAAATCGACGAGCAGTGGGAATGCTGAACCCTATGCGCGATAAAAACTAAAGGCACGTACCGGGGGGGAGAAGGGACGACACCTGTGACCACGGCTTGTCCAGAAGATCGTCGAGGGTAAAACCTCCTACGAGTGGGCTGGAAAGTAAAAGTGATGATTAAAAAAAAAAAAAAAAAAAAAAAATACACGCGTGCTTGTAACAACAGCAGCTGTTGTGTATAGACTGGTATACTGGTATTCATTGGTTCGAAAATGGAGTACGTACGAAGAACTCCGTAACCCAGGAGGCATTGGAGTTGTGGGCATTTCTTCTGATCACACGACTGACCACTGCTGTAGTTTGAGCGCGGGTCTGCATGTTGTCGTGTGTGGAATCGTCGCCAGTAGTGTCGGCACGTATCATCACATACTCAGCGGCCCCACCACCTCCACTCTGTGACTCTACAGCAGGTACTGCTTGTAGTTATACGTGTATGACAAGTACATTAGGCGCAGATCGTACTGATGGCCGGTGCTCCGCCATCGAGATAACGCGATCCCGGCTTCCCCGATATGCGGCTGGACTACTGACAACGGCACCAACCCTCGTCGATCGTAGTTATGCGGCAGAAAAGTCTATCATGCGGTCAATGGTAATCCATTTAATACTGTCTGCCTATTGACCGCCCACCATGTTCATTTATCACGCAGGTTTATGCTGGAAGACCTCCCCGAGGAGATGTCCTTCTTGCCACCTGGACAGCCTGCTCCAGTCGGTCCGCAACCTCGGCGCCTATTCGTTATCAAGGTCGGTTGGCCTGCGGCTGCTGTTACCATTCTAGAGATATTCTCGAAGCATGATATTATACCAGGTGTAAGCAAAACACCTCAAGTATGAAGTCCCCAACAAGGTCTCTCTAGCATTTCCTGCATCGGTTCCCTGGTAAAAAGACGATACTGCTCTATATGCGTGCTGATAAGGCAGATTCAATACAAAGCACTTGAGATTCTTCTCCCCTTCTCTTTCTTTATGGTGTATTTTGGTTGCTGACGTATGTATGTTGTGTCGGCCGCACCTAGTGCGAAGGCACGGTATTGCGTAGGCTATTAATGCATTACGGTGTGTTCTCTCTGTGTCGTAGTCTGTGTCCACAGAGCTCGTATCTTTCTAGGGTGAAGAATCAGCACGGACACTGGGCTTGCTGGATGTCGACGAGTAGAAGAACGGTTTAATGTGAAGAACACACACACACTTGGCACGCAACATTAGCATGCTCGTATCGTTATCCGCCTATCGTTTGCGTGATCCATGCCGTGAGTTGCACTTGTCTGCCCCGATTTCGCCAATTCAGTTGCTGCACTGCTCACTGCCTGCTCACTGCCCATTGGTTGACACGTTAAAATTCCAGCTTAGTAACTTGAACTACTGTATGTTTAGTACCAAGTGTCGGTACGTCCCTAATTCAACCCCGTACGCTATCTTGTGCACTTAATACCATAATCATGCAACAGAAGTACGTACACACAGACTCACAAGCAATACTCTAGACTCTACGAGCAGACTAAAATTGTTGTCGGGCGACTTACAATTGCTTCAGAAACAAATGCGGAAGAGCCGGACTTCCATCGAAGTACAGGCGATCTACTACATCATGGAGGGTGTCATCTACCAGACTCCCACAGTGCAGAAGCTCATCAAGTCTCGCCTCAACAAGTTTACGCACCATCTCAACAATGCCTTTGGTGAGACCTACTACTATTACGTAGTACTATGGATATTTTGCATTTTAATAGGCTTGTTGGTCATTCAGCATGAGCTTGTACGATATACGGCATATGCTGATATAGAGCGGGATCACGATCTGTGTACCTCATTTTTGCTTATATCATGCGGTGTTCTATCATGTACCTGATACATGAGACACGGCAAGGTCAAGCGAGTCGGGGCTCATCCTCCCCCTCATACCCGTCTTCTCCCGTTGCACTTGTTATCCGGGCCGGTTCTCCCTGGACCCTCGACTCTGTTGCACTCGACACCAGTGGAATTGTCCAAGTTGGCAGAGCTAAACGACTCGGCCGGTGGCTACGACTGGGCATGGCAAAAGGAGGCGAAAGCCCTCAAAGAGAAGGTGGAGGCAGCGGGAGCTGCTGGGGCTTCGGCGGAAGATGGCGATGCCAAGGCAGCGCTTAAGCTATCCATGGACAACATCCTTATGGTGGGTAGGGTGGCACCCCGACAGTGTGGCAAGCGTAAAAATATCTTGGGCGGTGCGCGCGCGGGTTCCAGATATGTTTTCGGCAAACTACCACGATAGTTTTGAATACGGCTTTCTGTGGATGCTACTAATCTCCGAGCGTGTTGGTCGTTCGGGACACCTCGTCTGCCGGTACAGATCTTGCTAGACGCCAAAAGTATGCGCTGAACGAGCCCCGTGCTGTGTCTAGTGTCTACCTCGTAGGTGCTGGCGTGCAATTTGAGGGCGTTTTGCGACGGGCGTAGCCTGTCCCACGCGTGTCAAAGAATGCCGAATAAGAAATGCCGTCGGGATATTGTCTTTTCCTCTGTACCGTATATTGAAAGGGGGATGCCGTACCGCTTGCTGAATGCCGCGCTGCCCTCTCCGATCGCTGTTTTCTGCGCTCTTCATGTTTGTCAGGGCCTGGTGGGAAAGTACATTGACGGAGAGGGAGACGGGGCTCGAGGGGTGAAGCGGAAGGCAGTTGTTTCTACTGCCACAACAATCACCAGTAGTAGTGCAAGCACGAGTACGAGTAGCTCTTCGGCGGGCCCGAAGGCGAGCAGCGCGGCACAGGTGAAAAGCGAGACCCCAGCGGGGATGACGGCGGGGAGCAAGGCTGCAGCATCTGCAGAGCCACCAAAGCCCGCTCGATGACACGTTCATAAAACAGGCACGACTGCCAATTGATTCGTGTACATGTACAGCAGTGTCGCGGTGCTTATGCGGTTTTGATTTTCCTTCTGTCGCAGGAGTGGTGGCGCACGTTTGTAGGAGTTGTTGGAATGCCATGTTTGAGCCCCCTATCATGGGTCTTGCTTTTGGGTACCCGACCGAAGCTGCCCGGATCGTATGATTGAGTAGTTTTTACGTTGTCGCGCGGTTTTATGTTCAGGTCATGTTACGATAGACGTTCATTCTTGGCTATTTTAACGGTATCGGTTTCCTTTTGTTTTTCCAAGTGCTCGGGAGGCTACAGGTTGACCAACAGTGCGTCAGGTAGGCACGCGCCAAGACGTCAAGGGGGCAGCGGTGAGATCCCACAAGCACCTTGTTTTACTCGGGGCAGCATTTTTTAGGGTGATGCGTGATATTTTGAATAGGCGACAGGCCTATCGTCAAAAGCGTTGCAGAGCAGCGCCACGCGTGGTGAAAGATACAATGGTACACAGCGCTTGCGTCTTGCGCCATACCGGCGACGTGTACGCCATCACGTAAGAAGTGTCAACGAAAGAGCGATGGTGTCATTCGCCTTCTCCTCACCACTGATGATTGATATGGTTCTGGAGTGTGAGGTCCTGTTTATTGTGAACCGCCGTAATAGTAGCAGCGGGAAGTATTGGTGAGAGTGATAGTGTGGTAAATTTGGGCACAACTTGAGCGTTTGGAACTCCAGGCTGGAAAGACCGAGAAGATTGACGTCATGCTGTCAGAATCGGCGTATCCACTTCCTCTGATACGTGGCATGCGGCGGGAAAAACCACTGTAGATTGATACGTCGGCTTTTCTGCCGCGTATTTCACAACAAAATCGTCTAGAGGCGCCACGTTGGTTGCTTGTTTATTAGCGTGAAGTCCACCGAGTGTTTACGTTTGAAGTTCACTGTTACACGAAGTTTACGGCTTTTTTAATGGCGCTTTCGCAACTGGTGTATGCTACAGGTGTTCGTACGGTACGCCCAACTGTACATTGCACATTGGCATCTCACGCCGCATCATTGGGACACCACTACTTCAGTAGTAGCTCGAGAACTATATGAATAGGTCGGAACCAACTGCCGCCTATGTCACAAATGCCACTATCGCAAGGAAGCACTAATGGAATACAAAGAAATACTACATGGCGGTACGTAGGTCAAACGTGGAATGCACCGCGTGGCGGTGTGGCGGGCTTAGCAGCTCAACTACATTTAAGACCAAACAGGTGCACATGATAGGAACCTCGCCACAATGTCGTGGGGCTGCTTTGATCAAACATTAAGCTGTCTGTGAGACGTCAGAGACGTCCACAGCAACGCCACCGACTGGTCATCCCGTTCATGAAAAAGTGCATCGGGCGATAGTACAACATGTGTTGCACAGGAAAAAAACTATCATCTCGAAGGTATCGTACCTTACGCAGGTGCGCACCGACAATCATTCACGACAACGTTGCAGCTTCCAAGAGAAAAGTCGAGAAACTTGGGCCATGCGCTCTGAGCCATGCACAAAATCAGCGCTCAATACCGTAAAGTCCACGGGATAGTTTACCATGCCATGCTGAGAAAACTCTGGTCGTGAACCATTATTCGCAGTCCTGCTTCGCTTACCCGCAATACCGCCTCCGCATACCAGATACAAAATATCACCTTCCTCGAAACCGACGGCCATCTTGACAATCTACAACAATACGCGTAGCCGTCGAGCCGAGTGCACCCCCTCTCGTCACCGTCACAAAACCTCGATGGTTTCTGCTGGTGCCCGTAACTCCTCCCCGCCAGCGCCCGCTATTGTTCTTCCCTGACGCGACCCGCCGTTGCCGTTGTTGTTCTGTTCCCTGCTTCGGTGTCACTTGCTGATGCGGTAGCAGCGGCGGCCTTAGCCGCAGCCGCCTTGGCCTCTGTCTTTGCCGCAAAGTCTCGGTTGACCTTAGCCCTCTTTTCTTGGAAGTCCTCGTCGACGAGCTCTAGCAACTCGTTCTTTATGCTGCCAATTTTGGCCTCGATTCTCGCTTCCAGCCGCTGCATCATCGTCGCTCGCTCTTCCTCCAGAGCTGCGATGGTGTCCAGCCGTTCAAACTGCCGTGGAACAAAGCGGAGTTCATTGGATCAACCGTGTCTCTGCGAGTTGCCAGGTACTCATCTTAGGCACAGGTTGACTATTATCATGACTAGAGTTACAGCAGAGCTGCATGGGAGCCCACACATCGCAGGCCAACAACCTCAATGCCCCCGTCACGCACCTGCTCGTCGATGCTTAGCTCGCTAGGAACATCATTGGCCAGCTCCTGATTCATGCCCAGCTCATTGGTGGACTCTTTCCAGTCCGTAGCCATTCCAACCCCAGCCGCCCCACCGGCTGTCACGGCCCCAGCCGCCTCTGCTCCCTCCCAACCCTCTGCCCCGAAGTCGGCAGCGTCGGGAGGAGCGTCAGAGTCGCCAAGACCCAGGACTTTTTTGTTCACGGCTCCGCTTAGCTGGTTAGCGAACTTACTCGCTTCCTTCAACGGGCCCTTGGAAAACAGAAAGGATGGCATTGACGATTTTAGGGGGAGGGTGGGCGTACAACACGTGTTGAGAGTTAAGGCTGACTCCCCATCCATCCGACAAATAATTTCCAGAAAAATCAGGAAGGGGTGCATCGATTCACATCGCTTGCCTTTGTGAGGTATAATATACAGGTGCAACTTATCCCGCGACACTTTTAGACTAGCGCTAGGACTGTGATGGGTTTGCGTCGGCTTCAATTTTGTTACCCTACGCACAGGACGGCGTTGAATCCGTCTCCCCAAGCCTCTAAACATACATACAACAACATAGCATCAGCAAGTACCCATCAGGGAGGCAGTGACAGGGCAGGTCCATCAAAACAAACACGAAAGCCATATCATCAGCAGGAGCGGAAATTTTCCGACACAATCATACTTATGCATGTGTGCATGCAGAGCACTACCAATAAGCCGTACTGTACCCCGTTCGTCTGATAGTCGCACCTCCTCGCCGTTGAGCCCCATCTTTTCTGAAGACCACCCGTCCCAGAACGGCGCCTGGTCCTCCGTCGGAATCGGCGGCGCTGGCACTTCGTCATCGTAAACAATACGTCCAAACTCGTCCAACTGCCGTTTGACGTTCATCATGAGGGTATAATAGGTGGGTTCGAGCGTGGCTATTAGGTTGTTTGTTGGCGTTGACAGCAGCGGACTCACCTTTCGTCTCAGGAAGCGTCAATGGTTTGTTTTGTTTTTTTAGAAAATACGCCCACCAGCGGTTCCAGCGGTGTACTTGGCGACTGTGAGAAGCTTGTCTTGAACTATCGTGCTACACACAGCACGCAACACAAATAGCATGAAACTTTTACTCCCAATCTCTGTACTATACCAGGTATGTGACAACGGGCGTGTCGTAAAAAAAAGTATTGTGAAGTTTCGGCACATGTCGAGCCAAAGTTTCTTAACTCCCAATGTATCAGGTGCTGTCGCACGCTGTCATGCCCAGTACAGCCACAAAACCTACGCGCGGCACATAAACCACGCCTGCCGACACAACTCAAGCATCACAGCCTCTACCTACACTGTCGGGGCAACAATGGATGTCAACCCACGACGGTGCGGTGCCGGGATGGAGGAACGCGATCGTGACGTGATTCAGTTGTATAAATATTAGGCTACCTGCTCAGGCAAAACGGAAACAGCATTATAGGAACTCACGGTGACTTCTTCAAACTCGTCCTCCTCGCCTTGCGGGGACTCTTGCTCGGGGTCGAAGTACCCCGGGGGCCTCTCTCCAGACGCCACCTGCTCCGCTTGCTTGATCTTCAAGAGAAACAACGGGAAACGCGAGGGCAGACTGTGACATCCAAAAGACAGCCGTGGGCGACATGCTACAGGTTTAGACAATTGTCAAATTAGAGCGAGGAATCAATCGCTGCCGACACGCATCAGTGCAGGGTGCACCACGAATGCCACAAAAATATCCTTGAGCTCTTCCCGGATGCTGCTTGCAAACGAGCTGCAACGAAAGCAAAACCAGGAAACCCTAGTGTAGTCAGACATCTCTACCAGATGCAGAGTGCAGAGAATTGCTCCGTCAGTATTCGATAGGCTCCACCACCACTGCACCTTGCAGGCAACGACGGTCTCCACACATTTTACGAATATCTTGGCAATACCAGAGTACCGCTACGATGTAATAGAGTTTGGCCAAGCAAAACGTAAACCGCAGCACCTGGTCATCCATGATATTCCCGAGGTTGGTCGCAGTCCCCAGGCCGATGTCCCTGAGCTGCCCCACCAGGACCCCCGCTTGCTTGGTGAGCTTGAACAGCTCTACCGGGCCAAGCACGAAATATCCAACCGCCAAGATGATGGCAACCTCGGGTGCACCCACCCCAAGGATTGTGTCGTCGAATCCCAAGAGCATCCCCATGCTGCGGGAGATCGGGGGGCAGGGGGATGAAGAGCAAACCGTTGCATGTTTGCCATCGTTCGGCTGCTGAGGCGGAGCGTATGTATCTACTCGTACATCTGCTGGTGCTACTGTATTAATAGTGTGGGGAGAAACATCATTGGTCACACACATATATGGCGTCTGTTGCACTGACCTTTGTCGATATGTATCATACGGCAGGTAACGTGGGCCATCGTCAATCGTCAAATCATTGCACGCGTGCTGCTTGGTTTATGTATGCAGTGTGAACCTGGTACACCAGGTGTGCCACACGGACAATCTGCACCTATCAAGGTTACGAGTTCGCCGCTAGACCCGGGATCCCAATTGCAGGCATAGCATACAAGTACTTTACCTTCTATAATACAGTAACAGTACTACGGGTAATGCGGTTCAGAAGCCGGCCCTCCTGCTGTGCGGTGTGCATGTGTCCCCTGTATACATTGGCGCTTGGTTGCGATAGCTTACGTGCGTATCGGTACCGTCTCATGATCTACTGTAATGTTGGAGGTCAGGTCGCTGTCGCACTATTATAATAGTATGAGCACACCAAACCTGGCTGAATTTTCGATGTTTCCTCACTCGAACCTTTACTCATGTGCTGAAATACCGCACCTCCTCCCTCGACCGTTCCGTCCACGCTTCGCGAAGTTCCCTTGTCTCCTTGGTCCAGCTGCTCGTCCGGCGTAGATGATCGGTGCTCCAGCGAATGAGCTGCGATGCTGAGACCTGGGGATGGCAGTACTGCGAGGTTCAACGCCTTGCCTTGGTCGGAAAGCAGTGCATCCAGTTCCTACATTTGGAACAAAAGCCAGCCCCACGGTCGTCGTCCACGCGCAAACAAGCGCCACACCTATCCTGCGAGAAGGCGCCATCCTACTCAGCGTGGGGGGTGGCGGCAGGCAGTTCCACACGCCTGGTACGCTAGAGAGGGAGCGCTGGGATGCAGTAGCGATATTTGTACATTGTACATGCCACCATAATTTATGGAAACCCCTCGATTTTTGTCTGATACCTCTCTCGGCTCTCCGCTCCGGCTACTTGTTGTAGCCACGATTTACTGGCGTTGAGATTGGGCCTGGCGCTCTTGATTTGACGGGCCACGGAATGGGTAGAGCTGTGGCTCTCGTGTTTATATTGGCATCCGCAAAGGTGGGTGAGGCGTTCCTCTTGACCGGTCCGAGAATCGCCTCTGCCTCGAGGCAGCGAAGATGTCAGCATGAACATGTTGCATCAAACGACATACCTGGCACATGTCGCCCGCTGGTGGGGCCACTGACTATCACGAGCATGACGGCTGCCGATGCCTCTACGCAACAACAACAACAGCAACAGCAACTGCCGCTAGCGACCGAGCTGCTCAGCGCTAAAGAAGGGGACAAATCTGAAGGCCTGGGCGGTGCGACCAAACCAGCGGCTCCGGAGCACGTGAGTAGGATGGGGATAACAGTTGACGGGACACCTCTCGAGTTCAAACGTCCCTCTACCCAAGACCTACACAAGCTGGATATGGGCAAATGGGTAGCGCGAAAATCCGTATCCCTGGCCCTAGTCGCGCTAAATGGAGAAAGGACGACTGAGGAAGGAAGTACGATGGGCAATGCTCCGCTGGCTGGGTCGGTGGTAGAGGCGGTGGCTGGCTCTTCAGTGGCGACGATGGTGTGCTTGCTCCGGCACAGACGCATGGTTGGAGTGTCGGAAGCGGTGGAGCATGCGCTGCTGGACGAGACCATCACCCAGTTCCTTAACGAGGGATCGAGGCTCAGCCAGGTGGGTTATTTGCAGGTGACGTTAGCTTGAGGTTTTCTCAATCGAACAAATAGTATCATCATCTGGCCGGAGGGTGGATCATACGTATAGTATGTACAAGGCGCTTCGCTCCGCGGGCGGCCTACGCCGCCCGCTACAGACTGGCAAGTCTAAAATAAGACGGGGCAGTTGACGCCAGCTATCTTCCAATCAAATGGCTGAAATAACGCGAACGACGGGAGCCATCTTCCAATATAATCGCTGTATTAACGGGAACCACGGGAACCACGTGAAATCACGCCGCACACAAACTAGAAGAAGAAAGACACAGCTCGCAGCTCGCACACCCGCAGTCACGCGACGATTGACCTTCGATCTCGACATATACTTCACCCATGGTCAACGAACTTGGTACCGGGCAAGGCCAATGAGTGTAAATTATGGCCTGGGAGGTATAATTGGAATCCGTCGTCTAGGGGGCGAGAGGTTGGCCGCGGCGTCCTATGTGCTCTTCGTCAGGGCTTTCAAAAAGTTCTGTTTCGTGCCAACGGAGAGGAATCGAGAGTTTTTGTCGTCTGTTTTCTACATACCAGCTGCCAAATATGTCTTTAGTAGACGCCTGGCTCACCCACGCCACGTATCACCGACCGAGGTGTGAGAACTGTGATACTAGTGTGGGTCGGAGCCTCTAACCAGCGCACTTCATTCAGAGTTCGTGACGTAATCGTTGGGTTTGTCGATCGATGTCAAATCTGAGAAATTGTTTATTTTTTGCCATCGGTGAGGGGTAGAGATTTTTTGTCGTCTGTCTTCTACAGACCAGTGCCAAAATGTTTTTTTTATCAGACGCCTGGTCAGCCCACGCCACACATCACCGACCGAGGTGTGAGCACTGTGACACTAGGCTGGGTCGGAGACCTTAACCAGCGCATTCCGTTCAGATTTCATGACGGTGTCGTTGGTTTTGTCGATCGATGTCTGCCGAGGATTCTCATAAAAGTTGGCTCTAGTCACTGGGAATGACCACTATACATCGCTCCAGTATCTGCCAAAACAGGGGTTTTACATACATTGCGCGGCGCGCAATTAAAGTCCGCGTAAGCTGTCCCGTGACGTAAAAAATTTGCCGCTACGCTCGCTCAGGAAGGAAAAGTACATCAAATTATGCGAAGCGGACAGAGGCCCATGATTCAATATTGTTTTTTTATGACTACTGTAGTTGCAAACTGGCGACTTGATAATGCCAATAGTCCCGCCGCCATGCATGCTTCAGGAAAAAACAGCTCGGACGCCACGTACGCTTCGCGTCGCGGGCGGTTTTCCGCTACGCTCGCTCACATGTGGTACGTACGTACATACCCCAGGTAGGGTACTTATTTTCTTCTTTCGATATGCTCTGTGTCTATACTCGTGTGTACGAAAGATAAAGCACAGCACGGCACAGCAACACAGCACAAAAACAATGAAAATGAAACCGAAAAAAATTGAAAGAAAAAAAATGCCGGTCCCCTTTCGTGTAATAATTTATTATTAATACCTGATTGGAACACCGTACACCGGTCAAAAAGAAAAAAAAGATCAAAAAAAAGAAGAAAAAGAACATCGAACAGCAGAGCTTCTCTCTGAGCCTCGCACGCCGCCCGGCCCTCTCGCGACCATCTCGCCACCGATTCGGTCCGGGTAAAGCTTTTCTCCCTCTCTTCCGCAGTGAGCCCCGTCGCCCGCCTCGCGTGAAGCTCGGTGCTCACCGTGGACCTCGTTCGCCAGCTCGACAATGTTGGTGCTGAGCCGGGGTACCTCCTTCTTGTGATTTCAGCCCGGTCGCAAAAATAAGCACCGCTTGAATATTATCTTACAATCCCGAACGACCCTTAAATAGTAATACGTACTCTATAAAAAATCACAAATGGAGGCCAGACAGAGCCTATTGATGCATCCCTCGTGTCTCGAGGCACACGCGACGCCTAGGCACGAAAGCGGCGACCGCGCTCCTTGCAACCCCCCCTCTACCCGCCAGCACCCGCTGAGGTGCCGGGTTCGCCCGCGGAACCGTGCTCGGAGGAGTACACGTACGCACACGAAACGAAAGAAGAAAAAAGGAAAGAAGGACTGAAAGTACCAAGAGAAAAGGAGAAAACAAAGAACCGCTGGAAAGGTCCGGCAAGTAATAAAAGGAGGCGGCTCCCAAGTAAGAGCTCCGAGAGGCCAGGGATGTACCAACCGAGCACGCTCAGAGATCGAGATAGCTGTAAGTAATTCTATATTGTAACCAGGTTCAATGCCGGCGGGAAAGACTATTAATAGACTGTGTTTCGTGTCTGAACGTCAAGTCTCGTCCTCGCCTGAAACATCTGAGAATGCCAACATGCTGACGCACGATGCACGAGTTAGTATCAACCGTCACGTTCCAGGCCTATGAAGTCAGAACCCGGAAATCATAGCACTACCTTGAACGAAGGCGTCGCTTCCTAGGAATCGTGCTTCAGACTTGGATGTGGCAGACTAAGGTGAATATTCACGCTCACGATCGTCCTCGTGGCTGCTCGGCATACTTCCGTTGCTCTTGTTAGTCCCCGGGGTACAACTCATATTACTTCTGTCCTAGGTACTGCTGTTCGCTATCGATGGGGTTATGTCAGGCCGATAGCAACTTGCGTTGCCTGAGCGCCCCAGGTGCCCAAGACCCGGTACAACAACACTACACTGTCAGAGTCCAACTCAACTATGATACGAGTACCAGTACTTGCTTCACACCCCAGCCTTGGAGCAATGTCAATCTCGGTGTCACGACTTTTGCTCAGCAGCCCTCGCCGTTAGTAGTTGTTACCCCCCCCCCCCCCCCCCCCCCCCCCCAGCGCCCCCGCCGCCTCCATTTCTCGTATCCCGTGTATCCGCAGCATGACATGCATATACTGCCGAAATGACGTATTAACAACAAGTAAATACCTTGCGCCTTGTGTTCGTATCTGCGTGTGACATTTCTCACTGATACCTAGTAGCTTCGGGTGGAGGCCGATGACTCGCCGCAGTCCCTAGAGTTCTATCGTCTCCACGGGTTTGTGCGCTCGGCAAACGGCCAAGGAGAGTCTGCAGAAGGGCGCGTGTTGCTGTCAGGAGACCGTGACGCTGGCTTGGAGGCGATCGAGGCATCGCTTAAGGGAGGTGCCGTTAGCGCGGTTGTGATGAACCTCAAGGCGCGGCTGCTGCACGATAAGGGAGACCTGCAAGGGGCGGTGGACGCTTACCTGAAGGCGCTTGAGGTACGGTAAATTTCTCTCTATGCACTACACCCACTTGGTACCGATACACACAGCAGTAGTGCGTACGGTGTGGTGGTCACTGATGATCACGTGGGCACATCTCGCGTATACATATTTTGGGCTGCTCGAGACATCCGTAAATCGCTGCCGAATATTGGCCATCAATTTTCTCGAAAAGTGACGTCCTGAAACCTGCCAGGACACACGGTATTATTTAAAGCATTATTTTTCGGCCGTTTTGTACGCAGTCCCGGGTCTTGAATGTGAACAATATTTCTAGAAGCTCCTTTTGGAGGCTGTCGTCGTGAAAGTAGTGAAAGCTACTGTAAGCTTGCTTGTATATACCTCACGTACCAAGTACGTGATCGATTAACTCGTTGCTGCAGATGGACTCGATGCGCAGCGAAGTTTTCCGTGGCTTGGGCGGCGCCTACCAAAGCCAGGGGCAACACCAGATGGCTTTCGCGAGCTACCAGCAGGCGATCAACGTCACTCCGTCGGACCTGCTCGCCTACCTCAAACTCGGCATGCTCTACGAAGAGCTGGTGAGAAAGACCGCCGATCATTCTTGTAATTAAACATTGCCGGTCGGTGGAAACTGTGGCTATCTGTGCTTGGGTCGGGGAGTGGGAAACGATATCGATTAATGGCCCAACCCAACAGGAACGCTGCAACCATTATTATATGTACAGCTCTTATAGCTCCATCGATGTATTGTATCGCAGCGGCATCCATTACCCTGCAGTCTGCATGGCCTTGCTGTGCTCTCGAAAGCGTAATTTCTGGTTGGTGCTCGCACTTCCGTACTATATTTTACGGCTCCTCTACCAATACAGTATGCGTACTGAGAACGGCGTGTCGCATGTGCAATTCCGCTCGCCCCCCAGCTCGCCGGCTCCGTCTCGCGCCCCCTTAATCCTTGCAAAACTCGTCCCACACTACACTACACTGCACGAAGTCCATTTAGTTTTCCACCCAAAATATGGGTATGGTCTGATGCTTTCAATATCAAGGGTCGGAATACGTGTGGTGGTCAATACCTACCCGTGACATCCGGGCGAAATTGTTCCTTTGTCTTCTTCTCTTCGGTTTCATTTGGGTTTCACCGTGGCAGGCGGTGGGCAAGTACGAAGAGGCGGGGGACCATGCCATTAGATGCTTCGCGTACTACCTGCAGCACTCGGCAAACGAAGACACGGACGTGCTCACGCGGATGGGAAACCTCCAGGCATGTTTCGGTATTCTTGTTGGCTTGTTTGGCGCTGCCGCAATAAAAACGCGCGGCCCAGATGACACTCGGTACTGGCAGTAGTGCGTTTGTGTGTTTGCTCTTGGTCTTGGTCTTGCTCCTTGCCATCGCCCCTGGCGTGGGGCGGTGTGTCGAAGCATATACTGAGGAGCATGTGATGTTAAACTCTCGGCCGCTTTCGCCGAACAAGCGCTCGCCTTCTAGTTGAGATACAGGCACGCTATGCTATTAATAGCTGTGGATGCTACTGTAGAATCGTGCCATGGGTGTGTTGCGCGAAAGTCGAGGCTTCCCGACTACTGGCCGATGCCGTGAATGGTACTAACAATAGGTGCACTACATGCTTAATTATGTTCAAACAGGTTGAAGAAGCGCTAACTGTGCAAGCTTGTGTAAGCTTCATCAGAGTAGCGCTGTGTTTTGATGTTTTCGCTCAAAGCGATCGGGTGTACTACACGACGGCTTGGTTATACAGTACGTGTTTGGCCACCCTGCCCCTGATGATCCGTTTCAACCATCTCGCCACTGCATAAAGGTTCCTACTCTAATGCTAATGGCAATGGCAAGTGAGTCGTCCCCCAATGCAAAATGTGGGTGCCGTTCGGAAGAGTTTGTTAACGAAGTGTTTTGTATTGTGACGATGAATAGGTGTTGAGGCTCGACCCGTCATCTGCTGTGGAATCATACGGGAGGGCGCTCGAGATGGATCCATCCCTCGCCAACGTCTGGTTCAACCTCGCGAACGCGCACCTCAAGCTGGGGGAAGAGGAAGAGGCAGCGAGGTGGTGAGTGTTCCTGCTTTCGTTTGAGAGCTTCCGATCAACATATGTTTATTTTATCATTAGCTGGCAGTGCAATGTAGGTGTATGTCGAGGCCACCTCGGGTTGAAGTGCTGGTGTTTGTGGAACAGCGAACAGTTGATGGTCAGAGTATTGGTTTGTCGTGGGCCTTTGCATCACTGCATGCTCTGTGTGTTTCCAGATGTTCAGCATGGCATTACATACCATATACCGGCCGGACTCAAATGGCGGCTGTAGTATTGCCAGCCTCGACCTAGAAATGTATTTTTGATTGGCAAGAGGCTAGCATCATCACGGGTGGGCGACAAGGAGGTTGTTTCACCAACCAAAGGTCGTGAGGTTTGGATAAACGGCTGCGTCCAGGGTCGTAGTCGTATGACCATGGGGGTGGGGAGGGCGAGAGTCATGTCATGCATGGCCGTAGTCGCATCTTGCCTCCCATCGCCCGTGTTGTCCGTCTACGTTAGTTAGTGTACTATTCATACATTAGCATTACACGTCGGTTGGCGATGGATATGCAACGAGCGTGCGACCCTGCCTGATTCCGTATCCCCTACCCCTCCATGCAAAAGGGAGAAGCATACCCTATTTATTTAGTGAAGCGCCATCTCCTGTTACTCTGTAGTTCCAAATATGATATTTCTCCACTTCAAATTTTGGTGTTTGTAACACCCTGCCTTCCCCCTTGTTCGGTCAGTTTGCGCGAGAAGCTGAGGCTCGAACCCGAGTCCGGAGTTTCTGCGAAGTATCTCTTGGCGTCTTTGGAGTCAGATCCGGAGCGGCTGACCAAGGATGATCAGGTATGCCGGGATAGTAGATCCTTTCTCGTGCGTAGGCTCGCGAATGTGCCGGAAAGTGTCCAACGGCTTAATGTGCATTTTAGGTTTGCTGCAATTAGTTGAGTGACTTGTTTCCACCCAGCAGTGCTTGCCTTCTGAAGGCCTTGCTTCTGGTGCTGCCTTGCTGGGTGTATCGGTGGGACTGCGTCGGCTGTCACCACCAGGTAGGCGTCTTCCTTTTTTTTCCTTCTCCATGGGTACCTAAAATACCAGGTATTCAGTTTCTGTATTAAGGGGGTTGTTTAGGCGAGTGCCTTCCGTCCATCTCGTACTCGTACACCTTTCTCGTCGCCACATCGTTGGCTCCTCCCTCCCTCCCTCCCTGGCATGGCCACCACATCGGAAGCACCGCGCCTCTTTCCAGGACCATTTTTTCACTAAACAAAGTGCAAGCAAGCCCTATCATAGCAGAGGAGTCGACAGCACGGTACTACAGTAATATCTAAATCTGCTTCAAAAAATCAACCTCGTTATTCTCCGCCAACGCCTTCCTCCCCCATGCATCAACGCCCTTTGCACGCAACCCTACCTGCCGTCTGCAGCTAGCGTACGCACGGGAGCTGTTTGACTACTACGCTCCGACGTACGACGACCACATGCGGAAGAAGCTACTGTACACCGGCCCAAGGCTGCTCCGATCGGTAATTATATTTTTGTTGGTGTACTGACGCGTGCTTCTGCATGCACCTGTGCTGGCTAAAAATAAACAGCGGGCCTACTGGTCTATGTCTTATTTCCACCCGCTGGTTGAGTTGCGTCGCATGTCCGTATCCGTCGTCGCGTTTTTCGGAACGAAGGGGCGTTTTTTTTTTCTATTATATATATACATACATTTATTGTTTCGGTCGGTTTGAATTTCAGCGTGGTCGCGTGTTTACTGCCCGCACGGTCAGATGGACGTCGTTTTTTTCGTGTCGTGTTCGCTGCTGGCGCGTATGCCCCAACAGTCGCTCGCCATCTTCCAGTGTTGGAAGAGTAGGTTGTGTCGAGCCTTGGAAGAACCTTGCGTCGTTGCACTTTCCCGTCTGCCCTTGTTCCGCGTACCTTTTGCTACCGCTGTTGTCGGGAGTTGCTATGAACATGCTATGAACATGCTATGAACATGGACAATGTACCAAATGCCAAGGCACGAATCGCAATAGAGAGGGGGGGGGGGGGGGGGGGGAAGCCTGCTATGTGACCCCGGGTATGAGATACTACAATTTTAGAAGGGAGAGATAAAATGAGGGCGAAGATAAAAAAAATGACAAAACAGACGCCTAAATTTCGGGAACTCCTTCTGCGCTGGGTAAAACCGGAGATCCTATAGAAAATTCAGAGCCTGATCTTCGCGCCGTCTGACCAAAAGACTCCATTTTTTTTTATTGCCTTCGACCAACACACAGTGTTCGGCAGTTATCAGCTACTGGGGCGACTTCCTACCCTATATTTCTCTCCTGCGTGCTTGTTAATGTGCCTGTCTTCAGAACCTGAAGGACATCTACAACGCCACCTTCCGCTCGTTCCCCGAAGAAATCCAATCCGCACACGACGGCGACGTGCTGTCCTACCTCAACGAGTCCCTCGATATACTCGACCTCGGCTGCGGGACGGGTCTGGTAGGCAGCTGGTTCAGGGACTACGCGAGAAAGCTGGTGGGAGTGGACATATCGCCGACCATGCTGGACATGGCAACCAAGAAGGGGTGCTACCACGAGCTCAGAAGAGGGGTGAGCGACTTTTTTTCTTCTCTCGCGTCAAAAACTACAATTGTTCTTTCTCTCAACCCACACTGCAAGGTTTTTTACCTCTCAAGTCACAATGCAATTTTTTTTCTCAAGTCGCACTGCAAGTTGTAGATGACTGGCGAATTACTGCCGTACTTATTATTACGGGGGTCCATAGTTAACGGGACCAAATTTTGTTAGTAAAAATACGTGAATATATAGGTTTTTATGTATACCATAGGTCCTGTTAACTATGGACCCCCGTAATAGTAAGGTGCATAAAGCTTCCGTACGAGTAGTCGTAATGCCACTGGCTCTTGCCACTGGCTATTTGCCCAAGTACCACCAAGAAGCGCGCGAGGTTGCAAAGGGAGAGGGTGTATTCATGTCATGCATGGCCGTACTCGTATGGGGGGGGGGGGGGGGGGGGGGTCGTTGGGCAACACTGGCATGTTAGAAGCATCTCTTGCGGTGTTTCACATGTCTTCGAATAGAACTGAGGAAAGGGAGAGCCGTGCCACACGCAGACTACTACACGTAATATTTTAAGGAGTGCTGTACACCAAAAACAAAGGTGCCGACAGCCTTTATCCGATTCGAAGATACCGATTATGCGACGAACTGCTACTATCAAGAGTGCTTCCAGCAACCGCTCAGCGCCGGAATAAGCCGGCCGCTTTATCAGTGGGATACTACTGTTAACACTACTGTACGGAAAACTGCAGTGCCGACTACGAAACGCCTTGCCTCGAGCTCCAAGTTTCGTTTTCAACGAGTCCCGCCCACCCTCTCGCCGGCGATTTGTGCGATTTTGGCAGGATGTCAGGGCTTTCCTGGCAGCGTCGGAAGCGCGGCAGTTCGACCTCGTCGTCGCCGCCGAGACTCTGCAGTACATCGGCCCAGTCGAAGGCGTGTTTGCCGACGCCTTTAAGGTGTTGAAACCCGGGGGGTATTTTTCGTTCACCGTGGATAGGCGGGAGGTCGAGGGGGAAGGTGGGGAGGATGAAGAGGAAAGTGGTGACGGTGGAGGAGAGCAGCCGAGAATAAGTCAGGTGGGTAGGAGGGCGGGCGGGCATTGTGGCAAGGCGACACCCGCTGATGTTTGGGGGGAAAGTACCTAATGTAGGTTGGCTTTTGCAGCGGTAAAGGATTGAGTTTTATTATCTTGTGCGTCGGTAGCCGTCGGTAGTCGTCGGTGGGCCGAGAGGGCCCGAAAGGCGCCCAGCCCTTGGCACGTCCGTCGGTGTCGGCGTCTGCTTTGATTATGGTCGATACTTATGTCGCGCTGAGAGAAAAAAAAAAAGAACCCGGCAACAGTCGCGCAAGGTAGAGATGGTTTCACCCGATAATCTTCAGCGGTCGTCCATTGCTTTACAATATGTACTGCGATAATCCTTCCAACCCGATTTGCACGCACACGCACACGGCCGGCCGTGAAATACCAATTATGACACTGCTCTATCAAAAGCTATTAATATGTTTAATTTAGCATTAGGGGGAAATCGAGCGGACTTTTACCTTGGTTGTAGAGGGAAAATTGAGGGGCAACTTGCCTTGGTTTGAGGGGGGGAAACCGATTGCTCCAGTGGTCCCCAGCAGGGAACTCATATCTAGTAGCATGGATTTATTTGCCTAATCAGCTGCAGCACATGAACTGATGCGCCCCTTTGCCCTACGTCGTGCCGACCCCCTGCCCCCCTCGTGCGTCCTGCTCAGACCGCTGGGCATGCGCGGGGGTACTCCCTCAAGCCCGACGGTACTTACGCCTATGCCCGAGCCTACCTTGAGGAGTTAGCGCGGCTAAACGGTTACGAAATCGTTACTTTGAAACGACACTCCACCATGGTCCAACGGGGGGCAGCTGCCCCCGGGTATATGGGCGTGCTTCGAAAACCGATGCAGGAGTGATAGCCCTTTCGTCTCGTTCGCTATTCGCTGATTCGCTTGAGCTTGGAGCCTGAGAGCTTGAGAGCTTGACTAGCTTTTAGGTTTCTTTGATCTTGATTTGTTGTCTCGTTGGCTGATGTGAAGGTTTTGTGCTTGAGAAAGTAGGTGGGTGGCGTGGACAACTACGGTATCAATAGACTACAGCAGTTGGTGAAACAAGTCGGCGAGAGGGTGTTGCTGTCGGAGCGGTCGTGCGCTCTGATTGATGGATCCCGAGGTTGAGAGTTGGTGGTTTCTTGCTGGGGCTATCGTATAATGTCACATAATCTGTAGTTCGACGTATGTAGATGATTGTTTGACACCGATAGTCGTGCAAGATTTGGGTAGTGTTTGATTATATGCTGCTGTGGGAGCGCTTCCTTCACCACTGGTCTCTGGGCGAGTATATATATGAAAATTCTGTACTATGACCACTGCTTCTTGTGCCATAGCACATGTTACTCCTGGATCATTGAGCTGTTATCACCCCAACGGTCACTTCATTTCCGTCCAGAGTGCCTGGCAACAGAAATCCTATCATTGATAGTAGCGTGATTTTGTTCATTCGATACCCTTGTCGAGGAGTCGTCGAACGAACGAGCTTGTATGGCGTGCCCATCCCGCGTGCCCTAGGGCGACGGGCCTCCCTGAGACAGAGGAGGAGGAACTGTCCAGCCCCGCTCGAGTCGGAGGCGTGCCGGCAGAGGGAGGACGGTCAGGACTGCTGTCTGATGCCCAAAACAGTAGTAGCGTTGCTTGCTGGTATTTAGTGAACTGACCGAAGTGGGTTTCAGCCGATCGCCTGAAGTACAGCAGCACCAGATTCCGATATAGCAAGGTCAATGCTGTATTATCAGGCCACCTTCGGTGCCAAGTCGGATATGGCCACGCAGGCCATTTTTAGGCTCACGTACCTCCCAAGTCGGATATGGCCACGCAGGCCATTTTTAGGCTCACGTACCTCCCCGATGTTCGTTGTTATGTATGTACGCCTATCGCTTCTTAGGACGACGCTATGGAGTCGCTTTGCTTTATGCGAAACACGGGCCCAATTCGAGGTAAGACACCATCACAACGCCGCGATTTTATCTGTTGTAGTATTGATGTGTGCAATTTGCAACGCTCACGCGCGGAGGCCCTGACCGACACAGCGTAATATACTATCAAGCTTCTTTTACCCAGATCTCCAAGGAGGATAAAAAAAAAAAAAAAAAACTATCAAGCAGATCGATGCCTCTCTCTCTGGTGGCGGGAGCGGAAACAAAGATGACACTATCCAAAGCAAAACACTGAACGGACAATTACTGGTCCAGGTATATGAACTGTCTCGTCGGACTTGAACGCGTTTGGAGTGTGCCATCATGTACACCAGATCGACGCCATCCCACCACCGACGGATCACCGGCACCTGGGGTTTCGGCGGGCAAACAATTCGCCCCACGGTGGGCGGAAACGCATCGAGGGATAGCGTGACTTCGATGCCGTCGAACACCCGCTTCTCGGAAGGCAGCGGGCTCTTCAAGGCTGGTTCAAAGCTGAGAGTCCCGTCCGGATCTCAAGCGTTTGACGGCATTGTCATCGCAATGGATTGTGAATGAATATCTACTACCAAGCCCACCAAAACGCGTTTCATTCAACACAGCAGATACTATTAATAGTACACACATGAAGCAATGGTAATACTCTCCCCAACCAAATCGTAGACTCTGATAACCGGTACAGTTGACACCTGACTCGTCCTTCCTCCATCTTCTGTTGGCCGTCGACTTGCTCTATCTGCCTGAATCAGAAGGGCGCTCATTACAGCAGGGCCTGAATAGGACTGTAATCCTTTTGGGGGGCAAGGTATACATACAGCAGTACGTTGCGACTATTTTCATAGTAACGACCTAATAGTTGCAGTATCTCCTATTGCCCTGGACAGCGTGCAACCGTTACCGAACAAGCTAATGTAACAAATCCATCATGTGTTCCTCGTGTCGTGCACCCTCTTCCCTTGCGCTTCAGACACACTCGAGTCATATACACCCTCTTTTTCCCCAGCAGCTTCGCAGCCCGCGGCCGGTGCTGCAGAAACCGTCACTGTTTGTTCCGGACATATGTTCCCCTCTGAAGGCATGCCTTCAAGCCAAACCAGAGGAGTGAAAGGGCGCTACCAGTACTCGTAAAAATCTACTGTATATACTTCGTATATATCAGTATAGTTATTATAGTATCATACCAGGTACTGTATACTGTATAAAGTGCAGTACAGGGGATTCAGTGAGTAGTTGTTTAACTCGCGCGAAAGCTCTGTCGTGCGTGCTCACCCAACTTTGGACGAATCTGAAATAACTACAATGGTAATAGTAATAGTAAAAAGTCGTCTTTCTACGGCAGAGCAGTCTTGTCCCACTTATCTTCGGGTCGGGGGATTTTCTGCCCGGTGTGTATCTCGTTTGTTTTTTCTTGGGCTAGATTGGGGATGGTTTTTCCGTATTTTGTTCTGCCTACCCCCCCGCTCAGTGTCGGGGCTGGTCTGGGTAATCGGACCACTCATCATTTGTAGCTCAAGACGCGTTTCCACAGAGTTGTGGGCTGTGGGCTTAGGTGGTCCTTGGTGCATTCCGTGTTATTTTTCTTCTCGGTTTTGGTATTCACTTTTCGCTTCCCCACGACACTTTCTCGCCCCGCCCCCCGTTGCGGGTGGCACGGTGATCGCTTTCGTTGACGATATATTCCCACCCCTTAGGGCTAGGCTTTCCTTTCTTTCTTTTTTTTACGTAGCTTGTCGGCTTCGTTGCCTCGCCGTTCAGAGGTGTGGAGGTGGGTTTTGAGGAGCCGCATCTTTGACTCATGTTAGTTCTAGTTCATGGAATAGGGGTTTCCACCACTTTCCCATAATTCTGCGTATACGGCTCATCAGGGTGGGCTAGTGTTATGATACTGCCTTGAATGAGGCAAAAACCCCGGTAATTACCTGGGTTCAGGCACTGGGATCGTATTTGTAGTACTTGGGAGGCGTTTCGTAGTTGAATCATGTTATGAGACTTAGATTGGGTAGGCGATTGGTTAACATTTTACCTTTAGCCCAACGGACTAAGACCCTAACCAATGGCGACTGTTATGATACTGTTTTGTATGAGGTTGATAGCCCGGTAACTACCTGGGTTCAGTCACTGGGAACGTATTTGTAGTACTTGGAAGGCGTATCTTAGAGGGAAAACCAGGGGTTTTCCAGAGGCGCACGAGCTTGGTCTTAGTCTCCGCGTGCACGAAAGGAATAAAACTGCTCTTCTTCTATAGCTAAGCAAGCAACACACGTGAGTACCAACGATTACCGACTTAAAAGGCAGACCTGTCCAGGGATACAAAATTTCCCGCAACCGTTGATCTTAACAAGTGGCGTCGACGGCTTAGGACTTTCCGCTTTTTTGTCGGTTTGCGTTGTTTGACACTGTTTTTTTTTTTGTTTGCTTTCCTATTGTTGTAGAGTAAGTTTGTTCCGGCCACTGCACAATGGAGACTCAAGAGGTGGAAGGGTCTGCTTCCCCTCACGGCGGCCGAGCCACTGAGGCCCTGGGCCCCTCAGTGCCCCACCGCCCAAGGCCCGTCGATGTGGATCGAGCGCCTTGTACAACAGACCAACAAGTGGAGCACGAGTCTAGGCAGGAGCCACATCAGAACGACGTGGATCGAGCGCCTTGTACAACAGACCATGAGGAGAAAGAGCTTCGACCGGAGCCCCCTGACGGGGCCCGAGCAGCCTCCGCCAGACGGGCTCTGCCGTCCAAGACAACTGGACGCCCCCGCTCCTTAGAGCGCGTGACGCGCGCCACCAGCCAGGCCTTGGGTCTTGCAGCATTGTCTCCCCACTCGTGCCCTCTGCTGTCCAAGCCCCCCGGAAGCCCCCGCTCCGCTGAGCGCGTACCCAGCCAGCCCGTGGAGCCAGCTGCGTCTGCTCCGGGCCGGAGCACGTCGGACAAACCTGGACGCAGCGATCTGCAGGCATCCCAGTTGCGCTCTTCGCCGCCGGATCTACCTGCTTCTGGGCCAGATGAGAGAGTATTTGAGACTGTTTTTCCGCCTCGCATTCCACTGTTGTCCGACTCTGCTCGCACTCGTAGGATGACCACGAGTGATGCTGCCACTCCTGATTTTTTTTCCGTGCCGCGGCCACACG
This sequence comes from Macrocystis pyrifera, assembly GCA_031763025.1. NCBI lineage: Eukaryota > Phaeophyceae > Laminariales > Laminariaceae > Macrocystis > Macrocystis pyrifera. The sequence goes on from JASSKH010000013.1 coordinate 13,755,440, forward strand.
ACGGCACACTGGATTTAATTGTTGAGCTTGCTTCCCACGCTGCTCTATTAAGAGCTGCAAACAGCGATCCTGGAAATTACAGTGCTGGTTCGAGTTTTCATGCTGCTGATAGAGGGAGCACTACGGCCGCTCGCGAAATTTTTCGTTCCACCAGATTACCGCGCACAAGGACACCGTCCCTCTTACGGCGTTCTGCACTCCCACGGGCCTTTACGAGTGGCTCGTCATGCCCCAAGGCAGCAGTGCTTCGCCCGGCTGGTTCGTCAAAGTGATTAACGAAGTCATTAAAGGCCTGGCACAAGTGGCGGCCTACCTTGATGATGTGATCGTTTTCGACTCTGACCCGACGGCCCACGTCAGGACGATACGAGCCCTCTTCGAACGCCTGCGCAAACACAACCTCAAGCTCTCTCCCTCGAAGGCTCGCCTCGGCGCCACGGACGCCAATTTTCTGGGCCACTCCATTTCGCCCGCGGGTATAAGCCCTAATGCGGAAAAAGTTTCGGCTTTGCTGAAAATGCCCATGCCCAAGAACCTCAAGCAGGTCCGCGCCCTGATGGGCGGCGTAGGATATCATCGCAAATTACTGCCCGACCTGTCTAAACGGATACGTCCTCTCACCGCCCTTCTCCGGAAGGGGGTCAAGTATGTCTTCACGCCGGCTATGGAAGTTATCGCCCGCCAGATCCTCGCCGAGCTCGCGGCCCCACCGATTTTGGTCTTCCCTGACTGGGACGCCGTAGCCGACGGCTCCCGCCCCTTCCACGTGTACTGCGACGTCTGCATCGACGGTTTCGGTGCCGCGCTCGAACAAGAACAACTGGACGGCTCGGTACGGCCCATTGCTTATATCAGCCGCGCTACCCTCGATTCGGAAAGGCACTGGACACCGTTGGACCTGGAAGCTGACAGCATTGTCTGGGCCATCAAACGACTCCGAGGTTACCTATGGGGCACGAAGTTTCGAATATTTTCGGACCACAAAGCACTTGAGGGTATCGGCAAAATAGGGGACCACAACGCGCGAGTCCAGCGGTGGCTCGAGTTCCTCACCGCGTTCGACTACACTCTCGAGTACCGCAAGGGCAGCGCCAACGGAAATGCTGACTTTCTCTCCCGCTTGCCAGAGCCCGCCACAGAACACGACCGCAGTGGGTCTAGCTGCCTCAACCCCGTCGAGGACGGTGGTATCTTCCTCATCCGAGCCTGCGGGCTTCGCATTCGCTCTTCGCCGACCCCTGGTGTCGGTTTGGGTGGGCTGGTGTCCCGCAGTGACAGTGCCGTCTTGGGTGGGCTACCCCTCACCTCTTCGGATTTTCGCGATTTTCGCACACACGGGCCACGTATGAGGATTGACGACTTCTCTGCTCCTTTGGGGAGATTCGTCGCTCGTGTATCTGCTTCCGTCGCCACCGTCGACCGCCGTCCTGACTTGGGGGATTTTTCACCCCCCGCCAACGCCGCTTTCGCTTCGATTTTTGTCGTACCCTCCGGGGGCGACCAGGGCTCTGCAGAAGCCCCCGCTGCAGCGACGATTGTCGCCCAGCGTGCTCCTCCCCCGACGAGCACCTTACAGGTCGAAGATTCCGTCGTGAGCACTGCTCCGGCCGCGTCTTCCCTTTCATGCCAGGGCTCTGCAGAAGCCCCCGCTGCAGCGACGATTGTCGCCCAGCGCGTTCCTCCCCCGACGAGCACTTCACAGGGAAAAGATTCCGCCGTGATCACTGATCCGGCCGCGTCTACCCCATCGCCGCCTGGCAACCCGGCGCCTCCGAACGTTTGGCCGTCTTCAGGCCGCATCTCATCTCGGACGCGCCGACGAACAGCCGCCGCCGCTGGCACCGGTCACCTGCTGTTGATTATGGCTTCGGGCCCGGCGGGACCCCTAAACCATCAACCCGGCGTGCTATCACCCCGCTGCGAGCTCCACGGCCGCGACCGCCCGCACCCGTCGTTTTGGCCCCGACTCCTGCCGCCTCGTCCGTCCCGACGGCACCCATCCCGTCCGGCCGCGACCGCACCGAGCCCGTGGGAACTCCTCTTTTACGACTTCCGCCGCCAACTGACGCACCTCCCGTTACCTCGACCGACTTGGACGCCCTCGGCGCAGCTGCCGAGTTTCACTTCGGTGATTCCGCAGCGCGCTATTCGCACGCCGACTGGGCTCGGGAACAACAGGCTGAGCCCGCTTGCAATGCCGCCATGCGCTACATAGCCCTTGGCCGACCGGAAGTTTTGCCAGACGACTTTTTATCAGGTTTCCCTTCCCACCAGCGCCCTCCCTTTTCGGAAGTTCAAGAGCTGGCCACCAAAGGCCGTTTGTACACCACCGACGCGGGCATCGTTCTACTTGTCCGACAGCCGTCTCCCCCCCCTGCGTTGGATACGCCACGCCCGGTAGGTCGTACGGCCTGCTTATTGAACGACGAGCCTATTCGCATTTATGTTCCGCTGCTCATGCGCCCCTGGGTTATGCAGGCTTGCTATTCCACGGCTTCCTGCCACCTAGGAACCGCGCGCACCCTACGTATGTTCGAACGTTTCTACTGGTGGATCGGCATGAACATCTGCACCCGGTGGTGGCTACGCAACTGCTTAAAGTGCCAAGCACGGAAAACGTCGCGGCAGACGGTTCGGGGGCCCTCCATCACGTTGCCCTTGCCAGAAGGGCCCGGCATCGCCGTCAGCATCGACTATTTCGGCCCCCTCCCGGTGACGCCTCGAGGTAATATCTACATCTTGCTTTTCACTGATCGTTTCAGCCGCAGAGCTGACATGTACGCCGTCACAGCGGCAGAGTTCGCCGCTGAGGGCACGGCTAACATTCTCATCAACCGGTATATCCCTCTTTGGGGGTGCCCGCGCAGCATCCTCTCGGGCAACGGCCTCCAGTTCTGCTCCAAGCTTTCGCACGCCGTATATCAGCTTCTCGGGGTTCGAAAAATTGCCACCAACTCCTACCACCCAAACGGCAACAGTGGGGTGAAACGTGTAAACCACACGATGGCCCAGATGTTGGCAATGGTCGTCAACGAGCTCCAAAACAACGGGGATGAACAGCTCCCTCACGTCGAATTTGCGTACAACAATTCCGTCAGTGCCGCCACGGGTCTGGCTCCCAACGGGGTACATATGGGTCGGCTCCCACGCCTCCCTCTCACGATTTTCGAGCGTGCTGGAGTCGCCGACCACCAGAGCTTGGCCCGCGACCACCTCGCCTACTGCGACTTGGCGACGGACCGCCAGCAGCGCGCGTACGATATCGTTCGAGAACACCACGCCCTCGCTGTCGCTCGCGTGAACCGCCGCAACTCCGCCCTCTCCGACGCTCTGCGTCCGGTCCCCAAATTTGACGTTGGTGGTTGGGTGTGGGCGTACAATACGGCGGCCACCATCCGCCAGGGCGCGAAACCAACCACGGACGCCTCAAGGCCAAACTCTCACTCAACTGGACGGGCCCCTACAAAGTTCTCGCAGTTGGCCCCTGCTCCTCAGCGGACACCCCGGATGGATCTCCTCTCGGAGCAAAGCTCCTGTATTTGGATCTTCCTTCCGATATGCCCGGCGCCGAGGCTCGCCGGCGCGTATCTGTTCAACGCTGCAAGCCCTGTGCCAACCCCCACGACCGTGTCGACATGCCGAAGTATTTGCCGGCGGGGTTGACGCAATACGTGCTTTACAATTTCTCCAAGAAATCCCCTCCGTACCACGTCACCGAGGACGACGTTTCGACCCCTCTTGAACGACTCGAAGTGGAAAAGATTCCTGGACATCAATCGGTTAGAGGTCGAGGTGGCGTCATCGCGGTGATGTACGAGACGCACTGGAAGGGACTATCCCGGCCATCCTGGGAACGGGAAATGGACCTTCAGCTTTCTCGCCACGCAATTTTGCGCTACTGAGCCGGCACCCCGAACCAACACCGCCAAACCAACCGCCTGTACCGCCGAATGAGAATTGGCGCGGCACAACGGGAGCTTTCTCGGAGTAACGGCGAGCGGTTCCTGGCACCCGGCTATGGTTGCGTATCGCACGCCGATTGGCTCCGCCGCTACAGCAACACTGTAATTCCCAACGGGGTCCACTTTTGGTACAAGGGCGACGACGGTCTGTGATGGCTCGAGAAAATCAGCGCAACTACACCGACGGATGGAGTATATTTGGTTCGATTTCTGGACGATTCGGGACCAATCAAGCTTCCTCGTTCTCCGGCGCGCTACACGACTTCGACGAGAGCTATACGAGGTTCTTGGTGTCTGCAAATTCACTTGGCTAGCGCGTTTACACGGGGGGTCCAGCGTAACGTAGATGAATCTCGAGGGGCCGCCGTGGATAGCTGATTTTCGCTTCTTGACTGCACTCGATACTTATTTGTTTTTTGTCGTCTTCCTGGACCTTGGGGGGATGGATTTTTGTCTGCCCGATATGTTTCTGGTGTGTTTTCCTTTTTTTTTTCGGGCTGGGTTGGGGATGTGTTTTTGCGTATTCTGTCCAGCCTACCCCCCCCGCCCAGTGTCGGGACTGGTCTCGGCACTCGGCCGCTCAATTGCGGCCAAGAACGCGCTTTCAGAGTTGTGGACTGGGTTTAGGTGGTTCTTGCCGTCTTCCGTGTTATTTTTTCTTTTCGTTCCCGTACTCACTTTTCGCTTTTCCGTGCATCTTCCTCGCCTCTCCCCCCGTGCGGGCGGCATGGCGATGGCTTTCATCGACGATTTCTTCCTGTCCCTTAAGGTGAGGTCTTCCCTTTAGTTTTTCACGTACTTTGCCGGCTTCGTTGCCTCGCCGTTCAGAGGTGTGGGAGTGGGTTTTGAGGAGCCACATCTTCGACTCATGTTCTAGTTCGTAGAATCGGGGTTTCCGCGAATTTCCCATAATTCTGCGTATACGGCTCATCAGAGTGGGCTAGTGTTATGATACTGCTTTGTATGAGGTTGAAAGCCCGGTAGCTACCTGGGTTCAGTCACTGGGATCGTATTTGTAGTACTTGGAAGGCGTATCTTAGATGGAAAACCATGGGTTTTCCAGACGCGCACGAGCTTGGTCTCAGTCTCAGCGTGCACGAAAGGAATAAAACTGCTCTTCTTCTATAGCTAAGCAAGCAACACACGTGAGTACCAACGATTATCTACTTAAAAGGCAGACCTGTCCAGGGATACAAAGTGTCCCGCAACCGTCGATCTTAACACGACGACGGCAGAACATGGGTCGTTGGTCGTGAGTTCAAATCTCACGTCCACCATGAAATCGCAAAAAAGCGAATTTCCTCATGTCAAGAATCTGAAAAAATACTTCTGGATCCCCAGAAATTGGAACCGCGTGTTGGTATCACGCGTCGACCCGTACATCCGGTCCGTTCCAGGGGGGGAGAGTGTTATGAGGCTTAGATTAGGCAGGCGATTGGTTAACCTTTTACCTTTAGCCCAACGGACTAAGACCCTAACAAAGGAGACTGAGACCAAGCTCGTGCGCCTCTGGAAAACCCCTGGTTTTCCATCTAAGATACGCCTTCCAAGTACTACAAATACGTTCCCAGTGACTGAACCCAGGCAGTTACCGGGCTTTCAACCTCATACAAAGCAGTATCAGAACAAAAACCAGGGGTTTTCCCAGCGAGCCACGAGCTCGATTCTTAATCTCTGCGTGCACGAGAGGAATAAAACTGCTCTTCTTCAATAGCTAAGCAAACAACACACGTGAGTACCAACGAGCACCGACTTAATAGGCGAACCTGTCCAGGATTACAAAGTGTCCCGACCTTGATCTTAACACTCGACAACTTCCCATCATCGGTGTCCGTATCGCTAAAAAAACTAAAAATCTTGAAAGAAAACAAAAATTAAATTTCGCAAAGGATCATTGTTGTAGTCACTCGGCCGCGTGACTCTGATCCGTTGGAAATATCGGGCTTGAAGGCGACCCCCTTTCCGTAGCACAAGAAAAACACCGAACACTAGAATACCGGTCATGTACAGTCAAGACACACAACCCTAAATTAGCTGGGATGGGGTAGTCATTCCGCGTGTCAGCGCAAGCCTTTCTCTCCGACGGGCGTCCCCAACTAAGGAGGTAATACCCAAAGTCGTCACGGGTATATATATGCATGTATGCCTTACCCATGGGTATCTAGCGGCCGACTGATGCATGTGCCGCGGCTGATGGAATACCTAATTTTAGGGTTAGGCCTCCGTGAGACGAGGAGCTCGATGCCTCGCCTAAAAACTGTCTTTTTTACGACAGTTTGTAAGCGACCCACGAACGACGACACTATCAGCGAAACGAATATATACCGGATTGAGAATACAGTGATATGGTGCTGTGGTAGTTCCTCAGTTGACGAGAGAGCCCTATCAGCCTGGAGATATACATTGTAGAGCAGGGCAAAAGGGTTGCGCCCTGCTGTTCCAAAGGTGTCAGCATTTAACACAAGGCTGGACGGAGGCAGGTATGGAAATTTCAGAGATTGGTCGGGCTTAGAAAGGCGGCCCAAAAGCAGGAACGATACGTTCGCAAAGACGTCGGCTAACAACAACAACGTGTGCATTTGGGGTAGGAGCGAAAAAAAGCAGCAGCGATACAAAAAATAACACTACACTGCAGAGGTCACTGGCAGGTGCATTTTGTGGGTAGGAGTGAAAACGCGGCAACGACACGAGAACTACATACCGCAAACAAAAAAGTCGGCAGAGTACCAGTGCCCAGTCACGACATCGGGACTCAGTCGTTAACTCGCCAATAATACCAGTCATTCTGAAGTACCGAGTTCAAAAGTACGTCAAAGTACTGAAACGACAGAGTCCTCGTGCCACTCAAGGGTACGAGGGGCTGAAATGGCTGTGTCCTTGCGAGTCTCATGGGTACTCTAGATTCGAAGTATAAAACCAAAACAATATTACAGTCGAATCGCGCAGATTACGATGGCTTCGACGTGCCGTGTACACACCCATATAAAATACCAAATAAATAATACGCCGCACCGCAGTAAAGTCCAAGATGACAAAAGGCATACACAAGGAGAACTTTCGCCGATGATCGTTACGTACATGTTATAAGGATTACCCTGGGCTGGGTAAGTGATCGATCGATCTTTTACTCATATAGCTAGCTCAGTAGGTAACGCTTCACATTTATTTGACGTCGTCCAGGTCACGCGCTCGAACCTTGCTTCGAACGTTTCTTTTATAGAAACGCTTGGGCGTGCTTCCCCAAAAAAACACATCTCCCTGGTTCCCCAGGTGGGTAATGAAACGAAGCGGGTAGGTCAGCGTACAGACGTATTCGGTTTCCGACGCCCCAAAGATCCCGCCGTTCAGAGGGGGGGAGAGTGTTATAAAGGATTACCCTGGGCTGGGTGATCGATCGATCTTTTACCCCTATAGCTCAGTAGGTAACACCTTCCTTCACATAACACCTTAACATACATACATGCATGCATCCCGTGAACAAAACTCTGCAGACAAAGCAGCTAATAATATAAATAAATGCAGCTGCGCAGAACTCGAAGGTCTCGACGCGCCGTGCAACAACCTGAACCAAAGAAACCAACGCAGGCACGACCGCAACAGTGACGGATAGCAGGGTAGGTTGATTGTCGTCTTTCGTGGGCCGTTATCGTCGTGGTAATGTAGGTATGTGTATCGAGAAGAAGTACGCAGAAAGGATGTGCTCGTGCTTCAAGTCTAATAATAGTACTCGTAGTCTATCTATTAAAAAATAGTACGGCTGCAAGACTTATCAATAGTAGTAGGTACTATTTTTAGGTCAGGGGTATCGGAAGTAACTGTATAGTGGTAGTATGTGGGGGGGAGGGGTTGGAGAAGGTAGAAGAGCTACATAGAGAGCAAGAAGGCAAGGATTATCTCCTAGGTAGTACTGTCGATAGCAGTGTAGACCAGGAACACCGCACGGCCTTCTGCGCGTCGAAACATGCGCATAGCAGTTACAAACCATCCATTTTTATGGACTGCGGGTTTTTGGTAGATGCTTTCTCGGGAGTGCTTGGGGGGGAGGACTGAGCCGTTGTGGTTGGAGGTGGCAAGGCCAGGGGTACCGAAAGTAACAGTAGTGGTAGTGGTAGTAGTACGTATGTGGGGGGAGGGATAAGGTAGAAGAGCTACAGAGAGAGCAAGAAGGCAAGGATTCTCTCCTAGGTAGTACTGTCGATAGCAGTGTAGACCAGGAACACCGCACGGCCTTCTGCGCGTCGAAACATGCGCGCGGCAGATATAAACCATCCATTTTTATAGACAGCGGGTTTTTGGTAGATACTTCCTCGGCAGTGCTTGGGGGGGAAGACTGGGCCCTTGCGGTTGGAGGTGGCAAGGTCATGGGTACCGAAAGTAACAGTAGTGGTAGTGGTAGTATTACGTATGTGGGGGGAGGGATAGGGTAGAAGAGCTACAGAGAGAGCAAGAAGGCAAGGATTCTCTCCTAGGTAGTACTGTCGATAGCAGTGTAGACCAGGAACACCGCACGGCCTTCTGCGCGTCGAAACATGTGCGTAGCAGTGTGATATGAGTAGAGTACTCATGGGCTATAGATAAATATATATATAATATGTTGCAGTCTTGTAGTCTCACGAATACGAGAATAATCCAAAGAATGGATTAACCCGGCAGATATTCCGTTAGTTGAGAGTAACGTTATCTTAGGAATGTTCCCTAGGGCGGAAAACCCGTTAGACGAGAGTAATGTTCCTTAACGCAGATAGGACCACGAAGTGAGAAGTTCTTATATTAGCGGAAGAACGATCGGTAGCCATAGGAAAGTTCTGTAGGCATACATCAGATAAGAGGAATTTAGGAGAGCTTGTGGCGTGGGGTGGGACGCGTATATCTGGGCGTCGAGTCCCGCCCCCTTACCTCTCACTTCTCTACCAGAGCACCTCCTCAGCTCTCGCCATCACTAAGAAGATCTAAATCAGAAGAAGCGAAGCACTGCTTTCCAGCTGCCAGAACCACCTGCGTCCCTTACCACTACCCTTACCACTACCCTAGAGCGGTCTCCGCTTTACATCTGACGTCGTCGCATTCAACGAATGTTCTGGCCAAGCTTGGGACTGCAGCGCTTCTTCTAGATCTTCTCACGATCATGTGAGCCATCCCTATCCGGGAAGGCATCTGGTTTTGAAGTCAACTTTTTATTTTTTGTTTCTGTTCCCTGTTTCTCGTTTCTTTCGTTCTTCTTGCACTCTCTTTTCTTTCGTTTTTTCTTCTTTTTATTTTCCGAACCTACCTGCGTTCCCGAGTGCGTTTATAGTGTAGAGCGTGACAAGCTGCCTAGTGGCATAAGTAGACGCTTCTCCCCTCCCAGTATAGGTGGGTAGACGCTTCTCCCCTCTTATCAGGCACTGTCAAATCGCACGTGCAAGTACGTACAACAAGCTCTGTTGTTCGTAAGTATTGGTGCTATTAACAGTGCTATTAGCAGTATGGTCGAGGTTTGTTTTTCCGCTCCCTATACCCCGTCTCCGCCGTGGAATGACGAGGTCGATGACCTCCACGATACGTGATTCCACGTGGTTGAATGCACCTGTAGACCCCCCAAATGACCTCGTGCTCATCGCACAAACCAAGCAGCGTTTTCCTTTGTACCCCTCCGCCTCGATATGCCCGCCCTTTCACAGGGAATGCACGTATTACGGGGGTCCATAGTTAACGGGACCAAATTTTGTTAGTAAAAATAGGCAAATATATAGGTTTTTATCTAAACCATAGGTCCTGTTAACTATGGACCCCCGTAATAGTAAGTACTACTGTAGGTAGAACTACTGGCACATTCTTGCCCGCAGACATTCTGTCTGCATCAATCTTCGAGTTTATACCCGTTGTATGGGCATTTGACTCTCACCACGATCACAAAGAAGCTGCTATCGTGCTGATTTTAATAGGACAAACACGCGGCAGTGCCGACACCTTATTCTTTGATACGTGATATGTATGCCGGTGGTGTGACTTACTACGCCATCGTTAGTATCCGCATCTGTGAGCAGCGTACAAACGGCTCGACCATAATTGCGAATTGTATCCGCTTGTATCCATCGCATGGAATATTCGCCTGCGAGTTCTTGAGAGGCCATTATTTTTATTTATTTATTTATTTTTTCCTGATACGAGCAATAGTATACGTATTGACTGACCTTACTTGCGACCCCGTGATAGCGAGAAGAGCCATATATATTGTTTTATTTATTTATTTTTCATGCCTTTTGGTTACCGGGTTTCAAACCATATACTAGCCTACAGAGACTGGTATACGAGCGAGGTACAAATACTGGTAGTGAATAGTGGTACCATGGTACGTAGTAATAATATTACGTATATAGTAGCGAAAATTCCCATGGACCCCCCCCTCGTTCCCTGCCATATATTTAGGTAGCCAAACGATGCACAATTGGGTCGGTCCCCCCGTCTCGATGTGATGGAGTCGCACATCCATCGTTTTTTTTTTTTTTTTTTATATCATCACTTTTACTTTCCAGCCCACTCGTAGGAGGTTTTACCCTCGACGATCTTCTGGACAAGCCGTGGTCACAGGTGTCGTCCCTTCTCCCCCTCGGTACGTGCCTTTATTTTTTATCGCGCATAGGGTTCAGCATTCCCACTGCTCGTCGATTTTCATCGAATGTACAGCTAACTCACGCTCTCGCGCTTTCCGCTAATAAATTTTATTCAAGAAAAAGTCCCTATGAGCATGCACTCGGTGAGACTCAAACTCACGAAATTGATCTTGATAGGGTCGCGGACCACCTACCAAGCCACCGGGGACGCCGGTATAGGCACGCATATACTCGCAGACGAATCTTATATGGTTGCACGTAGCTCTTTCAGGATATATCTGTAGGCGAATCTCACGTGGTTATACGTAGCTCGTTTGGGACCAGCGTACATATCTGCACCCCTCTTCAGATTGGCCCATCCTTACGCTTACCCTACGAGGTACAGAACAAGTGGCATGATGCATCTCCTGCGGCGCCTTTACTATAAAAACAGGGCGCATGTTGCCGAAATTGACCAGATTTCTGCTACCTTTTTTGCCCCACCCCCACAGCCTATAGGATACAAATAACGGCCATTATTTCCATTTTTTTTGTTTTATTTTTTGTTTACTGCTGCTCTTTACGTGCACGTTTTCCAGCGTTAACTACATAATAAGACGGCTTTACGTTGCTGAACCTTGGCCCACGGCTGCCTGTGTACGCCTAAATTTCCCAGTTTGACGCCAGAAATAAGGTATATGCCGCACAAATAAGTCCGGCTACAGCTCCCCACGTGCACGATCTTCCGCGTTGACGATACAACGAGGCTTTATGGCGCCCACGACCTTGTCTGACTACTGCTGTTTACGTCTACCCCCCCCCCAGCTGTACTACATTAACAGAATGTACGCTACCTTGATCTAGTCTGAATATTTTGTTTGGTCGTGTTTGTTTTCCCTCCCTTTCCAGTTTCGCATCCAATTTTTGTTTTTGTTTTCTCTTTTTTTTCTTTCCAACTTTTTAGCCAAAGCAGGGTAGACACTGTTCAAGTTTCTAACAAATGTTATTTTCCAGCGTATCCCATCCCCACCCGCTTTTACAAATGTGCAGGGTACAGGCTGCCTAGAACTGTAACACTACAAAGGCTACACAAACGAGTAACATATCTGTTTATCCCTTGTTTGTCCAGCTTCTCACAAAAACAGCAGCTGCATGCTGCTCATATATGGAACATAATAACTGTGGCCCGGGCAGTGACCAGTTCCAAAGAGATGAACTAAATGCTGTCCAAATTAAACAAAATAATATACCAGTACAATTTTTTCGCGGCGGATTAGAGTATTGGACCTCCCCACAGGAGCCGAATGATACCCTTTTCCACATTTTTACGTACCGGGGTCTATTTATTTATTTTTTCGTTTCCCACTTGTGCTACCTCTACGATACCCTACGTATCTCACATCGTATCGGACCTCGCGACGCCCCGAAATGCACCGGTTGCTGTCTGTTTTGCCACGGAACGACAAGCTGCCCACCGTTTAGGGAATCGCCCGATATTCTGTGCAGCTACTAAATAGTGCCGGCATGCTGCATTTTTTTTTCCCGAATCGACCTGCACATTTTCTTTACGGTACTCTTATTTGTATCCCAACGAAAGGTCTTGCACTGCCCACGCTCAGTAAGCGTCACGCCCTGTTATCATTACGAACATTGGGCATTTCAGACGGAGTTCTGTTCAATTCTGTTCAACTGACATCACTTGAGTGACTCGGGCGCGACTACCGAAAATCAAACGCGAGGCGCCTGACGCTAGTTAGATGCCCTCAACTATAAAAATAGCACTAAAATCGTGGCACGCACAACCTCAACACCCCCTATCGTACGTCCTTACCGTCATTCCTTTCTCTCCCCTAGATCGGTTTGTTGGTATTGTAGCCGCCTATCCTGATCCAAGCCTGGATCCACCCGCCCTCTCCATCTTCCACCAAACCTTTTCCCGCCCCAATACAAGCGTTCCACCCGCCTAAACATGGCCGAGAAAGCTTCCTCCACCAACATCCCGGCACCCACTCCCCCGACACCACCAACCCCCGCGAGGCGAGGTATGCCGCAAGGGCTTTTCGCGCTACCGACGACGACACCCCTGGCTTCGAAACCATTCTGAGCGACTTCACGCTACACCCCACCACACCGGGATCTTCTCCAATGGGAGCAGGTACGACCAGTGCCGGGCCTACCATCAACCCGGAGGTCTCCGCACAGGAAACCTCCACCCTGGCTCTCAATCCGGGGCGTTACCAAGGCGATCCCACGGCCCTCCGTGAGCGCCGTGCGGCCCTCAAAGCCCACCACGAGCAGCTCCTCCGTCTCGCGAAAGAGGGCGCTGACCTCCTACTCGTGTTACCGCCGTCCCCCACCCCTTCCTCGAACCCTTTCGACTCCATCTATGGGACTACAGCTGCGACCGCGGTCACCACGGCCCAATCGCAGCCGTTCGCTCCTCACCATGGGCACCCTTTGCGTCCGCCGCGATGTCTAGGACCACCACCTCCCGGCCTCCCAAAAACCAAACTGGGACCACAATGTCCCAGGCACCACTACCGGCCCAACCCTTGCCAGCCCCCATACCCACTGGGCACCGGCACCCGCAGACGTTCGGCTTTGAGCCCAATGACTGGGTCTTCCTCGACGCTAAGCTCCGCTGGATGCAGAGTACACGCGACGCGACGGCCTCGGATGTCTCGCTAGAGGCACACCGCGTATGGCGGCTCTTCACACCCGACTGTAACCCGTCGATCACCTTCGTTCTGGCCCGCGCCGCCACCAGGGTGTTTCTTCCGAGTTCATCGGGGCCGCCCATACCCGTTTACTCGAGCCACGGTATTTTCACTCGAACGCCGGCCGCGGCTACGTGCGGAACCCAACCGTCTCGGCCCGCTCCCCCGACACCCCCAACCACCCGCCCCACGACGGATACGCCATCGCCGGCGACACCGCCCCTTCCCACCTCGACAGCGCCCCCCACGACGACAGCGCCCCCCTCCTCACAAGCGCGCAGCCTGATGACGAGAGCCAACACGGAGCCCACGACGGAGGCGGAACGTCGTGGTGTCCCACTCCCAAACCCTACTGCAATGGCACGGACATAGTATGAAGACCTTCTCCGAGCGCTTCGCAACACGTTCGGCATCCTCAGCCCGGTAGTCGGACACGCCTACCGCCAATGGCAGCAGAGGATGCTCTTATATCGCCGTGGACACTACGAGCACAACCTGGAGCGAAATTCCAACCGCTACGACAACAACAACCGTCGAGGCAACAACAACAACAACAACAACCGCAGCGGAAACTACAACAGCAACCGCTCCAACCAGAACCACTCCCGCAACTACCGCGGCAACAACGGGCGCTCCGACAACTGGCGCCACAACAACGGCCGGTCATACGACAACGGCAACCGACAATCGCCAGGGTAACAGTTACATCGACAACGCACCGAGCCTGCCCCCTCGTCTTCAGCATTGACGGTGCATAGCCCCGCGACCAATACTTCCGCACCTGCCGCCCCCGCGAACATGCGGATGGGCAGCACCAACTCGAAGTACCCACCCGAACCAACGGCAGCCGGGCACCTTCCGCACCAACGGACGTGCCGATGGTGGAGCAACTGTCGCATCTCCAACAACAGCATCTACTGCGAGCACCCGAGGCTCCCAGGACGCACGAGTAAATCACGTGCACCACGCCTACCCGACCCCTGCCCCCAATGCCCCCCCCCTACCCCAGCCCATTTCACAGCCACTTGTTCAAGCACTGATCATCTTGCCCAAGTGATTGCCTTGAGGTGTGGGCGGGAGGAGGCCAAGACGCCGAGCCCCACCGGGATGCTCCACTCGACGTCTTCTGGCGGTGAGCAACGCTGCTTGCCGACTATTGCCGAGACCCCAGACATTGCTACCCTGGGAAACGTCTCGACGATTACGGCTACCAGCGGTTCCGGTTCACACAAAACTACTGTTTCGTCTACCGGGCCATCGCCCCCTGAGCCTGCCTCAAATTGGCCGCTCCATACGCGCTTGTTCCAGCATGCGCGCATTTCTTGTGACAGCGTTGGAACCGCGAACGACGGGCTTCCTCCAGCTGCCACGGTGTTGACACCACCGCTGTCCCTGAGCCTCGAGGGACAGTCCCGTTTTGAATACGGAAGACTCGCGACCAACGTCGACCAGGGTCTGCCCTGAGCCCCCTGACCCGTCCTCCTCGCCTGCTTCGCGCAAAGCGTGGACACGGACCCCAGGTGTGGCATCCCCTAGCGAGTATGCCCCTGTTCTCCAAAAGTTGGACGATAGGGCGCTTGAGGGTCGTCCCGCCCGGCTTATAAGCCCCGGCGAGGACCGCCCCGGTACCTCGGCTTTGCCGAGCAATTCCCCCGCGAACACGAGGGTTCCGGTTAGCGCCGCTCGATCGTTGCTGACTCTACCTCCGTCGACGCCAGGCGGCGATAGGAATAATTATCGTCGCCCCCCACTCCCAACACAAAAGACGCCATCAACTGCACACGTCACCGCAGAGGCCGCCTCATCTTTCCACTTCTTCTGGGACTCCTCTTCGGTCTTTTCGCAGTGGTACCTGTGCGACATCGAACACGATGGCGTCACATACAACTGCGCTGAGCAGATGATGATGACGCAGAAGGCCGCGCTCTTCGGGGACATCACAACTGAGCGCCGCATCAAAGCGACCCGCGACCCGGCCCGCCAAAAAGCACTTGGGCGAACCGTTTCCGACTTCGACGAAATGGTCTGGGAGCGACACCGCTACACCATCGTCCTCTACATTAACTTCTCCAAGTTCCGCCAACACCCGGAGCTACGGGAGGAGCTAATAGCAACCGGCGACAAGCACATCGCCGAGGCCAGCCTACACGACCTCATCTGGGGCATAGGCTTCAAGGCCGACCATCCGGACGCCTGTGACCCGACGCGTTGGCGTGGTCGGAATCTGCTGGGCAGGATACTGATGGACGTTCGAGAAAGCCTCGGCGCCAATCGCTCCGCCCAGCCTCCATTTCCTCCCCATCTTCACGACCCGGAGCCAACACCCGCCCCCACCGACTCCACTCGGGTCTCCCCCACAGCCGACGGCATCCACGAAACAAGCCCGACCCCTCCATGGCAACCGCCTACCTCTCCACTTGGGTCACTCCTACCGCCGTCTACCCCCGACGCCTACCCTAGCAGCCACTTTGCCCAAGTGTCCACCATCAACACCGCAGCCCACAGCCACCTCCCTACCCGCCACCCGCCGATACTGGAACACGGACCATGCCTTACAAGCGGCATCATTACCGTCGACGATGCGTCGTTCACGACGAAAGTACTCGTGCACAGCGGCCCCACCGCCACTACGCGCCGCGAACTCGTGGCACTGCTCGATGCCGGCTCGCCCCAGTCGTTTATCACCGCAACCGCGGTGGAACAACTGAAGGCTTCCCAGGCAGCCACCGATGCGTGCAAACGGCACAGTTCCCCCTGTTCATGGGGAGGTTTCGGCACTTCAGCCCCCCTCTCCACCTCCGTCTCCATCCGCTTAGGCATCCAGTTTATGCGCCTCCAGTCCCCCACCGCTGCCCTGGCAGTATGGGCCTGCGTAGTTCCTGCAGGAACCATGCAGCACTCCACCCTTCTGGGACGAGACAGCTGGATGCGCTTCGAGCAACGCTCGTATACCACGCTCCAGCAACAGCCCACCCCCCCCCCCCACCAACCTCCCCGGCGAACCCGTGGTGAGCTCTCCTTGAACTACCATGACCCCGACGGAGCCTCAGCATTCATTCCCGACGACCGTTCCACTGACGACGTCTACCACCTCCGATTCGCCGGCAACAAAGCTATTTCGCCTTCCTCCACCCCCAAGCTCGTCAAGGTCAACCTGGCGCGTCAGTCAGGCGCTCCAGCATTTACCGGGAACTACATGGTGAACATGCTCCCCCGCGAGAAGCCCCTTTCCGACCCGGCCATTTTCGTCTCGGACGGATACCAAACGGTCCCACTATCCGGATCTACCGATCTCGAGCCGGGCGACCTCCTCGGAACCTCCTGCTCCCCACTGGTACAGGTACCACTTTCCACCCTTGGACACCCTTCCTTGGCCCCTCCCCATCCCTCTCCGATTCCGGATGTACATGCCCTCCACGACATCATCCCCGTGGCCGACCAGAGCCCATCCACAGACGACCCTCCTACCGCACCAAAAGCCCCGTGCCCACCGCTCCTTGCACGCCTCAACGCTGATCAACGGGAAAGCTTCCTAAACCTCTGGCAACGCCTGCCGTCACACCTACGCAACGTCGACTTCGACCGTCGCGGTTCTGGATGGACCCCATCGGTGATGAACAACCTGGACGACGTCCTCTGCGAATTCCAGGACGTCTTCTCCACCACCAAGACTGACTTCGGCTCGTGCCCGCTCATGCCGTTCAAGATCACCGTACCCCCGGACAGCCCAACGTCTCGAGCTCCTTTCAGCGTACACCTACACGCTAGAGTACCGGAAGGGCACGGCCAACGGCAACGCCGACTTCCTCTCCCGGATTCCCCAACCAGCCACCGACGCCGACCGCACCGGACGCAACCGCCTCACTGGCCCCGACACCGTCGGCATCTACCTCATCCGCCCCTGCGGCTTCGCGCCGAACAACCCTTCCACCCCGGGTATCGGCTTGGGTGGGCTCGTGTCCCCGCCTTCCAGACCCATCCCAACCGTCCAGCCGCTCCCCTCACCGACGACGACTTCCGCGACTTTCGCCTACTCGGACCACGTATGGAGCACCTCACCCTTTCCCCCGCAACCGACACCTTCATCGGGCCTATCGCGACCCGCGACTCCACCATCGGACAGCTTGCCGGCACCGAGAATGCCGCCGTGAACACCGGAGCTCCTCCAGGCTCGGCTCCCATGCCGTCCGTCGTCTCTCCGCCGCCCACCATTGGCGCCACGACACCAGCCCTTCCAGATCTGATATCTTCTCGGACCCGCCATCGCGCCGCCGCTGCCGCGGGAACCCCTCGGCCTACAGCCGACTACCGGTTTGGACGTCGACCGCCACCCGTCGTCCACAGACGATCTACACCCGCATCAGAGCGACCCCTTCGACAACGCCCTCTCCGCCGGCACCAACACCACCGTCAGTGCCCCTTCCGGAGCCCGTCGTCGAACCCGATGACGATCCCTAACTCCTCGCCTGCGTCGAGCACTACACCTACAAAGACTGGGCGCGAGAACAACGCGCGGAGCCTCTGTGCTGCGCCACCATCCGCTTCCTGTCGTTGGACTCCCCCGGCCCCACGCCGCACGACCTCCTGGACTTTATCCCCCCGGCCCGGCTCCCACAACTTTCGGACGTCCTCACTCTTGCCTCCAAAAGCAAGCTACACCGTATCGACGACGAAACCACCCTCCTGGTCCAACGACCACCCACAACCTCATCCGGGAACAGCCTACCACCACCCGCCCCCTCTACCCCACGCGTCTACGTGCCAATGTTAATGCGCCCTTGGGTGCTGAACACATGCCACGCCACCACCTCTCTACACCTGGGAGTCACCCAAACGGTCCGCATGTTGGCACGTTTCTTTTGGTGGATTGGCATGGACGCTTCCGTCCGCTGGTGGATCCGCCGTTGCCTTCAATGCCAGGCGCGGAAGACCTCCCGGCACACCATTCGTTGGCCCATCCTTTCTCTTCCTTTGCCCAACGGGCCTGGCATCACCGTCAGCGTCGACTACTTCGGGCCCCTGCCGCCCACGCCGCGCGGGAACGACCACATCCTCCTCTTCACAGACCGCTTCAGCCGCCGCGCCGATATGTCTGCCGTTTCAGCGGCGCAGTTCACGGCCGCCGGCACTGCCGACATCTTCCTGAACGAGTGCATCCCTCTCTGGGGGTGCCCGGTTACACTTCTCTCCGACAACGGACTACACTTTACCTCCAAGCTTGCGAACATCGTCTACGAACGCCTTGGCATCCACAAGGTCAACACCAGCTCCTACCACCCCTGCACCAACGGCGGCGTCGAGCGCGTCAACCACGTGCTGGCCCAAATGCTCTCTATGGTTGGCAACGAACAGCAGACCGACTGGGACGTGCTGCTCCCACACGTGTCGTCGGCCTACAACAATTCCGTGAACGCCGCCACAGGGCTTGCACCTAACGAAATCCACATGGGTCGCCTTCCCCGCCTCCCGCTCTCGGTCTTCGAACCCGACAACATCGGCGGTCACCAAAGCTTGGACCGCGATCACCTGGTTTACATCAACCTCGCCACCGACCGACAACGACGCGCCTATTCCCTCGTCCGCGAACTACACCGACTCACCGTCTCGCGTCTTCAGCGCCGCAACGCGCCCATGATGGCCGCCCTCCTAGCATCCCCCCCCTTCACCGTAGGCGGCTGGGTTTGGGTCTACAACTCCGCCTCAACCATCCGCCAAGGCATCAAAAAGGGCACCGACGCAACCGTCCCAAGACGAAGCTTTCCCTGAACTGGAATGGCCCCTTCAAGGTCCTCGCCGTAGGGCCGACGCCCGCCTCAAACACCCCCGACAATCGCCCCCTTCACGACAAGCTACTTTTCCTCGACCTTCCATCGGACCTTCCGGGACGGGACTCCAAGCCACGCGTCTCCGTCCAACGATGCAAACCTTGCCGGAACCCCGACGACACCAGCGACATCCCCAAGCATCTGCCCGCGGACCTTACTACATACGTGCTCACAGCTTCTGCCGCCAAGTCCCCACCTTACCACGTCACCGTCGACGACGTCACTCCTCCACCGGAACGCCTCGAGGTCGAGCAGATCACTGGCCATCAACTCGTACGCGGCCGTGGCGGGGTCATCGCCGTTCTGTACGAGACTCACTGGACTGGACTTCTCAGCCCCTCTTGGGAACGCGAGCTGGACCTTCAACACTTCCGGCGCCACATCCTACTGTACTGGTCACGATCACCAACCCAGCACCGCCAGACGAACCGCCTCTACCGCCAGATGCGCATCGGCGCCGCTCACCGCGAACTGGCGCGATCTCAAGGACAAATCTTCCTCGCCCCAGGCTACGCCTTGATCTCCCGCAGCCTTTGGCTCCACAACTTCAGCACCACCATCCTACCCTCCGGAGCACACATATAGTACAAGGCGCGCGACGGCCTTTGGTGGCTGGGCAAGGTCGCTCACAGCTCACCCCCTGACGCCTCTTCGGGAACTCCGCCGGAGCCTTCACCGGGAAGCTCCTACATCGTCCGGTTCCTGGACGACCCCGGCCCGATCAAGATCGACCTCCAACCCTCCCGCTACACTACAGCACGGAACGCCGTATACGGATCGTGGTGTCTTCAACTCCTGGGAATGGAACCCTAGCACGTGGGGTGCAGCGGAACTCTGATGTGTCCCGCGGAACCCCCACCGTTTCCACTCCCCCCCCCGGTTAGCCTTAGTTTAGTCTTTTGTTAGTTCTGGGTATTTGGTTCTGGTTAGCTGCAATATCTTAAGAGTAGTTCTTCAGGGTTAGTCTTCAATAGTCGTCGGCAGTCATCTTCTTGGGAGTGTTTGTTTCCATCTACCGCCTCCGGTATAGCTTGACCGACCCCGTGTTGGCTACCGATCCGAGGCCGTGTATGTTTCTTTTTTGGGTGTGTTTGGGAGTATCATCGTCCCCCCCGCCCCCGTTTGTTTTTCTTCTTATCGCCTACGGCTCCGTGTAACCTCCTTACGTTCAGGCCACTGACTCGTAGCGATACCTTCATTTGCACTTGTGTTTGTACTCCACTAGCCTACAGGCCAATTATCGGCGGTATCACGCCGAGGTTAACTCATGTTGTAGCCTGAGCTGTACGCTGACCTTAGTCGACTTCCGCCGACCCGTGTTTCAGACGGTCCTCGAGCTAAGACTATATCGCGCTTCCATCTCACCCGTGCTTCTTCCATGTTTGACAAGTAGGGTCCCGATAGCATTGCCGCCCCGGAAGGCCGCTGAGTTATCGGCCATACATAAGCGGTTCGGACATGATCGATTTCTCCTGACCTGTGTCCAGCTTTTTGTCTGTTTTCTGGTCCCGATGGTATTGCGTTTTCTCTTTCCCTTTTCTTCCTCTTTCCTTCTTGTCCGGTATTCCGCACACCCCTCTGTCCTCTGGCAAACGACACCACGTTTGATGTCGCCCCGGTTGACCGAGTTGCACACGCTAGTGTTTGGGCCCCGCGCTATCTTCAACTTCGAACTGCACGCATTAGGCCGATTTTCTTGCGTATTTTCTTGCCGCCACCGTCTTTGAGTTTGTTTTTGTTGAGTTGCCTACCTTGCTACGTTTGCTGGTGTTGTTCACATCACGAACAGGTCTCCGAGACGCCGCGTTGTTCGTTTCGTCCCTCGGTTTTAGTAGTCCCTAGTGCACGCAGCCGTCATAGCACTCTAGCTGTGTCTCTTCTGTCTCGCGTGATGTCTACCTTGTTAGGACCTTCGCCACAAGACAAAGCATGGCGCCTAGCGGATATGCATATGTTTTTGAATTGTGATCACTGTCTGTCTCCTTCTTAGAGTTTCCTCGTTCGCCAACCCGGTTCAGCGAACAACCCTTTCGTACCTCCTTGGGCCCCAGACAATGGCTCCAGTAATACCCTTGTACGTCCTTCTTTTTCCTTCACTTCGGTCTTCGTTTTCTTCTTCAGCCTTCGCTTCGGTTTCTGTCTCCTTTTGCGTTCGTCTTTCTTTGTTTTCATTTTGGGTGATTTCTCCTTTCGCCTCTGCTTTGAGTTCTGTCTCTCTTTGCTTAGTCTCCCTTTCAGTGGTTGTTCTCAGCGAACACCCCCTCGTCGAAGTATTTTGGGTCTTATTACGAGGTGTGGGGGGATCTATAGCCTCATTTCTTTTGTTTCGAATAGCCGCATCTTCGACCACCTTTTTCCTGGTCGTTTGGGATGAACTTTGTCATCATCTTCCGACTATCTTGTGGTCTGCATATACGACTATTCAGGGTGGGCTAATGTGATATGAGTAGAGTACTCATGGGCTATAGATAGATATATAATATGTTGCAGTCTTGTAGTCTCACGAATACGAGAATAATCCAAAGAATGGATTAACCCGGCAGATATTCCGTTAGTTGAGAGTAACGTTATCTTAGGAATGTTCCCTAGGGCGGAAAACCCGTTAGACGAGAGTAATGTTCCTTAACGCAGATAGGACCACGAAGTGAGAAGTTCTTATATTAGCGGAAGAACGATCGGTAGCCATAGGAAAGTTCTGTAGGCGTACATCAGATAAGAGGAATTTAGGAGAGCTTGTGGCGTGGGGTGGGACGCGTATATCTGGGCGTCGAGTCCCGCCCCCCTACCTCTCACTTCTCTACCAGAGCACCTCCTCAGCTCTCGCCATCAATATGAAGATCTAAATCAGAAGAAGCGAAGCACTGCTTTCCAGCTGCCAGAACCACCTGCGCCCCTTACCACTACCCTTACCACTACCCTAGAGCGGTCTCCGCTTTACAGCAGTCATAAACCAACCATTTTTATAGACAGCGGGTTTTTGATAGATGCTTCTTAGGGAGTGCTTAAGGAGGGGAGTGGTCGTTTCTTGGTGGGCGAGATGGAGGGATGTTGGTTGTGGTAGTCTCCATGTGCCTCACATCGGTTTTGATTTGTCGTATGATACTGCTGCGCTTTTGTTCTGGAGAGTTCTTCACTTTCTGTTCCTCAGTCTTTCTTGTAACAACACTACACATTGTCGGATAGCAAGCATAATATTAGTAGTAGGTTGCAGTTTTTTGGGGGAAAAGATCGTCGTAATGTACTGTAGATATTGAGAAAGGACGTGGAAAGTACGTACTCGTACCGGCGTAATCTAATGCAGCAGTCTCCTATTAATAATAGTAGTACAGCAGCAAGTGCGTTATGGACTTCCTTGGTCAATAGTAGTGGTATTATAGCCACGATGTTTACCTCCAATTTTGCAATTTTTTCATCGTTCTTCTTCGTTTTTTGCGATTATCTCGCTCAGTTTGAATTATTTTCTTTTTTTTTTTTAGTTTTGGTCGATCGTTTTTTTCGCCTGTTTTTTTCGTTTTCGTATATTTGTCGCATTTTTTCCCGATTCTTAACGTCATTCCGTAGTCTCATCCTGATTTTGTGATCGTTCGTATGCGAGCTCGCAGTACGCAGTATGGTCCGGAGTTATAGAAGGGGACACAGCACCGCTTTCATGTTCGTTTTCGAAGAGTTCACGTTTACCCCATTTTTGCGTTTTTTTCATCGTTTGGGTGCGTTTTTTCGCGAATATATCGCTCAGTTTTGATTAGTTTTCCATCATTTTTTGGAGTTTTGGTCTATATTATTTTTTTTCGATTTTTTTGGCTGTTTTTCGTTTTCGTATTTTGGACGATTCTTAACGTTTTTCCTCGGTTTCGTCATTTTTTGGTATTTTTCTCACTCGTGAGGTATTCGTTCAGAAATATAAGCTATGCTTGCCTATTCGTATGGATACGCAAAAGCGCGGAAAGACAAAAAAAATCCCCATCCCCTCATGTAATAATTTCCTGCCTGATTGGAACACCTTACACCGATCAAAAATACAAAAATAATAAAATAAAACAGCAGAACTTCTCTCCCAGCCTCGTACGCCGCCCGCCCGCCTCGCGACCACCTCACCACCGATTCGGTCCGGGTAAAGCTTTCGTCCCTCTCTGCCACAGTGAGCCCTGTCGCCCGCCTCGCGTGAAGCCCGGCGCTCACCGTGGCCCTCGTTCGCCAGCTCGACAAAGTGGGTGCTCAGACTGCGTAGCTCTCTCTCTGAACTACAGCTTGGTCGCAAAAAGAAGCACCGCTTGATGTTATTTTGCAATCCCGAACGACCCTGATAGACCTTACAATTATATCCACAATTTCACAGAAGGAGGCCAGACATAGCCCATTCATGCTTCCCTCGTGTCTCGACGCACACGCGCCGCCTAGCCACGAAAACGGCGACCGCGCTCTTTGCAACCCCCCCTCTACCCGCCAGCACCCGCTGACACCCGCGACAGCGCCGGGCTCGCCCGCGGTGCCGTGCTCTGAGTACACGCACGCACACGAAGTGACTATTTTCGTCTGAACACGAGCGCGAGAAAGCGCTTGTATTCATGATTGCGGTTTATGTTCGAAATTATGAGCTACACCACGCAATGTTTTGTAACGAGAAAAAGGTATGCCATGACAGAAAACGTGATCTAACTTGGGTTTGGTGTGCCCTGATTACATCGTTTTCTTTTTTGGACCGTAAACTGGCAAAAATACACTGGTGTACCGTTTTTGGTCGTGTTTGCGACTTGGACGGATGGACATGGATATTTTGCCATAAAACGGTATTCCTTGACATAAAACATCATCTAAGTTGAGTTTGGTGTACCCTGATTTCCTACTTTGAATCTTTTGTACCGTAAACTGGCAAAAAAAACACTGGTGTACCGTTTTTTTTGTCATTTTGTCCAGAAGTTTGCTCCTATTACGAGGGTCCATAGTTAATAGGACACATAAAAACCTATATATTTACCTATTTTTAGTAACACAATATTTGATCCTATTTACTATGGTCCCCCGTAATAGAAACCCCAATAGGTCAACCTAGGGAACATGATATCATACTAACGACCGTTGCTTGGCAAGGGCCAGTGAAGGGCGAGAGCACAGCGCTGTCGGTTGCCTCTGAATGCCTCTGCATGGCTCTGAAGCCCGTGAGGTAGATATGTACCAGGTAAAAAACCTCCCTTGCAGAGTTTGAACCTCGATAATCTCTGAAATACAGGTAGTGTTTTACCATCAAACATGAAAAACACGAACAAACTACGTGCAGGAAATGTGTAAGACTCATGACGTAGAGAAACCAGACCGAAAATAATAGCGCACCGCCCTTCCCGAAAGCAAAATTTGGTGCCATTGTTTATGTAGACTATCTGCATATATAACAGAAGCGACGACGCCAGGTCGACCATAAAAAAAACCAACCCACTCCCCCATTCCATACAGTATGCATCTGTATTGCGCTGACAGAGCTATTTTTCTTGCCCGTAAAAAATCAAATGCGCCGCCATATTCCATTTCCGCTCGATAGATGTGACAAAAAAAATACAATGGTCAAAATAGAGGTACGTACTGGTACGTAGTAGTAGGGAGATTGCTTGGTTGGTATTTCACGGCGAGAAACTCCATCGACGAAAAGGGGTTAAATCGCCAAAGAGTGGGAAGTGACGTTACGTGCCAAGTGCCAACCAAGGATTTTCCACGAACGAGAACACCCCTTTAATAGATCGAGATTTTAAAGGTTACGCACCACCCAGAGAACTGCGGGCACGAAAAAAAAAAAAAACTGCTGCTTCTGTCGTTGTAACTTGTGTTATTACCGACTGGAGCAACCCCGAAATATGCACACTACAGAAATATACGCCCACTCGAAATAAAGTCGCCAGGCAATGAACATAATCTCTACCACCTGACGTAGTCGCTAGGCATCAACTCTCACTATTTCCTGTTTCCCAGGGGTGTGGGTTGGTCCACTTGCTCTGTGTAGCCACACCCAAGGATGAAAGATACACTAGGGTCACGCCTCCCGCCCGCCGCCAATACCACACCACGGCGATTCTTCACGAACGATTTTGTCAGACATGGTACTGTAGTGAGGGTCACCTAACGCAAAAAAAAGCCCTTCTCCCACAGCACAAGTTTTCCATGCCAAAATTCAAGTTACTCGTCTGGAAAACGCGGGGGCATGGCAGTTAATCGAAAAAAAAAAAAAAAAAAAAACGACTCAGTGACAGCAGTGAGAGCACCGAGAGAAGACAAGACCAGCCCGAGCGTAGAGCCGCGGGCGCTACTGTAGTTAGGTATGCATATAATCCCACCGACAGCAAGAAACCGGTCTCTCCGAAAACACTGCAACAGACCATACCGGATACTTGTACCGGTTTCAAAGCCCATCCTATAATAGGAACTTACGGTAACTTATCAGTGAGCGCTTGGTCAAGAACCGGTATTTGAAGAATAGCGGGCGCGCCACTGGGTATGTTTTGGAGGGGAGCACTAGGAGCACTACAGCAGTATCATGACTGGCGGGCCTATCTCGAACAATAAAACTCAACAAAACACAAAACGCCATCCGGTCATACACCATGCAATTTTTTAAACATACCTGCAGAAAACAGTGAAACTATTGCCCCTAAAAAGCACAGGGCGCGCCTGCCTACATACCATGCGAAGCGTCATCGTACAAAGCGAGCTTTGTATGGATATCAGGCTGGAGTACTGCTGTAACCCAGAAAACAAAAACAAAACGTTGCCTGCAGACGCCTATGGGACAGTCTCAGAACAGCGCACACCTAAGGTAGGATCCCAAAACGACACACAAGAAAATCAGCTACGAGAGGCAGCTTACGAAACAGACAGGCCGTCTGAGTACCCTCATTACCCCATCACCCCCTCTACCAAGCACGGTGCTCACGGGGAGAAAAGCAGCCAACACAAGCACCACCAAACATGCGAGCCTTGCGACGACCAACGACCAGCGACCGACGCGGCCTGCTCACGGTGCACAATACTCCCTCCACCTCGCTGTGCCTTGACCACGGCCCCGCGCGTCCAAAACCCTCGCGCCACCCCTCTGAATAAGTAAGATGGCCTCTTACAGAATGATCGCCATCCTCTACATAACCTAGTACCACTCACTGCACACGCGCCGACAACAGAAAACAAAAAAGTCTACCATCATCAGAGTATACGTTTTGCAAGTATCGTTTTTCAGCCAACGCCAGACTACAGGCCTCGCGTTTCAAGCGGCAGCAGCAGCATCGGCGGCGACAGCAGCGCTGGAGCCGCAGACAATAACACAACACTGCTAAAACACAAGAGCAAAAAAAACAAACAAAAAAACGGGGGGGGGGGGGGGGAAGGGGGGCGTACTCATTTGCTGCTTGCCATAGTCATTTGACTATTGATCCATTTCGATTTCGAGACGGAGAGGGGGGGGATAAAAAGAACACCCAGATATCCAAGACACAGGCAACTAAAGTCCTGCATCTTTACACGTCCTCGTAGTCGTGCCGTCGAGCCGCGGCAGGCTCTCGGAATCCCACGATTTTTTCTCGCCGAGACTTGCAAAAGTGCGCATCTGTCGGCAAGAGCCACATCAGCTTATTTCCGTCCCCGAAAATATCTTCCCATCGCATAGGGCTGTAGTCTTCAGGCGTTCCCCTGATGCGCCCCTCTTTCCGCCGCCTCTGCATTCTGTCCACGGTGCCCAACCCCGTAATTACGCCGTGAAATTGGTTCATGAGCATGCTCAGGGTGAAGATCATCGCCGCGCAGGACAGGACGAGCACCGCTCGGATGAGATTGGCGGTGAGGGTGCTGTAGTCGTCGCAGAACTCTTCCGCCGTGCACTGCACGAAGTGGTAGAGCACCAGTCCGATAGCGTAGCCGGTCGTGAAGAGCGTGTAGAAGAGGAACAGGATGAAGTACTTCTGGTTGCCGATTCCGACGCAGTTGTTCATCCACGGGCAGTGGTGGTCCATCCTTACAACGCAGCGCCCGCAGAGACGGCAATGGTGAGCTCTGTCGAGGAGAGGAAAGGAAGGGAAGGAGGGAAGGTCGAGCAATCACATGGGTTGTGCTTTAGACGACACGAGCGCGGGTTAGGAAGAAAAGAAAGGAAAGACAAAATGAGAGCAAGGCTGCGCTTCACAAGTATAATGCCACTGCACAAGAAGGGCTTCGCCACGGCGGGCTGACGCCCGCTTGCGGATCCACGCATGCCCTCAATGGCCGAGGATGTAGGCGAATCGATGACGTACGTAAATGCTACAGCTGTAGTACTGCCAAGTGGTGCATGAAAAAAAAACAGGTTTGAACGAAGGAGGAAGAAAACACTGATTCAATGAACCAGCAACATTGTTGTGCTATCCAGAAAGCAGCACAGCAGCACCAGTACGCGGTAGACAGCATCGGCCATAGTAGACCATGAGACGTACTCGTTATGATATACATGTGGAGCAGATAGTTGCAGTACTGCTGCACTGCAGTACATATGTATGAAACATGCCGTACGGTACACATGCGGTCTATCTCGCCGACGAGTAGGTGGGTGGAGCAGACAGCAGCAAGCAACGGTGAATTACTACTGTAGAGCGTACTGGTGCATACTCGTACAAGAAAAATGCACTGACAGTGCCACGGCGGAGTCCATAAAAGCAGCATGAAACGGGACGGTATAGCCCCATAGCAGACTTATATCTTCTCTTCTCTTTCCTCTTTGGGGGTTGTGGTGTGGAGACATCCATCAAAAAGTGGAGGCTATCAGGATATTTGTAGTTCAAAAACGACTCAATAGGATATTGGGTTTGGTATTGTACGTTATGGCGGTTTGCTTGGATATGAAACAGTCAGTACAGGCAGCTTCGACGCGGCTGTGCTGGAGACTCCTTACACGGATATTACAGCGATTGTCAGGCCGTACCGTATTTTTATATTTTGTTTTGTCCGGAGGTATTATTCCACTGCAGAGTTTTTCAACCCTGTAAGGTGACCAGACAGATTTTTTTCGCGATGAGTTGAAGTAAAAGCAACAACAACAACAACAACAACCATTATCGAGGTGATCAGGTCGAAAACAAGCAGATCCTGAAAAAAAGTGAAAATAGCAAACCCCGCCCGGATATCATACAGCGTGAGCACGGCCAAGAGCACCCCCGATGGAGTCGGGGCAGGCGAGCACGACCAGGCACAACGTGGGAACACCATAACAAGAGGATAGGGTTAGACCTCATCGCAAGGACACTCGAAAACGGCTCGAAACCTGGTGAAAAAGAAAACGAGCTCTGAGAACGTAGGCGTGTATTACTCGGCATGTGCTTATTTGTACCTGCTGTACCGCCCACAGAAGCTGGTGTTTTCAATATCTGGTGTGCGAAACATCAACCTTCCGAAGGATGCACAGGCCAGACAGGTGACGATCTAGATCATTCATATCATCTAGATGATCTAGTTCCTAACCTGCCGTTGCGAAAGGTTGTGCAGGATCTGTGCATAGTGCAGATCCAAGCCAGGAAAATATGTGCTACATAGACCATCCACACCATACGGCTCCCACCCGGCAACATGAGCTACTGTAGGTCATACAGATCATACAGATCAGGGATATGTCTGCCCTGAAAGATCTAGATGATGAACTGTGGAAATTGATGATCTGTGGGTGATCTGTCCGAGATGAGGAAGGGTGCAAAATCAAGACCAAGCACAACACCAAGTTCACGAAAACAGCAGTCACTCGTCTTTCGAGAAAAAATAGTCTTTCGTGGAGCCTGGTGTGTACAATTTTGAAATGAATCACGCTCACTTTACAGCCCGGGCGCGCGAGGCATTCTGAACAAGTGGTAGTAACGAAGTGAAAGGGGTCTATCCTTTCCCCGTCCGTACCCTTCTTCCCTTTCAAGGTTTTGCCCGTTTGAGTTTTTATCCATTTCGTCCAAGGTTTTATTCTGTTCAGGTTTTCTCCACTTGTTCCATTTTTTATCCTTTCAAGGTATTGTCCATGTAAGGCAGGTTTAGGTTTTATCCTTTTGATTTTTTTTATGCCGCAGAGGGCTCTGAACTCCCCCAGACTGTCGACTTTCGCCTACCCGGTATCATTGCTGTGTACCACTGCCGCTCTCCAACGCATGCAAGCACCGCTTGGCCATCACAACGGATACTCAAGCAGTGCTTACATTTCAGGAGAAGAGTGATATACCTGGTATGCTAATTCCTGCTCCAAATACCCCCCCCCCCCGCGCTCTCGTGCTTTCCAGTGGTGAAAAAATATCCCAGCTCTACGTAGCACGGTCTCTACTTCTGGACTCCTCAAACAAACAAAAAGGTCCCGAGGTGCTGCTGTAGTCGTTTCTACTTCCAGTAGAATTGTTTGTTTACATTAGGATCTGAGTTACCGTAACGACTATTAAGGGGAAGGAGACAGAAAAGAAGCGGGAGGTTAATCAAAGGCATGTGGAAAAAAAAAGAGTATACGAGGTACGAGGTATATTGCAGGAGATCAAAGGGGCCAGCGACGTGAACACGCCGTCACGTCGTACACAGTAAGTACTACCAGGTACAGTAATAGTACTACAGTAATAGTGCTACAGTAATAGTACTACAACTGTAATAGTACTACAGTAATAGTACTACAGTAATAGTACTACAGTAATAGTACTACAGCAGTAATAGTACTACAGTAATAGTACTACAGTAATAGTACTACAGTAATAGTACTACAGTACGAAGTGGAATAATCAATAGCTGGTACACGTACACGTCGCTGACCAGGGTAGGGGTGGAGGTGAATAATTTCACTGACAGAGCAGCTCCGAGGCACAAAATACCTCACAGCTCAATTCGGGATACATACCATTCAAGAGATGTAAGAGATGTAAGAGATGTAAGAGCTATAATACGTGGGCTGCGCATGCGTGCCGAGGGCGATGTGTAACAGATGCGCGGCTCTTCGGCACATGTTTGCTGGGGGTGATGTATAGGGCACATATCATTTATTTAGTTACAGCAGTATGGTATTAACAGTAAGTCATGGTACGCAGTATTAATAGCTGTCGAAGGTGTTAAGGATTCCAACCGAAGGAGTCATAAACCGTAAACTGCCTCTGTGGGTCTATAACATTACGTAACATCATAGAACATTATACGGGTATCGACAAGGACTGCGAGGTATGATCACATGTTCACGGTATATCAGATAATAATTCAAGAGCGACATTATAAATGTATGCTGTTAACATGAATAGTGTATGTACCGGTTGCCGAAAGCACGGACGAGCAAACAGACACAGCAGGGCAACGGCTGTGCTCTGCGGTTCGCACCCTGCACCTGCACGCACTGGGGAATGGTCTTTCAGTCTAATGCTCTGCGGTTGGCACTCTGCACCTACACGCACTGGGGAATGGCCTTCCAGTCATATAATGGGATGTCTACACGTCAAACGTCGCATGTTGTTCCATCCTGGTGCGGGCGGGTTGAGCATGGTTGAGCGTTGACTCCAAACCCCGACACAAATTATCATACGAGTACGCACGTATATTACGAGTATGCCAAATACACCACCAACGCATGCGTGAGAAAATAAAACCAATTTACAGCAGTGTACCACATGTACGTACTATATATAGTACTACTATTTTGAGTTACGTAAAAAAGTACAATCATACCTGAGCTGGGAGATTGAAAAAAAAAAAAATCCTCTCTACTCATCTTCACAAGCTTGGCAAGGCAAGGTGGCTCTGTGTGTGTCATACTTCGATTTCTACCGCAACGTGTGAAAATCACGAATGACAAATCACAGAATACCATCTCCATTCTATTTTGGATGAGAAAAGCGGTGTAGTGGCAGTTATTGTAGCTGTTTTGTATTACGGGGGGTCCATAGTAAATAGGACCTATGGTTTACATAAAAACCTATATATTTACCTATTTTTACTGACAATATTTGGTCCTATTTACTATGGTCCCCCGTAATAGCTGTTCTCACACTACTCAGCGCCTTAACCTGCAAATACTTGGTGCAAAACAGGACAAGCTCACTATTAATAGGAATTATCGTGCCGAAACAGAAAAGTTTATAACGAATCAGGATTAAATATAAATAGTACTGAATAGCACTGGTAGATGAATGGAGGTACTGCTGCTCTATGCATGTACGCACACACGAAGCACGCTATAATACGCCAGCAACTACATACTGCTGCTGCCCACCACGACATCGAGCAAATTGGACGATACCCAGAATGGAATGGAGGCCAAAAGGCGTACTTTTCCGTACACCTGGTAGCATACGACACCACAGCAGTCGTCGCCCAGACTCAAGACGGAGTCTGTGGTTCTTCTTACACAAGTGTACGATGCCATACAATAATCTAGATGGGGCGACTTGCCCTAGGAACAGTACGTAATGCGAGTCACCCTATACGCTAGATGCGATTCAAAGTCGGGACAAGAAATTGGGGTTTTGTCTAAAGCCGTTGTCGCCCGGGAACCCCTTCGAACCTTTAGCAGAAAACGTACTCAGCATATCATATCTACGGCCCCAAATTACGCTATAGTTCTATTGCCGTTGATAGCATCTATCGATACATGTCCCCCTCGCCTGTTGCCGAAGCAATAGACTGTAGTTTTATCTTTTGTCTAATTTCCAGGGTGTGGAAACAAAAAAAGCACGACGGAACACGCAATTCTTCACTACTATTACTACTACTGTTGTTGTATTTGACGTAAGAAACCACCTCGGGTAAATACTATTTTGCGTTCGGTTTTTTTTTTATATCACCCGGGGTGGATTCCAGTGGTAGGGTGGCATCTAGCGTATCCCGGTGATATTGGACATGATTTGTGCGAGTTTTGCTTTTTCATCAACGGGGGGGGTGGTTTCTCGCGGGGGCAGATATTGGCGGGGAGAGATAAGAGTACTGCAGTACGATGGTTGAGATATTGTGCACTTGGCACGCTTCACCCAGGCCACAGAGGGGGGGGGGGAGGCGTACTCTTCTTGTTGCCTGCCTTAGTCATTTAACCCTTGACCACCCAGCCCTCTCGAGACGGAGGGGTTGATGACAACGGAGGTGACACCGCAAGCCGCGACAATTGACACTTCACGCTTCCAGGCAGACAGACAGACAGACTACTATTAATAATAGTTACTACTTACTGTAATACGTCACCCATATTACGAAGGTAGTACGCACGCATTTTTACAACAGCTGGCGCAGCAGCACACGGGTATATGCACCGGTCCAACGAGGCGCGCGACGAAGCAGACACAGGAGACAGGACGTGCAGTCGAGCGAGGCAACGGCAACAGCAGTATCACACCGAGAAGACGACGCACACTTGCTTACGTACTAAATACCAGAAGGTGATGACAAGGCTGTGAAAGCATCGGGTAGAAATACCGATAACGTGTGCATATCAGATATATCAAATATCCCGAAAGGGTCGGAGTGCGTGATACCAAGGTGCAGCACTACGGAATTCGTATCGGTTGCGTATCACATGCTCCCAAATTGTTCACGTTCTGATTGTCCTCATACACGCTGACATGCCAGTACTACGGTATATCGGCGATGATACCGGTAGTGCCTCATGTTTGAACCCCGGAGGTGCTATCCAGCAGCCCCGTTCCCATTGTGTTCATACCTGGTACATATTATAACAGGTACTTCCAAGTATCATGCCAGTAGGTTATATCGGGAATGATATCGGTAACGGCTCTTGTATGAACTCCGGGGAATGCTAGCCAGCACCCCGTGCTTGCTTCATTCAACAACAAATGAGTCCGAGGTAGGAATTGCATGGTAGTTTATTTAGACCCACTCCCTTTCAAATGCTCAGTTCGCTATTTCGGGGGACCATAGTAAATAGGACCAAACATTGCTAGTAAAAAATGGTAATATGGTAGGTTTTGTGTGTACCGTAGGTCCTATTTACTGTGGTCCCCCGCAATGGTGCTACGCACCCAAACCGTATCGGGTTTTTCTACTGCATAACAATGTACAGTAGTATCTCTGACTGTGGCCAAGTTTTGAAACCACAGAGCTTGAAACTCTCCAGGTTTCAAGAATCGGCACGGACACTGTGTGTGTGTTCTTCACATCAAACCGTTCTTCTACTCGTCGACATCCAGCAAGCCCAGTGTCCGTGCTGATTCTTCACCCTAGAAAGATACGAGCTCTGTGGTCACAGACTACGACACAGAGATAACACACCGTAATGCATTGATAGCCTACGCAACACCATGCCTTCGCACTAGGTGCGGCCGACACAACATACATACATACGCCAGCAACCAAAATACACCATAAAGAAAGAAAAGCAACGAAGAAACCAAACCGAAAAAGAAAAGGAGAAGAATCCCAAATAAATAAATAAAATGGGAAGCCAAAGCTCAAGACACATACCCCGAGCATGAGCCAAAATGGACGTGAGGGGGAAGAAGAAACGGGAAGGAAAAAGGGAAATATGCATCCCGGGGAACACTTAACGAAGTAAAAAGAGAAAGAATGAGTGGGCCAAAATACGTTCGTCACCCACCCACTATGTAGTACTTCTTTCTTAAGGATAAGAAGGGGCAAAGTTAGGAAAACGTTGAGTCATGGAAAAAAATCAAAGCACCAAGCCATTACATACCGAACGGCCGCAGCAGTTGGCGGCACGAGTAGCAAAGAAACCTCCAACGTATTACTCGGCCTGGTACCTTGCTACCCTGTATGCGGTCTCTTTGCTACTCTCTTCTACCGCGGTTTCCCTTTTACGCCTCCCGTTCCCCCCCCTGCCCCCATACACTTGTACGGTGTTCCTTCTACCCCTCCTGCTGTTACCCCTCCCCCCGTTCCCTTTAACACTACCTGGTTGACAATGATTGGGTTGGATGTCGACAGATAGAAAGAACAATAACACACAGCACTGCCGTAACTACTAGTTGGTGGTATTATTAGTAATAGTCAGTCATGGTCAGCACTGATATTAAATACCTAGCGTGTAATTCTGTGCAAGTAGTGTGTATGGTCCCCGGTGGCTTGGTAGGTGGTCCGCGCGCCTGTCAAGATCAATTTCGTGGGTTCAAGTCCCACCGAGTGCATGCTCATAGGGACTTTTTCTTGCAAACAAAATTGATAAGCGGAAAGCGCGAAAGCGTGAGTTGGCTACATTCGATGAAAATCGACGAGCAGTGGGAATGCTGAACCCTATGCGCGACAAAAATATAAGGCACGTACCGGGGGGGAGAAGGGACGACACCTGTGACCACGGCTTGTCCAGAAGATCGTCGAGGGTAAAACCTCCTACGAGTGGGCTGGGAAGTAAAAGTGATGGATAAAAAAAAAAAAAAAAAAAAAATGGTGCGCGCTGGGAGGGGGGGGGGGGGGTGTACTCACTATCATGCATGGCTGTAGTCGTATGACCATAGACCCTCGCATCCCTACAATGCCGGGACGGAGCGCGTCGGGTTTTCACCGACCAGGCAGACATTGCTTGCAACAAGCGCGAAGCGCCGTGAGGTGTTGGGCGAGTCGCATGAAGGGTGAGCTGCATCCTACTAAGAACCGCTTTAGAGGTGGATTTTCTTGCATATGGATGACAGCATCAATGAATTGATTTAATTTCTGGTATCGCCACTTCCAGACACAGCAACGGGTTACTCATTTGTTGCTCGCCTTAGTCATTAGACTATTGACCACGCATCCCTTTCCTTTCGAGGCGGAGCACCGTTCCTACTCCTCCAACAATTGGGCGCTCATTACGTTGTTTCCACATATTACATAGAAACTTTTTGCTAATCGTATCCTGTTGATTGTACTCAGATACACGACATACAAGATCCATGGTAGATTGGGGAGTTCCAAGCTGGAAAGGGATTCCGGCAGTAGGGTATTGGGATATCGGGGTAATGTGTGCCCACCAATGCCACTCGTCAGGTGGAACCCTATACTGCATGTGAGGCGAGTCAACTCTACAGCGAGGATGTAATGTAAGAGGAGTTCCGTTTCATGTCTGGAGTCAGCCACGCGTTCCCGTGCCAGCTGCGCCTATACCTTTAGGGATCAATCAACACACTAGTGGAATACCGGTGATCTTCTATTGGCAAGCGTAGCCCAGGCCAACCCAAAGAGGCGGGAACCTGCTTCCAGCATGTCTATTCTTTTTAGATGATGTGCTTCGTAAGGGAGCCAGCGTGTTTGTGTATTTTGAAGATGAGATCGAGGTCCTGGAGGAGAGGACGCGTGTGTGATTAGAGAAAGGAGATGCCGCACCAGGAGAGCAGTACGTAGCGATCCAAGCGGGGCCAAGTTTGAGCCGGACCTGGTAGAATCGCTCGGCACTGGTGGCGAAGGCGCTGGAGAGTAGTAGTTGCAGGGACAGCAGCAGCTCCAGCAGCACCGTCAGCAACGTCGGCAGTCAGAGGATTGCTGCACTTTTGTTGCGACGATGAAGCGCATGCAGTAACCACCGTTGTTACCGCCGCCGTCGTGTCGACCGCCGCGTAACCGTCGCTGCTGCAACACCCCGGGATAGCGAGGCATCTGCCTGAACCTGTGGGTTCGCTGCGCGCTGGCGACATAAATGTAGAACGTATATTATTATATGAAAGAGAGAGTTTGGCCGGCGGGAGCCGGGAGGGAAGGTGGAGACCGCGGGAACGACGCTGAAAGCGTTCTGGCAGAATCCGCCTGGACTGCTGAAGCACCACGCCCGCAGGTGGTTGATGGGGGGGACGTTGCCCCCGAGGAAGGAGTCGAGGGAGAGAGCGAAGATGGGCGCAGGGGAAAGAGTCTGCATCATCATCTGTTCGGGATGCTGTGCCCCAAGAGAAAGGAGGAAAGAAGGGATCGAGGCGCCACCGGCAAGGACTTGCGTCCGCCAGGCACGTTTGGCTTTGTTAATTGACTGCTGTGGTGATTTTCGTTTTTAAATTGGTTGTGTATCGATTTGAGAGTAGGAGAGAATCTGCGAACATTGGAAATTCAGATTTATTTGGGAACACTGGAAATGAAATGAGATGAACACGTATACGTATAGCTTCTGAGGTTTTTCTGTAGACGCGCTGCTGTACTGTGTAGGACTATGACGTCTGTCTGTTTTATGGTTGACTGGCCGAGGGCTCTGGTTGAGCATCGACACGAGTGCAGCAGGAAGAGGTGTATGTGATGAACCCTTGTGCGCAACTACAGCAAAACGTCTGTTTGCGGCATTTCACATATTTACATCTTTGTATGCGGGTTATCTCGTTTTTGAGTTGTTGGGTTGGTGTGTAGCACGACCCGCGCCACTTGTTACGTGCTAAAGGCAAGATATTTATTTGCGGACGGAGTAATATACTATTCCAGTACAGCAGCAGCAGAAGTAGTATGGTACTACTGCTGTGAGCTGAGACAAAAACGGTTTACTTGGCACTGCTGTATATGTTCATCAAGTATGTACTGCAGCATATATACGAAGTGGTCGAGGAATACATGGGTTTGATGTGGGACCATATATTCTCGTTGACAAGTAGCTGTTTATTTGCAGTAGTCTTTGAGAACTTAACTATACCAAAGAGGAGTTTGCAAGCAGTGCATGTGCAGACCTAATCGCTCGAATGCACGTCCCATCCCTTCTGTATGCCGGGTCAATGCTGCGGAGGCGACGTTAGATTTCACCCAGGAGGAATAGCTGGATGACCTGAGCTGCGATGACGCCATGAGACCGAACGGAGAGGCAGCCGCGGCGGAGGCAACAGCAGTAGTGTTCGGGGCATCGGGGTGATTCTTACTGAAATGTGGTTGCCTTTGAATCTGGATGAATATTTTCATTGCTTGTATTTTGGAGTTGTTTTTCTGGTCGATTTGGAGTCCGCGAGTGTTTAGAGTTTTCGAGTAGTTTCAATATCAAATAAAATTCAAGTGAAGGAATGTATGCTATCTCGCATTACCGTCGCGATCTGTGTATCTATGGCGGGAGTAGGGGACAAAGGGGAGACCCTTGTCCGGGGGAACGGGGTTCCTTGCGATCTCTGGCATTTATTTTCTTGGCTTAATTTTTATTTTTGATGAGTAGGACTACTGTGATATTTTATATGATTTGCATTCATTCCTCATGAAATAGAGGGAGATTTTTTGGATAAGGTTGAAGAGAGACTATGAAGCGCCTGGGGGCGTGTGCGGTCCATAGGAAATGTTTTCTGATTTGGAAGGTTTGGGTAGTATTTCGGAAATTGAGAGTTTGATTTTTTTTGGTTCTTGAAAACTTGTGCTTTTGTTCAAAGTCAGTACTGACTGAGTAGTCTAGCAGGTAGTGCTTTATAGTTCCCTAGGGTGGGTCGGGAGTTGAAGTCTCGCCGAATTCGTAAGTTGATCTTTTCGAGCGTGCGCGCTGGAGACAATACGAATTATTATGATAGTGTGCCCGTAGACACCAGTAGCGTTTGGCGAGGGGAGGCCCCCGGACATCACTGTACTAAGTCGACGAGATTCCACTGAATATCTTCGGACCAATTCCGCGGAAAATGCCGTTTTACCTGACTGAATCCGAAAAGAACGCCGTTTTACCTGGCATTGGATTTCGAGAGTTTTATTTGTTTGCAACAGAGAGGCTGGGGATTTGAGTATTTGACTACTGATTTGAGGATTTGAGTGTTGATTCAAGAATTTGATTTTTGAGTTACAGATTGGATTTTTGACTTTCTGAGTTTGATTCGAGTTGATATTTGTATTGAGATGTATCAGCTCTGCGATGTCGTACATTTTCATGTACAGAGCTGAGGGGAATATTGCTCATGCACAGGAGCAGGGGGGATATGAGTATGGTCGTGTATATTGAGTACGGGGGATGTTGATTGTACTCAGATACACGACATATAAGATCCATGGTAGATTGGGGAGTTCCAAGCTGGAAAGGGATTCCGGCAGTAGGGTATTGGGATATCGGGGTAATGTGTGCCCACCAATGCCACTCGTCAGGTGGAACCCTATACTGCATGTGAGGCGAGTCAACTCTACAGCGAGGATGTAATATAAGAGGAGTTCCGTTTCATGTCTGGAGTCAGCCACGCGTTCCCGTGCCAGCTGCGCCTATACCTTTAGGGATCAATCAACATATCCCCTTCCTGTTTGGCCTCCTGTGGCCACCATCTATCTCCTAGGATGGCGATCGTTTTCTCGCTGCTACTGAGTGCATCAGACCCCTCCATGTCACATTCGTCTATTTCCCTCGTCTCCTCTTGTACCACATCCCGTTCCTTCTCGTATATTTCACATTCTCCTACTACGTACGTGAGTTCTACTCTCCATCCCTTTGCCACACGGGCACATCTGTGCATCTACTTCCTTCTCCTCCCGGCTACTGGTATACCTCTTTCTTCTTTCCGGCAGGTCCAGGTCACCTACACGAAAGCGCTTTCGCGAAGTCCATTGGGCCATGCAAATACGTTTTCATTCCTATTCCTTCCCTCAATCCCCCGTATATTTCTAAGTGTTTTTCCGATCCCACGTTGTTTCTTAGCGCTAGCCTTTCCCTTCTTTCTATCATTTCTTCTACTTCTGCCTTGTACCTCCCAAACTTCCCGGTGGACATCATCTCTTCTTGGTTTCCCCCTGTATATTTCCATACTTTCTCAACTACGCCATCCCATCTTCCAGCTCGCCCTTTTGTTACTTTCTCCCATACAGCTCCATGGCTGGCAACCTCTTTTTTGGAATATTCCTTACTTTATATTGCCATTTCAACTTTATCATCTCTATTTGTCTTGAGTGGGTGCATTCCCAGTTCTGCTCTTAATACTGCTTTACTAATCGTACTTGAGCATCTTATGGCGCGCGCGGGGGGGGGGGGGGGGGGGGGATTTCTGACGTCCCCCGGGTGATAAACCTGGCATTTTTACTTATTTACCACTGGGAGTGGTTTTCTGTGGTGGGGTGGTATCTACTGTAAGAGAAGGGTGGTGGTACCTTACATACTTCAAATACGGTAAACTCTACCTGCAGCGTACTGGTATGACCTACCCGCCCGAGAAAAATGTCGGGGAAAATCTTGAACAACTAGGTATGAAATACCTGCCATCGTTTGCAGCACCAACCGCTACGTCAACCACCACGTAATATATTACAGGACAGGAAGACGACAAATAGTGCTGCTGCAGGAAACTGCTCTGACAGGTTGTTTCCTGAAATATTCCTAGGGTTACGAAGAACGATCTCACGTTGATCGTGTTGGCACCATGCCCTGTACGTGCCGAAAACAGACAGCTCGCAGCTCGCAGCTCGCACGCCCGCAGTCACGCGACGATTGACCTTCGATCTCCACAAAAAATCAAGCCACGGTCAGCGCGCGTCGTACTCGGCAGGGCCAATGACTGTACATCATGGCCCCGAAGGTTATCATCATTGGAATCCGTGGTCTAGGGGGCGAAAGGTTG
This sequence comes from Macrocystis pyrifera, assembly GCA_031763025.1. Taxonomy (NCBI): domain Eukaryota; class Phaeophyceae; order Laminariales; family Laminariaceae; genus Macrocystis; species Macrocystis pyrifera. The sequence goes on from JASSKH010000013.1 coordinate 13,794,912, forward strand.
GCCGCGGCGTCCTACGCTCTTCGTCCAAACATTGGGAAAGTTCTGTTTTGTGCCAACAGAAAGGGATCGAGAGTTCTCATCTGCTTTCTACACACCAGCTGCATAACATGTGTTTGGTAGACGCCTGGCCCACCCACGCCACATATCACCGACAGAGGTGTGAGCACTGCTGTAACACACCAGGGTGGGTCGTATAGACCCTAAACACGGAGTTCCGTTCAGATTTCATGACGGAGTCGATGGTTTTGTCGATCGATGTCTGCCGACGATTCTTATGAGGCTGACTCTTATGGGACCAGAAACCAGAAAACAAAACAGGATGAGAGTGCTCGCTATCAAGCTTGAGGGTCGTTAAAGCTGTGTCGCAGGAGTTCTCGCTCAAGACATCGGACGTTTTTTTTCCAGGCGGAAATGGGAACCAGTTCCGTCTAAAAAAAAACGGGACAGAAATGGGCCAGGCTCTCACGTCTCGAGCGAGAACTCCGGCCACACACACACACAGACAGCATCAACGACCCCCACACTTGGTAGCGAGCACTCTCAACTCTCAGACCACTCGACCATATAGCCTCCAAGGTTTGGCGTCATCTCGTGCCCTGTGCCCTGTGAGGCGAGGGATCATCGGCTGTGGTAGGTGTTGTGTGTTGAAAGCGCAGCTTTTGGCGGCTGCGGCATACCAAATAATATCTCCCATCGGCTGTGTGGGTTTCGACGCGATAAAGGGGAAATCCTGTTCTTTCTGTTTTCTGGTTTCTGGTCCATACATATTGCGGGGCGCGTAATCAAAGTCCGCCAAATCTGTCCCGTGTGTGCAACATTTGCCATGCAGTACCAGGTAAGTAGAGTAGACGTTGCGATGCCATGTCATCATACTGGATACGCCAGGCACATGCATGCCACCTCGTACTTTGTAGCAATCAAAATGCCTTGAAACAGAGAAAGAGCGAAAGAAAAGGAAAACACGTTGGTAGCGCGTAGTCGCAAGTCTCAAAATAATCGCACAGATCGATTCGTTTCCAATCTTCCGTCTTCCTTTTCGCGCTTGGACCCTTCGTGAAATTCCTATTTCGTTTTCTGCGTTTCTTTCTTCTTGTCCTCACCAGGTACCAGGTATGAAAAAAGTCTTGTTTCGTGTGCGGATGACGAGCCTGCTTTGCTTGTTTTGAATCGGCTGACGCATCCTCTCCGGGGGTGGGGCATACAATAGTTGACGAAATCAGGAAGGAGACGGCAAACAGGGTAGCAATGTACAAGACCGACTTGGTAGATGGAACCTGTCTGTGCTACTCGTACCACAAACTGCTGCGGCTGCTTGGCGGGTGTTTTTCGTTTTTGGTCGTGCTTCGGTTTGCCTCTTATTTACTTCCGTTCTTCGTCGTAATCTATTTATACGAGCTGGTTCCAGCGACACGATAAGCCTTATTGAAGGAGTCGTGTGGCGTGGGTGGATGACGAGCCTGCTCTGCTTGTTTCGTACTGTCTGACGCCGAGGGGCGGGCATAGTTGACGAACGCTGGATGATGGTGGCAGACAGGGTAGCAAGGTACCAGGCGGGCCAGCAGGGAGACCCTGGCTGTGCTACTCGTACCATAAACTGCTGCCGCTACCTGGAGCATGCCTTGTGCTTTGTTTGGTTTGACTGTTATTTTTACCTTGGTTCTTAGTCTTACTCTGTTGACTAGTGGTGTTTTCTTCTTTTTCTTTTTTTTTTCCAGCTCGTTCTTTTCAAGTGTCTGCCACGTCCCCTACGTGGGGGTACGATGGTTTGCTGCTATACTGAAGTATATACATATACCAGGTATATTTTAGTTTCTTTTATTGTTTCTTTTCTCTTTCGAATTGTCTTTGTTTTTGTTTTTGTTTTTTCTCGTTGTTTCGTTTTTGTTTCTCTAGGTCATGGAATGTGTATGTCGTGCCTGTCGTACGCAGTATGATGACATGGCATTGCATTACATACGTGGCAACGTAGTATCTCTGTGGCGTAGCTTTGTGACCACAGAACTTGTATCTCTCTAGGTTTGAAGAATCGGCACGGACACTGGTTGTGCTGGATGTCGACGCGTAGAAAGAACGGTTTAATGTGAAGAAACAACAACAACAACAACACACATCAAATTCCACCTTCGGGCAATCACAACCGGAATACGTCGAAATTTTCGACAGTAAAGACATCCACAGGCCCGCATGAACAAGGGGAACACACCGCTGAAAATACTTTAGGCGTCCGAGTTGTAATTCGCGAGATATAGACATTGTTCGTATTACTTGCGGATGCGTTGTTGCATACCTGGTAGGGATTTAAAGTGCCACAGGTAGTAAAAATCATAAAAAATCGTATCTAGGCCATAAATCGGCCAATGCGTCGAACAATTCGACACTATTAACAGAAGTGTTTACATGATCGTATCAACAAGGGGAAGACGTCCGTGAGACTTGTATTGTTCTGCGAAACATGCAAGGCTGTTATCCCAATGTACCAGGTATTGAACTTTAAGAGACCCCTGGGATAAAGTTTTAATTTACTCTTCACCGGAATAACTTTTGCACTGCCGTGGTTTTTGAGAGTTGGAAAATGAAATTTGGCATTATTGACAAGATGGAAAAACTGACCGCCGGTCTTTTTCTAGTTTATTTTTTGTGAATGAGGGAGGGTTGAAGTTGCCGAAAAAATCAGAAAAAAAACAGAAAAACGTGTCTCAAGAACCAGAAAAAAAAAAAAAAAAAAACTGACTATTAATAGTGGCCAGTTTCTTCATCTTGTCTTGACGCACAACCATGCCAAATCTAACTCTCAACGACCAAAGTGCAAAAGCGCGAAGCTGTGAAGCCTCGGCTGTCGCTGGTACCAGCTCGTATGTTGATGGCATTGTTTCTTTTGCTCGTCCTGGATTGTTTGCCACATCTTACGGGGGGGGACGACACCCCTGGTATTGTTTTTCTTCTTTCGATTTGTTGTTTTTCTTTCGATATATTTTCTTCGTTTATTTCGATGTTACTTGTATGTCGTGCCTATCGTACTAGGTACAAAGAGCTGTCGGGTCTACTCTGCTTACTGCATACGTGGCCACGTAGTATCTCTCTCTGCTGTGGCGCAGTTTTCTGACGACATAACTTGTGTCTCTCTAGGATTGGAGAATCCGCACGGACACTGGTTGTGCTGGATGTCGACGGGTAGAAAGAATGGTTTAATGTGAAGGAACAGACGGTGCACAGCCCCCAGATATCCAAGGGTGAAAGACTAATTTCAGATTACGGGGGAAAAGGTCGTGCTTTCGTGTACTACGGCAAAATACACAATGCCAGATAAGGATGGGCTGCTCAGGGGTGATTACGTAATATACAACCAGAACATGGGACATCTCCGGTCTCCGCCGACCTCTATGAGACTGACTGCTGTGTGTAAGTGTCCAAGTTGACGAGGTATGGTCCCTGACTCATCTGGTTACGTGGGCACGGACAGCGATTGAAATCATTGCTTGTCGGAGCCACGAGCAAAGCCATAAGCTGGAGGTGGCACGTGGAATTTGGATTATGGGCAGAGGGGTGTCGAAACAAGCGAAATGTACCATACTTTTATGGCAAAACAAGCGAAACGTACCATACTTTGTGCCTATGGCACCCCTACAGTAGTTGGGCGTCGGGTACGTCGACGACCCGGGTAAGATGCCCAGTCGGCATTGGGAACCGCGCCAAATACTGGAACATCAAAATGGGTTGACTTAGACCTATGCCAACGGGAAAGCGAAGTATCAATAAAAAGTTTGAGTTCCAAAGATGCATGCCAAAAAAAAATTAGAACACGCTTCCTATGGGCACGTCAAGAAAATAAAAAATTTCCCAACTTTTGGAAAAGCCCGAAAAAAGAAAATCTGGGGCCGATGTTGGGCCAAGATCGGCTTGAGAAAAACTCAGGCCGATCTTTGGTTCGAAGCGGCGAGATTCCGAGTCCTCGACAGACATCGATCGACAAAACCAACGATTGCGTCATGAATTCTGAACGGAGTGCGCTCGTTAGGGGCTCCGACCCACCCTTGGGGTCACCGTCTTCACACAATGGCCAGTGACGTGTGGCGGGCGCTGGCCAGGCGTACGATAAAAAACAATTAGCCGCTGGTGTGTACAAAACAGAAGACAAAATTTCTCGATCCGCCTCGAATGGCGAAAAACAGGCTTTTTTTCAGGTTTGGGAGGATACCGCAGGACGCCGCCGGCAAGCTCTAGCCCCCTAGAGCATTTACCCACTTTATATCTTCAATGCCGTTGCCGTCATCTATACTCGTTGGCCTTGCCCGACACCATGCGGGTTGGCCGTGGGCTGAGTCTATATCGAGATCGAGCATCTATCGTCGCACGAGCTGATTTTTATCAGCGTGTTGACAATTTGCAACGAGAGAATACACATTGCGCCGTCTGCAGCCGTTAGAAAAAAAAGTTGAGAGAAAAAATCAAACATTTTTTCCCTCTTTCCCCACAGCGGCGGTACGAGGATATTTTCGGCTTTTTTTTAAAGCAATATTTTTGAAAAAAAACTTTGGGTCTTCGCGTTACCATTGGCATACCAGGTAGGTCTTACACCCTATGTTCCGAGTATTTACCCTACACAAGGGGTGCGTGTGAGTAGGGGATGGATGTGTTTCCGTACCCCGGAAAATGTGGCACGCGCGTACAGAACTTACAGAAGTTTCCGGTACGGGTTCGAAAGCCGTATAAAACTCACATAAGTTCCGGGCACGGGTATGACTGTCGTACATAACTTGCACAAGTTATTTTCAGGGTAATACCCGGGTAAATATCACGGGTACGGTTTAGTATGTGACCGTAAAAGACACACCCTTGGAAAAAAAAATGACCGGCCTGAAAAAAGGTACCATAACCTGTGCCAAAACTGTGGGGAAAAGGCCATAACCTGTGCCAGAACTGTGGGGAAAAGGCCATAACCTGGTGCCATAGTTGATTATTTATAGTTTGGACTATCAATAGTGCCATTCCAAGAAAGTGGGCAGGGAAAATAAAACATGCCGCACATGGGTCAGGCCCTACCGCTAAGACCGAAAGGCGCATGCAAAACTGCGGTTTGTTTGTTAGTTTGGGTTGTGTGCACGTACTATACTGTAGTACATATTGGCATGGCTTGCAAATGCCGCGCTGTACGCTAATTGTCGCGAGCGCCTGATTGGCCAGCGGGGATCTCGATGTCAATGAACGCCTCGAACCCCTCGCGCATACTATTTAATAGCAGCGTGCTTTGACTTGTTGGTCATCAGCCGTCGCCATTGGCACAGCATGTCGCCGGGCCGCAGCTCAAGCTCAAAGTCCGAACGTGACAACCAGAAGCCCGGGAAGCAATAAGTAAAAATACAGGGGTTTCCTGTGGAAATGTATGGCTTTTGTTGATAGCGGACATGAGGCGATACGTAATTTGTGGCGGCCCAGATTAAATCCTTACGGCTACAACCGCTCGCCGTGAGCACGTAATTATCTAATCCGGTACCACTGGCCCAATATCCAATACTAAATTATGCATTGGTTTGCCCGCCACGGCCCGTATCGACGAGGAACCTTTTATCGTGTACTTTAATTTGAAAAAAAAAAAAGAAATGATTCTACGTATTTGAATTTATTTCGGTGAAAAATATTTTCGGTCCAATCAAGGAATGGCAACCTGTATTCTAAAACTCGAATAACGCGCAACGAACACTGGTGGGCAACTGACAAGGCGAGCGACGGAACGCGTCCTCCTCGGAACGCCGAAGCCAGCGGCAGATTTTTTTTGGCTGGCGTCGGCGGCTAGAAGTCTATCGCTTTTGAAGTGTCTTGGGTGCCTGGTGCAGCCCTGAAACCTCACGCGAGCAGCAGCGACAGGGATACAGCGGTCGAACTTCTGGGCGAAGCCGAGACGTGGTCGGTGCTTGTGTGGTTTGAAAGGCAAAGCGGCATGAAAAACTGGGTATGCAACGGCCTTAAAGTTTTGAGGCGCTGCGGGTGGTCTGCTCTGTGCTAGGGGCCGTCGGACCCCGTGCTGCGGCTGCTCCGGTGGCCCTGCCCTGCCCTGCCTCTCGGGAATGATTGATCTCGCCTCTGAAGCAGTCGACAACACGGCTCAAGTTTGCGTGGCTTCGTTGGTTCATGGAGCATGCTATTACGGGGGACCATAGTAAATAGGACCAAATATTGTTAGTAAAATAGTTAAATATGTAGGTTTTTGTGTGTACCGTTGGTCCTATTAACTATGGTCCTACGTAACACGTCGAGTTGGGCAAACCCCCAACTTGAATAGCACCAAGAGCAAAATAAGTCCCTCAAGACGGTGTTTTCAATTTCACTCGAAAATCCCTGCTCGGTGATTCACTTTTCGACTAATGAGATGCAAATAAAATCAACCGAAAATAATGCCAGGTATTTTCGACATTGATTCGAAAAAAAGTCCTCGTTTTAGAACGGGCCCGTAATATGTCAGATTTTCCTTTTTTTTTTTCGTTCGCACTTGTGTCGACCAAGAGTACATACCCTCCTTCCTGCCTGCCTGGTACACGGTATTTCCTTGGTCGGAAGCCGCTGCAGGCTAAGAAAATCGGGGCACCCACCACCTCGCCTGCAGACAAACAATTCGGGACCAACAACCGACGGAACTCAACAACAACAAAAACAACCTCAAGTGTGAGATCGAGAAGATGAACTATAGCTTCAACTCTCGCGGGTATTGCAGACTGCTTCAGACTGCTTCGGACTGCTTCAGACTGCTTCACTCTTTCAGACTGCTTCAGAGGCAAAATAATGAAAAGTTTGACGGAAGGAAGCAAGTCAAGAGTACAGCGACAGCCACTGCTTGGTACAAATTAGTGTTCAAGCAGAGTTGGGCACCGAAGCCCTTCGCGGATTCGGTCGGTTATCTGAATCCCGACCGAAAATTATCTTCGGTTTCGGTTATTTGAACAAAAATAACCGAAACCGATAACTTTCCGCTCGGATATTCGGTCGGCTATTGCACGCAGTTTGCGCCACGTTAGCACCCCCGTCAAGAAAAGCACGTCATTTTGGAGCACGTCGGTCGGCGCATCGGTACGTGGCCATATAACCGTATTGGACGCACTGCATGGTGCACCACACACATCTGTGAGTAAGCCCTAGCGGCTAAGACACACCGAAAACGCGCTTAGAAAAAAAAATCGAGTAAGTCACGCTTTAAGACATTTGTCTCAAGGCTAATTCAAACGCCGTCAAATGCGTGGACCGAAAAAGCCGGTTTCCGATCGGACAAGTTTTCGACGTTGAGTTTTTCGACAGGATGCATGGATCGGATTTCTCGATCGAAAAACTTTTTGAAGCCCACCGCATCTCTCCACCCATCCAAACACACAGTCACACCACACAGGAGCAGCCTAAGCACCTCTCCGATGCCCGGTTGACTGCTCTACTCCTGCTGCTGCTGTACTGCCTACTCCTGCTGCTGCTGTACTACTCACAGCGCAGCACCTCCTGCTGTACAACCCGCGAGCAGGACACGAAGCAGTTTTCAGATAAATTCCGCCTGTAATACTCCAAAGAGCACAAAAATTACACATTCGATCCACGTTACGACAGGGAAGACATCCAGACACACCCCGCCGACTTTATAATAGTGGATAGGAAATCGACATTTGGTGAGTCAGACAGCATGAAGATCTATTGGATACGTGGTAAATCAGCTGCGTTTTCTGTTTCGCTGACACTGATGCTTAAGTCTGCTGTACACACTAAGTACGTACTAACTGTAGATTTTGCTGCACCGAAACAACTAATCAACAAAAAATATACGAAGCTCACAAGAGCCATCGTTCGGCTGGCGGGCAAAGGCGTACATGAAGCTGGACGTTACATTTGTACTGCTGTGCGCTATGTTGTTTCTTATTGGATGCCTCGACGCCGCAGGTAAACACGAATCGTTCATGCTGCATGCTGTATGCCCCAGAGGACGCTCGCATCTGACAAGTAGTGCATAGGTACAGGAGCGGTCACGTGCACTACATGTTCCCCCGATTGAGACCGTTTTCGGTTTCATCCCGGATGGAGACCATAACGTTAAATAGTGATGCGACCCAAACAGAGCAGATAAATGAGACCACGGTTGATGTTCGGGACGATCGCTGGTGGGGGGAGCCCGAAACCAGGCGGGCAGCCCAAGACTTGGCCTAGGGCAATTGCTGAGGACCTTAGAGTGTTCAAAGCCACCGAGGGATCAACGGAAGACTCCCCCTTAGTCTTTGGAGTTGGGACCGCACTGTGGCCCACTGCAGCAAAACAGACGGGAAAGTGGTACCGGGGAATCCTCGAAGCAGCTGAACAGTTCATGGGCAGGTGGCACGAGGCTGAGGCAAAGCTGAGTAGACAGCGCCGTGCATCCGCTGCAGGTAGTGTTAGAGGGAATGGGGGGAGGGGTAACAGCAGGAGGGGTAGAGGGAACACCGTACAAGTGTATGGGGGCAGGGGGGGGAACAGGAGGAGTAGAAGGGAAACCGCGGTAGAAGAGAGTAGCAGAGAGACCGCAGATAGGGTAGCAAGGTACCAGGCCGACTAATAGGTTGGACTTTTCTTTGCTACTCGTACCGCCAACTGCTGCGGCCGTTCGGTATGCATTTTGATTTTTTTCCCTTCTTATCCCTATGAAAGAAGTACTACATAGTGGGTGGGTGACGAGCGTATTTTGGCCCACTCACTATTGCTCTTTTTACTTAGTTAAGTGTTCACCGGGATGCATAGTCCCCTTTTTCCTTCTCGTATCTTTCCCCTTGCACGTCCCTTTTGGCTCATGCTCGGGGTAAGTATGTATGTGTCTGAGCTTTGGCTTCCCATATAAAATTTATATATTTGGGATTCTTCCCCTTTTCTTTTTCTTTTTCTTTTTCTTTTTCTTTTTCTTTTTCTTGTTCTTTTTCGCTTTGGTTTTTTCGTTGCTTCTCTTTCTTTATGGTGTATTTTGGTTGCTGGCGTATGTATGTATGTTGTGTCGGCCGCACCTAGTGCGAAGGCATGGTATTGCGTAGGCTATTAATGCATTACGGTGTGTTATCTCTGTGTCGTAGTCTGTGACCACAGAGCTCGTATCTTTCTAGGGTGAAGAATCAGCACGGACACTGGGCTTGCTGGATGTCGACGAGTAGAAGAACGGTTTAATGTGAAGAACACACACACACACCTAAACTGGCTTGCAGGCACGGGATGGTCTGAACCCTTTTAGGAGTGCAGTCAGTCCCCTTGTTTACCATTTACCATTTACCTATTAATAGGGTAATAGGGTAATAGGGTAGGGGATAACGTCCTTAGACTGTAGAATTTGAGTGGTTTCTGGGTGCACCACTCTGTCTTGTGACACCGGTATTAATAACTGATAATTAATAGTACTGCTTGTTACAGCAGCAGTGTTACAGCAGCAGTGTTACAGCAGCAGTGTTACAGCAGCAGCAGTACTACCGCACTCCCGCTCCGGGGACAAAAAAGTCAACTTAGAAGTATGGTTACGGGGGACCATAGTAAGTAGGACCTACGGTATAGACAAAAACCTATATATTACCTATTTTTACCAACAATATTTGGTCCTATTTACTATGGCCCCTTACCGAAACAGGTACAGTAAAATAGTTTGTGCCCATAGCGGGACTGCGGCCCTAAACAGGTCAATTAAACGGGTTGACCGGATACTACTGCTGTTGTATCACCGGTTCAAGGGTTTCAACCGGAAAAACTGGTTGACTTGTTCCAGCAGTTCCACACCAAAACAAGCCTGCACCAGTGAACAATCTAATAAAGAAATAAATAGTAACAGATAAAGGTTACAGATTAGAAGAACGGTTTAATGTGAAGAACACACACACACCATAGTAATAAACGTGACAGCACATGGAAGTTGGTTGATCCACCGTCGCTCGTGCCTATTTATTCGTCGGTAACAGTTAGTGTGTTCTTCACATTAAACCGTTCTTCTACTCGTCGACATCCAGCAAGCCCAGTGTCCGTGCTGATTCTTCACCCTAGAAAGATACGAGCTCTGTGGTCACAGACTACGACACAGAGATCACACACCGTAATGCATTAATAGCCTACGCAATACCATGCCTTCGCAGTAGGTGCGGCCGACACAACATACATACATACGCCAGTAACCAAAATACACCATAAAGAAAGAGAAGCAACAAAGAAACCAAACCGAAAAAAAAAAAAAAAAAAAAAATGAGAAGAATCCCAAATAAATAAATAAAAATGGGAAGCCAAAGCTCAGACACATACTTACCCCGAGCATGAGCCAAAAGGGACGTGCAAGGGGGAAGAAACGACAAGCAAAAAGGCATTAAATAATAACGATAACCTGAAAGTACAGCATTAGGCAGTAGGTGGACCCAGCATCGGTTGTGCCGAATAGTCCACGTTCCATCACACTCTTCCTTTATCTCGTGCTTTTCCGGGTCTTCCTAGGGCTCCAGCACCTTTGCGTCACCAAGACTCCTTGGTTTGAGAGTGACACAACAACAACAACAACAACAACAACAACACACCCAACACTCGCACACACGAAACACCCACACACGTCGTATCTCGCCAGTCCCACACCACTCCGACATGAGCCAAGAGGTTGTTCACGTCGATGGTGTCGATGCGGCAAACGACGATGGTACCAGCTCGGACTATTAATAGCAACTCTATAATATGTTGATTCGCACCCCGATTCGGAGGACGAGGCTAAAGCCAAAAAGCCATAAAGGCGCCGACCCCGAGTGACCGAGTGAGAAGGAAATGGTACCGCAGAAACAGGTGATGCAGGCGACCACCCTTTTACCCTCATCGGCAAGGGTCCAGCGCGCGACAAGGAAGGTTTCGTCCGGAAGTAACAGAAGACGATCGACGGCAATTCCAGTTCGGTCATTTGTACCCTGGGGTCATGCACGCACGCATGTATGTGTATCCTCTGCCTGCGTCCGGAACAAGATCGACCGTGAAAATTCGCAGTGGAACGAGCAACATGAAGACGTTTGCAGGATCCAACTTTGTTTTGATTCCGCGGAGATTTCAAGTTGTGTTATGTGAAGAGACAAGCAGTGCCACTGTTGCTTCCACTCGTCGCACGACGGGATCATAGCCGTGACGCTGATTTGTTGAGCTTCGGGGGCATGGAGTTTGCGAATCTCTGTATCGGTTCCGATACAGTCCGACGTCGTTCTTTAATACAATATATAGAAATAATTTTTTTCCAGGTGATCATCGATACGCGCGATAATCCATGTCAAGGAGACGCACTATTTGCGAACGGAACCAGACACCCACGTGTGGTACACCACGAGGTGCCACTCAATGAAACACCAACCTGTTTTGCAATGTTATGGATGCCTACCACTTTAAAACCGGGTTAACCGGTTTTTGCTTGACCCGGTTAAAACCGGCAGAAAAAGAAAGTTATTTTAGAACAACGCCTCTTATCCGTTCTTTGGTTTTTGAAAATGCCATCCGGTGCCCGTGTCTACAAGTAGTTGCGATCGAGGGTAACATATTCGTGGTTGTTGCTTTCTTCCTACATTTTATAACCGTGCCATCTACTCTAATCTAGCGAAACCACGGTTGTTCATACTCGCATGCAACTAAACTGATGCTGAACGAATTACACTATAGCCCCTGGGGTCAAAGTAAAATTAGTCACGGGGCGACCGCCATACCCTAATCCTAAGAAAAAAGAGGAAGCAAAAGAGACACGAAACAACCGGCATGTTGATGCACAGGGATTAGCTCTTCTCAAGCGTCAACAGACTCCCTCCTTTCGCTGCTTCCCTTTCCATCTCCGGTGGCAACCAACATGATCTGATCCGTAGCATCCGTCTTGGTCCCTACCGTGCTGCATTACACTGCTGTGTTGTGGCGCAACATGGACGTCAGCTCGAGCAGGTCGTTCAAGACAGCTGCTAACATGGACGTCAGCTCGAGCAGGTCGTTCAAGACAGCTGCTGGCTGCGCGCCGAGCACGTTGCTCAGACTGACTCTTATGGGACCAGAAACCATAAAAAGAACAGGATTTCCCCTTTATGGTGTTGAAACCCACACAGCTGATGGGAGATATTATTTGTTATGCCGCAGCCGCCAAAAGCTGCGCTTTCAACACACAACACCCACCACCGCCGATGATCCCTCGCCTCACAGGGCACGAGATGACTACAAACCTTGGAGGCTATATGGTCCAGTGGTCTGAGAGTTGAGAGTGCTCGCTACCAAGTGTGAGGGTCGTTGATGCTGTCTGTGTCTGTGTGTGGCCGGAGTTCTCGCTCGAGACGTGAAAGCCTGGCCCATTTCTGGCCCGTTTTTTCTAAAAGAAATTGGTTCCCATTTCCGCCTGGAAAAAAAAAACGGCCAGAAATGGGTCAGGCTCAGATGTCTTAAGCGAGAACTCCTGCCACACAGCTTTAACGACCCTCAAACTTGGTAGCGAGCACTCTCAGAGCAGTGGGGCATACGGCCTCGAAGGCTTGACGTCGTCTCGTGCCCTGTGAGGCGAGGAATCGGCGGCGATGGCGGGTGCTGTGTGTTGAAAGCACAGGTTTTCACGTTTGGGCAGTGATCGGAAATGGCTCATGTCTCACTACCGACGGCACTGCCCTGGGGTTTCTACGCGATGAAGGGAAATACTGTTTTGTTTTCTGGTTTATGGTCCCATACGAGTCAGCCTCACCACCAGAAACACGCGTTCTATCATTAGCCGATGGTGCCAGAAAACATGTCAATGTTTGCGAACCAAAATCGAACCATAAAGGACACTTGAAGCTGGGCCACCTTCTGCGAAACATGGTGCCGCGTGCCATAGTCGTGTCCCCAATCGACCTCCTGTACTCTCTGCATTCTCGACTCTCCAGCCTCCAGCCCTGCTGCCTGATAGGGGTTCTCCTGACTTGGCCCCGAGCCCCGTTTATATGGAGTTCTCCTCTAACGACGTTATTTTGGTGACTTTATTGCCCATTGCCCCTTTTCGAGATCAGGGACGTTGTTGTTACGCAAATAAGACACGTAAGGGACGAAACAGCGTGTATAAGACAAGCCCCTGTGGAGAAACGGCTCTAGGACATTCTTCAAGAAATGTCTTAGCCACCAGGGTACTTGTAGTATCGCGACTACAACTCTTCTGGGTCAACCGTTGTATAAAAACATGAAAACATACAGTCAGCCATTGTACATACACCGAATGCAAAATACTACGAATTGTACAACAATAATGAAATACGTCCGCTGTGAGTTCGACTGATTAAATACTACAAACAGTTGTAGTTGACATTCAACTTTGCAAGCTGCCAACACGTCTCGTCCATATCCCATTTTTACTGAATTTTGTACGAATTGTACAACACAGATGCAGGCTGGCAACTTGGCAACTCTATGAAAACAAGTACCATATACATCGTATTTGAATACAATATGATGTATTACCAAGCACACCCCACAGCTGTCAACAATAGATGCGTTCAAGGTTCAAGTTCAAACGCTCACCTCGTGGGTTTGAAAGATTCGCACCGCCCACACAACGTGTGATTCACCGTCGAGCTTCCATCTCCCTCTTCCCGCAAAGGCAACGCCGCTCTAGGGACAACGCCAGGCTCCGTGAGCATTGTCTTGAGATGCGCCCAAACGGCCATCACGGTTAGCAAGGTGTAGATGACTGCGTTGGCAAGTACAAAGTTCCCTGTGTAGAAGACCACCCACAACACGACAAATTCTCCGTACGCGAATGTAGTGCTGAGAGAGGGAACGTTTCGGGCGGAGAGCACGAAAGCACAGACAAAACGCTGTGTGCTCATTATGACGGCATATTTTTCAGGAAAAAAAAAAACACTGCGAGTATGTCATCAACAGGACCCGGCAACTTCAGACCCGAACACACAACAGCATCATTAATAGAGCAAGGATGCATCAGTGTGCACATGAATCTGCGACGAGGTATCTGATCTGGTGATACGGTTCGCGCTTGCAGCCTATTTTTTTTGTTATTGCGTACCTTGACTCAATCAAGGGGGTGTCGAAACGGGGCCATACTGTTGCCTTCTCTCCAGCGGGAAACGTGACACCAAGCGCATTCGACTAACAGTCATATATACTCGAGAGTACTCACAGAGCCATGGCAGCCATGATGGTCCCCATCGTGTCTGTGCGGTTGCACCATATCCGTGACCCTTCTGACGTTCCACAGCTCCACGAGCCCGAATATCGCCTTTCCGGTCCCGGGTCAGCCTCCTCATTCATGAAGGGCGATCTCGCCGTAGAGACCATGCCCTCTGACACCCGTGCGTCTTTACCGTAAGCTGACCAAAGCCAAAGAGTCGGCGAGGAAACACCTCCCGTAGGGTGAGATGAATGGTAGCGAAGTTTGGACCAACCTGCTTGAGAGAAACTCCGAGCTAAAAACAGAGGGTTCAAAGAGTGGAAGAGTTCACAAATCACAAACAACAGCGCCTGCGAAGATACGTGAAAACCCCACGTGGCAATCTTGGCTGAAAAAAAATGGGAATCAAATTATTTATTCAAACTTTCGTGCCTTGTGCCATTTCAATTTAGGAAACGGGTCATATGCATGCTCGTCGTATACAGCAGCAGCAGTTCGCGGTCCGTGGTCGGGTTATAGACCAGGTCATTCCGTCATTCTGTGCAATCGCTCTTGGGCTTGCGGTTATTCAATCAAACATTGCGGTGCGGCGTTGATTGATAATTATATTCCGTACGTAACTGGACTTTTTTTGGAGACTCGAGAAGAATTGAAATCGAAATCGAAAATCTCGAAATGAGATAAAAAAACATAAAACAAGGCGCTGATCGGTCCCTCGGGTCAAAACATGTTCCCCTTCGTTTTTCAGGTTCCGAGAAGAAAATGAACGATTTGCCAAAATCAAAAAGTTGATTGCTGGAAATCGAAAAAAAGGAGATCGAAAGTACGAACAGCAATAATTCAGCGCGTCCTGCTGGTCAGCCACGTCAAAATATCACATCGGGATAGATAGCATCAGGACCGCCGCACACAGCATCCACATGTCCAACCCACACACAGCTAGCACGGCGGCAACACTGCTGTTCGAATGTGCCTTTTTTCAGTATTTGACGGTTTCATGACTATTCGGTATGTTGTAGAGGTCGGTATCACTTCTGAAAACGCTCTGATATGATATATGATATATTTGTAAAAAAAAGTGATATATGATATGATATGATATATCATATATGATATGATATGATATGACAGAAAACCCTCCCAAGCGCCCGAGAATCTCCCGAGATCCACTTTTTTCTTCGAAGTCCCGAGTTCTTCGAAATACCCTGACATGGCTCTAGCTAATCTAGCTCGCACACAAGGAGAGCCATCATAGCTTGTCTGCTGTAGTCCACAGCAGCAGTCGTTCTCACGGCATGGTCTTCTTTGTGGTTCGCGTTGAAGTTGGAGTTGTTATTGTTCAATCTTTGTAACGATGATTTTCGTATTTCGGCTTGCTTTTGTGTTAATATTAGTAGAAAGAAAGGCGGAGTGCTGCTGTTGATTTCAGGGTGAAGATTCTAGTATGTGGTGTCGTCAGTGTTATTGCACAGTGCAGTCTTCATGATAATCTATTTTGAGGACAAGCGGTTGAAATATTGTCTGGTGATTGCACACAGCTAGCTGCTGTGCATGCCTTGGGCCCGAGGTATTCCTGATTGTTGCGTGCGTAATACCTTATAGCAATGTGCGCCTTGTTTTTATTCCGTGGAAGCGAAATATATATGCTGTTGTACCACCATGTATGTACGTACGTGGTACGTATGTACCCCTAGTGTATTGTAGCTGGTATTTTATAAAAAACTAAGAAAGCACGTCATAATAATATAGCCTACCAGAGGTAC
The DNA here is from genome assembly GCA_031763025.1 of Macrocystis pyrifera. NCBI lineage: Eukaryota > Phaeophyceae > Laminariales > Laminariaceae > Macrocystis > Macrocystis pyrifera. Next base: position 13,810,776 of record JASSKH010000013.1, read on the forward strand.
TATACTGCTGTATATATATATAGTATAGGTGTTGTAGGCGAGTAGAGCCTGGTAGAGGAGTCAAAACATACTACTAAATACCAATTAAAAAAATGTCAAGGTTTCCAACAACAATAATAACTCGGCATCATGCCATGAATACATTATTATTACTGATGATGCTACTTTATACTGCTCTTCTCGCTGGCTGTGTGTGCATCATCACCCACCTTTCGTCCCAGCTTGTGCTCGAAAACGTTATACGAGTAATATATACGGTTCGCCCTACTATTACTGACTGACGCTGGACACATGTTTGACTATTGAAATATGTGCTTACCAGCAGTGCAAGAAGAGCATTACACCCCACCCCAACCCAAGAACGTCCTTGGCTACTGCTGTGTGGCCTCAAAGAAAGCTGAAATCGTGACTTTTATTCCATATCATATCACATATCATATCATATGATATGATATATCGCGATATCATATCATATGATATGATACGATATGATATATCATATCACGGGTTTTTTTTTTGTGATATTGATACGCTTATATCATATCACATATCGTATAATATATCACATTTTGTGATATGATACCGACCTCTAGTATATTGTCTTATTATGAGATTATTTGGTGGTCACGTGCTGTCGGTGCACGTGGCAACCAACAGGGACATGTGTCGGCCGCGCCTAGTGCGAAGGCATGGTATTGCGTAGGCTATTAATGCATTACGTACGGTGTGTGATCTCTGTGTCGTATAGTCTGTGACCACAGAGCTCGTATCTTTCTAGGGTGAAGAATCAGCACGGACACTGGGCTTGCTGGATGTCGACGAGTAGAAGAACGGTTCAATGTGAAGAACACACACACACACTTCCATCTGACGGGAGAATAATATTTTATGGAAAAATAAAATAAAATGAAATACGTTAGGTGTGAGTTCGACTGATTAATTAAATAGTTGATACTCGACTTTGCAAGCTGCGTAATACCTGATATATGTCTCGTCTATATTCCATTTTTCCGAATTTTACAAGTATACATTTTTTTTTATAAATTTTGAAATACACATTATTGTGATAAACCGAACACGCGTATTCTATATCAAATTCCTTGTCAAAGATATAGGCCAGCGGCCAGCGGCTCCCCTGGATGCTGCCCAGGGTCAACAGGACAATTTAAAATAATCATTCTGCGCACTATATAACCCGAACAAGAGGGATAATGATATGATGTTGCAACATATTGAAATCTTTTCATTTCTTTCAATATTTATCTGTTATATTTGATTGAGTGTTGTTGATTTTTTAGGGGGTATGGTTCTAATAAATGTGAATAATGCTTCCGGAGATGAGCTGTTGTTGCAGGTTGTTGCTGTTCTTGCTGCTGCTGCTGTTTTTTTTTTGCTATTTCTTCTGTTGTTTCAATGTCTAGATATTATTTTAGATCGCTTTTTGTGTAGATTCGAAAGTAGTGTATACCTGGTACGAGGTACGAGTATGTATGTACAAGGCGCTTCGCTCCGCGGGCGGCCTACGCCGCCCGCTACGCTCGCTCAGGAAGGAAAAGTACATCGAATTATGCGAAGCGGACAGAGGTCCATGATTGAATATTGTTTTTTCCATGACCCCTCCCTGTAGTTGCAAACTGGCGACTTGATAATGCCAAGAGTCCAGCCGCCATGTTTCGCGAGAAAACAGCTCGGACGCCGCATATGCTTCGCGTCGCGGGCGTTTTCCGCTACGCTCGCTCACATGTCGTACATCCCGCAAGCTTGATCTTAAACACATACCCCAGGTAGGGCACGTATTTTCTTCTTTCGACATGCTCTGTGTCTGTACTCGTATGTACGAAAGATAAAAGCACAGCACGGCACAGCAACACAGCAAAAACAATGAAAATGAAACCGAAAAATTCTGGAAGAAAAAAAATCCCCGTCCCCTTTCGTGTAATAATTTACTACCCACAGCTTGCACCGGTCAGAACAAAAAAAAAAAAAAAAAAAGAAAAAATCAGACAGCAGAGCTTCTCTCTCAGCCTCGTACGCAGCCCGCCCCTCTCGCGACCATCTCGCCACCGATTCAGTCCGGGTAAAGCTTTTTCCTCCCTCTCTTCCACAGTGAGCCCCGTCGCCCGCCTCGCGTGAAGCCCGGTGCTCACCATGGACCTCGACACAAGCTCGACAATGTTGGTGCTCATTCGGGGTACCTCGTCCCTCTTGTGACTTTCATCCCGGTCGCGCTTACGACACCGAACTCGTACGTAATCTATCAAAAATCACAAATAATAAATGGAGGCCAGACAGAGCCTATTGATGCATCCCTCGTGTCTCGAGGCACACGCGACGCCTAGGCACGAAAGCGGCGACCGCGCTCCTTGCAACTCCCCCTTTACCCGCCAGCATCCGCTGACACCCGCGACGGTGCCGGGTTCGCCCGCGCAACCGTGCTCGGAGTACACGCACGCACACGAAACGAAAGAAGAAAAAAGGAAAGAAGGACTGAAAGTACGTCGAGAAATGGAGAAAACAAACACCCGCTGGAAAGGTCCGGCAAGTAATAAAAGGAGGCGATTTCCAAGTGGGAGCTCTGAGAGGCCAGGGATGTACCAACCGAGCACGCTCAGAGATCGAGATCTACGTAAGTAGTTCTGTGTGTCAAGATATGTCGAAGATCTATGTCAGGTCACTAAAAAAAGCTCAAACATCATTTTTCTTCGCCTGGGACTTATCAACACTCTATTAATAGAGTTTTTCAACGTTGGCAACCTAGGTTCAAGGGTGACGAAGTAGAAGATCTTCGGGCTATGGTATTAGAGCAGGGCCTCGCCCTCGAGGGGTTGCAGCGGGCGGCCGCCGACGCAGAGGAGCGTCGAAAGACGAATCACGCCGAGATCCTCGAGATGATGGCGCAGATGAGGTTCGGTAGACAGCAACAGCTATCTACCGCAGTTGGAGCAGGGAGAGATGCTTCAACGCCGGCGTCGGAACACTCCGACGTTGACAACGGGAGCCGGGAGGGTAAACGCGTTTCCGCGGAAGATGGCCACCTCGGTGGAAAAGGGAGCGGAAGCTGTGTTGGTGCTCTTACAAGAAAACCGTAGGCGCCTCCGTGGGGAGTGGCACGGAGGATAGCAAGTCGTGCGAAACTTTAGGTGTGCACCTCACCCAGGGAGATTGTGGTGGGGCTGGGAGCTGTGGAGATGGGAGACATATCTGCACATTTTCGCGTGAAGTCGCACATTGAGCCAGGCCGTGTGCACCCAGCCACCCATCCATGTGGCATGGTCGGGAAAGCCGCGTACGTGATACGCGCACTCGACTACGGTGTGGTAGTGGTCGAGGGAGCGGACGTGGGGGGAATCGGGTGCTGCTGCAGCAGTACTAGTACGAAGGAGGGCACGTCTGCATCGGCAACAAGTCGCGTGACACAGCAGTCGCGTGCACACGACGACAGCAGCAGCAGCAGGAGCAGCAGCAGCGGGAGGTCGTGGATGGGGCAGGCGTGGTTGGATCGTCTGCTGGATCATTATATGGGTCCAGCAACACGCGGGGCGAGGAGATAGCGTCTGCACTCGTAATGGTAGTACGTAGTAGATCTTCGATCCACTATTATTACATTGTTGTGAAGTCTGTTTCTTTTTACGGCGAGGGTAGAAATTCGTGAATTGATTCGTAGTACGTACGAGTACGTATGAAATGTGCGATAATGAGGTTCATACTGGACGATAGGTGCGCAAGTATTGTTTGGGCTTCTTTTTCTGGATTATATTTCAGATTTTGTATCCCGGGAAAGTCGTGAATGGTACGAAGAAGGTATAGTATCGTCTACTCACTGTAGGTTCGTCAAATGGAGATGTGCCATTTTCGACTGGGTGTGGATTCGTTCCGGTTAAGTCGTACCAGGTATACGATAGAAACCGTTTGCGACGTGTTACGGTACGGATAAAATTATGTGGTAGTCATCGTTCTTCCCGTGGGGTTTTCCCCTCCCAAAAAGACGTGGTGGATGATATGTAGGATATATATATATGTATTATTTACCACTGGTTAGGGATCTCTGAATGGTACGGAATATATGTTTTATCCTGGGAAAGTCGCAAAGGGTATGGAGGTATACTATATATCGTCTACTCGACGGTATACTTAGCTTCTTTTTTTTTTCCTGGAGTTTTGAAATATATTATTTTTCATGTTCAAATCAAACACAGCCTTTGTGGTATAGACAGGACCAGAAGGTGACTGGTGGGACGGATATTTATAACGGATTGGCGAGAATCAAGAGTACGTGGTGCACCTTGAGAGGTGTATTGCAGATGCAGCGGTATTGAGATGTCGGACGATTCCTGGGCGGGTCAACAGCGCCGCGCCTACACTATGGCTCTGGTGGTCAGCCTCCGGAAGGCCCACGACGCTTCTCCCGCCACCGTCTCATGGCAGAAACCGGCCACGTACCTTCTTCACTGCAAGCGGCGGTCACGCGCCGCCCTCCAGGAGCCCCACCTCCCTTACTCGGGACCGGATGCTGGACACCACCCCACCTCCTCCAGCGGACACCGGGGAGCTGACGACCACCCCACCTCCTCCAGCGGACACCGGGGATTTGGCGACAGCTCTGTCGCCGGAGACCGCTCTCGCTGCGGCGCTGGCGACCAGGCCCGCCAGCGCCCGAGGGTTGGAGGGGATTCGGCCGGTCCGGACGGCAGGTTCCGCCGGGGCTCGGGCGGGGAAAATGGTGGCAGTTCGTCTCGGCGCAACGGGGCTGGACGGCGGAGAAACCGGGGGAAGGGAAAGGAGCGATCGGGTGACGGCCGGTACGGCCCGCGGGGCAACTCTTTTCGAGCTAGTTCTCCCAGTTCTTCCTCGGACGGCAACACAAGAGCCCCCGTCCCAGAGTTCACGCACGCAACCAGCAAGAGGCAAGTGATTCCCTCGCTGACTGAGGTTGCTTCTTCCGCCGCGTGTCTTGACCATTTGACCATGCCCGATGACCGCGCCATGCCCGTGTCATCTAACCTTGCCCACGACCGAACTTCGGCGATCGACTCCGCCGCCGCTACCACCGCGAAAAAGCCCACCGCCGACGTTCAACGGGCGTAGAAACACCTGGGACTGAAGGACATTTCGTGCATTTCTGTCCTACCTTTTCCCTCCTCGATAGACCTTTGCGATGCCGCGCAACAACTCACTCGTTCGGTAAAGGCCTCCGCCTCTGATATTCTCATGACATGCAACGATGGCAGCCATGAAGGCCTTAGTTCTACTAATTGGATCCCCGGATGGATGATTTTTTTGGACAGGTGTCGCACGCCGTCGCAGCAGGATCGACGGGACCGGAGGCGTTCACGCTCCTCCTGAGGTTGCTGAGCAACCACTTCGACCGCACCAACACGGGGGCCAGCTACACCAAGTTGCATAATTTTGGCGTGTCTAACGGGACCCCTTTTTGCGATTTTAGCCGCGCATTGCGAGGGGCGGTGTCGGCAGCGACGGGGACTGAGCGTGTTTTGGCACCGGGGGTGGAGGTTGTTTTGGAGGTAGTTCGGATGGCAGTGAACGAGCAGTACCCCAGCTTGATGCCCACGCTGTACCCGGGAGTTTTGGCTACGGTATCGAGGCCGTTCGGCACTTTGGACGCCATGTGGTCGGCTTTCGAGACTCTCGCGAATAATAAGACACCTGTCGTCAACGGCGAAAAATATTTTTCTTTGCCTGCTTCTTCGACGGGTGCGCGGTCATCCGCCCCGTCGGGGCCCCGGCCCGCCAATATTGGTCGCGGCCAGGGCCGGTCGCTTCCCCAGTTGCCTTCTTGGCAGACGGGATCGCGCAATAATCCGCTTGTGATGAAATGTCAACAAATCCATCCCTGACTGCCTCGACCCTTGGCTTGACACCTCTTCCAACTGCTGGCCCCTTGAAGAACACCACTATGCTGAAGTTCACGCTGTTTGCGTGTCCATCCAGACCGCGGACCCTCCCCTCTGGAGCGGCCTATTTTCATTGTCCGCTCACGCAGCCGCCCTCAGCGAAAACCGAGGGCACTGTTTAAACTGCCACGAAGACACACACTCTCTTCGACAGTGTAGACACCCCTTTCTAAACCTTATTGATATCTTAAACCCCGACCTCGGAACGCTCGGCGACGATGGCGAGGCGTTCCGTCGTTGGCAAGAATGGATCAGACACCGCCGCGAGAACAATTCACGACCGAACAAACACAACCAGAAGAAACACAGGCGTCGTCCCGGCCACTCGCGTGGGCAACATCACGGCCAGGGTCAGCAAAACCGACAAGGTGACGGCTACAACACACACGCGGCACGAGGACACCAGCTGTCTCACTCCGGTCATCACGGTGGTGGTTCGACCGCCCCTACCTCTTCCGCCCCGGCTCCCGTCTCGGGGGTTCGCTACGGTGCCTCGCATACCTCGGGCGGAAACCCGAATGGACGCCAGCCAGGCACCTTCCGCGCCGGTAACTGACAGGTCGACGGCGGTTCGGCTCCTCCTGCCCGCCCGCCGCCAGCATTGTCGGGAGAAAAAACCTTGATTTCACAAGATGCTCGCGTCCCAGGCTCGCTCAGCACTCAGCGTCGGCCTACTCCGCTCCCGCCCCGCGCGTTACTCCGTACTTCGGACCGACGCAGCGACTCAGCTCCACTGCTTTCTCCGGGGAGCCCCCGGGCGCCTTCCCCGTCGTCGGGAGCCCGCGCCCCAAACGCCGCTCCCCTTAACCTGGGCACGAGAGCAGGCGCGAATAACGCCACTCTCCCGAACCACGCACCGCGCAACACGACGAGTGTCGCGCCGTCGCGTCGTCGTCTTTTTTTTTTTCAGCGAGGGTGTCCCCCTCCTACACCTCCCGGCCATGCGGTGGCGGTTGTCTCCCCCCCCCGTGCGGGCGGCATGGCGATGGCTTTCATTGACGATTTCTTCCTGCCCCTTAAGGCTAGGTCTTCCCTTTAGTTTTTTACGTACTTTGCCGGCTTCGTTGCCTCGCCGTTCAGAGGTGTGGGAGTGGGTTTTGAGGAGCCGCATCTTCGACTCATTTTCTAGTTCGTGGAACCGGGGTTTCCACGAATTTCCCATAATTCTTCATATACGGCTCATCAGAGTGGGCTAGTGTTATGATACTGCTTTGTATGAGGTTGAAAGCCCGGTAATTACCTGGGTTCAGTCACTGGGAACGTATTTGTAGTACTTGGAAGGCGTATCTTAGGTGGAAAACCAGGGGGTTAGGTTCTCCAGAGGCGCACGAGCTTGGTCTCAGTCTCCGCGTGCACGAAAGGAATAAAACTGCTCTTCTTCTATAGCTAAGCAAGCAACACACGTGAGTACCAACGATTACCGACTTAAAAGGCAGACCTGTCCAGGGATACAAAGTGTCCCGCAACCTTGATCTTAACAGGATACTGATTTCATTGAGTTTGGCAGGGATTTGTCTTTGTACTGCGGTCTATTGGTTCAGAACAAGGGAGGGTATGCTTATTCTTGATGGGTTGTTCTACCACCAATATTGTATTTCCGAACTTGATGGGTGATTGAAAAGGGAGGGTATGCTTATTCTTGATGGGTTGTTCTACCACCAATATTTTATTTCCGAACTTGATGGGTGATTGAAATCTTGTTCGCGAGTTGGAAGATGAAATATTTTGGGTATGATTATTCATGATTGAGGGTGATGAAAATCTCGGTACACGAACGAGTGGGAAGGTTAAGTATTTCAGGGAACTTTAAGGATAGCTATTTTAGTGAACTAAACCCGAACCAGAAACAGGGAGTGTTTTTCTTTTTGGTTCTGACACAAACGGATATTGTTTCGGGAACATTAAGCGCCGGGCAAACTATAGGGAAATATATTTGGTATCTCGCGTTACCGCTACGATCTGAGAATTTACGGCGGGAGTAGGGGGCACAGGGAGGGAGGCCTGTGTCCGGGGGAACGGGGTTCCTCGCGAGCTCTATTATTGTTTATCTCTTCAGTTTTTGTTTTTTCGGCATTGAGCTGTTGCAAAGGAGATCTGCAATAGTTTCATCGGGAGGAAGAGGTTTTTGCTCACAAGGTACAGGTTTCCTCTTGAAATATTTTAGTTGGTTTGATCATGGAGGTGGGTATTGTTCTGCTATCTTGAATTGTCATTGCTGTTTTGCTGAAAAAGCAGGGAGTGTGTTCGAATGTGCTTGTTCAGTATTTGACGGTTTCATGACTATTCGGTAGTATAATATATTGGCTTGTTCTTAGATTATTTGGTGGTTACTTCTTCTGTGGGTGTACGTGATACCCACCAGGGTCACTTCCATCTGTATCTACTCTGCCGAGAGAATAATATTAAAACCTGAAACATTATATTTCTTCGCCTGGGACTTATCAACAAACACAGCCGCACAGACCGCCTGTAAACAGCCAGCAGGCGAACTACAACAACACCAGCCCCGATTTTCTCGGGCCTTTGTTTCCCGGCGAGCCAGAGCGAACATAACATAGTTTGAGGTCGGAAGTTCGTTTTCAGTATAATTTCAAGTTTGATCTCGGGGCGTCAACGTTGGACGCGCCACCACCTTCATGGGAGGCACAATGACCTCCCGGAATCGAATTGCCGTCGCGTTTGCCTGCTTCTGTGGCGGGTCTGTTTTCCCGAGCGCTAGATTGCCGGCATGTATGTGTGCAAAGTTGCGAACGGCCTATAACAATACGGTGGACCATAGTAAATAGGACCTACCGTACAAAAAAACCCTATACATTTACCACTTTTGCTAACAATATTAGGTCCTATTTACTATGGTCCCCCGTGATAGTAGGTTGTGCTCTCCGTTGCTTTTCGCCTAGATGTCTATGTTCACTTTTCGATTGTGTTCGGACACCTCGCGCTCGGCTAATTTTTATCGAAATCGAAATGAATTCGATTTTCGATTGAGCTTTTCGATTATGTTTAGACACACCCGATTGATGATGGTGTCGCTTCCAATAAATCGTTCATTTTCTCGGAACCTAGAAACGAAGGGGAACATGTTTTGACCAGGGACTACTCAAGGTGTGTCTAAACAGAATCGAAAAGCTCAATCGAAAAATCGAATTCATTTCGATTTCGATAAAAAATTGCCGAGGTGTCCAACCAGAATCGAAAAGTGAAAATAGAAATCCAGGCGGAAAGCAACGGAGAGCACAACCTACTAGGAGGCCGTTCGCATCTGTGCACACATGCCGGCAATCTAGCGCTCGGTAACACAGATCCACAACACAAGCAGGCTAAAGCGACGGCAATTCGATTCCGGGAGGTCGTTGGGCCTCCCATGAAGGTGGTGGCGCGTCCAACGGTGACGCCCCGAGATCAAACTTGAAATTGTACTGAGAACGGACTTCCAACCTCGTTCTCGAGGGTATCATTCTGACTTTTCCCCAAACTATGTTGGCTCTGGCTCGAACGCCGGGAAACAAAGGCCCGAGCACGTCGGGGCTGGTGTTGTGGTTCACCTGCTGGTTGTTGACGGGGGGTGTCTGCGGCTGTGTTGCCGTGCTAGATCTGGGTTGGATGCTGTGTACGGCGGTCCTGATGTGATATTTTGACGAGGCTGCGCTGACCAGTAGGACGAGCTGAATTGTTGCTGACCGTGGTTTCGATTTTCTTTTCAATTCCCTTTTCGATTCCCAGCCGTCAACTTCTTGATTTTGGCATTGGGTTGTAAATCGTTCATTTTTTCGAAACCTAAAAAACGAAGGGGAACATGTTTTGACCAGAGGCTAATCAGCGCCTTGTTTATTATCCATTCGATTTTCGATTTTCGATTTCGATTCTGTTTAGACACACCCTCAGCGCTTGTTTATTATCTTTTCGATTTTCGATTTCGACATTCCTGTCACCAGGACATATGGCGGCATGCATTGAGTTGTCTTCTACTCTACTGTGCTGTTAAAGAATGGGGACACTATCTATTTAATAGCACCCACACAATAGGAATGCGTCGTCGAGTACCCTCGAGCATGCAGGCGTTTCGGCAACATATATTCTCAGTTTGTAAAACTGAGTCTCAGCTGCGGTAATTGCAATCTTGTCTGTCTGTCTGTCTGTCTGTCCGCAGTCACAAGGAAACTCCAATCCTCGCAAAATCTGATCCCAAACCGCTCTCGACATTGAGGTGTATACCGCGTGAATCGATAGCGGGCACACATACAAGCAGCCTGGACCAACTTTCCGATTGAACGGAACCCTGCGCCTTGAGCTACGCGACCCAGCCTCACCGGGGGACAACCGCTTGTGGACAATCATTTTTAGTGCCAGAGTCGGCACGAACAGCGAAATATTTCGCAAATTGGCCACACAGCGCATCGATCGTAACAAAAGTGGGATCACCTTGCAGAAGCATGCTCGCTCAGCGCGTTTGGTTAACAGTGTTAATGAAGTCTCGTTGCCTGCCGCTCGCAATACTAGTATCACGATTAGAATTAGACGAAGGGATATGCAACCAAGATCCGTACCGATATATTTCGTACCTGGTAGTTTTTCATAATTTAGAAAATAAAATTAGGAAGTATACGTCACAGCTGTCAACGCTGTGAGTCTGGCTGGTTTCTAATAGTTGACACTCAACTTTGCAAGCTGCGTGATACGTCTCTCGATCGTCTATACCCGAAAACATCTCGTGAGTCGTTTCTCCTACAACTGCCGTCTGGCACACCCGACGCCCTCACACACCCCATCAGGAACATCCCTCAATTTTCGCGGGCTGTAGTTTCCAGTGAGGAGATAGATGTACGTAGCTGTCGGCATGCGAAGTGCAACGTTAACGCTCACAGTTGGGGGATTCAGTCTCATTTTGCGCATCCCAAATTTCGACCAATTTCGACCACTGCAGCGAATAAATTGGGGCGTATAGGCCTGTCTGTGTTGAGAACCAGCGGGACTTCTTCTTTCACGTCACCGTCGCTCTCCGGTGAGCACGAAGCAGCCGGAGTTCTAAACGCAGCGTGTTTAAATAGCGGTGTTTTGTTTTTCTGTTCCGATGAATGTTAAGATCAAGCATGCGTGACACTTTGCATCCCTGGACAGGTTCGCCTATTAAGTCGATACTCGTTGGTACTCACGTGTGATGGTTGCTTACAGATGGAAGAAGAGCGGTTTTATTCCTTTCGTGCATGCGGAGACTGAGACCAAGCTCGTGCGTCTCTGGAAAACCCCTGGTTTTCCACCTAGGATACGCCTTCCAAGTACTACAAGCACATTCCCAATGCCTGAACCCAGGTAATTACCGGGCTTTCAACCTCATACAAAGCAGTATCATAACACTAGCCCACTCTGATGAGCCGTACATGCAGAATTATGGGAAATTCATGGAAACCCCGATTCCACGAACTAGAAAATGAGTCGAAGATGCGGCTCCTCAAAACTCACTCACTCCAACAGCTCTGAACGGCAAGGCAACGACGCCGGCGAAGTACGTATAAAAATGAAAGGGAGACCGAGCCTTAAGGGGCATGAAGAAATCGTCAACCAGCTCCAAAACAACTGGGATGAACAGCTCCCTCACGTCGAATTTGCATACAATAATTCCGTCAGCGCCGCCACGGGTTTGGCTCCCAACGAGGTACTTGTGGGACGCCACTTGCTAAGGCCAAGCACGCGGGACACTCTGTATCCCTGGACAGGTCTGCCTATTTAGTCGGTACTCGTTGGTATTCCGGGTGCTGCTTGCTTAGAGATAGACCAAGAGCAGGTTTATTCCTTTCGTGCACGCGGAGACTGATACCAAGCTCATGCGTCCCTGGTTTTCCACCTAAGATATGCCTTGGGTCCAAGTACTACAAATACGTTCCCAGTGCCTGAACCCAGGTAATTACCAGGCTTTCAACCTCATAGAAAGCAGTATCACAACATAAAACGTCTAGAGATGAGATTTACCGGAAACCCGGGGACCAGGAGGATAATAGTTGATTCAAATTCACAAGAATCTGAGCTTTTTACTATTATTTAAGGGGGATCATAGCAAATAGGACCAAAAATATTGGTACTAGCAGAGAAAATAGGGAAATATATAGGTTTTTCTGCGCACCGTCGCAGGTCCGCGTACGTGGTATCTAGTGCTGACTATGATGGTCCTCCGTAATAGCCCTTTTTTGCAGTTTTTTTGGGCCCGATATCTTACTATAATACTACTCCACTACGATGGGAACGTAGTTTTTCCTCCCGCGGCATCTTGGACGACGCCAATTACGGGGGACCATAGTAAATAGGACCTGCGGTAAACACAAAAACCTAGATATTTCCCTATTTTTTACTATCAATAGTTGGTCCTATGTATCACTATGCTGTGGTTCCCCGTAATATTACTTATTTTTTAGCTAAAAGAGTTACTCGTGTAACATCCGAGAAGCACACTTGTATATATCGTGAAGCCCATTTATTTCTTCATCGGTGAGATGCATCCATTACTGTGCTATGTGTGCTCCCTTGCGTCATTTTAGCGTTTTGGCGAGGTTTTAGTGCCACTCCCTCGCAACTTGAAATAATGACGTTTTAGGACTGCAGTCTCATTTTGGGGACAAAGCAGTCAAATTACAAGCAGAGTGTCCCCAAAACGGGACTGCAGTACTAAAAGTAGTACTAAAAGGGTTAAGGCCACGCTGGCACCCAAGCGTCTCCTGGTCTCCGGGTTTCCGGTAACTCTTCTAATCTGTACCAGGTACCAGGTAAATAATATTAGATGTCGGAGCGACGGACGGGTCGTCCCTGGCGCGGAAAGGCGTCTGCAAAGAACGCCTCTTCCAGATCATCTCGGTGACCACACAGGTCGCGATTTCGCGCCGAGTACACATGTATACACTAGCCCTGAGGGACCGCCAGGCCGCTAGGGGGGGAAGGAAGGAAGAAACCGGAGGAATGCGGCCAATGACCTGGGGATGGAACGGTTGATGAGGAATAGGATATATTACACCGGTAGCTAAAACGAAATGATGTGGGGAATGGAAATTGGGAAACGACTGGCAGAGAAGTGTATGAGGGATACTACTGATTTACGGAAGGATATTTGGTTAATATAGGAACGGCATCTACGCTATATTGTCGGAAGGCGAGCACAATACTGCAGTAATGATAACAGATGTTTCTTCGGAACATAAGAAAAAACAAAGCTACTAATAGTAATAGTATTGCTATTTTAAAACGCTGCGTTTTGGACTTCAGCTGGTTCATACTTACTGCGGAGCCATCGCGTGACTCGAAAGAGGTACCGAGGGTCATCACAGCAGCTTGTTTTTCTCTCGAAGCTCGATATTGATCTCCCGCAGGTTCTGAACAGAGGCCTACACCTCGATTTAGAGGTGCTGCTGCAGTGGTCTACATTGGTCGAAATGTGGGGTGCACCAAGGGTAGGCAGCAAAAATATATTCCTGGACCCACACTCAAGTTTTTTCATCTTGGGCCCGCCGGGCGGGGGGAGGGGGGGGTAATTCCCCTGGTGGTATACTAAATCCTGTATAAACAACGACGCAAGACTCATTCATATACATCATAATTCGCTTGGTGATAGACTGAGCAATCCGGCAGTCTAGGCCACGTGAGTGCAGGCGACATGAGCTTAGTACACCACAGACACCTTCCTCGAGTTCACCGTGTACAAGTGCGCCGCTGAAGTGTGTATTCTGTGCTGACCATTGGGAATGGATGTACTTTATGAAGAGCCACGTGGACACTAAGCACGCCACACCCGCGAAGCAGAGGAGCAAGGGCTCGGACGGTCAACAGTTTCTTGCGAGTATTGTTGTCAGCAAAGTTGAAAAGAAAAGTGTGGGCGCATTGTTAAAAAAGGATTTTTAACGAAAGGGTGGAGCAGTTGGCGCACGCACAACTCAGGTGTCAGTTCGTGACAAAAATACGGGAGGAACCCTGACCAAAGACAGGAAGGATAAACAAGGTTCCAGGGGCGACGTCACAGCAATTTCTGCGAATCTGACAGTGAATTTGACGGCGACGTCAAAAGCGAGGAAGAAGAGGACGTGGTGGAGGATGACGAGGAAGGCGAAGACGAAGAATGGGATGAAGAAAAAAGACAAGAGATGGAAGGAGAAGAGGTAGAGGAGGAGGAAGAAGAAAGAAGAAAAAGAAGAGGAATAAGCCGGCGGGGACGGGTGGGGGGAATGGTGACCGCACGGCGTCTAAAACAAAAGTCTGAGTTGTGTCTGTAAGTGGCAGAGGCCGGACAGTACGTGTTGGCGAAGAGGAAGCGGAAGGAGGGCTCATCACCATCGGGATGATCATGAACAGGGGACGTAGGGGCATCAGGGGGCGGCGCCCTGCCAGGGACGGGGCAGGGGAGGAAAATTGCAACGTCCAAAACTTTGCCGAGGGAGTCCGGAGGAAGTGGTCGGAGGTTTACATAGCTATGTATGTGTCCTCTGCCTTGTATTAACATCCATTCAAGAAGCGTGGGTTGTGGAGTGGACGGTTCCATCTCCCCTTCCAAAAACAGAAACTAATCAAATTAAAACACACCGCCGCCGCACACTTACATTAACAACACCATTACTTACGTACTTGAGAATATACTCCAAACTTGTCTTGCTTGTGGTCTATACGCCATAATACATATTGCAATACACACCAAATTTGATCAAATGCAATCTTTGATCAAGCAAGTCTTTTAGCCAACTTTTTTAGTCGACACACTTGAACACGCACTGGGCACGTGGCATATGCGTACATACACACATATATTATATGCGCTTGACGTGCGCGCTGGTTTGCTAAAGTTAGAACGCAGATTTAGATAACAAAACAACAAAAGCGCACGTCGGCACGGTTTCGATGTGGCACGTATAATGTACTCGTATCGATGTAAATGTAAAAGGGTTGATCAGGCTTCGAAATCAGCCCAAATACGTACTTAGGTTGGGAAAAAAAAAAACATATTTTTGGGGGCCGGCCGACGGGGGGGGGGAGGAGGGGGGGGGGGGGGGGGGGGGTAGTGTGGGTCCAGTTTTTCTTTTTTTTTTCTCCCTACCCTTGGGTGCATAAATGATGAGAGAAAACAACCGCCAACTGAGTTTTCGCACTCCACTTGTGCGGACAGCTACATACAGCCTCTCACAGGACACTACAGCCCGCGAAATGGAGGGATGCTGCTGATGGAGTGTGTGCGAGGGCGTCGGGTGCGCCAGACGGCAGTCGTAGTCGTAGGCTGCAGCTAGAAACGACTCACCACGAGGTATTCTCGTGTACTCGAAGTTGCGAGCGAGGAGCACGGAAAGCTCGCAAAACGCTCAATAAAATATTTTTCATTTCACCCAAAAGGGAGCATTACACAAAACGAAAATGCCTACATCACCGGTGAAAAAATGGCCTTCACTAAATTAAAGTTTTGCTGTTCTCCAGGCAGACGATACATCTTTTTTTCGTAGTAGTCGTCGTCGAAGATAATGCTGGAGGCAAAACTAGTTACTCAGCAGTGTACCCATGACGGGTGTGGTAGGTTATTGGGTTCAACAAAAATAAAAAAGGCTAATTTAATTATTCTGTTAAATTTGCATCGACTATTTTAAAACTAACTACGAAATACGGATCTTGGTTGCAAATCCCCAACCCTAACTCCAAGTTGTATATATACGTTGATATGTGGTTACCGAAAGGCCTATTAATACTACTTCGCACGGGTGCTTGACGACGCATTCCTGAGGGTGCCATTATTAATAGCGCCCCCTTTTACTTTTTAATAATAGAATGTAATATAGGAGGTATCGGGATCTCTACGTCTGTCTATTTTTTTTTATTTGACCTATAAAACTCACGCGCATTTTTTAGTTTTGCTCTTCGTTTTTTATGTTGTTTTTCGTTTTTCTTTCTCCAATCCTCGTCAGGAACCCACCTTTCCTTAGGGCGTGTCCAAACAGAATCGAAATCGAAATCGAAAGCCGAAATGATAATAAAGAAGGCACTGATTGGTCCCTAGCCCAAACATGTTCCCCTTCGTTTTCTGCGTTCCTGTGATGGAGTAGCTCGACGACGTCAACTGTGAAGGTGTTATCACTACGTACTGAGCTATACGGGTAAAAGATCGATCAATTACTTACCCAGCCCAGGGTATAATCCTTGTAACATTCCGAGAAAATGAACGATTTGTAACCCATTTTGTCAAAATAAAAAAGCTGACGGCTGAAAATCGAGAAGCAAATCGAAAACACGAACACAGCAACAATTCAGCGTGCCCTGCTGGTCAGCGCAGCCACTTCAAAAAATCACATCAGGGCCACCGCCGTACACAGCATTCAACCCTCAGCTATTAATAGTACGGCAACGCAGCCGCATGGACCCCCCGTAAAAAGCCAGCAGGTGAACCACGACACCAGCCCCGACGTTCTCGGGGCTTTGTTTCCCGGCGTTCGAGTCAAAGCGAACACAGTTTGAGGAAAATTCAGAATGATGCCCTCGAGAACGAGGTTGGAAGTTCGTTCTCAGTATAATTTGAAGTTTGATCCCGGGGCGTCAACGTTGGATGCACCACCACCATCATGGGAGGCCCAACAACCTCGCGGGATCGAATGGGGTCGTCTCGTTTGCCTGCAACAGCGGTGAATCTGTGTTGCCGAGCGCTGGGTTGTCGGCATGTGCGCAAGTGATGAAGGGCCCGTAGGTTGTGCTCTCCGGTGCTTTTCGCCTGGATTTCCATTTTCACATTTCGACTCTGTTTGGACACCTCGTCTAAAATACTCTGGAAAACGAAAGCATTTCGATTTTCGATTCTGTTTAACACACGCCTTTAAATAATGTGTACGTGGTGCTCGTCGTATCCTGCACGATGACGATATGGCATATTGCCGTGCTGTCTACTCTGCTTACTGCATACCAGGAAACAATGCAATATCTCTCTGTCGTCGTTCTGTGACCACAGAACTTTTGTATCTCTCTATCGATAGGATTGAAGAAGAATGGGCACGGACGCTGGTTGTACTGGATGTAGAGGGGTAGAAAAAACCCGCCGTTGCCACCACAGCAGCTACTGTTAGCAGTGGGTGCAAAGGCAGTGAGGGCCGACAAAGACGCAAAGCAAGCAGTCATCACCAACACTATCAGGGTTCCCAATTAGATTGATTACCGCGACCGCCGTCCCGCCCCCAAGGCGGACGGCCAAGGCAGTGACGACAACGTGAACGGAGAAGGGTGAGGCCACTGTCCTGGGAACAACTACAGGCCGCCCCCTCCCCCCCCCCCCCCCCCCCCCCCCCCCAGCCGCTCTAGTCCCACTGTTTCTCTCTTGCATCCTGCCATTGGCCGCCATCATCAACGCCCCCCTCCCCGTCGGCATGCAGCGGCATATCAACATATACATATATGTCGTTTCTCGAATGACTCTGGCTCCCTCGTCTCGCAGCCTGCATCCTTTATTTACTGCACTGCATGTCGACGCCGTTGCCATTTTCAGCGGCTTAACTTTCCCTGCGGTGCCAGCCCGCACACGACCCCCTCGAATATTCTAAATGGTAGGATCAATGAGTGCTTTGATCTCTGAACCACAGCTCTGGAGTCGTTTTCCACCGCCACCCCTCGATTACACCTCCTGCGACTATAACCACCCCGCGAATATATCAGATCAGCAACCGTGGAACTTCAACATGCGCTACGGATCGTTGTACAATACAATCACGTTAACATCAAGGTGGGTCTACCAGCCATGTTTCGTGTAAACCGACCAACCGAGGGCGAAGTGTTTCGTCAAGCACCGCCGTCAGGGTGTGTTACGAGAGCTTCAGAAATGTGACGGATGACAGGTTAAACACGGTGCTCGTCACGCGATGTTTCTTCGGACCCGGGCTCAATGTCGTCCTCTGCCACTTTTCCCCTCTCTTTCATAAAGATCTTTCACAAAATCAGATTGCGACGGACAGTGCGCGGTCTAGCTTAGGTCCGTCAAGGCCTCTTTAATGTTAGTATACTCTAATAGTGATAGTTTGGGGAGTTCCATGATGGCTGTCTGTCAATAGGCGCAAGAGTACCGCCAACAAGCACATCAGATTTGCTCTTGCATATCACCGCCGCTTTCACTTACCAGCGTCACCTACTATACCCAGTCTGCGGTTGGTTCCACTGCTTGAGTGGTTGACTTGTTAACTATTACTATATTAGAGGTGCCGGCGGACGAAAGCTGTGATGAGCCTTTTACCGAAACAGGTGGCCTCTTTGACGGATCAACTCATCTCAACCATCCCGAACTGTCTGAAGATGTTTCGCCGGTACTGTTGTGAACGCGCAGATGGCTACGTCTACCAACCAATGGCCTATCTTCCCG
Source organism: Macrocystis pyrifera (assembly GCA_031763025.1). Taxonomy (NCBI): domain Eukaryota; class Phaeophyceae; order Laminariales; family Laminariaceae; genus Macrocystis; species Macrocystis pyrifera. The sequence continues at coordinate 13,829,031 of JASSKH010000013.1, forward strand.
TAATGGAATTCATATTTCGCTAAATGGTTACCAATTAAAAGTCACCGCTTGCTCGGTTTGGTGGCCATCGCTCCTACAGAGACCCTTTGTCGCACGCTCCGCCAGCCTAGGGTAAAACTTCACACTAAATCTTGCTGGTGATGCTCACGGGCGGAAAGAGCATTTTTCTGAACTCGTACACACGTGCTCCATGGAGACACGAGAGATGGGCAACGTAAATACGTATTATTGTAGCACGTAGAAGCTGACACCAGCTCCTGTCACAAAGCTTAGATTGGATAGGTAGCCGGTTGAAGTTTTACCAGTAGCCTAACGGGTTAATATCTCAACATGTAACATCGTCAGCAGTTGTGGTGGTCGTGAGTTGAAATTTCACATCCACCACGAATACCATATTCAAGAAAAAAACAGCGAATTTCCTCATGCCAAGAATCTGATAAAACGCTCTGCATGGGTCCCTCGAGAGATTGTTCAGAACTTCGGACTAGGCACGTATGGCCCCATACGAGAGCAAGGACCCCGTCATTCCGAAGGGGAGCGTGTTATAAGGCTTAGATTGGATAGGTACTTGGTTCACTTTTTACCAGTAGCCCAACGGACTACGGTGAGACCTTAGCACTCTCCCTTAGATTACTAGGAAACTCACAAGATGCACCAAACTAAGCAGCGCACAGTGGAGAAGCAAACTCGCATCTTTTTTTTGTCGAAATTGGAATCTCGTATGTGGCGACCGGGAAAGGGCTTAGCGACTTCGCTTGGAGCAACGACTTTCCGCATTAGAAAAACCTAAGTGCAACCACTACCGTGACGACATCGCCACAAATATTCACGTGTCGGGTGGGCGTGAAAAATGTTAACGTCAAACGCTCTCTCCATTCCTTTATTTACATCTGGGGTGCGGTACATAGAGGTTCACGGTGTTGAACATGACGCCACTATGATACTCCAATACCACTCAAGACCGACCGATCTCACCTATATTAATAGAGTACGCACCACGGACAGACTAACACAAGCTAATAATACACTTTTAATTCAGCTAATAAGGTGATCAATATTCTCCATCATATGCTCGGTATGTACCACTGTAAGCGCGGTTGGGTCGCGCGATTTGGCCGTTCTCAGGAGACGGTGCTGGCCTCTGCCAAAATTATAATGCTGTCAAAACGTGCCGCGAGAGTCGCCAAGCTTGAACAACAACCGTCGTAGTTGAGTCCATGTGACCTTGAGGCCCGCTCCTATCGCTTGAACTTTCGTGTGTACGCCTGAAACGCCCACCACGAGGCATCGAACCCGGCTGGCAGCAAGCTGTTCAAGAACGGAGAATATTGCAAGGTACCGTGGTAAGTGCTCGACCTGTACGTACTGCTGTACTGACTGTAATCACAACGCATGGAGGATCGGACGTTAAAAGCACTTTCTGTACTGAAAACAAAAAACCCTTTCAGGGACGAGCCGCAGTTCAGAGCGAACGTCGAGACAACACGGCTGTTTTTCAGGGCTGTTCGCGATTCCTCGCTACGGAGCCGATCCGAATCGTAGGACTTTGCGTGTTAGATACACAAACCGCCAAGAATATAGCATGTGCGGTTCCGAACCGAACCGATCCGTGATAATTCCCGCTCCTTAAGAATCGCTGATATCCCGAACCGTCAAAAAAATGTACTATTTCTTATTGAATTCTAACAACTGTAACTACGAAAGAACCATAAGGGTTTTCCTACGGTTCAGTTCGGTTCTGCTCGGTTGCGTCAGAACCGAACCGTACCGAAGGTTTGGACTCGCAGGGTGCGGGCCGTACCGAACCGCACCGCAGTATTCTAACATGACGAGATCCGAACCGAACAAATCCGTGAGAACGTGCAAGGACAAATAATCGAATTGCGAACAGCACCGTGAAAAGCCCTGTTTTTTTTTTTCGGCCATGTACGCGGAAGATGCGTCTTTCCTTGGGTCTTCACCTGCTAAATGCGAACACAACAGGATACACATTTACTGTCCACCCGTTGAGAATCATGGACATTGTCGACAGGAACCCCAGAAGATGTGCCAGAGCTGATAGAACGTTTCCATTTTTCTGATGAACGGTGAACCCGGAAAGGACTCCAGCCAATTCGAACGCGACGCACAGTATTGCCAGCGCCAGCAAAGCAGTCACCCTGTACACACGGAAATGGTCAAAGGGGGGTGTACCCACACGCCATGTTTAGCCAAGGGGGGGGGGTAGGGAAAACGCGTCACGTTAAGGCAAGGTCACGGTAGGGGTGGTGCCTTCTTTCCTGAGCCCCGCACATCAGAAGGTTAGCCCCTTTGAGACCCGGAGAGAGCGTTCCAAACAATGATACATTTAGGAGAATCAGCCGTCTACGAGCAGCGTGAGGGCCCAGAGGTTCGTCTAGGATCATGCTGCGTCCGTGCCGTACGAGCCCTTGCATTCAACCATTGCAACGCGGAGACCAATTAGTTTGTGTCACCTCCCAATCACACAGTGGCCGTCGCTGTACTCGTAACGTTCTATCACCAATGTTCCCTCCCCTCTGAAATCCCGAGAGGATTGATATCTCACCCGAAACATGACTTCGAATAGCGTTTTTGCGCAACTCGAACAAGATTTCTATGCGCTAGCCCTAAAACGTGCTGGTATAAACTCCTGCTGTAATAAGTAAAAGTATTAAAGTAACCGGTAGTTGCTCACTGGCGGAGCTCAACCGGTCAGAAAATGTTGCCGCAGAAGGCAACAGTACAAACCCTACTGTGGGATGAGTCGTCCGTGGGAGGTGCCCGCGCGCGCCCCAACCTGCCTCCAATTCAGTTCTGACGCGCAAGATGCCCACAGCCCATGCAGAGCACGCACACTCCTTTTTTTTTGGGGCACATTTTGTTGGGGCTGACGGCAACGTGGTGCAGGAAGGTGCAATGCCGTCTCCCCTTTTTATTACAACTTGGGGGGGGGTATGCCCCCGTAATTGTACAGCAGTACGTACTATATAACCTGTGTGATAAGATAACACACGGGTACCCCCTGGGACGGATTTCGAAGTTGTTTTTCCCGACAACGGGGAGGGCGTACTGACTACGACGAGCGACTCATGGGTATCATAACAGAAGGATCTCGACGACGAGACCTTCGAAAGGCCGCCATTTTCGTTACAGCAGGTGCGCCCTTGGTTTTGGAGAAAACGGCTCTGACATTCGTCCCAGGTGTCCAGGGGGTGTGTCATCTCATCACCCGTGCTGTACGGTACTACCCCTCATGCCCTGTCAAAACGCAGGGGAAACAACAACGCAGAGACAGCAACACACAAAATAGCACTGCAGCGGTAATACGAATACAAACTAAATACTTGAAGCGCTTGACGGTGGCAACATAAAACCTGACAGAACAGCACATATATACGGACGATGAGATCACCAGCCAGGCGCTTTTTCCGCCAGTACGCACTGCTGCGCACTATTAGCTGCTGTACGAGACGGCACTTACCATCCGTCGAGGTGCTCGTACTGCTCCTTCCGCTCGTCATCAGACTTGTCTGGATCGATCTCGATCTGAATTAGGGGTACCTTGCAATAGAAAAATGCGCACGTTGCGACCAAGTGCACCACAAGCATCGAAAACCTTGCGGCGATGAGCTCGATCACACCGCCCGTCATCTCTTGGATCTCAGTTGTGTATCAAGCACCGACCGTAAAGACAACAAACGAGTTGACGTGGTCTCAGAAGTAGCAAAGCTGCTCTCGTAGTCTCAGGGGCAACGCGATCACATTGCTCGAGTAAGCTCTCGCTCTTCTTGTTGTCGATCACAGCAACGCCCACGCCTTATTTCTTGGAATTATATCCGCTGGGAATGTGGTTCCAGTCCACTGTTGAATGAATACCGGTACGTGATACTCGCGTAAGTATCGTATGTAACATCGTCTTCTTGCGCGGTTCGTTTTACTCGACAGCATACGAGGACAGAGTCTCGTGTTTCGTGTCTCGTGTCTCCCTCCAGCCTCTGTGCTTCGTGCACGAACTCGAGCCGAGAACGAAAAAAAACGTGAAACGTGAAACCGGCGAAACCGCTGAATTTACAAGTACGCATCGGCCTCCAGAATGTTACGAACTCCCGCACCATCCCCATTGCCGTAGACCAATGGGAATGACTAGTCATTCCCATTGCCGTAGACCGAGATGAGAGAAAGCACAACTCTCCCGCCGTGAGCGCGATACGCACTGAGGCGCGATGGATATAGATGAGATCATCGGCCAGCTGTCCAACCTCAGCCTTCGTGGTGGTCGAGCACCCTCGAAAGGGAATTCGAATAGCATCACGTACAACGACAAAGGTAAGACACAAGGCAACCAACCGCCACTTTTTGATCGAAGACGTTTAGAAATTCAGCTGCACCCTTACCAAGTCAGCAGGTAGTTTTGGCGCTCGCGCGCACCCGCACCCCCTCCCCCCTAACCTCAAGCCGATAAACTGACCTCGCGCAGCTAAGGGCTGCTGCTCGAAAAAATGAAGCAAGCATAAACTCCTTGGCTATCACGCGTAACTTGTTGTCTTTCTGCGCAGGTGAAGCTACTGTCCAGCAGCTTCGGTCGTACCTCAGGAAAGTGAAGCTTCATGTATCGAAGGCTGCCTCTCCCAAGAAGCTCCGAGAGATTGCCAAGCAGGAGGCAAAAGGGCTTCTAAGAATCGCTCAGACGGGCTTGAAGAATACTGCCGGAGGCCTTGGTGAGTGTTCGCACTTGGCCTTGTGTAACGCAGTAGCTACGAATGAGGGGAACATGTTTGGCGTTCTGGTAATCTTTCGTCTCAGCGGATGTCTTGGAATTTGAAAAATCAACAACCCCTTTGCACCACATACGTACCTACCCTGGTACCTGGTACGTACCACTGGTGAGCGACAAGTGGCGTGAGCATCAGGTTGTGCTGCCGCGCTCAACAGCAACAGCAGCAGTAGCGGAGCTCTACTCGTAGGTGCTAGTGCTAGAGCCCTGTATCGTGGAGTTTGCCTTGGGTTGGCAATCTAGTGTAGACTCACTACAGACGCTGTACGCACGCCATCGTATACAGGTACCTGATACAGACAACAGCAACAGTACCAGGTACGAGTAGATATTGCCTTGAACTGCTGTTTGTTAAATAACTCGTTTGACCTGCTGCATGTTGTGGCAATACAACTCCGCGAGAGCCACCGGCCTATATATCCCTGCCCTACCGAGCCACGTCGTTTTGTACAATAGGTGCAGTTGGGCTACTTTTACGAAGACGAACCCTACAATCGGTCATGTATTACCACATCACATGACACGGACATTACAAAAAAAACACATGGGGTATGATAACCTTTACCTTTTACCACTATTTATACGTAGTGCATGCACTACAGCAGTAGGTTGGTATTCTTGGCTAGCTCTAGATTTTTTTATTTTTTTTTTTTTTATCCTCCTTGGAGATCTGGGTATCTATCTAGATCGGATGCCTCTCTGTCTTCAATGCATGCGCACCGGTTGCTGAAATCGCGAGACTTGAAGTATAAACTTACGGGTCCCAGGAGACTTAAATTGTCTCGCACCCCACACTTTGAGGCTCTCCTTCAAGTCTTGAAGGCCAGAGCAGTTCATCGCCCCACCGATACAACGGACAATGGCAGTGCCAACTGACTACTGACAGTCTGCATCGGGGATATTCTAGCAAGTTTAGTGCCGCCGCTTCAACGCATGCACGTCGAAGAAATGCGACTCTTTTTGGCGTGGCTTCGGCGTGGCTGTGGCGTTCTGCTTTTGGACTCGCGTTTTGGCCGAAAATTAAACTACAAGTATGATTATAGACTACTGTATATGATACCATGGAACTGCCGAGCCCGCCTTTGAAACTCGGCTGAAAAGCGTTGTGCTGCCGACTGTCGAGGGTGCCGGTTGCCCCATGACTAGCGCCACCGTTTGGATAGCACATCGTGCGTTATCGTGTGCCCGCAGCGTTTGCCCACGCGCGTTTCGAGTAGATCATTCTCGCGGTCGCCCCTGCAGGAACCTCTGACTCCTTCTCCCATGCGAGAATAGCTCCTGGCTTTCTCCTTATGTCGCCTCTAGGGTTGCTGAGGCTCGTGTGTCGTTGTTATTTCGTCTGTAAGGTTGCTGCCGCTCGTGAGTCGAAGACCCATACGAGTGATTTGCTGCCGATGTCCTTATTCAACAAATATGTCGTTTTGTTGTGTTCCACCGGCGCGGTTGGCGAGCTGCCGTTTGGCGTGCGGAAAACGTTTTAGCGACGACCCAGACAACCACATTGTTTAGGGACCCATGCAATTACGACAGCTTTCTGGCACATCGCTGACCTTCCTGTCTGCTATCAATACAACGAAGCACAACACCCTCTCGCCAGCAGAACAATTGGCAGCAGCTGACGATACTCCTTTGTCGAATCAATCTTCCTGTTTTCTGCAGAACCGCTCCGTCTGGCGTATGAGGCCATGCATACCGTTCTGCCGCTGTCTTCCTTCGTCGGGGCCGCCGACCTGACGGTGGAAAAGCTATGGTACCAGATTATCGCTCGCAGCGTCGACCTAGGCGAGTTCATGCTAGGCCTCGGTGCCTCTGCCTCACTCCAAACGTGCTTGAACAAGCGCCATGGAGATGCGGCCCTTGGCGGCGAAGAACATCCGGAAGGGGCTGCGTGTCTCGTGGTTGGCGGGGAGGGGGAGGGGAAGCACAAGAGCGGGGCGTTGCGTCTTGGACCGTTCACACGTCCAGCACTGGGCAGTTCGATGGACGTGGCGAAACTAGTGAGTGGCGCGAGCTTGAACGCGTGTCGGTGCTGCCTCGAGGTGGGCTCGAGGGGGGCGCTGGCGCTGATGACGGGGAGACTGGGCCGGAGCGCGGGGGCGTGGATAGACCTGGTCAGTGAGCTTGGTGACGGCACCAAGGCTGGTGAGTCATGCTACCGAACACCTAATTTAGCCGCACACTACTCATAACATTCGTGATGGTTATATCGGGTATGTGGTAGGCTGTTCTTTTCGATTTTTGTACTGACACGTCGCTGCTCATTGTGTGCACCATAACCACGACAGTCTCCGTGACGGCCCTGTGCGCGAGGAACCGCTTCCAAGGATAAGACGCACCTCCTTTACTCTCTTGGGACTTCAGAGGGGAAAATTGACGCTATAATCGGACGATTTCAACGACGACCCCTGCGTGGTTGGGGGGTGATATGAAATCGGTATCCGAATTACAACACAAGGAGTCATAGGGCTCCTAGTAGACGGCTGATGGTACCTAACGTTGACGTAGGGTTAATGCCTGCCTTGGTATAGTACGACATAATGGACCATGTACGTAGAACCACAGCAGTATGAGTTACACCGACTTGTCTGCTGTCACGGTCGTTGTGAACGGGTCTGGAAAGCGCCACTTGACTATTTTCTCACCACGTGCTACGTTGATGTGTTCTGGAATGCAGAGGCGTATCGAGATCACCTGTTCAAGCTGCTTTGGAGGGGATGTTCCTCTCTGGAGCAGCAGCAGCAGCAGCAGCAGCAAAACCTTTCTACAAAGCCGCGTCAGTGCTTGATCGGTCGGCAGACCGCTCTGGAGGTGTTGCTTCGAAAGGGAGACTCTTGGAACGCCAACGTATTTGTTGCCCACTCGCACCGTGCTGCAGTTGCACTCGAGCGCATCTCTAGCGACAGCCTAGGTTCTCGCGAAGCGGCGGAGCTTTCAGGCTTCTGTCTCGAGGCAATCTCCAACCGCGAGGGTACTTGCTGGCCGGCTGAGATTGGAGCAGGCCGCGAGAGAGTTGCGGAGTTCCAGCCCACCTGGGTGGACTGGCTGCAGCACTCGGCCGCGCTTCAAGAGAAGGTTGGGAACGACGCGGAGGTCCAGCGGCTGCTGCAGCTCGCCTACGACTACGTGCTTCGATGTTTGAAGCAGCAATCGGGGGGGCGTCTCGGATCATGGTGCAGCCGAGTGCGCAGCATACGCGGGCATGTTGAAGATGCACGCGGTGGTTGCTCTCTCGTCCCAGCATCCTCGATCGCGCCCGAGAAATCCTAGTGGTGCTGCCGCAAACGAGTCGCCTTGCGGGAAGCAAGCGGGCGAGAAGCGAGCTGGAAAGCGAGTGTCAGACTGTCCGAGCCCGTCGTCTGTTATTCGCGGCCACGCCGTGCGCGGAATGGAGAATTTGGATGACGTGGTTGGCTGTCTAGGGAAGCTGGCGACGGCGGAGGGGTCGAAAGGGGCGGTAGGGCCGAAGGTCATCAGCTTTGTTGGAGCCGCGGTCAAGGCTTGGAGATGGGCACAGAGATGTTGTGGTGTGATAGCGCTGTGGGCGGATCAGGCAGGCGGTGGCGGTGGTGGCGGCAAGGTTGCCTCTGGGGAGCTCGAAGAAACGGGGTGGCTCGAGGTACACTCGCGAGGGCTGCTCGGCCTTGCAGAGCTAAGCCGAAGCCTGTCCACTGTGAGAAGATTTTCCGTGGGCGACCATCTAGAGCGGATGCCCCCGGCTCGCTCGTTTGGTGAGTTGGCTGCCGAAAGTTACCTTAGGGGTGCACACATCCACCTCGCTGCCTTGGCGAGCGCGACCAAATGTGACCCTACCGGGGCGGTCCGAAGCGGGTCCTACAGAAGCACCGCTGTGGATGGCGCCCTTCAAGCGCTGGCCGCGGTGGAAGAGATGTGTGGAGTTGACGGCAATGGTTTACCCTCCCAGTACATCAGGCGAATGGGGGCTGGATATTTTGGACTAGGGACGTCACTGCTCGATTGCGGTAAATTGGATGCTGGCCTGGAAACGCTCGCTCGAGGATGCCGCTTTATCGAGCGATGGGTGCAAGCAGAGGCGAACCTGCAGGGAGCAGGACGCGGTGCCGCCGGTGGTTGCGGGGGCAGTACGGTCGCGGGTGCGGCAGGTATCTTGCGTACCGCGCAGTTAGACCTCCGGCTGTCCAAGCTTAGCAAGGCGCTGCAGGACTCTGCAGCAGAGCCGGTGATGGCTGCTGCGGCGGCGGTCAGAGCGCTGGCCTTCTGCCCCGAGCTGTGGCAAGTTACGCCTGAAGGACAGCCGGATCCTCCTGGCGGTGCTCTAGCCTTGATTGAAAGGTACGTAGGGTGCAGGCTGCGGCGACGCCGTTCCGCCGGTGCGCGAGATGCGATTTCATCTTCCTGTAGTTCTAAGCGGGGTTCGGGGATGCCGGGCGCAACTCGAACGGTGGCCGGAGCGGTGTCTGCGTACCTCTCTGGCGACGAGGGCCTCCATGCTGCTGTCGACGCGGTCGGTACTGTGCATACCGTCAGTAGTGTCGATGCGAAAAGTGCCACTGGTGAGCTCTCTGCGATATTGGCAAGGCAAGGACTTCCTTGCGCGGCAATCGCGTGGGTACTCCTCGAGGTCTGCCGAGTCTACCGCGTCCACCTGCCGCTGTGCGTTTCAGAAGAAGCAGAGAACGTCACTGCAGGCGATGAGGGGGGTGCAAAGTCAGCGTGCATAGAGGGGCATCGGGAGACGGCGGAGGCGGTTCTCGGGATTTGCCAGAGCCGTCTGGGCCAAGACGACTGTTCGGAAGAATGTCGGCGAGGCGTTCTTTCGTGGGAAGCGCACGCCCGTGTTGCGACGGCCAAGTTCGAGCACGATATGTTTCTAGCCGGCGTCGCTGAGAGCGCTGCTGACACCGCTCGGAGGGTCATGGCCGACTTTCCTCGAGGCGTCTCTCGCGCCACCGCCGGTGCCTCAGCTTCGACTTCGAAGCTTGACACGGAGGAGCAGGAGGAGGTGTCCACGTTTTTTTTCTCCAGCTACCGCCGCTGCGACTGGCGTGTTGGCGTGCACCCGCGCCATGGTGCTCCGCGATCTGACGGACCGCGACGGCGACGCAAAAGACGCCATGCGCCGAGGATTGCAGTGTTTTTACGAGGCGGCGCGGAACTCGGGGTGGAAGCCAAATTGCGCGTGGCCAGCCAGTGTGAGGCCGACGGGAGCAGTTTCGGTCTCCGCACACTTGAAGGTCTTGGAGGCCCACTACACCTTGCATGGGGACGCAGCTCGGAGGGTGAAAGCGGCGGAGGTTAGGGTTGTGTTAGCCGATGTCGCTATCAATGCAGCCATTTCAAAAGCGAAATATGGTGGCCCCTGCCCGCCGCAGGATGCGGCTGCCTCCGTTGCAGCGCTGGGAAGTGTCGGCGCCGCCTTACAGTGGGCGGGCCTTCCTATGCTCGGGTCTATCTACGGTGCCGTCGCGCTTGACAAGTTGCGCCAGCTTGCGGAGTCCGGGGAGCCTCGAGAAGGAGCGGAATGGGGAGTGGGAGCCGGCACAGGGACTATCGTCGCGCCACCTGGCGCTCAAGTAGAGGCTGCTCAAGTCGCGGCCGACGTTGTTCGTGGTCTGTGCCTGGCAGAGCTGAGAGGAAGCGAACTCGACGGTGAGAGCGCTCTGCTTGAAGCCAAAGGGAAAATTTCTGGTCTTGTCTCGACAGCGACGGCGCAGCCGGCGGCGGCGTACCTGGAGTGCATGGTGGGGATGGGGTTGGCGGGGATTTACGAGAGAAATGGACAGCTGATGGAAGCCATGGGGGAGTTGAGGCAAGTGCTGTGGCTGTGCCACGCGTGGGCTTCGACCGGCAGCGCTCTTTCTGCGTCGGATAGGCAGGTCGTTCCGCTTTCTGCGGCGAAAGGTGCGTCTATTCTCGATGAATCGACTACTGCAGGCCAGGATAGGGCAGAGGAGGGCGTAGGCGAGGAGAGCGGAGACGTGGAGGAGACGGCGGGAGAAGCTCGAGTGTCCCGCGATGGCCGGAAAGGGGAGGGAGTGGCGCTGAGCTCGCAGTGGATACCAATATACCTCGAGGGCTTGGCGCGCATGGGCCGGCTGTGGCGGGCACGAGGATTCGCGATGAAGGCCAGCGGTTATTTGCGGCAAGGTTGCATTGTAAGCGAGCCGCTCCATGCCGCACGCTTCCTACGGCGCAGTCTTCTCGAGGAAGTGGAAGTTGCGGCAGGCATGCATCGCTTTGATCGCGCGGAACGTCTGCTTGGAGCCAGCGAGGACCTGCTGCACCGAGAGCTGCAGGAGATAGGCGCGGTAGACGGTATTGCTCCCCCTTCTGAGTGCTCAATCTGTAAGGGATCGGACCCTGCGCGAGGTGGGGCTGTGGGGCCCGGCGCAGTCGCACCGACAAAGGGAAAAGGCTCGAAGAAGGGGGTCAAGAAGGGCGGGGGCAACCCGAAACCACCACCTCTAACGGTTGCGGTATCCTGTGCGGAACCGTGCGTCCGCTGCCGTGAAGCCGGTGTCAACGCCGCAGAGTTGGCCGCGGCTGAAGCACTGCTCTTGCAAAAGCGAGGCAACTTTGAGGGGGCCTTTGCAGCCTGTGAGCGAGGGCAGGCCGCCATTGCCCCTCTACTCAGAGCCGCCGAAGGCCCGGTTCAGCTCCACAACTCGCTGTCGTTTGCGGGGGTATCGTCCGCACACGGACGGTGGTGGTGGGAGAAGGAGGAGGGACGCAAGGCCTCGGCTGGCGTGCGCTTGAAACGCTTGCTACGCTCCGCTTGCAGCAAGGCCGCGCGGCATGCCTCCTTGGAGATTTAAGCGTGGGGGAAAAGCTCCTTCAGGAAAGTTCGGGGATGTCGGGGGCCCCCGCTCTTGTGCGCGCGGCCGCGCTCTATAGACTAGGGCGTATTCGCCTGGATGATGGAGATGCTGCTGCAGCGATGGTGCCGTTAGAAGCCGCCGAGGCATTGACGAGAGGAACCGGGGCCCCCAAGCTTGTCCGAAAGATTCGACGGGTGTTTGCGGTGGCGCAGACTGCTGGATGCGGCAAGGGGGGATCGGAAAGTGTCGGTGTCAATGGGTCGTGGGAAGTGGCGGCTCTCGCCAGCCTTTCGATCGGGGTGACGCACTGCAATCAGGTCACCCACGCGACGGCTAGGCGTGCCCGCAAGGGTGACGTGGTGCCAAGCACTGCCGGAATTGTTGCAGGCTTGAAATTGTTCGACGTTGTTGGCGGGAGCTGCACGGCTGCGGGGGTGGCAACGGTCGTTGAACCAGCCAAGCCAAAGGGTGAGTGAGCCGAGAGTCAACGTGCGTCTTTTACCAGGTAGTTATTTACATTGTACTGCCCCATTTAAGCATCGGATTTGTTTACGTCGCCGCCGACGCAGCTCGTTGCCTGAGGTTGGTGGCCTCGGTTTTTCACGTTGCTGAGATGTATGCTGAATAATATAACCTGCAAGAGCTCGCCGCGCCTCAGCGCTTACAGTATAGACATGAGGGGACAAGTACCAGTTTTTGCTTATATGCTGAGAGACTTGGTTTTATGACGAGCGTGTCGTTGAGCCTGGGCGGAAGTTCACGGCATACTAGGTCGGTGGTACTTCGGATAGCGTATCAGTAGTGCAGATAATATTGCTTCGCTCCCGTCGCCGGTGCAGCTTTTGGCGCGTGCGTGTCCGTGTTTTACAAGCAACGGCTGGGTGTGTGAGGTGTGGGGTGACGTTGGATTATACGAAGGTATGGTACGGCAGAGTTGCATCTACTGCTGTATGATTGTCTGAGGGTCCTCACCTGAGGAGCCTTATACTACTACTAGCAATTTTATTAATAGCACTCACTATCAGTATCTCCCCAAAAAAAATGTTTTGATATCAAAGGAAAGCTCACCCGATAAATACACTCAGTAGTTACATCACGCAACTATCTTGATACAACATAAGCTGCCTTCCAACAGCGTTGGGTACATTTTTTCCATTCTATTGAGTATTGAGTGATACAGTGAAGAAGCCCCGTCAGTCAGAAACAGTTTGGCCGAAACTCGCTACAGTGAGTACCCCCAGTTGAGATCGCCCCGTCAGTCAGCAACGGTTTGACCAAAATGCGCTAGAGTGGGTACCGCGCCCCGTGACCAGCCAAACCAGGCGCTCTCAACTACACAACGATCTTGTCTGCAGTAGTTAATATATAGCTTGTAGTATAGGAGGAACATCCCGATTTGACCGCTCTCAAATCCCCGATGCTCTTGTCTACACCGCTCTTAAATCGGGGTACCCACTGTACCCCTATCGCAGCACACCTCTCCGGCCGACAGGACAGACTCTTACAATCTTAACACGCTGATAACCTTTTTTTTTTAAAGCGATGTACCAAGTAATTGCGTGGCTACATACGTAGCACGGCATGTGTCACGTGGACTGCTGCTGTGCTTTCAACTTTTGAAAATTGAAGTTTTACGTGAGCCTAAAGGCTTCCTGTTCATATCGTTTCTACAGTGTGTCGTGTTAAAAAGTCTCCCGCTCATTGTCAAGAAGAGACGTTTCCTGGCTGTCGTGAGAAGGGATGACATCGGAGTGGAACTATTTAACCTGTAACCTATTTGTGACCCCTCCCTTGGGACCAGAAAACCATTTCCCAACATGTTCTGGCGACGGTATCCCACAACGGGCACCAATTTCGCTTTGACTTGTGCTCATTTCCACCGCCCGCTTCCCTTGTCCTCTCAGGATTCGACCATCTCCGCGGGGGTGACTGCCTTAAGGAGGCAGTGACATCCGACCTCACGGCCGAGCTGCCGATCGTTAGCTTGTGCCTTGCCCCTGGGGGAGGGGGCTGCAGACGTCTACTGGTCACACGCCTCGCCCGGGGGCGGCCGCCGCTGACGGTATCCGTACGGCTAACGCCTGATGACGCCCATCTTCTGGAGCGGTGGGGAGGAGTTATGGAGGAGAATCGCGACACCCTTCGCGGCCACAGCGCAGAGGAGGCCGCGGCATGGGGCAACATGGAGAAGGCCAGGTGGTGGGAGCGGCGGGTGGCTGTTGACGAAGAGGTCGGTACTTTGCTTGGGAAGCTGCAGAAGCGCTGGCTCGCGGCCCATGGCCTTGCGGCGGTTCTACTCGGAAGCGTGATGGGGCAAAGACTGGGGTCGAAGTTGGAAGGCGTGTTTCACTTTGCGAGAAGTCGGATTGTCGCTGCCCGCGGCGTCTGCTCAGGGGGGGCAGTGAAGGGATCGTCTAGGGCAAAGGGGGCCAAGCGACCGCGTGGGGTTGCAAACCCTGCGAGTAGCGGCCGTGGAGATGGAGGTGGTGTCCAGTCAGGAGAAAGAGGTGATCTGTCAAGTGGCTTGGCAGAGCTGATTCGGGTCTGCGTGCACGGTGGGGACGTGATGGGCGAAGAAGCTTGGCTAGCTGTGGTACGATTAGCACTGCCCGAACCTGGGAATGAGGGGGCAGCAAAGGAAATTTCTCGTCAAATTCACCAGAACGCTCGGGCGGTTTTTGACGCGGACGGGACGGAAGATGAAAGGTGTCATGAGGTTCATCCATTCCCCCCCCCCAAGGTCGCCACGGGGAACACTCCCCCGATTCCGGATATCGAAAGAGGCCGTAGCGCAGGCACCTCCAAACACGGGGAAGCGGCTGGGGCCACCGTTGCTGTCAAGCCCGCGTCTACCGTATTTCAGCCTTCTATTGACGCGGGGACACTATCGAAGATGAAGGTTGCCGAGTTGAGGCGGGAACTATCCGCTCGAGGGGTCCCGTTCACAGGACTGAAGCTGAAGGCTGACCTGCTTGCCAGGCTGACGGAAGCGGTGCAACAAGAGGCACACCATTCGGCAGGGGTCAAAAATCCGGAGAGCGTGGGGGGTGGTTGCTCTGCTGGTCCGGAGGGAGACCAAGACCGAGATGACTCAAGCGTCGTTTCTAGGTCCCCCCTGCCAGATCGAGCGGCCGTCCGGGCCTCGGCGGAGATGGCTCGCCGAGTTAGCGGGCAGCCGCCGTCCCCACAATCATACCCAGGGACGGAGACGAGCGACAGCAGCGCTTGCGGCGATGTAGGTGATGGCGGCAGGGGCAGGGGTCTAGGTTGCGCCGATCGGCACCCTGTGGTGCTTGTATTAGATGAAGAGCTCCAAGCGATCCCGTGGGAGGGGATGCCGTGCTTGCGTGGTCGCGCCGTCACGCGCGTCCCCGCGGTTCCGTTCGTCTCTTCTCGGCTCTCGCGGCTCAATGGGACGGGGGTGCGGACAGCCGAGGCGCCAGAGAGATAAGCGACGGCAGCAGCACCACCACCACCAAAGCACCGTCTATCAAAGGTCAGGAGCAGCAGATGTGGGTTCCATCACGAGACGGCATTCGGCTGAGCCGGGGGTTTTACGTTTTAGATCCGGAGGCTAATCTTCCGCATACCCGCAACCAGCTCGGACCGGTTTTTGATAAAATGGGGAAGCGGCTAGGGTGGTCGGGAGTGCAAGGTAAAGCGCCGACGGAAGAGAAAATGGCGGACGCCTTGCAAGACGTTGACATGTTCGCTTACTGTGGACATGGTGCGGGGGAGCTGCTTGTGGGGAGGGAGGTGGTGGCGGGGTTTAAGCGGTGCGCGGTAGCGGTATTGATGGGATGCAGTAGCGGGCGCTTGAAGGGCTACGGGGATTTCGAGCCGTTGGGCATGGTGTCGAGCTACCTGGCTGGTGGTAGTCCTGCTGTGGTGGCGAACTTATGGGATGTCACCGACAGAGATATCGACCGCTATAGCGTAGCGTTGTTGGAGGCATTTATAGGAGGAGGGGGGGGAAAGAGGGCGCTTACTCTAGCGCATGCTGTAGCTGATGCGAGGTCTGAGTGCAAGATGTCTTTCATTATTGGGCACGCGCCGGTGTGTTACGGGATACCCGTAGTTGCAGCGTCGTCACCTACGCGCTGAAAACGCTTGTATGCTTTGTTCGTGGTGGGAAATTGTAAATGGGGCGAGAAAATAAATGATTTGTGTTTTCATATTCGCCAATGGGCTGTCTTAAAACGTCGCTGGATGGCAGAACGACAAGCCGGGTAATTGACACCTACCTGCTGTGGTTACAGCAGTGGCACTAACTTTTGCGTGGCATTTTCTTTTACTGTCCTGCACGGTGACAGCACGTTATTTTTTTCCTTTCAAAGTGGAGCAGCTGCACAGTAGAGCGCTATGATGGATCAGGAGAGTCACCGAGTAATCTTTGTGCAAATGTCACACGTTACAAGCGATGGTCCCGCGCAACGCTTCAACGACCTTCCACCGCTTTCAGCGAGGCGCGTCACGCCTCCGCGGAAGCCCGGGCGTTGAAAAAACTTTAATTTGTTGACTTCACGTCGACGGGTGATGCTATGTTTATTCCATGAAAACAGCAAACACAGCCAACACCTAACCATCCCGTTATTACTCATACGTAGCAAAAAAACTAAAGAGGCGTACATCTACCACGTAATAAAAAACTCGGTCGGCTACGCGTCATCCATGTCGTTGTCGTCGTTTGCCTCGTCCACGAGTGACTCGAACTCTCCCCCCTCAGTCCAGCAGCACAAAAGAGACATCTTGAAGGTAGCGATCTTCTTGTCGTATAGCGCCTGGTCACACGAAAAACGTTCATCAACACAGCGACGTGCAGCGTTCAACATCAGTCGATCGGTTAGGTACATGAGTCCAATACGAACTGCAAGAGTAAGTGTGATATGCAACTGCAAAGTTACGTAGCGTTCGACGGGAATTCGCAAGCACTTGAGACGGGATTGACACATCAAAAGGAAAGTGCTTGATTGCACAGTTTATGACACCTTTCGTGCCGCGAACGGACACAAATGAAAGGGGGGCGTCGAAAGGATCAACAACCTGAAACACATCGTGCCCATGACGAGGCGTTACACAACCAACCGACACAACTCTGAAATAGAAAATGATATTCATACCCCACCAGTCCCTGCGCGCATTGCAGTCGTAAAAGCAAACAACATAGTGGCTGCGAAAAACTTCCCCATGATACGTACGTTCCTTCTGCGGTACACGTAAACAACGAAGTACATGCAACAGCCCGTCGTAAATCACACTCAACACAAACAATAATGGCAAATATCAAAGCATCTATAACGCACGCGGCGAGCTTTGGCAATCAAAACAATAGGCGCCGCTACCGTTAAATATTTCGAGGGCGGCGTTTCTGCTGTAGTCAATTGTGTGTTTCAACATTGGAAAGTGCCAAGCTAGGGGATAGTTTTTGAACCCTTTATTTTTTTCATTTTCGAGTGCTCGTCCACTTGGCTACTTTAAGGTTTTCGGGCAGAAACCGTAAAAACTGAGCGTGTCTGGGAGAGTCAGCGCATTTTACGCGCTGTCGGTCTCCACCTGCCTCGCGATCGTCCCTAGTCCCTACCCACCCTTGTTGTGTTCTGTGGACATGGTGGCCATGCAAGGGTGAACCTTACAACCTTACAGAACGAAATGTATGTAGCGAGCAGGATGCGTTCCTCTATGAAGGTTGTCATGCTACACCACTAGGCTATCTCGACTGTTGAAACACCCAAAATAGCACAACTACCACGACAGGTTTCGTGGAGCCTCACTAACTTTAGCATTTACAGTATTAATATACAGTACTACGATGAAGGACGGAACACCGCAGTGAGAGGCCACACTGCTGATGCAGTGTATCGATAAGTGTGTACGATGCAGGAAGACCTTGAAAAATCTGCCTTGAGCATAACGAAGCTATTAATAGCTGGCTACGTAAAGGAACTCACGCGCTGTTAGGGAAACGCTGGGATGCTTGACGCGACACTTAATGCCAGGTACCTGGTACATGCTTGACAAACCTTTCTCAAGGACGCGCCGCGTGGTCTCAACGGACAGGCTTCCCAAGCTGTGATCGCACACGAATATATCGCGAGTATAACTTTAGAGACTAGTATCACACCATACCTCCATCTCTCGAGTATATCCCAAGCTTGCAACCGCGATGTGCGTTGGTTGAAGAACAGCTAGTTCAACCCGCGTCAAAAGACGTGTTTGCCCGATTCCTACATACGCTGCCAACTGCCAATTTCAAAGCTTATTCTACCAAAATTGCACAACGACCAATGCCGAGAGGATTCCGGCCCATCTTCGCCTCCTTCGTATAGCAGGTCCTCTTTATGTACTCACCAACAACTTGGCGCCCTCCGGTGTGACTGGCTCTCCCGCGGTGCACATGTTTATCGCCTTGCGGTTCACCAGCACCCCTTCCTCGACCTCCACCACCACTCCTAGCTTCCTGAACTGATCCATCATGGACACCGGCCACGCCCCCAGCGATCCAGTCGGTAGCTCGATGGTTTCGTCGTGCACGAACCCCGGCGGTGCGTGGTCTGCGACCGCGAGGGATCGGAAGTACGTACTGACTTCCTCCCGTGGCCTACTCGTGAAGAGCAGCCCGACCTTCATGTACAGCGAGCGGTGTGTCGGGAGGGGGATGAAGAGGCTCGCTGGGGTCAGTGACGGCGGTAAAATAACACATACTTGTACCTGGTAGAAGTTAATAATGAGGCGCGCGAGCGCGAAGCGCGTGCCTTGTTTTCTTGGTTTTCCAAGGAACAAAATCCTCTTCATAACGGAACGTACGAGAGTAGGGTGCCTTGTTCTGAGTTTCTCTCTAAGTGTGTGCTGTGTTTGTGTGTGTGGGAGTGCCATCGTGTGTGTGATTCAACCTTTTGTTCAACCACGTTTGTCCACCGCGCTCAACGCGCACGGCACCAATGCCAGTCCCGGCGGGCTCTGTGGACGCACACACATAAACGAAACCTTCTCGTGCTGGTGCGGTTGTAAGTCGTTCAGAGTTGGTCGAGCTAGGTGCGGCAACGTGTGTAGCGAGATGGCTGGGTCATGGTTGGAAAAAAACAGAACCAACAACAGTATAATACACTAACGATCTCTGTTTTGGAGTTCTACCTAACGAAACCCAACTCCACGAATACTCGTACGTAGGCAGACTGCCTGTCCACAGCAACGTTCGGGCCATGTCCCCAAGATGTGTTGCAGGTGGTATTGTCAGCCCCACCCTCCTACTGATGAGGGGGCGAAGAAGCAGGAGAAGATCTGCTGTAGATGTTTCGTACAGCAGTAGTAGTGGCACCTGCTACGAGAAGCTCTGTTGTACACACATCAGGTTGTACATTTTCGGTCTTGAATTATGAGTGCGGAATCAGAAAACACACAACAAAATGGAGTATTTGTACAAAGGGTCAAGGGTTGAACAGACAAGCCGAGCGTACAGCGACGCTGAACCTGGCCTCGTGTCCTACTACTGCTGCTGCTGATGTTTTGCTGCTGTAGAAGCTATGCTGTAGATGTCGTATGTCGCACAGCAGCAGTAGTGGTGGCATCTGCTACGAGAAGCTCTCTCTGCTGGATAAAACAGATGCAGGCTTTTCGTCTCCAAATTAAGCAAAATTTCGAGTTCGGAACCAGGAAATACACAACGAAATCGAGTACGTTAACGAAGGGTTCAAGGGTTAGACTGACAAGCCGAGCGTACAGCGACGCTGACCCTGGCCTCGTGTGTCCTACTGCTACTGCTGCTGCTGCTGTTGCTGCCACCGCCACTTGTGCTGCTGCTGATGATGATTATGGGTTTCATAAAAATGATGGTCCCAAACGTCACGGATACATACGACCGCGAACGTAGATGTTCGTTCGTGTTGGTTCAGCACAATACAGAATAATCCGTATTCGCCCAGCATGATCCATCGCAGATATGACTACTGCAGGTACTGAGGTCGCGCCTCACTTGAGAGTTTCGGAAAAAAACACGAAAAAAGAGCGCTCAGGGTCAGGGTTTGTCGAAGTCTCGCCGCATGAAAGACGTTGACGGCTATTTTTCCCTGAGCGGATTCTTTTTTTTCCAGATGCTCAGGGTTGCAGGCTGCAAAACAGGGTTTTACCCTGAGCAAAGAAGCTGCTCAGGGTAATGGTCATGGCACAGAGGACAGGTAGTAAAGGATGCCTGTACCGTCACACAAGCACCCCGGGACTGACACTGACTTGCCGCCAAAGCTTGGGGCGACAAGGCGCACCATCTCCTCGAACTAGTCGTCGTTCGGTTCGAGATTTTGGCGGCGAGGAAGTACAGAGTAGCTTCGGCAATCTCAGCAGGCAAGGAGGTGTAGCATGCATAATTTATATTTAGAGACAATGAAGACAATCGACCTAGCAACATCACGCCGCGTGACGGTGAGGAGGGCGGTGATGGCGTAGAAGGTACGCGAGGCGGACGACCACTCGCCAAAGCGTTGGGGCAACCGGGCGCACCACCTCCTCCACCAGTAGGCGGTTGGTTGTGATGGGGCTAAAAGTACTACTGCTGTGATCGCAGCAGGCGAGGCGAAGTGAGCAGGAGCAGCTCGATAAATAGAAACACATCACGCTGCACACGAAAACGAAGACACGTAACCTCGAGCTGGGTGGCGGCTTGGAGGACAGCGACGGTGGAGATCGTGTTATAGTGGTGGAGGAGCGGGAGGGGCAGGTCGGGGCGAAAGGTGGTGGAACACGCGGCGGTCGACTGCACGATGCTCGAAGCTTGCTGTGAAAAATCGGGAAGCTCGAACGCAGGTCCACGTCATTTTTATTCCTCTTCCCACCCTGAGGCCGTTTCCTGTGCGGTTCGATTTTTGAGCTTCAGATTTTGACCCGATGCCATATTCAGTCATGAACTTGGCAAATCGAAAGAGTCTTCCTATGCGGAAAAATCAGATTTGTTGTGCGTGTAGAGATTCGAGCAAACGCCGAGACCAACTGCCGTCATTGTGGTTTGGCGCCGCGAAGAGACGCGCCGGGTGCGCTGCCCTGCGCGTAGGACCCAAGCGTCAGAGCCCACGCTGACTGCCCCTGATCTGGCGGCAAAGAGACGTGGCGAGTGCGCTAGAGTCAACCTGTGTTGGTATTTTGTGTTTCATTTTGTGACTTGACTGCTGCTGCTGTACAGCAGTGTAGTCTACGAGTGCGTATCCACGGAGAGGCGCGTGCCGAGTGCGCTTCTCTTGGTCTCCAGGCCCGAGCCCGCGCCAGTCGATTCTAGTCTGGCCACGGAGGGACGCACCGGCCGCACGTCGGGCGCGAAGCAACGTCGCTATACAGCTGTATCACCATCGAATTCATTGGTCGTTTTCTGCTGCGGTTTGCTGTCGTGGATAACATCTTGAATGTAGAGAGCATGTCATTTTTCGATTTGAAAATCTGATGACCCAGGTCGTCGGACTTTGGCAGGTCGTCGGATTTTGGCCCAAAGTCCGACGACTTGGGTCATCGGATTCTCAAATCGAAAATTTTCCGATCGAATTTCGCATATTTGGACTGCATGAGCAGGGTCATTCATTTTTGAGATCGGAAAATACAAATCTGAAGCTCGAAATCGAACCGCATAGGAAACGGCCTGAGCATATATATATATATATATATTTTTTTTCCAAATCCTGGAAGCACCAACCATGAGCACCCACCCTGAGCAAAGTTTTTTTTTTTTTTAATTCCGAAACGTTCTATTTTTACGGGGGGGCATAGCAAATATGATCAAATATTCTTAGTAAAAATAGGTAAATATATAGGTTTTTATGTATACCATAGGTCTTATTAACTATGGACCCCCGCAATACCACCAATTACTACTGCAGTAACAGGACTGGTGCGTACCAGACAAGAAAAGTCCTGCTGTTGATAAAAGTCTACGGTACTCTGTCCCTGGTAGTCTGTAGGTACCAGGTATTCACTACCAGGTACCAAACATGAGAGGACTACAAACACCGACAAACCGCAAGACCTCAACGACTTGAACTGCTCCACCCTACAAACTTGGTAACCGGTATTCATAGGTGGAATGAGGGTATTATGGTGTGGCACTGCTGCGGCTATTGTTGTATACCAGGTACCAGGTAGCACATAGTATTAGGGATAGGGGTGATGGGGTCGTAAACCGATACAGAGGGGCTGATCAACTACGGAGGAAGAGCACGGGACGCAAACGAGTATAGTATACGAACGAGGGTGTAGATACCCGTGGTTGTTACGGGAAGCTGGGTGAGCACACCAACCCCAAATACTGCATGCAGTACATCATCAACAGCAGTACTACTATTAATAGCTTGTAGGACTCCTATAATCTACCATTAGCATGGAAGCCTTACTGGCTGCGCTATGTCAGCCATAGTGAAGGGACTAATCCCTCATCCACGACGTCGTCTGTCTTCACTCTTCGCAGTTCGCACCTGGCCTTTCAACCGCTTGCTTATTTGTCGCAGGTTGTCCTGGTATTCGTCCTGCTCCGACTTCCCCAGGGCCAGTATCATGACCTTATTTTTCCCCATGAAGAACCGGCTGTCCTTTCTGAAGTCCATCCTGACCTCCTTTAACAGCTTGCTCCTCAAATTCACGAACGAGAAAACGTACAAGGTCGGGTACTCATCCACGCATTTCCGCACCTCGCTAACGATACCCTGCTTTAGCTCCCGCCCTTTCCTGTTGGTCTTGGTCAAGGAGACCTTTTGATTTCTCTGTGATCGCGGCATTGCTACGCTGCAGGCTGTCGCGACGTCGAGACCTGTGGAGACCCAACAGGGTGGCTCTCTTCAATTGAAGAGCAATCTACCGATGCACAGGAACCAGGCCGTTTCCAACAAGGTAGTGCTTCCTCAGCAATATGTTGGTGCCTACGGAATTTCTTGGGGAGACAGGAAAGGTGATATAGAGCGCCAGGGACGTTGCAATCTAGGGCTGAGGGTTGAGCTCAATACGTGGCTGAGTGGTTGGCTGATGGGAAAAGAGAGGTTTCCACATAAATAAGAGGCGTTTGGGTTCTAGATTCGGCACCCCCTCCTTTTGTGTGGACGGTGGCCCGACCAACCCTCACTGCTCCCTCTCCTCGAGTCTCTGCACCGCCTTAGCTACCATGCCGCCCGCAGTGAGTGTGTGTGTCTCTCGGTGTATGTTTCCTTGGCAGAGCCCTATTCTCTGCGGTGTGTCGTGCAGAGTTATCTTCTCTGCCGCACGAGGCTTCTTTGCAGTGTCTTGAATCTCCACCCTTCCCTTTGATGATGTCTGATGATGTCTGTCCGAGTGAATGGCTTTAGAGGGAGGGGCACCGCAAAGCTAGCAAGCCTCGTGCGCACGGGATGATCGCCGTGCTGACAACCGCAGAGCCAAATTCTCTGTGGTTAGTGCACACTCGTACAGCCGCGTTGGGCACTGGAATTTCAGTCGCGTGCATCGTCTACTGCTATTCGTATTCGCATCTGATATCTGACTCTGGGCCAGGGAGAAGCCCGCTGTCATTTCTCCCATTCAACAAGCTGTGGCGCGGCGTTCATCTGTGGACGTGCTTCGCATGCACTTGGCTCGCTTTGCATCGTCACGGCTGCGTTCTTTTTTCGTCATGCCCTCCCCACGATTCCTCTCTCTGTCTCTCTCAGCCCAAGTCGAAGAAGTCCTCGAAGAAGCAAACTGTGAAGTTTGTCATCGACAGCCACGTCCCCGTGGCGGACCGTGTCCTGGACCCGGCGTCGTTTGAGAAGTTCCTGCACGACCGCATCAAGGTCAATGGAAAGGCCGGACAGCTGGGTGATGTGGTCACCATTACCAGGGAGAGGGTGAGAATGACGTATCTCGCCGTAGGCATTTGAACTACGCCAGCGGATCTGTGACGGGGTATGATTGCTGTTTAGTACCGGTACCTGGTAGCTGACTTGGCATACCTGGTACGGTTTTTAACACGTCCAAGGGTATCTGCTTGGGCGTTTGTTGATACCTACCAGTACCTGGTATGTCACCAGGATGTTCTGGAGTACCAGATATACAAGCGTACCTGATTGCTGCTGCCCATGTTTTGACTTGGAAACGTTTTGTTTTTGTCGCCTCCACCTCCCTTCACAACTGCTCTGCTGGCACTCTACGTAGAATGCTATTTTTATGTATCTATAAACGAGTACGAGTGTACTGCAGGCCCTCTCGTACAAGCGCTCCACAAGAAAATCAGCCTGCTGGAACATTTACGGGCACTGGTAGGGAACATAGTTTCTCAAATTAGAGTGGAATACCTCTCAAAAATGAAACACAGGCCGGGCCAGTGTCCTTGTTTCATGTTAGAGGGCCCGTAATGCCTGTCCATGTGGTTCTTCTACGGCCTTTTTTTTTTCCGCGTTTTGTAGGCAACACTCCGGCAAGCTGGACGGATTGTGGTGCAGATTCGTCTTTGAAATCGGTAATAACTAACCTACGCTACGTAACTCATGCGACTTATGCAAAATTATTGTACTAGGTACTACATTAGGGATTGTATACCTTTGCATAATTTCATAGATGCTGTTCACGTTGTTTTTTGTAAAATAAGTTAATAGCTGTGATGACTGCCGCTTAGAGCTGCACCCCGGTCTCAAAATTTGGAACCGGGTACCCGACCGGGTGGGGGTTCCAGCCGGAACCGGGTATCCGGGACTCCGGTGGACACGGGTACCCGGGTACCCGCGTTACCAGACATTATTTGCTCCCCGTTTAGCCTTTGAGTGAGATACGGGTACCCGAGTACCCGGTTTACCATACACTCTTTGCTCCCCTTTTTGCGTTTGAGCGGTGGCGTGGTAAAAGCGGACACGGGTACTCGGGTACCCGGTTTACCAAACACTATTTGCTCCCCTTTTGCGTTTGAGCGGTGATGTTGTAAGGCGGACACGGGTACCCGGGTTACCATACACTATTTATGTGGTGGTCGATCTCGTTGCCGCAATCACAACGGTGTGTCTCCGAACAGCAACATCGAAAGGTTGGGACTTCTCGTGATTGGTCTATCTTCTGTGGTTCATGGTAAAAGTAGGGCAGCCTACGCTGTGGTAGGGGTATCGTGTGCCTCTGTGTACTCGTGTGTAGCGTGTTGTGCGAACGTAAGTAGGGGTATTCTCTGTTGTCGGACTGTAGTCTGCAGGGGTGGTAGGCGAGAGTCTTGGGGCACAGCTGCTGCTGCAGTGTATGTATGAATCATGGAATAATCCAGTCTTGGGGCGTGTAACAATTGACGGGTACCGGGGTACCCGGGATACAAATACCCGCGATTCCGTGAGTTGGACCGGGACGGTTCCGGTTCCGACGGTTCCGAGTACGCGCCGGGTACCCGGTTCTCAGTCAGGGGGGTGCAACTCTACTGCCATGTGTTCGACCGGTTTGCTTGAATGCGCTGCATACATGATCCTACATGGTTTCCAAGTACAGTAGTTTGTTGGTCGAGCTGGAACCTCGCCGTGCGGTTTGCTGGCTCGCTCTTATTCTAGTCGATAGGGGTATTATTAATAGTACGATTCAACGAGAGCACTGATGGCGCTATCGACGATAATTTGATTACAAATCGTGTTGCAAGGTCCCAGCTCGACTAAATAGAACCAACTCGTTTGTGCTGGTCGGTGTAGCTTGCCCGGTTATGTGCTGGTCGGTGTAGCTTGCCCGGTTACCTTCCCGGTGGCTACGAGTGCTTTTTTTCTTGGGCTTTCATGAGCTTTTTTTCATGACATGTGTTCGTGCCCGGTGGCTACGTACGAGTAGCTGGTACGAGAAACAAACGCCTGCTGTGTTCTCCCTTTTCACCTTGCGACACCCCCGGGGTTTCAAAACAACCACAATCCCGAAGGGGAACCTGTTTACCTGGGAGTAAAGTACTCCCAATATGACGAAGTACGAACTTGGAAATGTAACTAACTTGCGCCAACCGTACTACGATTTGATACCGCTATCGGTGAAAGAAGTACCAGGTAGTTTGCAGGTCGTGTGGCAATCCCAGCTCAACGAGTAGGTGTGACTGTTTGCAGTGACTGTTTTTTCCGTGTTGGCTTTGCTACATCAATGTACAGACTTTTGACACTGCTATTTTCTTAACAGTACGTTTGAAGCAAGCGAAACGGTGATGACCGCAGATCGTGCGGCAAATTTCCGCGACGATAACACTTTGAAACCGTTATTCTGACACGACAAACGCAGGCGAGCATCACCGTGACAGCTCAGGCGCCGTTCTCCAAGCGCTACCTCAAGTACCTCACCAAGAAGTACCTGAAGAAGCAGCAGCTGCGAGACTACCTCCACGTAATCGCCAGCAACAAGAACACGTACGAGCTGCGCTACTTCTCCATCATCAACGACGAGCTGGCGGCGGACGAAGAGTAGACTTTTAATAGCTGCTGTTGATGACACCGGTGGCCTGTTGGTTCTTGTAGAAAACTTTGCGGCGGGGAGCAGGGGGCCTTGCTCGTCATGAGTGTTGCCTTCAGTTAATTACAACGACACAAACAAATTGGCACGGGAAGCACGCTCGTGCTGGCCTGGGCTTGGTATTTGCTTTTGGGCCTTCGACAGCGGTGACCTTTGTTCGCCGTTGCTCGAGTACTGAACTCTGTTTCGCGTCTTGAGTTGACTTGTTTGATGGTTTTTTCATCAAGTCTTGACGTTAGTGTTTCGCGTCTCCGTGTGACGTCCTTCGACGTTTTTTCCACGATGGAGTTACGTGGACCTTCCTGTTGTTTGCGTTTCGCGGCTGCATGTGACTTGCTCGATGATTGATTCAAGTATTGATGTAAATCTTCCTGATACTTGTTTTTTTATGGCCAGGCAAACCGCCGTAACACACCTTGAAGGCATCTATCTTTATGTTGATATCATGGTATCATCCAATACCTTTTCAACATGTTTGCCTCTAGGGCCATAGAATACGCCACATTCCACGATCGTCGGACAGGGTCGAACAGGGAAGCTCAGTCATTGAAGCCTCGTCTCTTGACCCAAGTAGTTCTTGAAGAGAAACCGGGCCAATCTTCGTCTTGCACAAATTGTCAAATCTCCTCCAACACCCCGAGTCGTTTCTAGAAATTGGCTATCGCGTTCCGGCTCAGCACGTCTCGAGTACTCATGCCACGACCACAACAGCGTTTTTGTGCGTTCCTGGGGAGAATCAGAAACTCTACAGAGATAATCTCGCTCGATCAATAAAGATACGGTGTGATCTTGTGAAGCATGTAACCATTATTTTCGGGTTAGGTGGAGGTTGTAACGGAAACCCTTCATTTAATATGACACTCGTATATAATACCAGGTACCGGTGCGACGTGTTTGCTGGGTCTGAAGTTATTATCGGGTCGAGTCAGGTGGCAATAAATCCACCCGGTACGTTAAGCTCGTTTCGGCGTACTGAAGCTGACATCACGAATCTCGATTTTCAATTCACGTAAACCCAAGTTCGTTTCTCCCGAAACTCCGCTTTGGAGCGTTAGACTTCGGGTCCGAACCACAAGCCGACTTTTGATAATGTCTTCCGAAAAACTATTATTCCCTAGCGTTTAGGGTAATCTAGAAGCAAAATTAATTTCCTGTCCTAACGGACAAAATGACAAAAAACGGTACACCAGCGCTTTTTTGCCAGTTTACGGTACGAAAAACTCTAACCAGGCCGTCAGGGCACACACAACCCAAGTAAGATGGCATTTTCTGTCAAGGTATACCGTTTTTTGGCGAAACATCCATGTCCGTCCGTCTCACTTGCTAAATGCCAAAAAACGGTACACCATCGTATTTTTGCCAGTTTACGGTACGAAAAGTAAAAGTAAAGCGAGGTGATCAGGGCACACCAAACCCAAGTCATATGACATTTTCTGTCAAGGTATACCGTTTTCTGGCAAACAAACAATGTCCCGGTACAGCTTATATTTTCGAACAAACACTGCGTGCGTCAATAGAAGCGCCTTCTGGTACTCATATTCATACGAACATACCACGTACGAGTCAAGCGTTGCTTACATAATCTGAAGCCATTTTCTTTCGTTTCGTGCGCGTGCGTGTAGTCAGAACACGGTACCACGGGCGAGCCCGGCGCCGCCGCGGGTGTCAGCGGGTGCTAGCAGGCAGAGGGGGTGTTGCAAGTAGCGCCTTCGCCGTTTGCATGGCTAGGCGTCGCGTGTGTCTCGAGACACGCAGGAAGCACAAATGGTATCTGTCTGGCCTCCTTGTGAGGCTCCGCTTGCACCATATACGAGATATAAGGGTCGTTTTGATATGCGAAACAGTATTCAAGCGGTGATTATTTTTGCGACCAAACTAAACGTCAAAGAGACTTCCATGCAGTTTGAGCACCAACTTTGTCGAAGTGGCGAAGCAGGGCCACGGTGAGCACCGGGCTTGGCGCGAGGCGGGCGACGACGCTCACTGTGGCAGAGAGGGAGGAAAACTTTATCCGGACCCAATCGATGATGAGGTGGTCGCGAGACGGGCGGGCGGCGTACAAGGCTAAGAGGGAAGCTCTGCTGTTCGTTTTTTTTTCTTTTTGACCGGTGGAACGGGCAAGCGGTAAACGCAACTCGTGTTGTCACGTTTAAAAAATCAACTCAGGGGACGATAAGTAACTATCCCCTTGTACCCGCGTCGTCCAACCCCATACAAACATACAAACATACAAACCGTTGGATACTCCGGTCAGCAAGTCAGGCGATCTTACGTACCGAACACATGCCAAGGCTGAGACTGACGCGGCCACGAACCGCGACTGAGCAAGATACGAAAGCAAAATCGCTCGCAGTAGCCTTTGTCCTTTTGAGGTCTAATCTAAAGCGCTAGATTCGAGCAGCTACCTCGGCACGAGCAGCGAGAAGCCTAACAATAACAACAGAGCAGTCCAGGTTGAAGCATGCCTTCAAAAAAGAGGTGGGTGCAGATGTGCAGATGGTGTAGACTGCTGTAGACCGACCTACCGTTGTATCTATCGCTGTCGCTCGTGACTCTTGACCAGAGGGTTTGGCTGTTGATTCACAGGAGTTTTTTTCCTTGTGTCGAATGTGTCCCTGTTTGGTTGGTCGGATCTGTACGTCAGCTGTGAGTTCAACCGATCGGTCGATACTCAACTTTCTGCACACCCCCGACAGCTCATGAGCTAGCTCATCTATTGTGCATAAGCTCACGCTTCGAAAACATGTGCAGATGAGCTACCGCCTATAGCTCAAGCCGGGGGAAACATTTGTAGCTCATGTAGCTCCTATAGCTCATCTCGGGCGCAGATGAGCTACTGTAACTCGTGTAGCTCCTATAGCTCAGCCTGGGAAAAGGTGTGCAGATGAGCTGTCTTCTGTAGCTCAAGCCTTCAAAACATGTGCAGATGAAGTACCACCTATAGCTCAAGCCTTCCAAACATCGACGCCGCCGACAGAGCTGGGCTAAAGCTGGACGGGCTCCCTCGAGGTGTCATCGGCTGCTGTCCGGTTTACAGGAAGTTCTCCATCGTTGGTAAAGGCAAGCGGAAATTCACCATCAACAGAATGCAGGTGCCTCTGTCTTTTGGTATTCTTTCCTCAGTCTATCGAGCACAAGGCGAAACCATCTCTAAACTTGTGCTCGACATTCGCAAGCCAGTAGACGGCTATATGGACAGCGCGGCTGTCTACGTCGCTCTATCCCGAGCGACCGATGCCAGCAAGCTCTTCTTGCTGTCGCCGGTTACTCTCGACGATCTGACCCATCCACAGGACGGCGATGTAGCGGCCATGATCGACTACCTCGAACGCCTCGACAAGGCTATACTAGCCTTGTTCTTGGATGATCCCTCTTCATTCCGACCGGCCACGACAAGTCCTCCGGCTAGTTATACATCCCACACCAACGACGGACAAACAGACACCGGCTCCATCCGTCCTTCACCTTTTCTGCCGCCCAATGAGAACAACAATTGCTTCTTCAACACCGCCATCGCCTCCGCCATAGCTGCTTGGGAAGGACATCCTCTCCCCAACCCAACCATGGCAACACCAGCTGGAGCCATCTTCTTCTCCACTCTTGGTAAGTTCTTGCTTGTTCTGCTATCCACATCTCGTCGTAATAATACCCCCCAATACTTACCGGCGCCCGCAAGTACCCATACATACATAAATACTACGTTGTGCTTTCATGTGTCTTCTAAACGTATTGTATCATTTCGTTCGGTATGCGTCGCATTCTTTGGCGGAAGGCAGGATTCTTTGGCTCAAGCAAGTGACAAGATCCTTGGTAGTAGCGGCCTACCGGGCGCAGGATCCGTAATGGGAACGCCAGGCTCCATATACGAAGCGATCACCCTTCGACCTGATGATCAACTCCACCCCAACAGCTGGTGGCCAGGTGACGTCGTGAACGGCATGCTCGTATCATGTACACTCGGACGGCTCTCGGATTCAACTGGCACTACACTACCGATTGCCATATCGAAGACCATGGCCATGTCGAGATAACCGCATCCCAATGTGCACGATGGCGAGATCCCGCACCAGTCTTGATTCCGCACGGACCGCCCCAGTCACTCCATGATGCAGTCAACGCCTTGTTCCTAACCGGAGCCGCCTCCGACTTCCCATTTTCTGGACCTGCTCCGTGCCCCCCCTGCGACGAGAGCTGCGCCCGGCACATCGGCACATCCACATGGTCGATTCTTCCTTGGAGTGCCGACAACGCCCCAGATCGCGTTTTCTTCGCGTCTGCACGTGTAGACATCTACGAGGACGCCGGAGAGCCGCCAGCACCGTCACCCATTTTGATGATAGGCGTTGAGTACTGCCTCGTAGCTGTCATCTACTCCCTTCCGAACCATTTCGTGACCCAGTTGCGTTCGAGAGGGCGGTGGTTGAAGTACGATTGCATACTCGGGGGGAGTACCACGTCTTGCGACGATTTCGACTATGACTGGTATCATGGTTTCCAGCATATGTATGTCTACCTTCGAAAGTCTATGACCTTGCCTGTTCCCCAGGCACAAACGACACCATACCGTAGTGCTAGCTACCACGAGCGCGCAAGCCAAGAACGCGCGAAGATAATCGAGGCGACTAGACAAGGACCCATCATGCCTCCGCCTTACCGAAGTCCTGGCCACTACGACGTGGGGAGCGCAGCTGTGCCTTGCCGACTTGACTCCGACGTACCGCCGCCTTGAGCGTCTCCCGTGTTCTTCACATGTGTGCTGAAACGTTTTGATTTTTGATGTGATATTGCTTCTCGATTAGGACTGCCTGCCTTCTTGTTTCCCTCTTTTTGCTAGAACGAATTTGTAGAAATGTTGCACTGCGCGTCCAGCCTTTCGAGTTCTGCGCGGCTACATTTATATTAAATGTGTTCGGTCGACAGAGTGTTGTTTACGGGGTGCATGTACGTGACGATCATCGGCGAAGTCTACTTGTATGCCTTTTGTCATCTTTGACTTCACGGCAGTGTTCTATTTGGTGTGGGTGTGTTCGCGACACGTCGAGGTCATCGCAATCTGCGCGATGCTCGACTGTGGCGTTTTGTTTATGTGTTTGCTTCGAAATAGCGGCAACATCAGCATCTGCAAACAAGTAATATTCTA
The DNA here is from genome assembly GCA_031763025.1 of Macrocystis pyrifera. Classification (NCBI taxonomy): domain Eukaryota; class Phaeophyceae; order Laminariales; family Laminariaceae; genus Macrocystis; species Macrocystis pyrifera. The sequence continues at coordinate 13,860,160 of JASSKH010000013.1, forward strand.
CGTGGCAAATATCGACGTCGCGAGAGAATTGTCATACCGCCGGCCAACCTTTTGTTTTATGGTAAAACCCTAGGGAACAGCGGGGCAACCCTTGCCCTGCCCTACAATGAGCAAGGCTTCACAAATACGCGCAGGTATCTGCTGAAGCGCAAGTGTAACTGTTTTTCTGCGAGGTAACCTGCCCAAACAAACGCCTGCAGGTCTATGTAGGCCTTCTTTCACGGAAAGGCAAACCCCTTCGATATCGTATCAGGCGCCGGAGTTTACTGCCCTAAAGAGTTTGTGCTTGCAGCTGTTGGCGATTCTTCAATGTGTTGTAAATTCCTGGTACGCGATATCTGTTTTGGATCGCGCAAGACAACCGAGTTCACGACAGGTTTCGAAATGGGGGAATGTCTACACATGCCACATAGAGGCATTCAAAGCCCAGTCTGTTTACGCTCCAACAGAGAACAAACAGAATGGGCTCATTTTCGATCGATCGTCGGTGCTTTCTCTCGGCCCTCGTTGAAATATTGATAATTGTCGTGTCTGCGGCAAAGCAATACAAAAAGCAGAACCTTAACATTTAGCACTTCGATGGGTTAGTGCGTGCAAGGCGAATATTCATGTTCAATGGTTAACCTCGCTGTGTCACCCATACCCATGCGCCTGCCAGAACTGTCTTGATAGAGGCCCGAGAGCGTCATGCCACGCAAAAACATCGTTGTGTTCCGAATGTGTATGCCTTTGAGGCAATTGGGATGAAAATCGCTACATTTCTTGCGAAATATATGACCAATCTCGTATAATGTCACCAGGCAACAACCCAAAACAACACAACGACAGACAAATAAAACGTACGTATAGACGCATATGCACGCGTTCACGTTTAGCCCACAGTAATGTAATGCTGGCGAAACTCAGCAACACACAGGATCGACGACGTCCAATATCTCCCCGTCTTGTGTCATTGCTTTCATCTTTTCTACCTCTGCCACAGGGTAGTGGGAAGCCACCAAGAGCAGCCAGCGCAGACGAAATAAAACCACCCCAGCCGCAAGATTGGAGTGAGGCGTCAAGCCGTTCCAGACGTCTTGTTTTCTTGAGCTGATGAATCGTCTTCTATCAAGTCCAATAGCCCACGGGTTTGCCCGGTTTGCTTCGCTGGCCGAAGCTCTCCATCCCTGTCAGCGTGCGGAAGCCATGTCTCAGAATGCTGTGGTAATACGGCAAGCTCCGCAACTATGACGTAGCAGGGGGGGGAGTGCCGACGGCCAAGTGCGTTTGACCTGCCGAATGGTGCTCGCCACCACCACCATACATATGAATGATGTCACCAAGCACTAATAACATGTTATTCTATTGCGCCGACTGAAGGCGTCGGTGCTGCACCAATTCACGCGAGACAAGAAAATAGCTCAAGCTGCATGACCATTAAACTACTACTACTGCTCATAAATACACGATAAAAAAATAGCAATAAGTTCAGACTGGAGCACTACACGTACACGTCGACTAGCGCGAACCGGGGAGAGAAAGTGACCCAAAGCCTTGAAAGTACTATATACAAGGTATAATCCAGCACCTTCTTCGTCTTTGGGTCTCACTCGCAGCGGCGGACGATCCGTATTCGTGATGGGTCCTGAACGGAGACGAAGTGGTTGTCGGATAATACAGTTTCTGCGCCAAGAAAAGAGTCTCCTGCACCCCAACATGGAAATTATTACACTTGTTGCCTATAGCAAGTGATAGTTGGAGCAAACGTCTCACCTGTCCACAAACTCTATGATAGCCATGTCTGCCTGGTCTCCTGTGCGCGGCCTCTGCAGCTTCATGACGCGGGTGTAACCCCCTTGCCGCTCCCTGAGAAAATAGCGGAAACACTGACCGTTAGATTGCTCACAAACTGGGAGATACCTGAGCAGATGAAAACATGCCGGCCCGCCCTAGCGGACTTTCGGTAGGACTACGTCATCATGCTACTCATCACGAGCGTTGCTTCCGAGTGTAAAACACAAAGTACGAACACTACTACAGTACGTGCGGTGAGGCATACTCAAACATCTACCCTCGATCAAACCGACAGTTTCAAGAATAATTTACGGCGAATAATCAGATAACCTTTTTGCCAAAATACACTTCAACACACTGACAGTCAGCGACGGGCAAGCTGTAAAGCAGTAGGGTATCGGACGGTTGTCTTGTTGTACTACCTGGTACTATTTCGGCCACTACATTCCCCACATCTCAACACCTCATCGGCCTCGCTACTACCAGGTATAAATAGTAGATCGACGTTGTTTGTTCTACGGGGCTTACTTGTATCTTGGTCCCAGAACCTCGAAGAGCTTAACCACCGCTCCATTTTCTCTGACGACCGATTGTGCTTGCCGTCGGTGATGCGGTGTACCTATGAAGAAATAAAACATTTGGAAACGTAGTACAGGCCGTCCTCAGGCTTAAGGTATTACTGTCAACACGTTGAAGTCGGCGCTTGCGAATCATTGTATCGCAGATCATTGTAATGCAGAATCAGCATTTTCTGTATGGAACGTCGGAACCGTAACTTCCGCGGGGAATATTTACGGCGGCGATGCCAGGTCAAAATTGGCAGGAGTCGTGTAAAAGACGACACTTGGGACATCGTAAAGATGCCCGCCAAGTTCGGTCTACTGGTATCGGAAGCGAGGACAAAAACATACAAAAACTATGAAAGGGATAGACAGTATGTAAACTACTACAGTAGTCTACTGCAGCAAGAAAGTAGTTTTAGTAACGGTTGACTACAGTAGTATCGAAACACGGGGCGGGGACATTTATCTGGTTTCTGGTTTGCCCCTCGGGCCATCACGCCGTGGGGAGCTGGGGAAATCTTGAACAAACTACTCAATATCCTGCTGCTTGTGTCTTGTGTCCAGCCTTCGTGCTTCGGACTAGATTCGCAGGAGGGCACAGCTGCTTGAGGCTCGCCTTTTGTGCAGTGAGGGAACTGAAGACTGATATTGCTATTTTCCCGAGCTGTACCGAATGGAGCTATTTCGGAGCTCTCTCCGTAAAGGTTAATTGGTGGAGCATTTATATCTGTAACGTACCAGGTATTTATTAAACCCCTTTCGCCTTTCCGATGACGAACCTGCCTTGTCACTCCGGCCGTGTTCGCTACAATGCAGTACGAACTGTGAGTTAGGCATCCTTAACTGACGCCGCGCTAGGCGCAGCTATATATGATATCAATGCTGACACCGCCTACAGTAGGGTCGTTATATAATGGGTACATCTGAATCATTCACTACGGCTGTTCAGGTGCTCTACCGGGCTTCGTTTAGATGGTCCACGTAGATAAAACCTTTGTATCATAAGACGGTGTCATGAATCCTCGCATAGCGTTCGGTAAACAGACCCATCGAAGGAGCACTCACTACACCAAAGTAATACCAGTACCAGGTACGGCACTATTAATGCCGGTGCTTTCTGAAGACGGAATGCTCGGCTGTAGTGGGCTGTGGATGAGTTTTGTTGCCGACCGGTCGGTGATCAAAGCTGCATGCTTCAATTACTGTTTGGATTTGAGGGTTGAGAGGGGGGGAGGGGTCAACGCAAACGACGATTGGGTCATCGTTCACATGACCTAGCCTAGCCCAGGATTCTGGTTTACGCTATGGTACACCCATCGTATTTCACAGTGTCCATGACAAGTGCATGTCCCATCTCCAACGCAAGAGTTGTGTGACAAGCGCCTACCGTACTCTACGTACGAGTACATGTATACCTAATGTGCTTGTATCGCTGCGCGGTCACACCGCGATTGCACATGAATATTACCTGGTATACGTTTGCAGTTCAAATGTGTTCGGAAGCTATCTGCTTGGGGCCCAAAAGGGGCATGAGATAAAATTAAATACCAGGTACGAGTACGAGTACCAGGTATAGTAATAGTACGGGAGATCTACTACAAGTATACACCATGCAACAATAATGATAAAATAAGAATCTATAAACTTTAGGCTGACAGGTATTTCCTGAGTATCCTGTCCTGTAGTGCAAGAGTGGGAGGTGCCATTGCAGGCGGCACTACGATCGTGTAGCGGAACCAGCAACCCGCACGAGTATCTACTGCTGTAGTCCGTCACGGTCAACCGAGAATTAATACTAACCTTTCTTGCCTAGAGTGACCATGTTGTCTGCGAGTTTGCGGAGCTCCTTCGCTCTCGGTACCGTTGTTCGGATGCGTTCGTGATAGATGAAGGAGGTCACCATGTTCCTGAGAGGGAATCACGAAACAAGTGCATTCGCACGAGTGAGGGTATGAACGGACATCAGAGGACGGCACGGCAGCGTGAACACCAGCATTATTTTACGAGTCAGTGCAACAAACTGTTGTCAAGTAAGATGCAGGAGACATCTATCTGCAGTAGTACTGCTGTAATACAACACGATGGAGCATTATCTGTTCGCCACGATCAACTCTGACTTAACCAGCAATACGCGCACGAGCACGAAGCGCGTACGAGCACGATATGTACGTAGTGATTCGCTGTTCTGCTATCACATACCTGGTACTGATGTTGAACTCGCATGTACTCTTTTCTGTACTCTTTACCCAATCAGGCAAATCGTCCTCTATAATATTAGATTAATATTAATAGTGCTTCTTCGACCTCACGACAACACGGCGCTACATGGCCATGTGATATTACAGCACTGCTGTACTGCTATTACGTGTGCTCCTGTATGATACAAGTATCAGTTTTTCCATATTGCACGCACGGGCTTGTTCACTGAAAGGGCTCGACTGGTCGCGTTTGCTCTCCAATATCGGCAAAAGAGCCCAGCACCAGCACATCGTCCCAGAAGAGACTGCTTCCCCTTGCCCCAAGAATCGATACCTGATGCGTGGACAACAGGACAAGAAAGAGGTGCAAAAAATCGTTGACGAACATCACTCACCTGAGCATTGCCAATCTATGACTCATGTCCCGTCCCAACCGATGCATGTTGACGCGTTTCTTCATGCTTACGGGCGGCTTTGAGAAGGGCGAAGCAAATTCCTGGGTAAGTGCTGTGTCGGATGACCACTGGTACGTGCAACAAGCCTTACAACAGCAGCAAAGCAGGTGCCGAGAGGCAACCAGCAACCAACAACCGATGAAATGAAGTTGTGGAGAAATGTTGGCGTTTCTAGGGGGTAACTCGATCTGAAACTGAAGAACAAATCGTATGTACCGGAAACAGGCAATTGTCTCCTCGATGTACCGGCATCATGTTTTTTTTTTCAAATTCAAATTTTGAACCATCTCGATCTCTGGGGACTCCTGGCCCTCTCCTTTTTTCGTCTCACTGGTCAGAACCGCAGATAGATTCGACGGACGTCAATCAGGCATGCAACCCAAACCAGGCTACGAACGCACCTTCGTCTTTTTCTCGCTGGGCGACAGTGCTGCACAGCAGTATCTAGCAGCTCAGGTGCATGATGCAGGGTGGGGTTGTGGGTTGTTGGGTTATTTTGTAGGAAAATGTTTTGAAATCGCCTTGCAATTTAATTACTGATGACACCTTGCGATGTCCCGAATAGGATTGTGAGTTGTGATAAACAGTGGTGGCTTGCCTGTTTGTGTTGTGTTGCTGCTTGCTTGCTTGATTTTGACGAGGCCTTATTGCAGCATGGCGAGTGTGATCAACGTGATGGAATTGGCAAACTTTGACTGCGAAAGAATCGCTAAGCGGCTCATCGAGGAGGAAGAGGCCAATGACTTCTTGGGAATGACCTCCCTCCTCGAGGCGGCGACGCTCGGCGTTCTCTCCGCGGTGAAGGATCCCCTGGCCGCGGGTACGGACTCCAACATCTGCGACGGTAGGGACGAGTTACTTTTGCTGGGTGCTGCCTCTCTCATGGGGCACCTGGAAGTCGTGAGAGTCCTCTTGGTGCACGGTGCGGACGTGAACGATGCCAGCCCCCGCGGATACACGGCGTTGCACCACGCGGCGCTGTTCGGCAGGGCAGGTCTATTAGCGGACGTCATCGACCTGCTCCTCTCTGACCGAGCCCGTATCGACGCGCCAACGGCCACAGAGTTCATGCCTCTCCTTGTGGTGTCCTACCGGCAGGATGCCGGATTCTCCTCCAGCGCGGAGCGGCGAAGGACGCGGTGGGCAGCATCGGCCTCTCTCCCCTCTATATGGCGGCCGAAGGGGTTCTACACTATTTGACCTTGTCGTGGGCATGCCGTGGCATTGCCATGGTACCGCCCATGGCTTACCATGGTATCACCACGGCATCCCATGGCGTGGCAAAGGATTCCATGGTACGCCGTGGGGGTTGCCATGATATGCCATGGGTAGTACCATGGCAACCCCCCCGGCTACCGCCATGGCACTCCATGGCAACCCCACGGTATGTCATGGCAACCCCCACGGCACCCTAATGTCCACGGCACCTAGGTTAGTGTTGGGGTTGGGGTCGGCAACCTCGGCGCAACGGGCGCCCTTCCAATCGCCGGCGCGCACGCTACCCTACGCAAAGACGGCTTCAGAAAAAAGCGCCGTTGGACCTCGCTGCCCGCTTGGTGAGGCCGAGGTGACCAGAGAGCTCGCCCTGCACGGCGTGGACCTGGACGCCGCCTGCGAGAACACCGGCTGCACCGCCCTGCACCACACCGCGCGGAAGAACCGGCCGGGCTCTGTCCACACCCTCGCCGAAGCCGGGGCCAGCATCACCGCATAGGGCTGGCCACACGGACGTAAGTTCACCCCGCTCAACTATATGCTGCATGTTCCTTCGCGCTCGAGGCCATGGCCACGCTCCTGCGGCACGGCGCCCGTCAGGGCGTTGAGGGACGACGACGTCAGACGTAAATGTGAGCCGCCGATGCACTGTGAGGGTGAATAGGGCGGCACACTGGGTGCGGCGGAGGCGGTGGACCTCCTCCTGAGGTGGGGCACCGATCCGTCCGAACTGAACAGCGACGGTAAGACCGCGGTCGAGGTGGTGGGCGATAGTGTCTTTCCAGATAAAACCGGCGCGGATGACGTCAAACGCGTGCACGAACTGCTGGCGGCTGAGAGGGCCTGGCGCCGACACGGACTGCTGCTGCTCTTGTGCCCCGCTCGCGACTGAGCAATGACGAGGAGATGAGGTGAGAGTTGGGAGCAGAGAAACGGGACCGGGAATGGCATGGAGGGAGGGAACGAGACCGGAGCGGAGGGGGGTGGCAGTGGCGATGAAACGCCGTTGAAGTCCGACGGCTGACGGGCGAAGTACGGCACCGTAGAGCGCGGCATTAGCGGAGGTAGCGGCGGCAGCGGGGGCGGAGGGGGCTCGGAGAACGGGGGCAACTTTGACGGCGTCGTGGCTAAGCTGCTCGAGTTCGAGGACGAGGGTTTTTTCCGTCGTGAGGTACCTGTAAGGCGCCGGTGAGAGGACCTAGGTTTATATCTCTCTAAGTGATGATCTGTATTATTCTTGGTGGTGTAGTCTCCCTGTCCGTGGTGTTTTACTGGCACCGATGATGTGCTCCTTCTTTTCCTGGGCAGGGTGAGGTGCACGAAGTTCTGCGGCAGCAATAACAGCAGTAACGCACAGCAAGACGTGGCTCTCGGCGCTCCAAGTGCAGCAGGCTACTCACCTATCAGTAGTGGGCGTGCTCTATTTTGCGCTTGGCTAGGCTGCCGCTAGGCTCTTCGGACATTTCTGGGTGTCACCTGCGTCTTTTCATGTAATGGCTGCAGCACAAGTACTGTTTGGGGGTCAAGCTGCCAAAGGCGGCGGGTCGGAGCGGGTTATAAAGAAGAACGACCAAGCACCACGCCCTTGCCCTGCCAGTCAGCCGGCGGCGTCTACAGGGATGGCTGGATAAGCTCGGTCTCTCTTCCCCCTCCACGTGTCTATTGCCGCTGTCTACTGCTGTTTGATACTGTCGGCTGTTGTCTGCTTCAGTTTACTGTTGTCTACTGCCGCATTTTCCTCTCTACTGTTGATGAACTGGAGTGCACTGATGTCTACTGCTATCTACTGTTGTCCACTGCTGCCTGCTCGTTAACCACCGCTGTCAACCGACCATACTCGCCGCTACTGACTGGGTGCGCATGTCAGCACGTGCGTTAGGTAAGCACTTGCTCTACCCAGACGATGCGCCCCTCCCGCCGCCTTGCACACTCAGCCAGTAACTCAGCCCATGCACATGCATAGGCATAACTGTCCAAGGACTTCTCCACCCGCGCTGCATACGAGCATGCTATCTTTGTTTCGTTCTTCGACATCCCCCTCCCCGTCAACCCCTCGCCCGCCCCCTCTCGTGTTCTGAAATATCAAACCTCGCGCCTCCCGGCCAAAAATGCGCTGGGCATCACCGCCCTGCACGATTGTTTCTTCTTTCGCTCGTTGGCGATCGACCAAGAACAGGGGGAGGGGTCGGGTTGAGGCCAGGGGCTGGTGAGGCGGCCTTAAATCCTCTAAGACGGACACCAACCATGAACGATCCTCTCTTGGCGCTAATAATAGTATTTATGGGTGAAATGAATGGAAAAGACACTTGGCGCTTTGAAAGTTAACCTGCTGTACGCTGTCATCGGCAAGTGCACATGCGTGGGGTGATGCCACCGAAATGTGCCACAGCTGAGTAATTGTTCGGCGTTACGTAGACACCGTACAACGGACGAACCGTGTTGCGGGTGGCAGAAATTTATTGACGTGGTTAATGTTTCCAGTTACGTTTTTCGTGGGGGGGGGCAAGGTTTGGGTAAGCTATTAATACGTTGCCATCCACGGTGCCGATCGGGCAGGAAGCGTGGATGACCAGACATGTTTTCTTCTCTTGTCTTTTTCGAGGTTTGGATGGGGACGCAGGCAAAGGGGGACAGCTGTCGCTGGGCGCATCGCGTCACCAATAATAGTTGCAAAACAAATAGTAGCCGGAGGAAGAGGAGGAGGGGCAGTGGAGCAGTAGAAGAAGTGCACGCCTCGGACAGATCAGCTCACGGTAGCTCACCGGTGAGCTACGTGAGCTATACATGTTTTCCTGGCTTGAGCTATAATAGGAGGGTAGCTCATCTACACATGTTTTCAAAGCTTGAGCTATAGGGGATTGATGAGCTACTGTAGTTCATGAGCTGTGTAAATGTCCAATACAAGTACGCAGAATGGAACTTACACAAACAACCATATATTTTTTGTACGTACCAGGTAAAGCAGTATGTGATAATATATGAGATCGGATCTGCTTCTGTTCTGAAGATACCTGACGATAAGTCGACACCCAACATGATTTGAACTTTCGTTTTTTTACATCAGCTGTGTACAGCAGCTGCCAGCTGTCACCATGCACACCGCAAGAGGCGCTCGGACAACACACAACATCGACACCCTACAGCAACACCCCTAGCATGCCCACGACCCAGGGTAGCAGGTCTAGCGGCGCTTCGGCCGTAGACCAGGCTAGCGGCGGGCAGCAACCGGATCCATCAATGGATGTGGAACCAACGAACAAAACGTCATTCATCGATGTGGATGAGGACAACGGTCAAACCCAGGCCGAACCCATATTAATCCATACGTACGCAGATGTCCCGGAGGGTTGACTTTTTCAGCTACTTCTCTCACGCGCATGTGTTGCCGAGAAACAGCTACAATGAGCTGCGTGCATGAGCTATGATTACGTTTTTCCGGGGGCAAGCTATAGCCGATAGTTCATCTGCACATGTTTCCCCTGCTTGAGCTATAGGCGGTAGCTCATCTGCACATGTTTGCTTGAGCTATAGGTGGTCGCTCATCTGCACATGTGAAGTCTTGAGCTATAGGTGGTAGCTCATCTGCACATCTATTGAAGGTTTGAGCTACAGAAGATAGCTCATCTACACGCATTTTCCCAGGTTGAGCTATAGAAGCTACATGAACTAGCTCATCTGCGCCCGAGATGAGCTATAGAAGCTTCATGAGCTGCACATGTTTCCCTCGGCTTGAGCTCTAGGCGGTAGCTCATCTGCACGTGTTTTCGAAGCTTGAGCTATACACGATAGATGAGCTAGCTCATGAGCTGTCCGGGGTAGTAGTGTTAATAACTCTACTGGTGTAAAAAGTTGATCCCTGCGGGCACGAAATGTCCCTTTGCTGTTTTGCTTGTTATAATTGATATTGATACTTGTAGGAGAGACTAGAGGTTGTTTTTTTGGTCGTCCGCGGATCGATCGCAACCACAATGAAAAAATGCCTTGGCTCGTGCTTCTCCAGCGTGTCGGCGGGTTTTTCTTCTTGTCGGAGATCCAAGCTGTTGTGGTGTTGTGATGATGAAGTTTTTTTGCTTTATTCGATTTAGTTAAGTTGATGCGGACTTTGTTGTTCTTCGCGGATGGTGCAGAGACCAAAAAAAAGAAGAGAGAAGCAAAGCAAACGCCGTGAGCATTTGACTGACGTGATTGTGTACAAGAGGTGTGCAGTGTGCAGCACAAGACATTTTCTCGAAAGAGAAGAAAAAAAATATCAATTGTTGGTTTTCAAGTACGGTATTTATATGTAAAGATACCCGAAGGTTCGATCATTACCGATGTTCGTGTGAGGCATCCTCGCTACTGCCCCTAAACATCACCTGTGGCGGTTGGGGACTGGAATTGCCGATACCTAGTCTGCTGACTTGGACAGCGCTTCAGCTGGGGTTTCTCCTATTGCTGCTACTTTTACCACAAGGGACTCATTCTGTGAGATATGCTGTTAATACCTGGTATTCGTTTACTACCAAACAATTTTGACGTGTACTTCACCCGTCAGTCCGTTCGTCTGACCGTCCTCATTCAGTAAGTGTGTGTTCTTCGCATCAAACCGTTCATTTCACCCGTCGACATTCAGCACATCCAGTGTCCGTGCCGATTCTTCAATCCTAGAGAGATACAAGTTCTGTGGTCACAAAACAAGTAGGACCACGCATGCGATTTCCAAAGTATCCTTAACTCGATCGACGCCCATGACGCGAGCATAGGAATTCGAAAGCTCCCTATCGATCGCAGTGCAAACTTCAACCTATCCTGCGTGGGGAAGAGGCAGGCGCGACCCAGAGAGATACCAATATAGACTCTAATGTAGGGGTGCAGAAGTTCACCTTATGCATTAGATTTCAAGTCTATGGCGGTAATCTTCAGCGAACAGCAGCTCGGGTGGTTCGTTGGACGCTGAATGCGCAAATGAGCAGGTCCGGGAGCAACTTCCACTCTCATGAATACCTTTACGACTCACCCGTTTTTATGGGGCTCACACTTCAAACAGGGAAATTCGGGACACGCTCATGGCAACACGCTTGAATCGAATACGTGTTGCACAGTAAGTAGCAAGTGCCCCTCGGCCTTCCCCAACAATTTTTCTTTTCCCGGGTGATATCTACACAGCGCTTTGTTTCTTGGCGTAAGCTTGCTTGGATGTTTCGGCCATGGAATGAAGCCAGCAAACACGTATTTAGGTATTTCTTGTTTGTTCGGCGGCAACGGGCACGGAGCTATGGGCTATGGCATCAAAACATTTTTTTTATTAATGTCATAGCCCAAAGACACGGAGCGCGAGAATACTACGTCGTGCAAACTCGAAGATTATTGCGTCCTGACTTATACCCTGCGCTCGTGAGTAATGCTACTCCTGTTTTGCCTCGTTTTTGTCACCTAGCATCGCGTAGTTCGTAGTTCTTACTCACTGGCTCTCGTATGTTGTGCATAAAGGGATCATGTGATGTTACATATCGCTGGTCTTGTCACGAATTTGTGGAGTCCACCAGTCTTGGGCGATTGTTTTGAGCGGTGGGGTTGAACGCCTACCTACAAATACCGCTTGGCTCCAGACTACTGCTTGCATGTAAAAAAAAATGGGCACGATGTAGCGGTTTGTGCGCGAAACAGGCCGGTTGACGCTGCTAAGATGAAAGCATCACCAACACCAATGCGAGACGAGCGGCAACGTGTGTCCGCGCGTATCTTGATTGCACTGATTGACGCGTAGGGGCCAAAACCGCAAATTCTCTGACATGTTATAGCAGCAATAAAAATGCATATATCAATGCAATGCCGGTGACGAGTTGGCGCGTTGCGTCGTGGAAGGTAAGGTTTCCCTTCTGGACTACAGTAAGTCGCAACGACACATGTTACGGTGCGCGGCACTGGTAGGCATTTGTGGTAAGCGCAATGATCCTACTGGTGTTTGTGCTGTTCAAGTCCCACCCACAGCCATGGTGGGTGGGATACGAGCGAACGGAGGAAACAGGCACGTCGATTCAACTGCACTTCAACTCCTTAGGCGTCAATGAATCGATCAACCGAGAGCCTTCGAGATCGTGGGATGACGGACGAGTAAGGAACAACGAACGATGTTGCAAAAAATTAAGCCTTACGGCCCCCCTGCGACTACGCCAGCTTCTATTCCAAAAAGAGGTAAACATACGTTACTTCGTTAGCCCTGTGGGCCACTCGGACACGTCTCTGACTGGAGTGCATCACAAACAGCGGGAACGTCACCTCCCCACGCAACTTATGCGCTGTTCTTGGCGAACGTGTGTTTGGCTCAAATTAGTAGTACTACCTGGTATGTCATCCCACGAAATCCGCAACATATAAATAACAACACACAAAAGTGTGAGGCCTTGTAACTCATAGAGCTCTACACCCTTCCTGCTTCGTGTTGCTCTTTTTGCTCTGGGTCACTGGCAACTATAATAACCTTCCGTCTGTACCGGAAGAATCCATCATCGACGTCGATCCTCCCACGCAATCATACCCTCAAATAGTTACTTTCAATACACGAACAACGCCGGGCATTTATCTACACAGCACATGACGAATTGCCGCTCATTCTAGACCAAAGTTGCACGATCGTCGTCAACCCACTGGATGGGTGTCATGTGATAAAACCCGTGGAATGTTAAAATGAGACCTACTCTGCAGTTGAAACACAGGACGACGCGTGTGTATATCGTATCATGACGGGCAGGCCATATAACAAACTGCAACTGCAACGTTAGACGGAACTACTCCTACAGCAGGTGTAGAGCTAGAGACACTACTGCTGCAGAGGCTATTGTAGAGGCAGGCCTGTCACGGCGACAGAGCAAGAACCACACGCCCCCACCACCTCATCTACTGTAGACACGTCAACCAAGACCATAGGACCCAACCACGGCCACGTACGCCAACGCCCCCAGCGAGTTGAAGTCTACCAGGTATATCAGGGACCAAGCAGCATGAGTACGTGATGAGTACCTGGTACCTCATTATCGCCATCCGCCTGTCGCGTGCCTTGTTCCTCCTCCTTGCTTCAACAACCCCCACCCTGACCACACACACCTCAGCCCTCTCCTGCCTCCGCCGCACCCTCCTCGCCATCCCCTTCCTCTTTCCCTCCCTTCCCCAGAAGCTTTGCGACAACAGGAGTCAACGCCACCGTCGGCGGAAATCGAATCGGCGAGGCCGCCTTGTGGATGGCGTAGGCCACGGCGAGAGTTCCGGTCTTCTCTGCCGACGTACTTGTCTGGATGCCAACCTTGCCCAAAAGCGCTGCCATATCTACGCCGTTTGACACCGCCACGTAGCAGATGCCGAAGGAGATTAACGCGAACGTGATGGATGTGATGAGGTAGGCCGAGCCGTACTGCTTGAGCAAGTCCTTGGCCGTAGTCGCCACCTCTCCCGCCTCGCCTTCCTCTCCCTCCTTCTGACCCTCTTTGAACGCCTGGAAGAGCCCAGCCTCCAGGCCGTACTTCTTGACAGTCTCGTCGGGACCCAAGTCTGTCTTCATGTCAAGGGGGCACGGACGTACGCGTGTCGGAAGAGCTTTCAAGTGCCTCTGTGAGCCGGACGAAGACCGGGTAGCGCGTGCGAGAGACTCGTATCGGGCGCCAGGGTTGACAAAGCATGAACATGACTCCGCAAGCCCTGCCAATATGAGCGCGCGGATGCCGAGCGAAAACATCGTCAACACGGTGCGTCACAGGGATTTCACAAGGACGCCACTGCAACACACACAGCTTCCGATGGTATCAGCAGCCGGCGATCAACCACTCCAATGTTTTGCGTTGGTAGGTGCGATAGGAGCTATGAATATGATGCCTCAAATCTCAAATCGATTGAACATGCGGCTCAGATAGGAGTTCCAACAATTCAGGCGATTTCAGAAAGGGATTGCAAAAAACTCCTAAATACGTGGGCTAGGGCGATGCTCCAGCCTCTCAGCTTACGTCACGGACGAAGCTCGGACAGGGTCAACGCCTGATGTGAACCGCTGGCGCCTGCACCGCGATGAACAGCGTACTACTGCACGGTATCCGTCGACCGAACGCCGTCGTTTTGTCGAGCACGTCGTTCTATGCCCGAGCGGTACGACTGCAGTCCTCAGAGCCAGAGCACGTGGCTGAGGAAGAACACCACAATATCGAAGGGCACCCCGGTGCCTTCAGCGGCGATGGTGTACCTCCACCGGATGCACCACAGCGAAACGGCAACACAGGCGCTTACCGCGCCAATGGCAACGCAGCGTCCCAGCTTCCCTGGGAAAACGTGGCTTCCAAGCTGCCCACAAAAGCAAACCACGTGAACGGGAATCACGAGAATCTGGAGGTGCTGTCGCGATCAAGGGCAGCACGAGGAGGCTTGGGCTCTGGTGCGTCAGGCCCTTTGCCATGGGATACTCTGACAGGCGCACAACGGCCCCCTGTATCGAGACTGAATGCGAACAGCATACCTAGAGCGTTTGCGGGGGAGGGGGCTATGGCCGCGGCTTCTTCTCGAGAATCTCCACAGCAAGAACCTCAAGGGCCGCCAGTTCCTCACGACGTTTCTCTCCAATCCCACCCCTCCCTCCATACCCGAAGACAGAACAACAACCGCCACAACAACAGGCAGGCAGAGGCTCGCCTACCGTGGGAACGTATGCTAGATGTGCTGCCCCCCAAAGCACATGCTGGAGCGAATGGGTTGACGCAGAGCAAGGCAAGCACGGAACGGATCCACCAAAGCAAGCTGGAAGGGATCGTGAATGGCTTGGGTGGGCCGATCCCAAACGCAGAGCGGAGTTTGAATGGAAGCGTGGGCGTGAGCGGCAACAGACGGCACCAGGTGCGTTTAGAGATGTGCTGCTTTCTTGCTCGGCAACACAGCAGCACAACAGCAATATGGCTGATGTCTCACTAAAATATCGGTCCTCCGCTGTGTTGCTCCGCGCTAGGTGGCCCAGTGCCAATTGCTGTCTCTGTGTTCTGCACATTTGCACCTGTTCGACAAAATATACTATTCATATGAAAAGTACGTACTGGTGTGCACGTACTGCACTTACAAGTACCATGAAAGTATTTTGTATTTTTGACGGCAGCGACGGCAGCACCAGTCCGATGACAATGCATGACACCGGCACTCCCGTAACGGTCACGCGTTACGATACACCACCCCGCCGTATATACCTGGTACAGAAATACCTGGTATTCAGTATTAATAATCCCTATTAATAGAAGCAAAGACCAGCTGAGCACTACCAACTACTGCTGTACCATGTATGTATATATCTATCTATCTATTTTTTTTCATCACTTTTACTTTCCAGCCCACTCGTAGGAGGTTTTACCCTCGACGATCTTCTGGACAAGCCGTGGTCACAGGTGTCGTCCCTTCTCCCCCCCGGTACGTGCCTTCATTTTTTGTCGCGCAATGGGTTCAGCATTCCCACTGCTCGTCGATTTTCATCGAATGTAGCCAACTCACGATTTCGCGCTTTCCGCTTATCAATTTTTTATGCAAGAAAAAGTCCCTATGAGCATGCACTCGGTGAGACTTGAACCCACGAAATTGATCTTGACAGGCACGCGGACCACCTACCAAGCCACCGGGGACTGAGCACGATCATTTCGATTTGCTTTCGTGAGATGCTGTATGTGTACGTCTGGTGCGGTGAAAGGACTAGGATTTTGCGACGCCTTCAACTTTCAACGGCGTGCTATTAATAGTAACTGCTGTACGAACAACAAAGTTACATACGGGAATGGGGTACGAGCTGGCCGTACTGCAGTCATATTGAAGGTACTCAAAAGATCATTCCTGATTCCTAATATTAAAATAGCAGACCGTTCGAAAGCACACCGGTGTTTGATACGAGTACAACAGCAGTGGTCACCCTTCGTGACACGCCGAAACGAGCGGTACGTAGACATTGCTTGTAGCGGGAATATATATATATATACAGGTTTTAGTGTTGCGGGACATGCCGTTTTGGCCGATCTTGACCTTTCTAGGACCGCAGTCCCATTGTGGGGGCGAAGTACTTGGAATTGGGGTGCTTTGTCCCCCAAACGAGACTGCAGTCCTAAAAGGTGCCTCTATCTCGGGGTACCCACTGTGTGCATTCATGTAACAAATAAGTGCATACACGGCGCTTCGCTCCGCAGGCAGCCTATGCCGCCCGCTACGCTCGCTCAGGAAGGAAAAGTACATCAAAGTATTCGAAGCGGACAGAGGGCCATGATTGGATGAAGTTTTTTTTTAATGATATTGTAGTTGCAAACACAGAACTGGCGACTTGATAATACCAAGAGTCCCGCCGCCATGTATTCTTCAGGAAAAAACAGCTCGGACGCCACATACGCTTCGCGTCGCGGGCGGTTCCGCCCGCTACGCTCGCTCACATGCCCTACGTACGTACATACCCCAGGTAGGGCAATCCTTTTCTTCTTTTTATATGCTTGCTGTATGTAGGAAAGAGAAAGCACAGCACGGCACAGCAGCACCGCTAAAACAATGAAGATGAAACCGAAAATTTTGGAAGAGACGCAAAAATCCCCGTCCCCTCATGTAATTTTCTGCCTGATTGGAACACCTTGCACCGGTCAAAGAAGAAAAAATGAAAAAATCGAACAGAATAGGTGGGAGCTTATGATTCTTTCTCGTTAGAGATTGGTGAGGCGATGGTGAAATACCACCCCGACATTTGTTGGCTTACTTACTAGAATCTCTCTCAGCCTCGTGCGCCACCCGCCCCGCTCGCGACCACCTCGCCACCGATTCGGTCCGGGTAGAGCTTTCCTCACTCTCTGCCGCAGTGAGCCCCGTCGCCCGCTTCGCGTGAAGCCCGGTGCTCACCGTGGCCGTCGTTCACCAGCTCGACAATGTTGGTGCTCAATAGTTCTCTCTTTGAACTTCAGCCCGGTCGCCAAAATAAGCACAGCGTGAATCTTATCTTGCAATCCCGAACGACCCTCACGGACTCGTACATACTATATCCAAAATCACAAATGGAGGCCAGACAGAGCCCATTCATCATCCCTCTTGTCTCGACGCACACGCAACGCCTAGCGACGAAAACGGCGACCGCGCTCCTTACAACCCCCCCTCTACCCGCCAGCACTGGCTGCCACCCGCGACGGCGCCGGGCTCGCCCGCGGTGCCGTACTCCGAGTACACGCACGCACACGAAACGAAAGAAGAAAAAAGGAAAATAACCGAAAGTGCCAAGAGAAATGCAGAAAAACAAACAAAGAACCGCTGGAAAGGTCCGGCAAGTAGTAAAGGGAGGCGATTTCAAAGTGGGGACTCTGAGAGGCCAGAGATGTACCAACGGAGCACGCTCAGAGAGTGAGTTATCTGTAATTTGTTCTATTCTCGTTCGGCCGGGGGCCTTTCTCGTGCTCTCGGCCGCGAGGCACTCAGGAGGCCCGCGTGTACGCAGGGCTCAAGTTTGGACCCGGTCCGAGGTCCATTGCGCGTTCTCTGGGGGTTCGGTGTCGCGAAAATAACAAGTCACTATGGGATCTGTTTGCATCGACCCGGAGCCGGCCAGGATATTGCAAACCCCACACTTTGATATTTCGATATTTTGAGATTTTTGGGCTGCTGCTGTATACTCTGCTGTACCCAACTGTCCTTCCAGGTCTCAAGTTTGGTACATCGCGGCAACCATGGTACAACAGCAGTCCCACATCAGGCTTTTCCCTTTGTGGTGACGGACCGTGCTTCTGCGTGTGTGCGTGTGTATGCCATAATTCCTGTCTTCCTAGGAAATCGAAACGAACACATAACGGTAGTCTCAACAAACGGTATAATTGCGGGACCGGGCGATATTCAACCATACCTGCTCGGAATTTCAAAGCTACGCGCAGCCACGGGATACTCTGCTCCTACAGCGACAGCAGCAGTACAGCAATAGTCCAACAGCAGTGGTACAACAGCACCCGCGCGGCACGCTCTGGTATTTGTGACAGCCACGGTGGTTTCGTCTTTGTGTGTGCAGTATTCACGAGAAGATGCACACTCGTGAATACAGCAAGCAGCAGTACATTTTCACGTCCAAGTTGCTTAATCAACCACACATCGTCGAACCTATCCCGTGCATACTTATGTAGGAACGCCTGATATCCCCCCCTTTTCAACTTGCGGCACCCCCGGGATTTCAAATCAACAACATCCCGAAGGCAAACGTTGTCTTATGTACATATTACTATCCCGAACGACCCTTAAATACTCGTACGTACTCTATCAAAAATCACAAACGGAGGCCAGACAGAGCCCATTCATGCTTCTCTCGTGTCTCGAGGCACACACGACGCCCAGCCACGAAAACGGCGACTGCGCTCCTTGCAACTCCCCGTCTACCCGCCAGCACCCGCTGAAACCCGCGACGGTACCGCGCTCGCCCGCGGAACCGTGCTCGGAGTACACGCACGCACACGAAACGAAAGAAGAAAAAGGAAAGAAGGACTGAACGTGCCAAGAGAATTAATGGAGAAAACAAAGACCCGCTGGAAAGGTCCGGCAAGTAATAAAAGGAGGCTATTTCCAAGTGGGAGCTCTGAGAGGCCAGGGATGTACCAACCGAGCACGCTCAGAGATCGAGATATCTATAAGTAGTTCTATGTAGCTCTACTCAAACGTCATCAGACATATCGACGCCGACACATAGCAGTACAGCAGTGCCGGAACCAAAGATACCAGGAGTCGGGCAACCGTCAAGCTGTCAAGTCAGTCGAGGGCATCCGCAAAGGTATTTCCATCCGTCATATCCGATTATCCCCTATCCCCTCTATAAACGCGTCAAGGTATGTGTGGAAACCCCCGTGTATTTTTTCTTCAGTGATTGGACCTACGAGATGGTTGTTTCGATGCGTACATGCGTACGGTGCTGCTATAACCTTCTATGCTCCGTGAAGGCATTTCCATCTGTCTTGACCGAATGTCCCCCATCCCCGCTAGAAAAACGCCTCAATATATGTGTGGAAACCCCATATATTTCAGTGAATTCGACCTACACTACGGGCGGAGAACCCATACGTATGGCAATTTTGTCGAGCCTATAACAGGCTGTAGAAACATTAAAGAAAGACCAACCATTGCGATTTTTGTAAATATTTTGTGAGGACGGGCGATGGTGATTGGTGCGAGATCCTGCCGCTGCCTTGCCGAGATTTGTGCCGAGAGCAGAGAGCTTGCGTGTCGAGACAGAGACCGCTGTTGCAGCTCGGACATTGAAAAAATCGGCGCCGCAGAGGGCGGCCCATCACCCTCCTTGTGTGACCGTGTGTGTTCCTGTACCCAGAATGTGCCTATTTGTATTTCTGGGGGCCTTCGCTCTGTCCCTGCGTGAGGGTAGAAAGTCAGGGTCAGCGCAAGTTGCTGTGTCCGTACACGCACCATCTGCCCAGAGCCCAGAGGCACATGCTTTGAGTGCGTGCGTGTAGCGGGACCACAGCAACTCCAGCACCAGACTGCATTATCAGCGGCACTAGCTTCGTCTCCGTGGATTCGAGCCCTGGCGCTTGCCTGCAGCAGAGAGGAAACACCGTACGTGCGGTAGGCAGGATGTACGTGTTCTCGTTCAGATTGTACACAGCAAAAAATGTCCCCATCCAAAAATGTAAGAGGGTTTTGATACTCATATGAATGCCACAACGGTCCTTGAATTTCCGGACAGTGGTGAGCAGTAGAACCACCCTTTCCGGAAATCTAAGACATTGTTGGTATCCTATCAATACACTAGTAATATCCAAACGGTCCTTAAAATTTCGGACATGGTTGTATGGTCTACGTCAACCACTCGAAACAAGGTCTAAACTCAATTTAAACGAACTCTGCCGAGGACAACATGCCGAAAAATTATTGCCTCCAAACACGTTCCCAGGTACAGGGTCGGAGCCGACCTAGGAGATACCAGTGGCTACTTATGTTTCGTTACGTACCTCTTGGCTGGCGTGGCTTGGTGTACTGTAGGGAGGGAGGGAGTGAACAGGGTGGGGACCAAGTATTGTCACAGAGTCGAGCGGTGCGCGTGTCATGCATGATGGCGTAGTATCTCCGGGCTCTCCGGCCGATGTAGCTTATGCCCCTCGAAGGGCTGCTCAGATGGGCTCACACTCTATAAAACACCATGAAATATTTCGTTCTCAGAATAAACCGGGTCAGAAAGCCGCCATCACTCATTCATACGCTCAAGCTCTTTCAGCTCATTGCAAAGACTGCCACCTGCATTCCCGTTGTTGCACGCAGCCTCCGGAACGTGCGCCTGAGCCATCTCCTAGTTGTCTCAGTCCGTGCTATTCTGGTGTAGGAGAACACTGCCGGCCACGGGACGAGCTATAATAAGAAGATATAGGGGTGGAAAAGGTACAAAAAACACGCCCCCCCCCCAAATACACCCCCCCCGCCCCCCCACCCCCCTCCTCCGACCCACGCACCTGGATGACGGTCTTCGCGCTGGGCTTGATCTCCTGCCGCACGTGCATCACTCGGTGGTGTCGTGGGAACCCCTCTATGTCGTACGCCGCCATGTGGCGCAGCAGCGTCGTCTTGCCGACACCGTTTCTTCCTAGGTGGTTGTTTCGATTCGTACGTACGATAGGAAATAAAAAATATGAACGCACCGAGCAGGTTGGTTCAAGCTTCAGGACCTCCGTCTTTCGTTGTAATCACGTACATGCGCTACAATCACAACATTATGACATCGTTTCGCTTGAGGCATTAAGCATACAGCGCCGTGAACTCTATTATTCGAACATCATGATGCTCGTCGTATGATACGTATAGGTAAACCGGTATGCTACAGTAATGATGGCGACTTCTCTGAAAGGCAGGCCTTGTTCTCTCCTGTGGACCGGATCGTACAGCAGGATTATTCGTATGTACACAATTGGCGTGTACAACGCCTAGAAGGTGCTACCTGGTATCATGTTAATGTTAATCCCATCGTTGGACTTGTTGCTGTAAGAGGGGGAAACCGACGACAAATTAACAACGACGGCTTGAAACAACGCGGGCTGCTGGATTAGCGGTTGTGGAGGATGCTCACTTTCATTTCCAAATTGCTTCGCGCCCGTAATTAATTAAACAATCGCATATGTATCTCCGGCTGGACACATGTGTACTTTCGTGTTTTCTGACGCTCAGGTGCTCATATTTGACATAACGTTTTCAAACTGCTTCGACGTTCGACCGTAATAACGCAGGACGCACGTGTAGCAGCGAACCGCACTCATGAGAACCGGGATAGCCGCTCAGAGGCAGGTGTCCAGCTGTCGTCGAGGCCAAGGCCTGGTGTAAACGGCTGTGCAGGCAATGCAGGCGGAGCGATGCCGTGGATGTTGCCGGCGACGCAAGACAGCAGAGCAAGCGACGTGCAGAAGCAGCGCGAAACGCTGGACAAGATGATGGCAGGGGGCAGGTGGGACTCCTAAATATTGCATTTTCTTCTTGTGCGCACTCTTCAATTGCTGCCGCATCACTGGGATTGATACCGACCTTTTTGGTTATGGGGTTCACGAAAGTTTACTTTCAATAGTTATGCCAAGTGTCGTGTGGTTCCTGGGCGTTCGCAGGGCGTGTGAGCTACCAGTATACTTTTTAGCTGACTTGATACCACTACTGGCTCGCTTGTGTGACTCCATGTGCCACTATGCTGGTTCAACACTGAAAGTAGTGCGTACCCGCATAGGATGCCCGTCTTAATATACTACTGCCAGGTAGTTGTTGCAGTATTAAGTTGTGCCCGGAAGACAATGGCCGATGTATGCATGTATGCTAGACGCGGTTGCGTGGCATGGTGTGTGTATTCCTCCTTCTTTTTTCTTTCTCGAACGCACGGGGCGCATCTTGATACCCATGGTACTCGCTGTATATTGCATCAGCGGTGTGCCCTTTCAATAGTCATACGACTAATCGCTCGTATTACTTGCATGAATCATAGTACGAGGTACCAGGCATGATTTAGTGACGGTGTCATGGTGCTAGCGAGCTCGGTGAGATCGAGACCGTACTGAACGCTGTTGACGCTGTTGGCGCTGATGGCATGCTTCTGTTCTTGGTTACCCGGGCTTCTTTCCAGCCTGTCCAACCTATTTACACGCAGCAGAGTCTGGAAAATGTTGCGCATTGCACCTGTGTCGTGCTAGTTGACACGCCACTGACCGCGTGGTAATGGTGGGTTCATAGCTTGGCCACTCTCATCTAGCCTATCGCCTTCTATAGTATTTCAACATACCAGGTACTATACCAGGTATGAACGGATCGGTAGCCCACGATCTGGATGACCCAATTATTATGACCGTATTCGTATGGATATGAATATGAATATGAATATTACACCTTGTCCAGGTATGGGGGATCACATGCATCACACAGGGGCGAACAAGGGGCCAGCCGGAAGAGAAGGGAGGTCAAAATCGTCTCCAAGGAAGTTCAGGTACTGCTGTTGATAGCAATACCTATCCTGGTGGTCTACAATACTAAATAAGCTGCTGTACGAGAACGTAGGAATACGTAGGTGGCATTCGTTCGCCGTGGTGACGGCAGGGTTGTAACTTTGGAACATGGCACTGGCACTGGCACTGGCAGGGTATAGCGGATAGGGTATAGGGTATAGCGGAGTGCTGTCACGGGGGGAAATTGTAAAGACACTGTGGTATGATGATGGCGCTAAACGCTGTTATATTCACACTATTTCGGGGGACCATAGTAAATGGGACCACTCTTGTTCTATTGTTCTATTGTTCTATTATTCCAATGCGGCTAGGGTGCCCTATCTCGCATAATACAATCGCCGACCTTCTCGCCATGTTCTCAGATCCCTGCTGTCCCGGTTCCCGTTCGCGAGCTGGCGGCGGCTATGTCCAAAAAAGCCTCGGAGGTGGTGGGCATGCTGAGGCAGATGGGAGAGGGCAGGGTTTCGCCCTCCTCGATGGTGGACCCAGATATCGCACACATGGTGGCGAAAGAGTTGGGCCTGCGCACGAAGCTCCTCAAGCTCCGAGAAAAGTGAGCACATCATCGCCCGGAGAGAGGGCGTACATATAGCACTAACTGCACTACGTTGCTCAACATGCTGTAGATCCTTTTGTAGAACGTTTTGTGGAGCGTTGTGTTGTATGCTGTAAACACGAACCAAGGGACGGGTTGGCTGCGAACGGTCGTATTTTTTAGAGGGACAGCATGATTGCGGGGTCTATGGATCTGGTCTCGGATGGGTTGCCCCTGTATTGCGCTGAGAAAGACGGCCTGAAAAGCTGAAAGTATGACAGAAACGCGAGGCTAGAGGGCAGGTGTCCGGTCAGTGTATCACAGCTGTGATCTGTCTCAAAATATTTCCAAGGGCCGTAGTGCGACGCGGCGTCTGATGGCTTGAACGCTAACGCTGCCGACCGTTGAGTATTCTTCTCGTTCCCATACGGTACCTTGCTTCGGTACCGTGTCGTCTTTTTTCGAGCTTCCATCGCCGACACCGTGCCGCATCTCATCCCAATCCGTCCCACCGCACGCGTCCCATCCCATCCCGTATCATCTCATCGCATCCCACCATTTCATCCCATCCCATATAATATCATCCCAATCCGTCCCGTCGCATGCACCCCACCCCGTTCCTGTCCCATCCCATCCCCAACCCATCGCATCCCATCCCGTCCCGACCCGTTCCATCCCGTCCCGCCCCATCCCATCCAATCCCAACCCATCCCGACCCGTCCCATCCCATCCCGCCCGATCCCATCACATCGCATCCCACCCCGACCCGTCCCGTCCCGTCCCATCCCATCCCATTCCCATCGGCAACCGTTTCCCCTGTGAGAGCAGCGATCTCGGTCGAACAAAGGTAACGGAGGCGTCTTTTGACAGCCTCACGCCAAGACCGCCGGTGGTCAGCGTCATGGGACACGTGGACCACGGAAAGACCACTCTCCTCGACGCGCTTCGAACGTCCAAGGTCGCTGGGACGGAATCTGCTGGCATCACGCAGAAGATCGGGGCGTTTTCGGTGAGTACGCCATACCATGCCATGCCATGCCTTACCTTTGTACCATGCCGTGTCTGTAGACCATGGCATAGCCTATAACATGTAGTGCTGCGTGTTGGTTTCATGCCAGCTTCATTATTCATCTACCGGTGTTGTAATGTTGGTTATATTTGAGATTGTCAGGAAGTTCCTTATATGTACGGTCATATTCATGGACCACTGTCAGGTATGTACCAGGTGCCTGGTACCGCTCATTCCCAACTTTACGGTCGAGGTACTCGTAGGGATCATTCCAAAATTTGCCTACTGTTATTGGTAGTGTTTGTACTTGAGTTGGCAATCTGGTGCTCTGGTCGTAGCTTTGATGGGGTACGATAGATGTTGGAGACATTTATTGAGCTGTTGGAGGGGAAACGAAGACCCCCAACGGTGGACCCACGCTGCGCAATTTACTTTGTATGGCAACGTATCTACGCCTTTACCGATTGTTGTCGTGCTTTTTTTTTCTCGTTTTTGGGCAAGTTTAGAATTGTATTGCTAGGCTCAGCTTTTGTTTCTTCTCCGCGTCTGCGGATTTTGTGATCTGACGCTTTCTTGCGCGACGACGGTCGATTTTCTTGCTCTCCTCGTTCGTTCCTCGTTTTCGTAGGTGGACGTGAAGGATACTTCGGTGACGTTCTTCGACACCCCCGGTCATGCTGCCTTCAAGTCGATGCGCCACACCACGTCGCGCTTTACAGACATCGTCATTGTTGTCGTAGCCGGAGACGACGGTGTCAAATCCCAGACCGTGGAGGTAACGCTTCGTGTGTGCTGTGGTGTGGCGGGGGAAGAGTGCTTGTTGCGGCCGTTTTGGTGTCGCGTCACCATGGCGAAGTGCACGCGACCTTGAGGAGGGTTTGTTAGGATTTTGATATTTTCGTGTTTTCGGATGACCTTTTTCATGATGATCACCACCATGTCTCCCCTCCGTTGCTGCCGTTTGATCTGCTGTATCGCCTCTCTTGCTGCCGATGGCACTCTTGTATCGCCCGCCACCGATTGTCTGTCCGTCCGTTTGGTGTGGTGTGGTGTGTTGTGGCGTGCTGCAGGTGTTTAAGTTACTCAAGGAGTTCCCCAACCTCGCACCTGTCGTGGCCGTGACGAAGGTGAGCTACCTCGCCTGCATAGTATGCTTTATGATGCCATAGAGTGGGCCATCTATCATGGTCGGTCAAAGCCGAACGGCCTTACGCCACGGTTGTTTCCGTAAAAACGTATTTTGGAATATCGTCTGTCTTAGTTGACCTCTACCGTAACTGTGACGACGACTGTCGATACTGTATACCTAGTATAGCTCTATTAATAGCTCTAGTTGGAGCTGGAGCTGGAGCTCTAATACTAGCATTTGCTGATGCGCTCGTGGTGTTCATTCAAGTCCACCTATGTTGCTTTTTCCGGAGACGTGCGGCGTATTGATTTATCATGCTATCCTATTCCACCTTGCCTGTTTGTGTTGGGGTGTTGATGCAGATCGATCGCTATGGTGTGGACGCTAGCAAGGCGGTCGAAAACATATCCCGGCAGCTGCTGGAGCACGAAATCATCACGGAGGGGTACGGGGGGGAAGTGCCGATAGTGCCGGTGAGGCAGGACTTGTCGAATGCCCATCCTGGGAGACTTCCGAGAGACGCCTACCTTGCAGACACGCTGGTCTTCGTGCTATCGATGGTTGACAAGAATTGTTGACTGTTGTTTTCTGTTGTTTACGTAGGTATATACCCTGCCGTGATGTTTGTGTGCGTGTACGAGCACTCATGTTGTGTATTCTCCTGTTTTCGGCGGCGTTGGCGTCGCGAGGTGTTACCCTAGCCATACCACGCCATACAGCCATACAGCCATACCACCATACCACCTACATTTCAAGGGCCACCTCGTGTTGCCACTGCTCCATTATCTGCTGCTCTGTCCCTGTGGCATTTCTATTAATCCCGCCAGATTCTATGCCACTACTGTACTATACTATTAATGAGTACCAGTATATCGCTGTACTGGTATCGTGTTAATGTTTACATTGCTTTTGCAACGGGACTGCTCTGCCCATCTGCCGAGCTGTGTTGATGGCCGCTTGGCAGTTGTACAGGTACTGTGTTGATGGCCCTTAGCTCCTGCAGTTTTTTTCTGCACGGCCCATGCGGCGCCCATTGGCTACTTTACTGCTGCACTCTTACATAAACCTACATGGGGTATGACTCTTATTTTAAGTAACATGATAGTGTCCGCTTATCGGGAGTGCAATCCCTACGGGGTTATTTTATGAATTTATCTGTTGTGCTTGTGGTCCTGCTTTTTATTTCGGTGTATTTTCGGCAGGTGTCCGCCGTGACGCGGGAGGGCATGGACGATTTGTTGGAGACATTAGTCCTTCAAGCGGAGGTATTGGAGCTCCGAGCAGACGGCGAGGTAAGTATTTCTGGAGCTGAAACCACTTTGTTGTGCCATGGTAGTGCTCCGAAAGACCCTACGAGTACACAGCAGCTGCCAATGCTATAATATCATGGGGGACCATAGTACGTAGGACCTGCGGTTCACACGAAAACCTATATATTTCCCTATTTTCACCAACATTAATTGGTCCTAGTTACTATGGTCCCTTGTAATACCATGCTGTAGAGCTGGACTGTAGAGTTAGATTGCCATCCCCATGAAGAAAACAAGAAAGATCGGTGTTCGGCTGCCCAACACGCGATTGCTGACAATGATGGTCGGCAATGAAGCATGCCATAAAGTGTAAAATATACGATGGTTGATGCAATGGTTGGTGCTGCTGAAACGTAGGAAGAGACCGGTCATTTTCGGGCGCGTGGGAACTTTTTTTTGGCCATTCTGTACTTGCTGCTATACTGTTCTTAGTGTTCTGTAGTGGGAGGGGGGGGGGGGTGAGTGAAAGGGGCAAAAACCGCGTCCTACTATCACCATGTATGCAGCAGTAACAGCCCGGAGATTGAAGGGTCCAGCGGAAACCGGTGGTATCTGCTGTAGCGGTAACAAAAGGCGACCAGCGGTAGCCAGCGTTTACCAGCGGTAATCAGCGTAGCATGTTGGGGGCGAGACACGAGCAACGAGGCCCAGTACGACTGCGACTGATTCGCGTTCACATCAACATCGGTAAGCGATAAGTACAATTTACGCCGCCGTCAATCCGCATAACACGTCAGCGTCATTGTCGTGTAAATGGCCATACCCGATACGTCATACCTGCTAGTCTTTTGTCATACAGTAGTCACAGACTTGTCTCTCTTCCTCATACTTATCATTGGTTGACCATTCTGCGTCCCTGCCTTGCTGGATGTTATTTTCTTGTTTATTGGCTCGCAGGTAGCTGCAGAGGGAGTTGTAGTGGACAGCGCGGTGGTGCGGGGCAAGGGGGCTGTGGCTGATATCCTTGTCACATGGGGCAGGCTGAAACCGAGGGATGTGGTCGTCGCCGGGACGGAGTACGGCAAAGTGCGCATGTGAGACCAGACCCCGATTGGCCACCCGATTTAGATCGACTCCGGAGAAGAGGGAAAAAGGAGTCGCTCTTCGAGGCGGGTTGTTTGCATGGAGCCGGCATAGCTGTACCGCAGGAGGGAAGGAGTGGGGGAGGGGCGTATAAGGGCTTCTACTGTACTTTGAGAGGGAGGCGGGAGAAGGGAGGGGCTTATCGGAGATTAGCCTCTGGAGGAGGGAGAGAGGGAGGAGCGCACCCTGCGTGTACCTTGTT
Organism: Macrocystis pyrifera; assembly: GCA_031763025.1. Classification (NCBI taxonomy): domain Eukaryota; class Phaeophyceae; order Laminariales; family Laminariaceae; genus Macrocystis; species Macrocystis pyrifera. The sequence continues at coordinate 13,888,095 of JASSKH010000013.1, forward strand.
TACGTCGCGATCGGCCAAACCGATTCAAGGGTAGTCACGCTGGAAACCGGATGCGTAGGGCAGCGACGGGCGCAGCCAGGCACAACTCGCCGTAGCGGTATCAAAGGAAAACGGCGAAGCGAACGTCTAGGCGGCAAGAGCCGGGGCGCTTTTCCAGCCATGTGTCCCTTCGTGTGCTCGCTCTACTGTAGTTTTCTGTTGTACGTGTGTTTGATGCTCCTTTGCGCGTTGTTTTCCTGACCACGCATACCCTAGTAACTGCGGTATACCTGGTGGAGTATTTAGCTGCCAAAGAGTGCCAAGCGTGGTTTCCTACAGCTCGGGTAACCCACCTCATCTATGCAAAAAGCACGATGATGATGACACTGACTTACAGTACTTAATGTTATGTTTCGTGATGATCTGTGCCCAATGGAGCAGGTTGGTGACCAGCTGCGGGAAGACGCTGCCGGACGCATACGCGGCGCAACCCGTTCGCATCGTGGGGATGAAAGGTCTCATACCGCACTATCTCACGTCCAGTCTTTCAATACTTGAGTTGGTCCAAGCGACATCAGAGTAGTGACATTGAACTTACATCTTTTGCGCCTTTTCGCCAATACGAAAATGAGCCCGTACTAATTCTAAGTAATTACTTCGTCCCCGAAGACGTGCAGAGAGTTGTGTCAATACAGGGCCCGAGCAGAATTGCCTCCCTGCGCAAGACGAGTGTGTGCGTGCGATGCCTGGTTTTCGATGCGTTCCTCTTCGGGAGATATGTTTCTCTCCTATAGAAACCCCAACCGCCAAACCAAAAGCAGCAAAGCGGTCGTGGAGGCGAAAAAAACTGGCCCGTCAAACCCTTCTTGCCTTTGCCCTGGAGTTGCCATTCTGATGTAGGCGTTTATACGTGCCGGGCATGCGATGGTTGTCGGAATGCTCGTGAAGTCGCATGCCGGCGTTTTACATTCCAAAGTGCGACGTTTCTTTTGTTAACCTTTGTATTTATCTACCAGGTGTGTGGTTGCCCTGTTTCGTCCGCAGCTACTGTTATGTGCACCGGCACGGCGGTAGAGGTTTGGACCTTTTCTGACGACAGCATCTGACTTTTTTGGTGACAGCGGCTGGCTGTTGTGTTGAAAACAGCTGGCTTTGATATTTGCGCAGCCTTCTTTCCTTCTTTGTCGAGTGCCCCATTCGACTGGACCGATGGCATGCGCTCGTACGGCACCAGCAGCAGCAGCAGTACCTGGTGTTTTCTTAGCGCCGGGTGGTGGACTGCTTTCGTTCTTTCTTTCTTTCTTTTTTTTCTGCGCTGTTCGTGGTGGTCTTATTCATCTCGGCCCAATGTGTGGTACCTGGTATTAATCGTGCATAAGTACATGTTGATGCTATATGCGGTGTGTGACATCCGGCGCACGAGTTTTCCAGCCTCTGTGTAGCGTTGGCTCGTACAAATGTTTCCTGGTGTTGTCGTTCGGCATGTCTGACGTTGCAATGGTTGGCACAAAGAGCTTCCGGCATAAAAGACAATTGCAAGGTTGAACACTATTAATAGAGCGTTTGGAAGTAAAGCACCTTATGTATGCACATCAATAGTCAAAAGTCCTCCAGACGAATGCCTGACATGTTCCCAGTTCTGACGATCTCTCTGTTCTTCTGCTGATGGGTGGACTGGTCTTGGAATGGCGCTGACAGGGCTGCCTCGGATGGGAGACGACGTGTTGGTGGTACAGTCGGAGTCCGAAGCGCGCGCTATCGTAGCCGAGCGAAGGAAGCAGCAGGACTTGAAGCAGCTCGATGAGCAGGTGTGAACATGGGCCTATGAATAGTCTATAAAGTAGTATACATTCCTACTGTTTTAAATGCCAGTATGTCGGAGCATTGTACCTATTGATGTGTTCTTTTTATTGGAAGCATGACCAATAGCGTCGTGTCGGCGATGGCATTGCTCGATCGTACCTGATCCTGTTTGTAAAGCATGATACTATTAGTAGTGAATTTAAGTGTCTATACTGTAATGGTGCGGCAATCCTGGTGGTGTTACATGGCCATGGACTCTGCGCGGTTTCAAGAGGTCCGAGTCCTTGTTACTATGTACAAATTTAGCCACTTTTTGGCATTGCAATCGTGAGTTATCAGTCTTGCCCAATTTCACGCACGTACGTACATATATCAGCTTCGAACACGAACATGTTATGGGTCATTGCGCGCGCACAACTGACTGCACCCTCTGACTCTCGACTCCAAGGGATCGAAGGAGGTGTTGCATCACACTTTCCTTCCCGTGTAGGAAGTACCTTTGGTGCCTGGTGCCTGGTGCCTGCTGCCTGGTATGTAATAGTTGCTGGGTGCTGGCAGGCTGGGGCCGTCGGCAAGCATGACCCTCCATCATATGACCTCCGTGCCGCAGGCCCTGTTGCTTTTGCATCTACTCGGTCGGCGTCATCGGTGTGGGTCTGATATATACTGGCACCACTGGCTCTGTTTTATTGCGTTCAGGATGTCCTATAGTCTTACTGCCTCTGCCTTGCTCTTCCGTGCTTACGTTTCCGCGAGTGTTCCTGCTGTAGCTGACTGCTCTTTTTTGTAGTTTGTTCGTATGACGTTTTTTCCCCCCGATATTTGTGCGCAGTCTGGTCCACTCTTTGTAACCGCCATGTTGGGCATTGATCGTTTGACGGACAACTTGTTAGGCGGAGAGTCTGGGTGACAAGCGGTTGAGCGAGCAAGCTGTCAAGCGACTCAAAGACAAGGCGCAAGCAGCCGTCAGAAGACGAGAAAAGGCGCTCTACGAATCAAGAGAGGCTGTGGTGAGCATCGCCTTTCAGTGGTTTGTATTGTAGTACCGTTTTATGCATATATACCGTATACATACAGTAGTTCTTGTTCAGCTCTACGCGTAGTCTACTCCTTACAATGCACGATAGTTTTCTACTCTCATTGCCGAAGGAGATTAGGCTGCTCATGTAATGCGTATCAGTTTTGTTTTTCGTTTAGCTACTGCTCTGGTCGATGCTCGCATCTACAACCTGGTCGCATAGAATCGCTCACAGGAGGTTATGCTGCTGAGGTGGATAAATTATTCCATTTGATTTGCGACGAAGCTCATTTTTAGTGGTGGTATATACATTAATATGTATACCATGGATGCTTCAGTGATACCTGGATGAATCTTAGATGTGAATGACGTTCTTCCCCGCCAAGATGGGGTGGCGAGCGATGCTCCCTGTAAGACAGCAAGACCCTACCCCCCCCGCATCAGCATGCAATGTTTACTGAGAACTGTACTGTTCTTCCATGCAACTTGCCACATATTCATGACACTTGTACTACTCTTATATACGCGCTGTTGATGCACATCACACCTTGCACCCCCCGCCCGTTCACGAGAAAGTCAATCGATTGTTTACCCCACGCCATCCCCTATTCCTTGCACTATTAATAGTAAAAAAATGTGTCTCGCACTACGTGTCTCAGACTTATTCCAAGTGCTTGCTCTCTGTCACAAGGAAATGGATGCAACTGAAGTTGACCTGACCCGACCTTCTTATTGGGTTTGGCCTCTCCTTGTCATACCTGTGGCGGGGTGCACAAACAAATCACAGCGTTAAAGTGGAAGTCGCGCCGTAAGGACCTTTGTATGTATTTACCCCTAACTTGCGTATTGTATGTACATTGCTTGAAAGTTTGTAGAATTGTACGCAGTATGAAGGGAATCTCGGTCGGCGCACATAGAGTCGGCTTCAAAAGGCAACTCGAAAATGGGTCCCAAATTTTTATTGCGTGGTCAGAATAAAAACTTACTCACTCACTCGCATAATTTCGTAATGATATTAAAATCATACCGAACAGCGGACAATGAAGTCGAGGCGCGACGACTCGTCGAAAGCAGCTGCTAAGGTGGCGGAAGAGTGGGCCAGCAAAGCCATGAAAGAGGCGGAGGAGGCCATCAAACGGGCGGAGGTGCAGGACGACGACAAGGACGACGGACCCGCAAAGTGCTTCGCGATTTTCAAGGCGGAGGGATTCGGGATGCTCGAGGCAATGTCTCAGGTGCGCGATGGATGGCGATGATTTGTACGTTTTGACTGCTTGTTGTCGTGTTTTTGGTTGGTTCGCCTAAGTACGTTAAGTTGGCGCTCTTAATTCTAGAAGTTTCTATTACTAGGGGCCATACTAATACACAGCAGTACACAATAAGACGTAGGAATACACACCAATACCCAGTAAGACATAGTAAGACACATGAATGCACAGTAACAGATACCAGGTACCAGGTAGTAATCAGAACCCACGATGCACCCCAAAAATCACATACCTGTATCTCCCTACTGTGTGTTTATATACAATATTTGGTTGTGATTAGTATTAATATATATACAATATTTGGTCAAGATTAGTATTAATATATTAATATTTCCTCCTGTTTAAGTAGCAGTAATATTAATAGTAGCGTTGTGGGGGTTGGAGATATGCCAGTGCATGGACAATGGGAACAAGACAATGTCTCGCACCCGTCGACGATATGATTTTAAAACAACGATGATGCATGGCCTGTGTTTCCACCCACCCTAAATCGAGCGCAAGGCAAAAGGCAGCCCATGTCAACGCTCTTGACGCTACATACAGTACTACTGTAGTCATACCTGTAATAGGAATAGTTGCTATGCTCCTATGCTCCACGCGATCACCCCTGTGACGTTAATAAGACATTATAATTAGGGTTAGGGTTGGACGTGCGGCGCTCTTGACCACCCTGCATCACTCACACATCACTCACATGGCTCGCATGACTCATGACTTCTTTGGTTGAAAGAAACAGTCGGCCAATTCCCAGGTTGAGGCTGCTCACTCTCACTCTCACTGTCACTGCCAATGGAGCCATGCTTATACTCCTAGCCATGTGTGTGGCTGTCGACTGGGAGATACATTGGGCCCGTGATATGATATCGCTTTCCAAGTTTGGAACCGACGGGGGGCTCCTCCAGCGTGTTTTACAATTGTATTCGTTACCAGGTACATGCCTAGCCCATGGATTTTTTGTCAGGGTACATTTTTGGATGAGGTAGTTGTGTTCTCCATTCATTATCACGCCCTTCTCCTCAACGTTAGAACCGGTAGGAAGTACAGCACGTGCTGCTGTACGTAGATCGTGCATCTACCGTATTAATAGTATAAAATTGCCTACGAGGCATGACTCGATGGCGTCTCCGTTGCTTCTTTTTTTTTCTAACCGGCTCCTTGCGCTGCACTACTGTTTCTGACAGGTTATTACCGAGGTCCCGCAATCTGAGGTTGAGCTGACGCTGGTCAGAGCAGACCTTGGTGCGGTGACGCAGTCCGATGTCGAGGCGGCCGCCCTCGCGGAGGCACCTATCTTTGCGTTTAACGTCGGAAAGGTGCCGCCCGAAGTCAAGGTGAGCGATCACGGACGGTGCCGGAAAATCAGAGTTTTATGTATCGACTATTACTACATCGCTTGGGAGATCCGGCCGGGAATGGGCAATGGAGCTAGACGTCTTTGTATTTGGGTGTTACGTTGCCGCGCGTTGCAACTACAGTGTGTCGGTTGACGCTCTATTAATAGCTTTCGCTAGCCAAGACCTGTTCTAGGTTAACATACTACTGTCGGTGTGTTGAAAATGAACCCGTTGACGGTCTAGCTTGGCCCGTCAAGACCTCTTAACACGAAAAACACGATTGATAACAATACTGAGGAATGTTCTTGGGGGAAATTTCTTGACGGCTGTTGTTGACGGCTGTGACGCGTCAAGAGACAAGAGTGCCGCCAACCAGGTTACCGTATTTGGTGTGTTGGCTGATTCGGCCTTTTTTCCGAGTGTGCTTATCTATTGTAACCGTCGATCCCCAATGGGCAACGTCCTCGGCAGGCGATGGCGCAGAAGGAAGGGGTGCAGATCTACAGCCACGACGTGATCTACAGGTTCCTGGAAGACGTGAAGACGGTGATGTCAGAGTTCTTAAGGGTGGAGGTGAAGGAAACTGTCCTCGGCGAAGCCAAAACTCTGCAGGTTAGTGTCTTACGTGCATTTATTGAAATATGACTGCTCCGGAGCCGCCCTACGGTCGCTCTAATAGTATGCTACTACTAATACTCCCCATGCCAATCTTTTGTATTTACTATTTATACTATACGTAGTGTTCTGTTGCAACGTATGCCTGTTGATACTGTATGCGCAGTATTGCTACAATGTTACCGCGGCCTTCGATATCGCGCTCTCAGAGCGTTAGAACGGTAACTTTGTTGAGTTTGGTTTGGTAATTCCTGACCCCAGGTGAAGGTGGAGATGGTGGAATAAGAAGGGGGATGACCAAGCCGATCGAGCTGTATCCTGACGCACTAACTTGTGGTTTTATGCTTTGATCAAAAGGGACGGCCTCCTGAGTAACTTCCCCTCACAAATCCACACCCGGGCACGTGCGTAGCTGTTGCCCCCATATACATGACGCAATACCCGGCGTGCCACGTCTATCAGCAGTAATTTTATTCTATTAACATGAGGTGCGTCTTCTTGCTGCTGAAGGATGTTGATGGACGCGGCAGTACGTGTGCGGAAGCACATGGACAATTTTGATGTGGCTACGTTAGTATGCATCTCAATGCGCTTCTATCGTTTTCGCCTCCGTGTCGCCTTTGTGATGTGGTGTTGTGGTGTGTGATGTGGTGTGTGTGCTCGTGCGCTATTACTAGGTGTTCAAAACCACGGGCAGGAATAAGGAAAGCGTCATGGTCGCTGGCCTCACCGTTTCCTCCGGAAAGCTCAGCCGCACGCACCTCTTCCGAGTGTTGCGCGACGATGTTGTCGTGGCGGAAGGCAGTAAGGCGGCCTCGATCAGGCGTCATAAGGATCGGGTTAGCGAGGTCACCAAGGACAAGGTGATATGGTGATGTTGCCATGTGCAGGCAAAACGACAAAATGTGTTCGGGATGGCAACATTTCCCTTTGTTGCTGGTTTATTGAGTCTGATTCCAGTGTTTTGTTTCTCTTCACCCAAGCAAGATATACTCTTGATGTACCCCTTGACAGTACTGTCGCATTTACGGCCTTGATTTGCCTACATCCTGGGTCACTTGAGGCATGCGCGGAGCCAAGGCGGGTGGTTGTCAGCCCGCCGCAACAAACCCCCGGTGTACTAATGATAGCATATTGAAAGGAGAGATGTTTCTGGTCCTGGCTTTTGAGGTCTAGGCCCGGTGGCGCTATGGTGCATGGTATGCTTTGGTTGTTGCAGTGATAGGAAGGGAGGTTGATCACTGATCACCCTGTGTGCGGTTGGCGTTGGGTATGCGCTGCTAAAGGGTCGATATGGCCAAGGCAGCTTGTGCGACGCATCTCCCCCTCCATTCACGAGGAGCCCGGCGAAGTTCTGGCTATAGCCTACCAGGTATACCTATGTGTTGCAGTCTGTTTGCTGCGGTCGATATGAGCTCCTGCCTTTGCATCCGACTTCCTCAGAGGTGTCGGCTGGGCTTGACGCCCGCTTCAAATGTACAACAATCGCATGTTCAAAACACTCGTCTTACCCCCACCCCTCACACAAGCATCACCCTCACTTTGTTTGCGCCGTTTACGCCTGAAGGAGTGTGGTGTTGCCCTGGAAGACTTCAACGACTTCCAAGAGGGAGACGTGCTTCAGTGCTACAAGCTCGACGAGATCAAGCGCCAGCTGTGATCGATCGCCATCACCACTCACGAGTCACAAGCAGAGGCGCTTGATGCGGTTGTCGTTGTGTGCACGCGCTCTGCCTGCTGTATGGGCAGCGCTCGAAGGGAGCAAAAAGAGTTCGGGCTTTTCGGGGGGGGGGGGGGGGGGGGGGGGGGTTATGGGACTTCTACGTCTGCCGTCACTGGGCTAAAAGTGTGTTTGCGGCCTTCAGTGATTGGGTATATTGTGGTTACTACGAACGTGCGGTTAAAAGTTGCGTTGCTTCGAGGCAGCGTGGATTGGTTAGCGTAAGGCATGTGCATGGAGTGATTGTCGCTTCATGCGTTGCATTAAGCGTCATTGCTGGAGACTCGGGGGAGAAATTTAGTCCCGCATCTCGCAGTGTCGTCGATTTGCTTGCCAAACGTATGAGCTTTGTCAGCCGCCTACCTTCTCTGCCTGTGGTGTAGAGCGGGATATTGTGTGACTGACTGCTGGCGTGGCGTACGAAGAGACAGGACCGTGATGTCTGGTCACTGTCGGTGGCTTGTGGCTCACGTATTGATGTTGGTGGAAGCTGTAATTGTGTCGGGACTCGCAAGTTCTCGGCACTCTATCACCAACTAAGCGATGTATCTGTCGCCGTCTGTTCACATGCCGTTCCAATGCAGACAATTTCTCTTCAGAACAGCGTTGGTGTGTGACTTGCCGACCTGTTTTTTGTTGTCGTTGCTGCTGTGGATATGCTCGCTTTTTCCCAAGCACTTGTTGTTCGAGCGCCCAACGCTCCATCAAGGCAATCATGCATGTGGGTGGGGAGGACATGGCATTGTGATATTAGTGCAGGATGTGTATAGACATGGATGGCCATGCACGCCTGGAGCTAGGGATCTGGCAGAGCGTAAGGAACGGAGGCACAGGCCAGTGGGAGACAGAACGACACGCGCAAAGGAACAAATGGCATTAATGATGACATTTATAATTTATCATGGGATATTTAAACCAGTTTCGCGTTCGCGTCTACCGTGTTTGATTGACACCCTGGTGCCCTCACCGGATTTGTACTTGCGGTTTCATCGATCTCGAATTGCTTCGTCTCGCATGTGCTACTCAAGCAGTTCACATGGACGAAGTTGTTGACCTTTTCGATGCCATGTTTAGAATCGATGTACTTCAATAAAGATATCGATGCTATCAAAGTCCAACTGCCAAGCAGATGTGTCGTCAATGTGGGGGGTGCTTCAACGATGATATCGATATTTCCAACTTCCAACTGCCGAACAGATGTGCTCGTCGATGTGGACGTACGTGGTGTTTCGTCGTCGTGTGATTGCGGGGTCATGGTGACGAACGGCGATTCCGCCTGATATTATGTTGATGCAATATATAGGAAGTTTGTTAGGTACTGGTACGATTCAAATGCGTGGATGTATGAATGGATCTATTTCCTAGATTACCGCTGTTTTCTGCAACGGACAGTTGAAAGGTGTCCCATCCCATCAGATTCGTGGTTAGACATACAACGGTATATCTGGGGTGTTTCGCGCCATTCTACGGTATTTCCCAGATTTATCTGGGATGTCTATTATTGGCAAAACTCCAAACCTATCTGCCTGTCTGTCTATAGCCCCCCCTCTGTTCACTCTGCAATGCCTACACGCCATTTATTTCCTGGAATTGAATGAGAAAGTGTCCCATGAGAAAATTTGCCATCCAGAAAAAAAAATAAAGTAACCCAGAAACAAACAAAAAAAGAAAAGCTGGGAGCTGCCATGCTGAACTGAATCCATTTCGCCCAACTCTCCCATCAGAAGCCGCCCCATTTTCCGAGGCAATAACAAATCACGCTTCACTCAGTGCGTGGACAGCGAGTACTACTCACCAGGCATAACCATAAGCAAGCTCTGGTCTCGTCGCGAAATCGTTGTAGCGCGTCCGTGGTGGGCTCCCGCCGTCCCTCTTTGTCCTGCCCCCGTCCCCTCGTCGCTCCCAACAAAACGAGCACCCGCACGACTCCGAAAACTTGTAGATCTGTTAAATCCTCTCTCCGTGACTATTCTACAACTTGGGCGCAATCATCAGTAGCGTTTCTATTTGTTTTTCGACGTTGATTTGTTCCATCGTGCATTTCTCGCGTGGGTATTATTATAACGCTGTTTCCTCGGTTTGTCCATCGGGTCTATTCCGTGAAAGGGTACTGTAACCGTACAGTGCGTCGATACTCTGCTCCCACCTGGGATCCAATGACTTCAACCATGGAAGGTGCTATACGTATCAATTGGACCTGGATACAAAATTATACCAACAATTCAAGCCAATCAACAACAGTTCTTGGGGACCATCAAGTTCCATTTTGGAAACCTTGACGTTCCATGCCAACCGTTTCAATAACCTTTACGATGCTTTTATGGCGTGCTTCATTCTTCTCTTGATAACGTGTCTTCGTTAAAAAAACAAAGAACGTTCGCGGATAATCAAATTTCCCCACCGAAGAACATCACATCTGGCAAACATGGTGCGACCGGGTAAATATATGTAGGCCTTTTTTGCGAACCTACCTATTATCTTTTTTGTAAGCCTTTTTTTAAAAACGGATACTACTACTTGTGTCCTGCAGTCGACCATGTTATGAGGCTTAGATTGGGTAGGCGATCGGTTAACCTTTTACCTTTAGCCCAACGGACTAAGATCTTAACAAATGGCGACGACGGCAGAACATGGGTCGTTGGTCGTGAGTTCGAATCTCACGTCCACCATGAAATCGCTTTTTAAAGAAACGTGAATTTCCTCATGTCAAGAATCTGAAAAAATACTTCTGGATCCCCAGAAATTGGAACCGCGTGTTGGTGTCACGCGTCGACCCGTATATCCGGTCCGTTCCAGGGGGGGAGAGTGTTATGAGGCTTAGATTAGGTAGGCGATCGGTTAACCTTTTACCTTTAGCCCAACGGACTAAGATCTTAACAAATGGCGACGACGGCAGAACATGGGTCGTTGGTCGTGAGTTCGAATCTCACGTCCACCATGAAATCGCTTTTTAAAGAAACGTGAATTTCCTCATGTCAAGAATCTGAAAAAATACTTCTGGATCCCCAGAAATTGGAACCGCGTGTTGGTGTCACGCGTCGACCCGTATATCCGGTCCGTTCCAGGGGGGGAGAGTGTTATGAGGCTTAGATTGGGTAGGCGATTGGTTAACCTTTTACCTTTAGCCCAACGGACGAAGACCTAAACAAATGGACGTCCACCATGAAATCGCTTTTTAAAGAAAAGTGAATTTCCTCATGTCAAGAATCTGAAAAAAATACTTCTGGATCCCCAGAAATTGGAACCGCGTGTGGTGTCACGCGTCGACCCGTATAACCGGTCCGTTCCAGGGGGGGAAAGTGTTATGAGGCTTAGATTGGGTAGTAGGCGATTGGTTAACCTTTTACCTTTAGCCCAACGGACTAAGACCTTAACAACCACCCCTTGTTCGAACTTATCCAAGGTGATCTAACACCACCCAAAGCACAAAAAAATCAACCACAAGGTGTTTGCTCAACGCCACTCAAAGCACAAATTGCGGATTGTGGATAGTATTACACACAACTACCGTGCTTATTCCACCTACAACCAACCAAACACTACACAAAAAAAGAATAAAAAAGGCAAAAAGCGCACGAATGCCTATCATCGGGGGCAATACAATACGGGAAACCGCCATGGAAAGCTCCTTGTATCGGCTGCCCAAGGCGCACCAGCCCTTGACCTTCGGGTACACCGGCTTCTATTCACTCAGTCACTCAGGTTGGTTTTCGCCGTTGTAAAGCAGGTGCCTCGGCGGATTTTCCCAGTACCGTCAAATGCCTTGGTCCGAAAAAAATGTGGTTGAATCGAGTGAAAGCATGGTCACTAATTGCTGGAATATACACGACAAACATGTTAATCAAGTTCATAGTCAAATGCCAAAACAAAAAGTAGTGAAAACTAGGACAGATAAAGCGGCAGGGTAATGAACACACTGCAGCAGCAAGCATCAGCTACCAAGTACCAGAAGGATTCAGCAACGCGTGGAAGGAGACTTCTGTTCCTAACAAGGCTGCGGCAGCATGCAGCAACGCTCGGAAGAAGGGACGGAGGTCATGCTCGGGACAAGGTTGCGGCTCGGGGGAGCGGGTAGCACATGAGCGGGGAACGCCCGACTTACACCGCACAAGAGCGCCCGCAAGCGGCGCAATTCTGAAAATTACGCTAACAAAACGGTTTGACACTTGAGGCGCATCGTCTTGTCGTGTTGCCTATACGGGTTTTCGCTGGGATAGGGCAGGAAACAAGAGTCGCGACGCCTGGTCTCGTGCCTGACTGGCACGCGGTTATGAAGGAAGCGGCATCGCGCCAACGACGATCGAAGATAGCTTTGGGCTGTTTCGGTTCTGCAAACCCGCGTTTCTCCACATGTTTTCGATTTGCTTATTAACCGATGTCACTGTGTAACATGGAATTGTCGAACGAGTGTTGCGAGGCTCAGTGGCTTCTACGGAGGCGGCGCGAGCCCCCTCCTTGCGCGAGAGACGGTGGGAGGCTTGGTCCCCATCGAGTCGAGAGAGCGGCCGCCAAGGTGCGATCGTTTCGGCTACGCGGCTAAATCATGTGCTGTGATGAACTTTTTGCAGGGCTTTCCTCGCGCCTACTCATCATTCAGCGACGAACGCAATATTTTCACACGGTAAGATTCAAAGGAAGCAAGTTGCTTTGTCTTTTGACTGAAATCTCAGGTGCTCATGCGAACGACTGGGATTCGAGACTATCTCGTTCGGTGGTCCGATGCCCGCTGGCAGCTCCCACCTTCTTTCGAGTTAAGGAAGGCTACAATGCTACATGCTATACGATGTAGACCGTACTTCACACCGTGAAAAAAGGCTGGAATTTTCAAAACCGCGTATTGACACTGGCGTTGTTAGGAGTTACGTTGTCGCTGATATACTTGAAAAGTTCCTTATCCGATCTTCCAACCTCACAAAAACAACAGTACACTGGGGAAAAGCACGCCGATACCGTCACATGGCGCTGCAGTACTTGTACAGTAAACATACTGCATTTTTTTTTTTTCGATCTCCCTGGAGCCACTATCAGATGTCTTTTTAACTCGAAAACGCCTACCCACAGCGAAGTGCCCGCCGTGGCTGTGTAAAGCACCATCTGCGGATGGCACAACATGTCTACGTAGACCGCACCGAGCGAATTTTCTCCGATCGTACACATTTCAACCTCATCGCATCAAGCTCCAGGCCGGTCTCGCACTCGAGCCGAGCCACGATCCCGAAGTTGCACATCCTCCTTGTTTTGTTTCGACTGCACACCGACCTCACCAGAGCTCCCTCCGCTTGATGTCTTGTAGGAGCCGCTCTCGTCAATCAACTCCACCCCTCTCTGCCCATGACCGCCAGCAACACGACCGCCCTTTTCCCGCCTCGGAGGTTCTCCCGCACGCCGACCAACGCGGAGAGCATCTTGCGCTTGCCCTTCCCGCTTTTGCGCCTCCCGGAGTCGTCCAAACGCTTTTTCAACTTGAGGGTGGCATCGGTGTGTGTCGGCCTCCACCGCAGCCTGCAAAATACGTAAAATCGATACAACGGAGTCTGCTAGCTTGGACGCGGCATCAGTAGTCGCATTGGCTCCCGCCGTTTGAAGGGTGGTTGCACCGCTGGAACCTTCACTTTCAGACATTTTCGTTACGTGGTCTAACAGCAAACGGGCACGCAGCTTTACGGACTTGACTGCTCCCTCGAAGCGCACCATGGGTTGTTCAGCGAGAGCGTCTAGAAGGTAGTTAATGGAGTATTCAGCATGTTCCTTTACCGTGCTCTCCTCTAGGAAAGCCAGTGTCTCGGGGGGGAGATCGTCGTGAGACACAACCCTTCGTAGTACCTCCAGCAATCGGCGAGCGTGATAAAGTCGGCCAGCAGGGCCCCTAAGCATACGCAATATTGCAGCCGTCACGGATGCGTCATCTCCTTGAGAACTCTCGACACGCTCCGGTGAACCGTCTCGCGCTTTGTGGGGCCGCATGTTGTTGTCGTCCGTTTTGGTACCAGGTGCTATCGGGGTGCTCACATCGTCCGGCACTAGCAGCCGTAGATCGCGAAGATGATCGAACAAGCGGTATGCTTCAAGATAGTCCAGCCGGTCCACACTCTTCAACACCAAGCGCCTTGTGTATTTTACATGTCGGTCTGCACTGCCAGATTCCAACAACGCGGAATTCCGCGCGGAAAGATGCTTGGCTGCACTCGCCGTTGAATACGTGCAGTCATAGAGCAGGGTGGCTTCGGCAGGGTTACTGTCTTCACCGCCGTGCTCCATATCCGCATTCGATATTAGAACAAACCGAATCGCGAGCGGTATCAGCGCCCCGCCTCCGCTCGAAACATGATAGTGCTTAAGTGCTTCCAAAACGATTTCATCGGGCTCGACCTGGGATATTTCGTCCTCAACTTCTTGCGGCGTAGCTAAAATCTCATTGAGCGGATACCGATCTTCCAAAGTTCCGGGTCGAGACGATAATAGGTTGCCGTCGGTGTAGGTTGCTACGGTTAGGCCAATCACCAGCAACGAGGAAGTTTCGTGTGCTGTGACCGCGCAGTGGACAGCAAGACGAGACAGCTTTTCCGCCGGCGTCGCGCCCGTGCGCAGATCATAGCCGTACACACACGCGACGACAATGTTCAGCTCGGACGGTACTGTGGGATAGGTGTGTGATCGATGTTGCTGTGCGCACCCGGAAATGCCGACGGCAACGCCGACACTATCGTCACCCTCACGTCCTGACCCATCCAATACCCAGCTAGCGATCGGGGGTATGGCGCGAAACAAACTGAGAGTAAAGTCGACGTTCACGCCCAGCAGCGCCGGCTTAGATCCGAAGATGGCAGTACCTTCTTCCGTACCTCGGACTGCGAAGTAGTCGTTGCTGGTACCTCGAGAAGGTGATCGTTCGCCGGAATTTTTACTGTTGACACACCTTACCAGAGCCGGCAGTCGGCTCGTGGTATCAACGTCTACGCTATGGAGAACATGCGCCATCGAAGCCAATGCCAGGCTAGCTGTTAACGTCGGAAACGGGTTCGGCGCGAGCACTGACGAAAGCAGCTCGGCGATGCTATCGTTGAGAGATAGGTCTATCCTGCTGTCGGTGATGTACTTCATGAGGGTGACCTCGTGGGCAATAGCCTCTGGGAATACGTCTTTCCGAAGCGTTGCGATGACCGCAAGGCGGACATCGAGGCCTTCGAGGGTTTTGGCTGAGTCGGGTGCAACAGGGGCCGGGTGATACCGTATCCCCTTTGCCACCGCAGTCTCCACGGCGGTGGCGGTCGCGGCAGCAGCTGCTTTAGCATGTCGATGGTTTTTCCTCCCACGGCCCTTGCCTATTGCTTCATGCTCACGGACATATGCCACCACCGCAGCGTCGTCAAGCCAAGCCCGCTGCAGTAGTAGGAGACCCCCAGCGGTTGGCAAGGTCCCGGAGTTGCTACGCTCTTGGTGCGCTACTTGCGTCTTGTGTCCCATCAGGTGCGGCCAGTGACCGGCATGCGCGGCGCTGTGGGTGTTGTTCTTGTTCTGCGATAGTAGATGATGCTGTGCATGCACCCGTTCGCACACCCTGGCGGCATCCGATGAGAGCGACAGGTCAAGACAGTGGAGCCATCCGCTCAAGCAGTCTAACCCCCGGCATATCGATGCCGATGCGTCCAAGAAAGCACCCCTACCTTCGGCGATGGAGCGGCCGTGGTCATGCCACCGTAGCATTGGCAGCCGTAAGCCCATGCGAGCGGTGCTGGAGACATCTACAATCCAAGACCGCACTTTTTCCTTCATCACAGCAACGTCAGAGTGCTGGTCTGCGTCGAGATAGAGCAGTACATCGCGCCTCCACCCCCAGAACAAGAGGTTGGTCGTTCGGAGCCACGTTTGCAGAAGGTCTTTTACGGACCGGCATCGTCGCTTGGGATTCCAGCGACCCTCATCGCCGTCGGGACCATTTTCGTCAACATCAAGCCCCTCGTCAACAACGGTGTCCTCCTCCCATAGTAAGATGGGTTCCGTCGACTGCAGCCACCCGACTAACACTCTCAATATGCACCGAATAGAATCACACAAATTCAGTAGAGAACGATGGCGCGCCGCGGCACTCCTGGTCACCCGTGCGGCGTCAAGAGCAGCTCCCAGGGCTATGGCGCTGTCGCCGTTAACCCCTGATATGAGAGCCAGGGGCAGCAGACATGTGTGCACCGACAAGGTATCCCCGACTTCTTTTGCGCGCTCGACATCCGAGGCCATGCATTCTCTGGCCCTTGCAACGCCTTCGGCGGCGAAAGACAGCCCTTGGGTTCGAAAAACCTCACCGTAGTGATGGGCTTCGGTGCGAGAGAAGAACACGCCAGAGTAGAGCGCGTTGAAGGGGAGTTTGGTGAACGACACGATCTTCTTGGTGCTGCTTCGGTGGTGCATTGTGTAGCTCCGCTCTACCGATATGATGGGGCCGCCTACCGTTCGGCAGGCCGCTTTCGGAGAGACTAAGAGGTAGTGCATGGTGATCGAAGGCCGCAGCGGCAGACTGACCTTCATTTCAGAGATAAATGCGTCGGGGTCGTCGTGTAGCTGTTGGGGTGTCCATGACGTGTGATGTCCTTGCGCAACGCGTCTCAGCCTGGGTTTGCGAGAACAGTTCATGGGTGAGGCTGCGAATTATGGCTCTAGGTAGCTCGGATATTCGTCGCGAAATGTGGGTAAGGCCGATAACCCATAAGACATACCTGGTATACCAGTTACACACCAATGGCAGTAGTGGCTTTTTTGTACGTATCCGATATGTGATATGTGGTATGTGTCAGTTTCGCGCGGGGTTTGAGGCGCGGCAGCCTTTGATGCAGGTGTGGTATTGCACGTACTCATAGGGATACTCGATCTTGAGAGACATTAGCAGCAAGCGGTTGCTGCCTTGGCACCCGCGCGCGTCCTTCAGGATCGTCTGTGCGAACAACTCCACTGCTTGCTCGAAGTTTTTCGTAACGATCTCCGCGTTCACCGTCAAGCTCATTTCTGCCCAGAACTCGCTGTTGGGAAGGTTGACGATGAACGTTTGACCACGGACAGACGACGGATACGATAGCGGGCGATATAATGCACTAGGTTAGAATTACGTCTTTATATTCGATATGGTACATGCATACTGTATTGCACGGCCAACGAACGGGGTTGGCGTGCTTATTCCACAAGTGTAGGTACTCGTAGTAACCCTTTGTTGTAGTTGGTCGGGTTTGTTTGAGAAGTTGGAACACCACAAGGTATTTTGGTCCCCCTCGCGCTGAAAAGCTGCGAAATTTTGCGTATTCTCTTGTGTGTTTTCTTTCCTGATTCTTGCTTGTTTTTTTTTGTTTTTTCTCTCTCTTCCCTTTATGTGTTTCAGATTTCGATTTCGAATTTTCGACGTCGAATTGTTTTCATCCTGTCTTATGATGATGAATGGTTGAAAACGTTTGCCAGATAAAAATTTCGCCACCTGCAAAGAATCACAAAATAATTTGAGTCGTTTGTCCCCCAAACGGGACTGGAGTTCTAAAAGGGTATGCATGGGAGGTTTCAACTTGTTCTGGATTTCGACACGCTGAAAAACGGTGTATTACGTTTCCACAAATGCGAACGATTCAGTATCTCTCCACAAACCCCAGATTTCCTTCGTTCAATCTTCCACATTATTATTAGAACGGTGAAATGTTGAAAACTTTTGCAAGACGAACCTTTCGCTACACGCAAGGAGTTGCAAATAAAAAACGAATACTCATGAAGAGTACGTGATAGCAGAGGAAGTGACCTGTATACGTCAGAAGAACGGGTCTAGGATCCACATCTACATGGAAAACCCGCGAACGATTATCACGCAGGTTGCAAAGTTGAGTATCGACCGATCGGTTGAACTCACAGCTGACGTGCTTTTATGTTTTTTATAAAATATCGAAGAAGGGCGGTCCAGGACCAACCAATTCCTCATACGTAGGAGCTACAGTACCACACGACAACCGCTATATCGAAATCGGGCGAGTGATTGCTGCTACTCGTCGCGTGGCCCCGTTTGAGATGCTGGAAGTCAACTCTGATAACTCCGCACACAGGGCACCCGAGGAGATGTGGTTTGGACCATGACGATCGCCTCCGCGAGGACTTCGACCTGATGCGTGCGGCATGGGCGTAGCCGTTTCGAAAGAAATTTGTCCGTAGGTGACCATAGAGTGATCCTCATGCGGACAGATAGGCAGGAAGACAGACAGACAGACAGACAAGTTTTCTGAATTCTTTTTGAGAGACCACAAGTGTACCACTTGTGGAATTTCCACGTCGAAGCAACAACTTCGCAAGTGTGTCGCGTGGTCCGCGGTTGACTACAAGACAGACAGGACGATGTGAAACAAGTACCGAAGCTAAGCTTGGGAAGCATTTTCCTCAAATTATTTGTTTTGCTTAATGGCACGCTGGCACCCCTAGGAATGCGTCGTCAAGTACCCGCGCGTAGGCGTTTCGGCAGCATATACGTACGGCTTGGAATTGGAGTAAGGGATTTGCAACCAACATCCGTATTTCGTACTTGTAGGATAGTTGATGCAAAGTTACAAGAATCATGAGCTTTCTAGCCCGTTTTTTTTCGTTTTTGGGCCCAAGAACTTACTACCCATCATGGGAACGAAGTTTTTCCCCCCGCCCCATCTTCGACGACTACTCTCTAAGAGATATATCATCCGCCTGGAGAACAGCAACACTATAGTGAAGGTCATTCCTTCATCAGTGATGTAGTCATTGTGCTATGCTCCCTTGCGTAAATGAAATATTATAGCGTTTTTGCGAGATTTTGGTTCTAGTCGCTTGCAACTTCGAGTACACAAAAACTCCTCGTGAGTCGCTTCTGGGTGAGTACGACTGCCGTCTGGCGCACCCGATACCCTCACACATCCCACCAAAAGCATCCCTCAATTTCGCGGGCTATAGTATCCTGTGAGGAGCTGTAGCCGTCCGCAAGTGAGGTGCAAACGTTCAGTTGGGGGTTGTTTTTTGCCCCATTTGGTGCACCCCAAATTTCGACCAATTTCGACCATTGCGGCACCTCTAAGTCGAGTTGTAGGCCTCTGTTGAGACCGGGCGGGAGATCAATCTCGAGGGAAACACAAGCTGCTGTGATGAACCTCTTTCAAGTTACCGTCGCTCTCTGGTAAGCAAGAACCAGCCGAAGCTGTAAACGCAGCGTGTCAAACTGGCGATGTGCTCTTCTGTTCCAATAAAACATCTAGATATTAGAGTGACCGGAAACCCAGGAACCAGGGGACGCCTGGGTGCCAGCGTATGCAGCATTGCCCTCTGTACATATTTCGTCACCCTGGTACTTGTATCTGTAGTACAGCATACATACGAGCGTCGTAATAGTGTTGTTGCATGCACGCACCGCTACCACCATCATATCATACCTGTAAAGTCTGCCCGCGAATACCGCAGGACCGGTCAATCCGACCCACAAATTCACCACGTAGTCCTTGCCATAGGAAACATGCTGCCCATCGTGCAGAAAATCTTCGTTGGCGGCCACCACCGCTTTCATGTTCTCAAGGTGCCCGCTGTCAGCCATCTGGAGGATGTGAGGCAACCCCCAAATTCCACGCGAGCCTTGCACGTAGGTGACCCCGGACAGTTCCGGAGACACGGCGACGTTGTTTCTGGTCTTTTCGCACATCTTGGAGTCATCTTCGATTGAGCAGAACAACCCTTGGCGGAGGGCGGGAAACGAGTTTGGGTGCAATACGTTGCCTTGAATTAACGGTGTACCAAACCAAAAATCGTGACATCAATGTTTGGATCAACCACACACGAAAACATGCGAGAAGCAAGTAAAAGTGTGTGGTTGGCGCCCAATCTCCTTGTCACCAGGAGGATGTGATTGTCCGGCTCCGATGCCGCCGGCTCGCACAGCAGTCGGTTCGCTTAAAATGCCTGCCACAGGTACCAGGTATCAGGCTGCATGCGTCTACGAATGAATAGAACTCGATTCACCTTCGGCGCTCTCAGCGATTCGAAATCTTTGCACAAGGTCGGGATAAGGACTAACCGGCAGTTGCTCACGCTTGAACATATCGTCGAAGAAGTCTCGAACAAGCTTAGGCAGCCCCTTTTTCTGTATCGCACCGAGGGGCACGAGATCGTTCGGCATTGGGTGTGATGTGAGGCGGTAGTAAGGTGTTGAGCTGTTGCATTCACTCTCTGTTACGTACGACTAGAGAGTGGATGTGGCGTGGATATATAGCAGGTCATGTTTCGTTGGATCCAGGATGGGATGTTACGGTCGTGTTACCTCGAGATAGGTTCGAACACGCTGAGATGCATCCTGCCTTGGAGCCCGCTTTCGTCTCTCCTTGTTTGCAGGGCATGGGTCCATCGAGAATTCGCTGGGCCTGAGGGACTGTGCCAGCGCGCAGTGCACATGTGACAGCGAAGCACGTGGATATGGGATATGGGGTGGGAGGGGGGTGAAGAGACCCCCCCCTCATGCGAATATACCCAGAGAGAAGATGGAAACCCTTTCGCTTTCTCGCCGCGTTTTTTTATCTCGCTCGCCGGAGATTCTCGCCTTCTCGTCTTCTCTATACTGCTGACAGTAGTCATTGCGTCTCGCATCTGCCCTCAGCCTTCTAACTCTAACCCAGGGCTACGACGACCTGATCAATTCTGATAACTCACTGTCATGGCATCCCCTTCTCCTAAGGAAGAGTCGCCGGATTCGACGGGTTCGTTGAGTGCGGTCTTGCAACTTGGACCTGATGACCCTCTCATTCATGCTCGCGCCACAGCGAGCGAACACACGACGGCTGTCTACAAACTCGTTTTGACTGGAGGACCATGTGCTGGCAAGACAACTGCGCTGAAGAGGATGAGCGATTTCTTTCGAGCCAAAGGGTGAGACATACATTGGATGACGGCACTACAACCTGCCTTTGCTGTTCGATTTGTTCTGTTGTTGACTGTGATTTGCTGTAATATTAATAACCGTCTCTGGAGAGTCAAAACGCAGTAGGGCCACTTCTTATGCAGTCGAAAAAACTGAGATTTTCGATCCACACTCGTCCAACTCGCCAGTCGGAGTCATGCATCGGCAAAGTTAGAAAGTCCCGCCGCATACTCGTACGTATACTATCACACATCACCCACACAACAACACGACGTACGACACGACCCCACACCACAACATCGGCGACGCTGGCTTGGCTGCTGTCACTTGTGCTATGCTCGGCGCGAGTCAGCGTGATACATCCTTATCGCACCCGATGGCCGCGTGCGCGATATCGATGACCTTTTGCCAACTGCTGCGGTGGCTGTAGCCTTGGCGACTCTCGAAGAAATCCAGCGTCGCGATGGCCTCGAGGTCGAGATGGAGGAGAACGCCCCGCGTGTGAAGCTCACACTCTGTTTCGAGGAAGCAGCGAGACATCAGCATGTGTGTGTGGTTGGGCGCGGCTGCTGGAAGATGAAGATCTCTTTGACCCCACGAGCGTTACGCCGAAACAGTTTCGAACCGACTTCCGCCTGCCCTACTTGTACCTTTTTTTTCTTGGAGCTGAAAGTCACTCACTTTTACTCGTACATCAAACGTCTCCAGAAAAAAACCCAAAACTGTTTATTCGATCCGACGGACGATAAGAAGGGTAGCTATTCCCAGTCCAGTCGGAAAAATAACCGATGGGAAACCGGCTTTTTCATTTATAGTTTCCAACTGCATAAGAATTGGCCGAAGTGACAACTACACGCTGAACGGCCAAACTCTATTGGGGGCTGGGGGCGTGTCCGAACATAATTGATTGTTGGAATCGAAAATCGAAATGCTTTCATTTTTCGACAGTATTTTAGACGAGGTGTCCAAACAGAATCGAAAGGTGAAAATAGAAATCCAGGCGAAAAACAACGGAGACTACAACCTACGGGCCGTTCTTAACTGTGCACACATGCCGACAATCTGTTAATAGCGCTCGGCAACACAGATCCACCACAGAAGCAGGCAAACGCGACCACCCCATTCGATCCCGGTAGGTCGTTGGGTCTCCCATGGAGGTGATGGCGGGTCCAACGTTGACGCCCCGGGATCAAACTTTGAAGTACACTGAGAACGGACTTCCAACCTCGTTCTCGAGGGCATCATCCTGAAAGTTCCCCAAACTATGTTGGCTTTGGCGCGAACGCCGGGAAACAAAGACCCGTGAACGTCGGGGCTGGTGTTGTGGTTCGCCTGCTGGCTGTTTACGGGGGGTCTGTGCGGCTGTGTTGCCGCGCTAGCTGTGGGTTGGATGCTGTGTACGGTGGTCCTGATGTGATATTTTGACGTGGTTGCGCTGATCAATAAAACACGCTGAATTGTTGCTGTTTGTGTTTTTGATTTGCTTTGCGATTTTCAGCCGTCACCTTTTTTTTTTTTGGCAATGAGTTGCAAATCGTTCACTTTCTCCCAACCTAAAAAACGAAGGTGAACATGTTTGGGCTAGGGACAAATCGGCGCCTTGTTTATTACCATCTCGATTGTCGGTTTCGATTTTCGATTCTGTTTGGACACGCCCTGATACCTGGTACAAATTGGTGTCCGAAATACAAGAATGCAAGGACTCGTAAAGCACGAAAGAAGCACGATCTACCCGTACAGCTCGGCATTCACGTTGCTCGTAAGACCTACGCAAAGTTCCCATGAAAAGTTTGGATTCCAAAGATATCCGCCAGATTATTTCAGGTACAGCTTGGGTACAACTCGCTATGAGCACGATTCTTCAAAACGAAAGTTCTAAACTTTTGGAGCACCCCAAATAAACAATTTTGGGGCCGATGTTGGGCCAAGATCGGCTTCAGAAGAACTCAGGCGGATGTTTAGTTCGAAGCGGCGAGATTCCGAGTTCTCGACAGACATCGGCCGACGAAATCAACGACTGCATCATTAATTCTGAACGGAGTGCGCTTGCTAGGGGCTCCGACCCACCCTAGGATCACCGTGTTCACACAATGGCCGGTGATATGTGGCGGGCGCTGGCCAGTATGATGAAAAACAATTGGCCGCTACTGTGCACAAAACAGATGACAAACTTTCTCGATCCGTCTCGAATGGCAAAAAATGGGATTTTTTGCAGGTTTGGGAGCAGACCATAGGACGCCGCCGGCAAGCTCTCGCCCCCTAGATCATGGACCCATTTGATATTTCGAGGCCGTCGTCTACACTCGTTGGCCTTTCCCGACACCAAGCCGGTTGATCGTAGGCTAAGTCTGTGTCGAGATCGAAGGTCTATCGTCGCACGAGCTGATTTTTTAACAGCTTGTTGACAGTTTGCAGCGAGAAAAAAAACTGCGCGGCGTGCAGCCGTTCGAAAAAAAGAAGAAAAAAAACAAAGCATTTTTCCCTTTTTCTCACAGCGGCGGAACGAGAGTATCTTCAGCTGTTTTTTTTACATTTAAAGTAATGAAAGAAAACTTTCAGACGTCGCGTTCCCATTGTCATAGGCCCAAGGCGGTTGATATGAGCAAAGTGATGCTTGTGGTGGTCGCTTTCTCGAGACCCAAAACTTCCACGAGTTCCACGCAAAGTCCCTGGAAGGTACAGCGAAGCGATGCAGCGATACGCGATCAGCGATCACGAAGTGCCGAAATGCTTCCCCTATTCCTTGTCCCATGGCCCCACCCCATATTTTTTCTTGTTTGATTTTGCGCATACCTGGTATATCATGTGACAGGTTCCGTGTGTTCACGGTCCCCGAGGCTGCAACATGCATGTTCACGAACGGCATCCGCTTCGAAGACGGGGGTACTCCAGCGAACCTATTCGCCTTCCAGTGGAGCATTCTCTCGAGTGAGTAGTGACACCTATCAATCAATCAACCCATCAATGACATACTCCCACAAAGCCCATGTTCTGGAGTGCACCCAGGCTCCACTGCAGCATCAGAGAGGTAGAGAGAGAGAAATCTGGCTGTCTTGAGTGAAACATAGCATTATCAGTCGTAATGTCCATGTCGTCATGATAAAGGCGACCTCCAAGCGCGTCATACGATGATTTAACATACAGCAGTACGAGTACATAGGGGTATCGAACTGGAGCATTTCCATCGCTCTCAAGAAGACCACCCCCAACTAGATGTCTCTACCTAAGCCTTCGATCGTTGAGCGACAGCAGAAATCCCAGCCTCGTTTTTTTTTTTGCCCATGTTTATTTTTGCTTTCGTTTTGTGAATGGCGACGTCGTGCGTGTTGGGTGGCCAGGCTTCAAATCACACAGGAGGATGGGTTCGAGCGGTTCGCTTATGTGAACGGGCAGCCATCGATATTACTCTGTGACCGAGGACTGATGGACGGATCAGTCTACATGCCGCCAGAAGAATGGGCTTGCCTAGTAAGTCCGCCGAAAAACTACCAAAACTGAAGATATTGCGTACGTGGTACCCAATTCAGCTCCCCCCTCGATCTCAAGGTTTCAATTGCACTCAAACTGGGATGGTGCAGACTCGCGAAACATACGTTTGGCAGTGTTTTTTGTTTATTTATGGCAGGGCCGAGTACAACACAGTCAAACAGGTTATCCGGAGAAGAGCATTCCTCAAGTACCTCGTCAGAAGCAGCAGCAGCAGTGGTGCCGTCTAAATATTACGGGAAGGGACAACCCCCCAACTTTACCACGGTGCCTTAGGGCACGCTACAACATCAATAGGACGCAAGGACAATGCTGCTCGGTTGAGCCATCTCAACTTTTTTTTCGGTGGAAAAGCTATCTGTTAATATCATTTGATGGATATATATGCGTGTCCCAGGGGACGCAGAATCTTGTCCCCCACCCTCATGCCCTCATGTCAGCCAAAACGCGAAATCCCCCCCCCCCTGACTCCGTGGCGCAGGTGAAAGCAAACGGCATGAACGAGATATCCTTGCGAGATGGTCGCTACGACGGTATCCTCCACCTTGTCACAGCAGCGTCTGGAGCGGAAGAGCACTACTCTCTGGATAATAATGAAGCGCGGACCGAGTCTGTCGAGATGGCCACAAATGTACGTACCAGGCATGATATACCATGTCAAACGTGGACGCAGATCTACCGTAGTTGCCATATATACGTCGTATTTTATTAATGAAATGCTATTAATAGCTGGTGGTAGGGATGGCTTGGGATGGTGGACAGGTGTAAGAGGCTGATATAAGTATCATTTGTATCATACATACTGCAGGTCAAGCGGCATTCAATCTTCATCCTTTTGTTGTAGCCTAATTGTATTATAAAACACCGAGATAGATTGCCTTATTTTGTCACCCCTGCCACGGCCATCAACACCTCCTTGCGTGGTCGCCAATTCTATCGTCAACTTTATCCCCACCATAGCATCACGCCTCGCCCACTAGTACTTTACTGAGTAAACTGTATACAGTACACGTGGTTGTACTGCTGGATGGAACATGAAACTTGAACGTGAACGTTTGTCGTTCGTTTCGGAACGAGAAGGTGGATGCGCGAACTGAAGCGGCCTGGCTGGGGCATCCCCGGCATATCCTGTTTGACAACTCGACGGACTTCGAGGCGAAAATGGATCGAGTCACATCGGCCGCCTCAAGGCTTGTTGGTCTGCCATGCCGCCCTCGGAATCTTGGCAAGTTTCTTCTGACAAAGCCTCCTCCACCGCTGGAAGAGTTTCCTGTACCGACGGAAGAATTTGAGGCGGAAAAGGTGACTCATAAACTGACCAATCCAAAATACGCGCACAATTCGTGTTCGTATGTATCCATACAGTAACGCAAGGTGCAAAGCGGCTCTCACACCTGACTGATTGTATGGCTGGCGTGTCATTGTGTTTGCGTTAGTCGTCTCGATAAGCACTTACCAATCACATGAAATCCGGCTTAAAATAATGGTTACTGCTTCGGATGGAAGTCATAAATAAGCCGCGATTCACCGCGGACGACGGTGCCAGAACGGATACTCTGTATTGGCCATTGGTGACATCACTGACACCTGCTGCCAGCTGAAGAACACTTTATTTCTGTTGTAAGGACGGAGTTTAGTTGTAGTATATCTCCACCCTGTCACCGCGCCCTTGTTCTCATACAAAATGCACTCGCTTGCTGGCCGTTTCGTGGTACAGATCTTCCTCCTGCGACGAGATGCAGCGACAGGGCAAAACATCCTACCCAAAAACTCCTCCTCGGAGAAAAGCGATACTCCTGCCGTGTGCGTGTCGAACGAGTCCTTTCTCGAGAAGCGAGGTAGAGCTGGTGAGTTTCTTACGGTAGCTCGTATGCTGATTTTGCGGCTATACGTTCCGGCCGTAATTTTTGGTGGGACCCTTTTGTGACTGCCACTGCTGAACGTCGATTGGTGTATCGTCTGCCCAACGGCTAGCCGGCTACACCCAACGGCTAGCCGGCTTGACAGTTTCGTCTGTCCAGCGTCCTGGCGGCTTGGTTTTCTTGCTTTTCGTGTTTGCTTCACGTTCATTGGGTGCTTACTATTGATCATTGCGCACGCGCCCCAGTGGCTTCGAGGATGAAAAGTGTAATTCGTTATCATCAAGAGCGTCCTTAACCTGTCGTTGCAACAGCCGTAGATCAATGTCTGCTTTTTACCGCGCATGCCTTCGAAAATCATTTCTTGCTTCATCGCGTGCCCGTTGACCTCATTTTTTCCTCCAATGTCATGGACGATCGCTTGTGTCTGTCAACAGGATTGTTCGTGTACAGCATAAGCACGTTTTCTTGTTACGACGACGGTACGGTAACGGACGACACAAGACGCCTCTCACCGGAAGAGTTCAGCAAGATTGAGCGGGAACGGGCGGATGCTGCTAGGCCAAAGGTTTTGCAACGCAGGGTGTCGTTCTTGTGGGAGAGGCAGGCATTTGACCTTCAAACCGACCTCGAGCCGGCGTACGGGGCCAGCGTGCTTCATCGACACTCGGAGGTGATATATGTCTCCCGCCCATGCTGCAGTTCTCTTTTTTCTTGTTTGGATGTATGTTCGATGTTTTTGACGCTATGTCGTAGATGATACGTGCTCACGAGGCATTGGCGAGGATTTTCGCCTCTAATTCAGGGAAAGTCTGCTGCGGAAACATTTGGGAGTTTTTACTGCCCGGTGTCGACAACTTGGCTGCGTTGATTTCGATGGTGTGATGGCATACTGTACGTCCTGAGTTCGAACACCACTCTCTCGTGCGAACCCTTTGACCGATCAGCTAACAGGTTTTGCATAGTTGGAGTAGGAATGCAAACAACGACCAGGTATATAACTTAGAGCGATCATGCGCCGGGCAGCCGATGAACATACGAACACCTCAAGCGCATTAATGTACATGTTTGGCGGTGCTGTCACCCATGCGACGGTGCCCAGTCAGCGCCATCCCTTCAGAATATGTCGGACAATGCAGCTTTACTATGAGCTACGTACTAGGTACCAGGTATTGTATAACGGAGGGGGTGTTATGGCTTCGATCACACAACTTCACTATTAGTGGCGGTTAAGCTGTATACCTGGTACCTGTTTCGCCTTAAGCCAGCGGACTCGCCTTGGCACTATCTATCCGCTGCTGAAGCCCGTGCAGACGCGCTACAGAAGAGCTCACCCCTCACTCGGTATCCTCGTGATTTGTGCTCGATTATGTGCCATTTTGTATCATGCTGTATTTTGTGTGCAGGGTGGGCAGTTGTCTCTGCCGACGTTTCTTTCGCTGGACGAATGAGCGAAGCGTTTGTGAAGAGGATGTGATGCTACACGGCAGCACCACAGCAGCAAGATAGAGCCAATCTTCGAAACCGAGTATTCATCGGTGACGTTTGGACGACCCTTCTGGTAGGCAGGATGTGTGGCAAAGTTGTTTTTTTTTGTATATGTTCGGCGTTGGAAGGATGCTGCCCAGATGCTGCCCATATACTTCCAAGATGCTGCCCATGGCCTTAAGCATATACAGTAGTATACTGGCAGTGTCCTACAGTAGTGAAAGATTTTCGCCGTTCGGGCCGGAATGCATTTGGTGGTCAGTGTGGTAGACGTGAGTACAATTCTTGGATAGTAAGGCAGTACCGGTACCTGGTATATTTGTTGGCATATGCCAGGTACATGATGCAGTACGTATTTGAGCGTATTGGCAGCCGGCTTACAGGCTACTAATGGCGGTACCATACTGGAACCATAGGTGTATCCAGTAAGGACTCGCCCACCACTATTTACTAGTATTTGAGTAGCGTAGCGGCAATGGATGTAATGGGTATTTCAGTAGCGTGGCGGCCATGCATGTAGTGGGTAATGCCCGTCCCGGTGGTCCTTCCAGGAATACACTACAGAACAGTAGTACCCTCACGCATTTGGATTCCTTCGGGGGCCTACGATTTAGAGTGTATGGTAGCTACTGGTATTAATTTTAAGATCGACGGTCTCCGGCATACCACTGTTTCAACCGCTCCAAGAATCAATGCCGCCTCATTAGACAAATTCACATACTGCCGTAGATCTAACACAGGACGTGTTCGTCTACATAAGGTACTGTGGAAACAAGAGTAGCATTCAACGCCCCCCAAGCTAAACTCCAAACTATTCTATTCACTGCCGGCCCTTTCCTGCATGCTGTGCTCTACAAAATCCCCGGAACCGCCCCAAAACCAGCGTCACCCACAGCACCGGCCTTCCTCGTCCCCATGATGTCCAGCGACCGCCTTGATCACTTTCTGTCAAGCACGCTCGAATCTAAGTTTGCCAAAGCTTTGGAGGCCTGCTGCTTCGTCTTGTCGTCATTCGATCGGGACAAAATTACTAGCATATCTTTGCCTCCCATATCTAGTATGCGCTCCTTGTTCAAGGCTGAGAAAAACAATTCGTGTGTTCGACAATAAGCACGCGCATGAGAGGGAAGGGGGGAGGTCGGGCTTTGGCGCGCCTGTAGTGCATGCATTTGGCACGTGTTTCTTTCAGTAGTTTTCTCTATAGCAATAACCATGTCATACTACAAACAGTACATGACCATACTTTGTATGTACTAGTATCAAGAGTACCTTCGTGTGGAGACTCTCATCATGCTGAGACATGTAAAGAAGGTCGATATGTTTACCCCTTGCATAGTCTACGCAGTTTTGCTCATTGAACCTCCGGTACATGAAAAGCACTTTGGTCGATGCAGTTCGGCGCCTTCCGCGACCCCCACCCATGTTATGCCACCATCGTTGCATGACCTCGTGATCGTGGCATCGCGAATCATTTTACTGTGCGAGTAGCGCTCCAGCGCCGGATACAACTCGTGGAGTTGTCGTACACATCACGTACTCAACTTTTGCGAAATGCGGCACTGCCACTCTGTAGTGTCCACTCCTTACCCTAGGTGTTTCGAGAAAATTGTCAAGCGACTCACAGATTGGTCGGGAATGTTCCGGCATGACATACATACGTACCTACAGTACTATGGAATGATACAAAGAATGTTTCACACGACGTGGCTATGATTCCCTGGGCATGTTGATCCAACGTTTGTAGTGTA
Organism: Macrocystis pyrifera; assembly: GCA_031763025.1. Lineage (NCBI taxonomy): Eukaryota > Phaeophyceae > Laminariales > Laminariaceae > Macrocystis > Macrocystis pyrifera. The sequence continues at coordinate 13,917,293 of JASSKH010000013.1, forward strand.
TATATGCTCACGGTTGACGGAGAGGTTGCGCAGCGCCCGAGCACACTGTGACTGCAGCTCCCTGTCGGGTGAAGCAGCTCCGTCCAGTATTGGCCCCAACCCGCCTTGTTGTACAATTTGGATTTCGCTTGTGTCTGAGTCAACGTTGGCATGTGTTGTGCGGCACAATTGGCGAATAAGAGGTGTCACGCGTAGTTGCGTACGTAGGTATTGAGTGTGGCGTGTGATGTGATACACCAGGTGTGAGGTACTCAATGTAGTGTGAAGCTGGGTTCATTTACGTTGAAGGTTTTGAACTACTGTCGTACTCTTGTGCTGTAGTACTGGTATGATTGGGTCATCAAGGATTGCACATTTGGAGCGAGAGAAAGGGCTCGATGGACAACAAACGTCTCAAGGCTACGAACTGAAATAAATGCCAGATTCACATTACCAGGTACTTCGTTCCAACGAGGTTCTACGAGTATCAATAGACTAGTCGTTAGCGCCACTTGTCGTACTAATAGTTTGGCTCACCATTGACAGCTAGGTTGGCCAGAGCGGCGACGGCTTCCACGGCCACGCCTCGACTCTTAGAGCTAGCTAGCTGCACCAACGGAAGCACTCCCCCGGCCGTGCAAATCCTCTCCTTGTTCGGGGTGTTGACCCCAAGGTTCGCCAGCGCCTTCGCGGCTTGTCTTTGGAGGTGCGGGTGGGTCGAAGCCAGCATGTCCACCAAAATGTTGATTGCGCCCTCATCCGCCATCAATTCTTGGTTATTTGCTTGCAGAAAGTGGGCAGAAAGTGGACACGTAAGATTCGTTGGTGTGGCCGTCGGTGCAGGACAACGTTCGTGCAAAGCTACGTTCACATCGGTGGGATTGTACAGTAGTGTGAAACCACAGTCAACCACCATGTTAGGAATGTTAGGAGGGACGACATAATCAATGCATACCCCTATTCATAAACTCCACACCAGTGGCCATCCAGATCTCTCGGCAAACCCTATTTCCTCGGAACGTTTTGGAAGCCTAATGTGCTTGGGGCAAACACGAACCGGACTATTGCTACAAGTACATTGCTTCAAAGTACTCTCGGAAAGCACAAGCTATGTATAGAGTAAACGACTCACTGTCGACAGAAAGGTTTGCAAGGGCATGCACGGCCAAGCGCTGGACTTCGATGTCCCTTGACTTGGCGAGGGGCAGGAGAAGCTTCAGCCCACCGAGCTCCACGATTTGTGTTTGTCGACTAGCTGCAATGTTGTTGTTTCAAGAACGTTTAGCAGGCAGCGTTCGGACGTCTCACGGTGAGTGCGCGGATGACGTACCCTGGTGTGATGCATGAATGATACGATACAAAGTTAGCGGCCGAGGGCTATGTATCATAGACCGGCCCACGCCACCAAACGCAATGCTTGCAATTGATATTGATCGTGTGTTTCTGATGTGCATTTTACAGTCTTAGTGGCAGTACTCATCCATCGCCGCATACGTATATCTCACTCAATCAGGCAATACAGCGGATCAGATGCGAACGGCCGAAAGTACCGGTATTAGTTTTGGGCAAGTGCCAGTCGGGCACGATAGCACGATACTCCGAACCTACGCTGTTATGATATTCCTAGCCATCCTAAACGAGTTTGAATCTACTCGTACCATGTTTGTCTCGATTTTCACGAATCCCTTCTGGTCTACGAATCTTCTCTGGTGCTTCGAAGTATATGCTTACGTTTGACTGCTTCGTTGGCCAGTTTCTCCGCAACTTGTCGCTGAAGGTCAGGGTCAGCGCTCTTGGCGTAGGCGATAAGCCTCGTCAAGTTAGAGCGCAGAGCATCGCTCAGAGAGTCGTCTGCGTATCATATGCATACAATTGCGGGGGAGGCGGTGAATGTCAGTCACAAAATGTCATTATTAAAATCAACATTTTTCGGGTTGGGTGAGACACCGAAGGATTGCAGCTCTGTTGTGCGAAGGGAAATCAAGATTTGCAAATGGTTCCTGTGAAGCGTGGATAATTCACAGTAATAATGAGTGTGGACCTCACCGTCCTCCAAAAGCACTAGGTCGTCGTTCACTCTTCGTTCATCCTTCGACTCGCCCGTCCCCATTGCAGCCCACGATTCCTCCTCGTGATCTCCACGGCTCTATCCCCTTACTCACACACAAATATTTCGCCGTACGTACCAGGTATATATCGCGGTCCAGGAGCATTAGATGATGGCGAACAACGAATCTCCATCACACAGGTCGATTCGAACCTCGGACTCGTCGTTGTTTGCAGTCAGCACGAAAAAATCAACCGCTTTGGTCGTTTCGTGTTTCAAACGGGCGGTTTCATTTTTTTGGAACACGCCGCTAAATACGATAGAACTCCTAAAAAAGGCGGCGAAACTCCGAAAATCAGGCAAATGGGCAGATGGCAGGCTGGAACACTGCAACGTTGCAACGCCGGACCTTGCAACACAATGCTGGTGTGGAGGGGCGACCGCCTATTGATGATTCTCTCTACGCTTAGCTTCGCTCGCTGTTACCTATCACCTAGGTTAGGAAGTCCATTTGCACAAAATGTTCGCAACACACAGCACCGTTTGTACAAGCGTGCTCGTTCCTCGGGCACACGTAGCACCAATGCCATTGTCGGTCCAAAGGGTCGCGGTGCTGAACAGGACCCCGATGCAGACGAATGGGATACATGGGAGTTCGGATCTTGGAAGGTATGGCTGGTATCTGGTATCTGACATATATCAGCATGAACGATTGCGTTGCAGCTTTGCCGTTGTGACCTGTGCCTCGTGACACAATCGTCACTTGATGGCACTCCTCTCATGCACAAAGGTCTTACATCTTGACTACCGACTGCTTTCGCTGAGGCGATATTCATACCTGGTACATAGAGTCGTGGCCGTAGTATTGATAGTATAATCGTACCTGATCAGTGCAGTGTGCGCAAGTCCTCCATACCAAGTACAGGTATGCACTTGTAGCTTACGCGAACATCACTAGACAGGACAATCGCAAAGCTTGCGACCAGGATGTATGTCAACACTACACCTCCATGCTGTAACCGCCCAATGTTTCTCGTAAACATGCACCGCCAATCGACACTATTAACTACGAGTATTAATCCATTCCGCAGACACGAACGCACGCGGAGAACATGGCGGAAGCAGCTGCAAGGGCGACCGCTCCCGCCAGCGTATCGAAGATGATAGGCGCCGGGGGGGAGCTGGCCGGGCAAACGGCCGAAGACCTCGATCGTGCGATCGATCTCCTGAAGGGCTACCTAACAGAGGACAGATTGGCGCGAATGCAAGGCGTCCTGGAGCAGCGCACTGGTAGCGCCACCATCGTGTTCGAGAACCCTGCCAACCCCAACAACGTGAGCCCCTCACGTCCACTCTCGACATACCTGGTACTATTAATAGTATGATATTACGGTACGGCAGTACGTCGTACACCAAGTGTAATACTGTAGTTATGATATTAATAGCTGAATTGCACACTACCTTGCAGGATGTGGCGCCTCACATGCAGGCTACGGTCGGCATGCTATACCTATTGCTATACTTGTCGTACATACCTCATCGCGGTAAGTCTGCTGTACATACTATACAAAAGGTGGATGGTCTAAATAGAGCTCTAGCAATAGAGTACCTTTAGGAGTAAGAGCGTTGAGTTAACACAGGGGTGCGATCGTTTGTCATGAACTATTGATATTTGATATTGATAGTGATAGTTTCTTCGACAACGGAAAGGATGCTAATAGAGCGTTTCGGAAAAAAAAAAAAAAGAAAAAAAAACTTTGCTCAGGGTGGGGTGCTCAGGGTAGGTGCTCATGGTTGGTGCTTCCAGGATTTGGAGAAATTTAAAAAAAAAAATTGCTCAGGGTGAGAGGAGGAATAAAAATGACGTGGACCTGCGTTCAAGCTTCCCCATTTTTCACGGCAAGCTTCGAGCATCGTGCAGTCGACCGCCGCGTGTTCCACCACCTTTCGCCCCGACCTGCCCCTCCCGCTCCTCCATCACTATAACACGATCTCCACCGTCGCTGTCCTCCAAGCCGCCACCCAGCTCGAGCTTGCGTGTCTTCGTGTTCGTGTGCAGCGTGATGTGCTTCTATTTATCGAGCTGCTCCTGCTCACTTCGCCTCGCCTGCTGCGATTTCAGAAGTAGTACTTGTATTTCCATCACAACCAACCGCCTACAGGTGGAGGAGGTGGTGCGCCCGGTTGCCCCAACGCTTTGGCGAGTGGTCGTCCGCCTCGCGTACCTTCTACGCCATCACCGCCCTCCTCACCGTCACGCGGCGTGAGGTTGCTAGGTCGATTGTCTTCATTTTTTTCTAAAGATAGATGATGCTTGCTCCACCTCCTTGCCTGCTGAGATTGCCGAAGCTACTCTGTACTTCCTCGCCGCCAAAATCTCGAACCAAACGACGACTGGTTCGAGGAGATAGCACGCCTTGTCGCCATAAGCTATGGCGGCGAGTCAGTGTCAGTCCCGGGCTGCTTGTGTGACGGTACAGGCATCCTTTACTACCTGTGCTCTGTGCCATGACCATTACCCTGAGCAGCTTCTTTGCTCAGGGTTAAACCCTGTTTTGCAGCCCGTAACCATGAGCATCTGGAAAAAAAAGAATCCGCTCAGGGAAAAAAATAGCCGTCAACGTCTTTTATACGGAGAGACTTCGACAAACCCTGACCCTGACCGCTTTTTTTTTTGGTGTGTTTTCTTTTTTTTCCGAAACTCTCAAATGTCGAACACAATGTCTTCGGCAGGCTCTCGACCAGATCTTTTATTATTAGCAACCTTCGCATTCTGGAAAAATCGAGCTTCGAGCAGAGGCCGGCTTCCCTCTGGCGGGCACAGTAGTACAGTGTACCAGATATTGTAAAGTACCATATGGTATACCTGGTACCTGGTGTGCCAGTAGAATCAGTGCGTAGGAGGTAGGAGTGCCCCCTGCGACTACTGCTATGGCGTACACTGCTTTTCTTGTCTACCGAGCGTGTGTCTAGCGAGAGTGAGGGGGGAAATTGAAACGCGGTGTATCTAACTACGATGCCGTCGTTCACAGAACCCTCCCGTTTGTTTATATATGCGATGTATATATACAGCATTATTAATACTAACAGAATGCACTACACTAGGTTGTCAATGGGATGGTACCGCCTCGACAATATACGTCACTACGTATTGACATACCTCGAAGTACGAAACATACCAGGTATATGATATGCGTCGATGCCATACTGCTGTTGCGATGATACGAGACAGGTTTGGGCGTGTCTCCGAACCTTGGACTCATTCGGCATACAGCACGCGCATATTGTGTCCGATCCGTCCACGTACTCCAAGAAGGCCAGGCTCCAGACGATGTGCACCGCTATGGGCAGGTGATTCATTCACGGGTGCGGGGTCTTGAAGCTGACACACAAAAACGTGCCGGCTACGTTGTTGACGTGTCACTGCTGAAAATGTGTGTGATGCTTGAGTGGGCGGCAAGGGGCGTTAATCTTGCATGGATCTGTTTCGTGGAGTTCTGCATTTCCTAGAGTTTTTACGTATCTATGTTGGTTTTCAAAGGCGACACATTTGCTGGTGACCTCTCCGGTGGCGACCGACGAAGAATAAAGGAACCATGCTCGTGTATGCACCCCAGGTAGTTATTTGACCGTTTTGCGCTGGTAGCACAAGGGGAAGCACAAACACTGGAACATGCTGGGAATTTTCCGTTTTGGCGATGATGCGGCAGCGGCGCCAGCGGGGTACGCAGCGTTCAGATGTTCTGTGTCGAATCGGTCCCCACGATGAAACGCCAACGAGCAGTAACATCCCTTACCATCATGATGCAGTAACAGGTAGGGGGTTTCCGCGTCGCCCAGGACCATTTACAACCTACGGCCCGCCCATGGTGCGTTTTTCAGTCTTCACATGACCTTAAAAAACGTACAATCGGGATTGCTCCTTTCGAACCTCCCACCCTAATATACCTGGGACCTGTAATTGTTTGGTGTTCTGCCGTTTTGCCATCTTAGCCAGAAATGGCTTACTCTTCATGGCCACGATAGCCCGGAGGATGCCGTGGCAAAACTGAAGGAGGACGGGTATCAGGTGAGCCACTCCAGCTGATCTTGCCGCCCGCGCAGCATCACCTCTGCACGCACATATGTGGTGGGTATTTTTTCTTGGAGATGTTCCCACTTTTTTGTAGACCTACGCGTTCGGCAGGTAGACTAGAGTGTAACGCGCTTTTTATCCCATGGCGTATGGCAGCATTTTTCGTGGTTCGTTTTGATCCCAACAAGTTTCCCCCATGCTACCGTTGTGTTGCTGGTTGCCGTCGAATGCATGGCTACGCACATGCTGCATGTACGCATTGCACATGGCCTTACTTCTCGTGTTTTAGCGCTAAAAGGCTCCGCGTTATTCTAGGTACACTCCCTTCACCCGAGCGAAGAAATTAATCATTCGGTAGTACGGAAGTAGCAACAAGGCTAGGATAGCCGATTGCATCTATGTACATTGTGGGTGCACAATGCGGTGGCATATCTGGAGAGCTGTGTTGTTGTCGCGCTTCGTCCCCAAAATAATCGACTCATTGTTCCCCCCCCCGCCAAGGCACCGTCGGTTGGGACAGCGGTCTACCCCGTACTATCCATGCACGAAATATCTTCGAGCAGCCAAAGTGTCGCACAACCGTACATTTATATTATTTAACCATCACTTGTGTGTCGTAAACCGCAACAAATGGCGGCCAGGTGGTGGTAGCGAGCGACCTCTCCCCATCCGCCGTTCCCATCGGGGAGATAGACTGGTCCGTAAAGACAGCGGTGGTGCTGGGGAATGAGGAGCGAGGGATATCGGATTCGATGCGGAATATGGCGGACGCAACTTTCGTGATTCCGATGAGAGGGTTCGTGCGGTCGTTCAATATGTCGGTGGCGTGCTCCATCATCGTAGCACATCTGTCTGCCATCAGGTGTGTGCTATTGTGGTATTGGGGTAAACCGTACTGGTTCATGTAGGGCTGTGCAACATTTTGCTGTGGTGCTGCTATCCCCTTGGTTAACTCGAGTATAGGATATGGGAAAAATGTAAAAAACAAGTGATGATAGTGACGGCTGGTGTACAACATGCATGCATAGCTATTAATAGTAGTGCGTGCTTGTACCACTCTGGGCGAAAAAATAGGCCGTCTACTGTAGACAACAATAGGAAGACCAAGCAGTCCGTATATCTACGCGTAGAGTGGTATGGTGCTGAGGCAGGGTATATGGGATGGTTTAGTATGTACGATTTGCCGGCGTCAGTAACGACAGTAGGGTATAGGGGAAAGAGGTGTGCGACACGCATGGAATATGATGATGGTGATGATACTCATGGTGTTGCACGCACGCTCTTCCTGGAGGGAGTATGGTGATGACAAACATTATCGTAACATGAAGGGATCGCACGTGTCGTAGTTTTGGTCATAAAATGGCCACTGTAGTAGTCAATTGTTTTTAGCTGTCTGTATATATGTATACGTGTCCTTGGTTTGGTTTATGATGCGGTCTTTGTGAGAACAGGGTCTTTTGGTCTGCGTCTGTTGCGTGTATGAAACAGCCTTGCCCGTGACTTCAGCTAGAAAAGTCAGGTCGCCATGCAGAACGAAGGTAATTCATTTGTGATCTTGGTGCTAGTACCGACGTAGAGTTATCGCATTCGGTGCCAAACCCGACTATTATAGACTTTGCTTAAGTTCATTTGTTGTAGAGACGAAGACTACTATTAATACTAAATTATACCGAGTGCTGTTTTCCTTCCTCCATCCCTCATACCAGGTACGAATTAATCCCAAGCCGTCCCGTCCCTCGAGCACTCCGCCCACACCTTATCTTGCTGGACCCAACAAAACAAAACTCATGTGTCTTGAAAAAAATCGGCAGGGCTCTGAAACACGGGGACCTTCCGGAAGACGAGCGCAGAAAGGTCACAGCAACTTGGCTCATGCAATGCGTCAGAGGGTCAGAGGCAATTTTGCGAAGAGAGGGAATCGTGATGCCAGACGAGGTCTTCGGATCCGCGGAGGATGGACCGCAGACCGTTGTAGGCTTCCACGTACGATGACACCGCGTGTGTTGTTGCTTCGTGATTCTACATTCCTCACGTTCGTGTGGTATCTACAGTATTAATAGTACCTGCTGGGGTCATTTTTCGATGGAGGGGAGGGCCAGTGTGCACGTTGAAGACAAGGTCTGCGTCAAAATTGGTGACACCACGAGACGCTGTGGTACTATTATTACAGTACATGATACGAAGAGTATATACTCTACTGCAGAGTCATTGCCTACGCACGTGCATGTTGTTGGTCGTTTCGAAGTTTTGAGCGAAGCCATGTACCCGCACTTGGTATCATACGAAGTACCTGGTGATAATCTAAATGTGGTTTCAATGGAACAACCTACCCCTCACTTACTCGTCCTGTTCTCAACCAATACGTAAGGATGTATAATAGCTGTACCAGGCTGTATCGGCAACAGGCTTCTCGTGCTCGGACGTGAGAGGAACACTCGGACAGCAAGGGACATGCCGACAAAACCGCACAGCGTGCTGAGGTCATCGATCACCACAGTCACAGAGATGCTTTGAACTCGCTTTGTAAAAATGCCGTGCTCTTTAATACAGTAGGCATCCTCTATAATACCACTGTCATGGCATCGTGGGATTTTTCGGGGGCTCCTGCGGCCCCCCAAGGCCACGTGGGTCGTGAACAAAATCACAATAACAAATCACCGATAAAACCGATCAATTATCGACATCGACATTCACGCCGGGCCATCGCTTCTCAGTACACGTTTTCCAGCGGCACGTTGATCGTACGCGCTTGCGGGTGTACCTACTCGGCCGAGGCGTGTTTGGCCTACAATATCTCCATCAGTGAGCACCTCATGAAGCAATCAGTCTTGATGGCAAAGAGAAACAACCACAGGGTACAGTAGTATTATCCAAGGTGTGGTACGTTTCCTCTACAACGCCTCGTCCTCTAGGAAACTGTAGTCGAATCGGAAATCGGACTTGATGCGCTGGCACCACCGGTCTCGTAATCGAAGTAAACGTACGTGCCCTGCTCGTACTCGTCAGTGGTTATCTTGGGCTCCTCGTGACGCTGCCAGTGCGATGCAGCAATGCAAAAGGATAGCGCGAGTGAAAGCAGACGCGACACAGCAGGGAGACCAGTTAGTGGCGTTGCCGCTAGCATGTGATGACGGCCTCGCGAAGACGCCGTGCTCGTTATTTTGTCTAATTGATTGCTAAAGTAGATACATCTTGATTGATTCCCAGGCTGGTTGCGTGCAATAGAAGCCCAAGCTTGTCATTATGACCATCACCATTGCCGCAAAGCAATCTGTCGTGGACCAAGCAGTAACCGTGCAGAATTTTCAGGTCGTGGGACAAAACGGTGTCGAATTAATGAGGGTGAATAGAATCATGAAGGTACGCATGCGGACCGCTCCAAGAGCCGAACCGGATGCGTGAACGCAGCAGTACCCACGAGCGCGAGCATGCAAGCTCGTGATCTTATACCCGTGACAACAGCAGTGTAAGCGATGCTCACGTACCTGGAACCACGTCATATACTTTTTGTGGTACCGCCAAGACTGCTTCTTCAACTCTCGTGCAGCGAGGTACTGCTGGTACGTCCCTTGCTGGTAGTAGAAGATCAGGAACAGCGTATCTGTGTTGAGCTTGTCGAACATGTGTGGCTTCTCGAATGCAGCAGCGGGTTGGCTCGGAAACGCCACTGGCGTTCGGTAGGGGTTACGCGGAGTATACCTGAAAAAAAAGGATACCGTACAGAGGAAGAGTCGGTGCACGCCGAGGGGTGGTCGGTGGCAACCTGGGAGCGACAGCGTGTGTTGGCGAACACCACCGTCGACATCGGATGCACATACGTAGCGTTGCGTTTCCGGTGTCGAGGTGCGGCGGTGGTCTACTCGTAACGGACATATTGTAAAGTACCTGGTACGCGGTAATGTGTCATGTAACACCGCGATACACGTGACATAGAACCGTGTGGCGTAGGCGATCTTATCAGGGCAATAACTGGTAAGTGCTGTAATTTTTCTCCACCCGTGCATGAGTCCAAAGCGGGCACTCCTAGCCACCCTACGGCTGGATGTGAGTGGTAGAACTCGGTCCCTCAGGTTGCGAGTTGAGACTTCATCCTCTATACATGACAAGTTATAGCTGCGGCGGTGAAAGGACCAGGTACACTCACGGCTTGGCTCGTTCGGAGTCCCGCGGTTGTGGCTTGAACATCATGCTCTGCTCGAGAGCTGTACGGCCGCCAGACTCGGCGCTTTGCCGTGCCGTTCCCAAAGCCGAGTGGTGCTGCCCGAGAGCTAGCCCCATCGGCACACCTATCGAGTTCGAGGGACGGACACGTCAGACACATCCGACATGTCACATGTGACTGCAGTATCAATAGTATATATTAATGCCAGGCACAAGGCATCAGGTATGCCGTAGGAGCCCAAAAGAGCGAGCATGCAGATCAGGTATTTACCCCGGACCCGTAGTTTTTATTGTATATAGGCGTACATGATAGGGGATGATAGGGCCGCATTCGGGTTAGGTACAAATCTCGGGGCCACAACGTACGCCACACTCTTCAAGCAACAACAGGGAAACTCGCGTTGGTGACACGCAGCTGTTCCATCCGCAACGTACGTCACAAGGTCGACCCACGAGCCAACCCATGCCTACTGCAGCAACAACTTTGCGTCGGTAAATATCAAGCGGCTGTCCAACGTCACCACGCATCCATCGTACCCGATCGTCCAGTCTGAGGATATTAGAGACATGACGCACTATTGTACCGCACCTGATGCATCGTCCTCCCGATCAGCGTTAGCCGCGGAGGCGGGATCGAAAGCCGCACCACCATCCCCCTTCAAGCCTGCCTGCCCTGCCCGCTGCTGCTGCGTTTGGGCTTGTTGTTGCTGCGCCACCACCGCCGCCGCTGCCTGAAGCTGCTGCTGTTGCTGTTGCATCTGAAGCTGCTGCGCCTTAGAATCGCCAGAAATCGTGCGAAGGGTACCGTAAAATAGTTGACATCACGTGGGCGCCTGAAGTATTGCCAATGCTCCAAACAACGACATTGATTCAATGCTTCATACAATCATATTACACCAGATGAAAATGTGGACATGTCTTTGAAACTATTGGCGGCACCGCAGAGGTGTTCTCGGAAAGTGCCGAAGCGCTCACGCGATGTTTTCTCTGGGCAGTCTCTGCCGCACATGGGCGAGGGCTGAAAATGAAGAATCTCCAATTGGGGACGACCAAGCCATGTACCCCAAATGGTACTTTTCAACATCAAGGCTAGCATGCGAGGTCGGCCCGCGATCGAGCCTTGTAAGGAACCTCTAATGTCTCTACTATGACTACTAGGGGGGGGCATACGTAGTCATACCTGGTAAACAGAGAGATGTGTGTGAAGATAGAGGTAGGGGAATACATGGTTTTTGGGGACATCGTGAGTTCTGATTGCCATCTATTACTATTACTATTACAATATATTGATACCATGTATGGCCGCCCGTAATAACGTCGTACCTGCCAGGCCCAGTACGCCGGTTGCCACAACAAGGTACCCTGGTATCATGCTCGTACCATATAATCGTGGGGTAAATGGACCCCGCGGCAAAAGCTGGTGGCCGATGAGAGTGCAAACGATAGGTAATGATGCCACAATTTTGACCGAACGCACCGTAAGCGAGAACGGGAGCCCCCCCTGCTGTTGTTGCTGTTGCTGTTGCTGCTGCTGTTGAAGTTGTGCTTGCTGTTGCTGCTGCTGTTGTTGCTGCTGCTTCTGCTGCGCCCCGGCCTGAGCGGCCTGCTGTTGTTGTTGTTGTTGTTGCTGCTGCTGCTGCTGCTGCTGTTGCTGCTGCTGCTGCGGTAGGGCGGCCTGCTGGTGATTGCTCGGGTGCGGCGACTGGCCGGCTGCCTGCTGGAAGGTCGCCGGGGAGGCAAGCGTCTGCTGAGGCGGCCCTTGTCGCGATGGGGTCTGAACGGTGCTCGTGCTCGTGCTGTTGTTGGCGCTGAGTTGCGGATTACCTGATGGGGGTGTCCTCACCATTGCCATCCCCTGCAACGACAACCACGCGCAGTACACATAAAAGGCTGAGTGTTGTAGATAACGGGTCGCTATATGTAACACAGAGCTGATATCGCGGTAAACCATCCACACCTTCCACATCATCGATTCCCACTTCACGATTTAGATCGTGCAAGGCGGATACATCTATATTCTCGATCTTGCATGATCTACTGCATTTATTATGCTGCCGGGTGGGACTCGTACAATCTGCACGGCCGAGAACATCTCTGCTGAGTTGGATCTGTACTTAGCAGATCCTGCACAACCTCTCCAAACGGCAGGTGATAAACTTGTAAGTAGATGATCTAGATGATGATCTACTGCTGTAGAATACCATCTGTTCGAGGTGTGAAACGATCCCAGCACACACTCCACCAGAAAACGCGTGATCGATAACGCGGTTACCATTCCAACACATACCTGGTAACTTCAGAGGAAAACGTGTGATCGGTACCGCGGTAAGGTAAACTATCCCGAATGCTCCGAGGAAAACGCGCGGTCTAGAGCAAGAAAGCGTGCTATTATCGTGCAATCAAAAACACGTACGAGCTATGATAGCGAAGGCCTCCCCCAACAAGGAATTCCCTTCTAACGCCAGCGACCAACATGCATCATGCATCATTGCATAGAAACCTATCCTATCGAAAAGATGGAGGATACCGCGATCGCGTCGCAAAGCAACCAACAACAATGCCGTGGTGCACAGCAAAATACCCACCTGCTGCCGCTGTGGTGTGTGAAGGGTATCTGCAGTGGATGAGGCGGCGCGAACCATTTTGATAGGGGTGGTTGTGGCGCCGGTCTGTTGGGCCGGGCCGGTATTGAGTCAGGGGGAAACGAACCCGAGGGGGGTTTGGATGAGAGACGGCGTTAAATCGAACCCGAGGGTTTCGGCCACAACGCACACGTACAAGCAGTAAAATAAGAGGCAGAAAACATGAGCTGCTAGATCGAAGACTTAGTCGAGAATAATCTTTTCAAGCTGTTATGATACTTAAGACACTTCGGACACGCGTACTATCGGGATAAATATGGCAACATATAATACGACGACCGGTGCTGTCCGAGACCGAAACAGCATCAAATTAGAGACACTATTGGTGAAAAAAGTAATGGTATTGGTGCATCGGTAGGCCTTGGAGGACGAGTGCGTCTTAGGCATCACTAACCCTCATGAGACAATACATACTACTACTAATACTATTAATACTATGGTAGCGAAAATGAGGCTGTGACAAACACGGAAACGAATTTTTTCTTCATCGTGTTTTGCGCGATCCCGAAACCCACCTGACCTGGAAAGGGGGACCGGTAATACATCGCATATACCATTCGCCGCTTGACTGCAACCACCCCACCTATCCACACCACGCTACCCAACACGCAAGCCCGTCCGAATCCCCCGACAAAAAAAACTCCCTCCCCAGACAGGCATACGACACAAACCAACCATCGACACACAATGTTGCACCCCCCACTTATCACCTCACGGCGCTTCGCGCTTGGTGCAAGCAATGTCCACCTGGTCGGTGAAAACCCGACATGCTCTGTCCCGGCATTGTGAGGACGCAAGGGTCTATGGTCATACGACAACGGCCATGCATGAGATCGAGTACATCTCTCTCATCGAGTACCCCCCCCCCCCCCCCCCCCCCCCCCCCCCCCCCCCCCCCTCCCCTCCCACTTATCCCGCCCGTCCTGTCCAACTCGAACCGCAACATCAAACCGTACCTGCATCGTTCTTCCCGGAGTCTGCGGACCCGACGTGCCCAAACGAGCTCCCGCTCCCAACGCCTGCCCCGGAGTTCCAGCCTGCTGCTGCTGTAGCTGCTGTAGCTGCGTGGATGCCTGCGGCGAGTCTCCCAAGCCCGGCACTTTGGCAACCTTTGTTGGGGGAACAGCTGGCGTTACTACCGGGCGTCCTATGATAGGCATCCCCCCCGATGTAGCCGGCGCCCGTTGTCGAACTCCCGACGCGGCCGCGGCTTTGGCAGCGTCTTTTGCGCTCTTTACCACCGGCCGGCCGATCGTTAAAGGCATTCCCGCCGCGGCCGCCGCAGCCGCCGCCGCTTTGCCCTGCGGTGCCACCCAGCGATCGGAGCGATCGGAGCCATCGGACAGAGTTAGGGTAAAGTATCGGGAGTAAATATAAAAAATGTTCATCGTATGCTACTGTACCTGGCATGAATTACAATTAATATGCTCTTAACATGATATTTTCAGCGTAGCGTTCGATCCCTGAACTGACCGCCCCGTACACTAGAACTAGTATAATAAGGTCAAAATACGCCTAACAAAAAACTCAAGACTGGTCCACTAATAATGGCATATTAACAAAAGCCAAAGGATGCCGTAAGTGGAGTACATGTACAACTACAGTACAACTAGAGATCAACCAAGTCATACATGGTAAGGTAAGGTGATAGACTGCGTACTGTAGCTGACTGTACTGTATACTGCAGTCTGTAGTGCTCGTTGTCACCTTCGAGGATGTAATCAACACAATTAACGCAATCAAATAATAACACAATACGACAACAAGTAGTCCCGTACGCGCCTCAACCAAGGCTATTAGTAGAGCTTGCCCCATAAACCGTCATTGGCAACCACAGCGGCACCTCCATCGAGCCGGCAATACAACATACAACATACAAGACCGGGTGGCGGCACCCAAGCACAACATAAAACGAGCGAAAATAACAGCCTTTTCGACACCATCTATTCGTACGATATAATAAGACTACCAGCCAACGGGGCTCTGTTCACCTTCCGCCCTTTCAGCTTGACTGCCGGCGCCGGAGCATCATCCCCAGCACCGTCGCCATCCTCATCTTCCTCATCCCCCTCCGCAAACACCTGCCAGGAAAGACAATATCAACAAGTCATCCTATTTACTACTATGTACAGCGAGCACCGAGGGGGGCTCATCGTAAGTGAGCGCACAGCACAGCACATGAGGAATTGACACGATGACATGACAGCAGCCAGCTGTAGCAAAAGCCACTACTGCAATAATAGGTACAATTGGCGCATAGGCTGTTCAAAGCGCCACATGCCCAATCCGCATGATGCTATGATGCTTCACGCGATGCTCTTCATCTTTAGGTTCCAACAGGACACACGACACAAGGCATACCGATCAACAGTAACGCCCATGCAACGCTGCATGTGGACTAGCTATGTCGATCCAACAGCTACTGAGGCAGAGGAAGACATTCTCTAGCCCCACAACAGCCCGTGCGATGCCAAAATATGCAGGGGCGGAAGGACTTCGGTGGCGCTGAGCCATCTCGAACCAGCCCTAGTAAAATAAAAAGCACGTGGGCTTCAGGCAACATCCGACAACACCTCAAAACCGCCCTCCAGGTGTCACGAACCCCCAGCGAGTGGGCGAGTACTGCATCCACCATCAAATCAAACAGACTCACGTCGAGTTTTTTTGAGCCCTTCACCACTGGCGGAGCCCCCGGCGTGGCAAGCTCGTCTAGTTCAAGGGCCTCGTAAAGATCGTACGAGTCTTCCGCCTCGAATTTCTCGATGAGGTGGATATCGTCTCCCGCCTGGCTAATGTACCAATCCAGATCTTCCATGATGCTGTCCACCTGTAATGCACAGACACAGACACCGCGCAAGGACGATGCGATAATTTGCTTATTTGATCATGTTCGGAGGCAATGTTTGTTTTGCGTTTGCGTGGTTGGCTACTTGCCTTCGCCGCAGATTGGGTGCGCCGAGCCGACAGGTCGCAGAGAGGCAACTGCGGCCCTTGTTCTCTAAATAGCTGCATATCAGTAACAAAACACGCTTCCTAAGCATGTACAGCACTACTTTGAAGCTTCAGGTGACAGACTTGTGATTCGCACCGCACCGCACCACACTACACCCCACAATATCACGCATCATAGCACACCACAGGTGTACGTCGGGAATGTTCGCTATACGCAGCTACGGCCATACTCCAGCTGTTGTCCATGCTACTGAATGGCACCAAAATTGTTCCTCCAAACAAAAACGAACGACTCGGCATCATCAATATCAACAGCAATTTCAACAGGGCGACAACGCGAAGAAACTGCTCTAGCTGTAACCTCACCTGGTCTGGCGCCAAGTCGTTGTTATCCAGCAGCCGAAGCATCTGCTCCAGCCGCCCGATGTGGTAGTTGTGTTGCTTTCGAGCGTTCTCTAGTACCGAGATTCTCTCGTTATCCTGAGCCTTCTTCTTTTTCCCCATCGCCGACAGCTACCAAACCAAACACAAACACGCACAATCACCCCAACACCACATTACATCACAACACGCATCCAACAACACAGCACGGGCACAGCACAGCACAGCACAGCACAGCACAGCACAGCACAGCACAGCACAGCACAGCACAGCACACAGCGCAGCACAGCACAGCACAGCACAGCACAGCACAGCACAGCACAGCACAGCACAGCGCAGCGCATGCACAACAAAGCCATGTGGCGTTAGTGGTTCGTGCACTCAAGGCCAAAATACGGGGAACAGACGCGCTCTATACATGCTACTGTAGTTGGTAGAATGCAGGGTTGTTTGTGAGCTACCGGCGTAGGCGAGAGGTGGCCACGGCAGGAAGCGCGATATTGACAGCATCGTCACACGACACGGCTATTAATAGGCTGCACACGACACAGCGATGTCATCAGCGAGTTTTTTGTCAATAGGAACTACAGGTACTAAGCGTCAGAAGCGGCAGACGGGTATACAAAGCAAAGCTTACAACAGTCTCTCTTGCCCTGTCCCCAATATATACTTGAAGCCGAAACCAAAGGCCAACAGCCCTTCCCGGGTAGCCCTGTCATCAGATGCACAGAGCGCGCACTGCGCACACCTATGGTACACCGCACATTACGTAACATTTATACGTCGAAAGTCACATGTACCTGCAGCGGATAACGTGACACTAATTACATTAATACATTATTTGATTAATATGACTAACGGCAACGGCAAAAGCAGCGCCCTGTATTGGGTGGCGTCTGCGTCGCAGAACACATATTAGTAGTATACCTGCTTTACGCTGCAACGACCAATTTTAACCACTGCAGCTCCTCAAAGTCGAGGTGGAAACCGCTGGAAGCGCGGAAGGTCAATCTGAAGAGAACTACAAGCTGCTGTGGATGAAACAGCAAGCTGATGTGATACACCCGCTCTTTGCTAAAGCCCGAAGCAGCCGAAGGCCTAAACGCAGCCGTCAAAACAGCGGCGGGATTGACTATACAGTACCGAAAAAGCATGTAAAACATGTAAATATTAGAGTCACTATTAATAGTCACCCTCAAGCCCGGGAATGGGGGGTGGATAAGATTCTCAGTGGCCTTAAACTGAAAAAGAGACCGGTCTGTTTGGGCGCGTGAAGCGTGAAGACCTCTCTTGTCTGTTGTCCTCCATACCATGATACCTTGTAGCAGGTGTAATATGTATGATGTATTTATACTAGGTTCAGTGCAGGGGGTAGTCATGCAAGGGGCTAAATCGAGGCCTCGTAGCATCTTGGGCTAAACCAATGATCATATACCAGTACGCAATCACACATACGATAACGTCTGCAACCAGCGCGTAACAGAGCGTGAGGGCGCGCCGGGCTGCTAAAACAGTGCGAATACTACACACGCACAACTCCGGCACACAATCATGTAGCGAAGCAACAAAAGAAAGGATACAAGGGGCAAACGAAAGTTACCTATTGTAAGTACGTAAGTACTCGCACACTCACAGCTTTCTCCACGTCCGCCTCGAAGCCTTCCAGCTGCGTATTGAGCATCTGAATCTTCTCCGCTAACCAGTCTCGTTTTTCCATCTTTTCCTTCTCCTCTGGATCCATCTACGCCCGTCGTTTAAACACACAAGGCATGAAGGCATCAACAAAATGTCAGCCAAAACGAGTGGTAACTTGAACAGCGCTTGGCGTACCATATACCGGAACCTTGCGGCGGTGGAGAACGATTGGAGTGAGCCGAGGGCAGGGACTACGACACCAAACGGTTTTATATGTGGTACTCAGAAACAAGAATACGAGACAGAGAGTTTGCACTTTTACAATTCACATTCTGTAGAATACCACGTACCGCAGCCGTGGAGCTAGAGCAGCATAGTCGTGCCGTCTGTCTGCTGGCAGGGTTCACTTACCCAATCCTCGGTTTCGACCTAGTCAAGTACGCTCACACTACGAACCAAAATAGTGGTCTACATAAGCTGTACTGCTGTACATTGAGAGTGACAATCCGGCAACACCTCAGACATGAGAGTTGCAAAAGGTATACCACTCTCACCTGAAATATAGGGACCTTTATCATATAATTATTCAGTCTAAACGGCCCTTATGTTTTGGGTCGGAGTGGTACCTGGTAGACAATTTCACTGTATATATATGACAGGTCCGGCACATTCATCAAGTCCTGGTATTGACCCAACATGCGGAAGCAGTGCCACCATTTCAACACTATAACTATACCGTAACGGTCATTGTTGATTCCTCGCTCACCTCCGCT
The DNA here is from genome assembly GCA_031763025.1 of Macrocystis pyrifera. NCBI lineage: Eukaryota > Phaeophyceae > Laminariales > Laminariaceae > Macrocystis > Macrocystis pyrifera. The sequence continues at coordinate 13,935,938 of JASSKH010000013.1, forward strand.
TCTCTGGCTAAGCCTTCTTTGCTGAACTTTTTTGTCTGGTCTCCTTTTCGCAGACCTTGAACTGTTCCATCTTAGACTCGATCCGTTTCCGTACCTCCAGCAGTACCGTTTTGTCTTTGATATCATTGCTCTGCAGCCAACCCTTGATGGAATCTCGGTGCCTCTGCATGGCCAGACCAGAACAAAAATAACATCACACCAGAAACACGACAGCGGAAACATCAATACATCATCATTGGGACGCCTCAGCCTGGCAGCCTGGCAGCCTGGCCACCAACTATTTTAACAAGAGCACCACTGCTGCAGAAGGACATAAAGGAACACAACAGTTTCGACTAATTAAGCACGTACGCTTGACACAACAGCTTCGAACGGTAGGTTCCGCACTGCCAGGCACCAGTATACCATACACAGCCGCAACGCGCTCGCCGTCGACAAATCACCCGTCGTCGCCACACATGCACATATTGACAGAACCTGTGCACCTTACACAATACCTGGTACAGCACACAAAATCTGCGTGCTGATACCCATTGCCGAAAGCCAACCAGGGTACGGAAAGCCCTCATCATTGTCGAATACCGTATACATACTGTTTCTTCACGCCCCTACCAAACACGCAATAAAGTTCGAGTCGAAAGGCATTATATGGGAGGCATCGAAACATTCGGCAGCGTCCCACGCAGACGGTCCCTCCCACCCTTACAGCTGCAGTGCATGCATACACTACGCACCATGCACCAAGCAGCACTCAAGCGAGATTCTTACATACCGCGTCCAAACACTCGCCTGCAACTTCTTGATCTCCTTCTTGAGATCCCCCTCGTACTTCTCTTTTTGGTTCTGCTGTGTGGCGGAGTAAACCTTGTCCCAGATTTCATCGAACAACGCTACTCCTTCGTCCACCTTCTTCAACGTCCGGTCGATTTCCGCTTCATACACAGCAGACACAGCAGACATAGTCAATAGCCATCATACACAGTCAGTAGACACAGCGCACATGACACGCGCGCGACAAGACAGATTGGCAGTACGGGCCGTGTCACGAGCATCTAGCACCCGGCCACAAAAAACAGACCTTGCAGATGGTGGCTGAGGGAGGCATCTGATTCCGTTTTTATCTGTGGAGGCCCTGGACCTTGGACTTAGGCCGTACTTACTGAGTAGTTGCCAAGTTGCACCCGACTCATAGACTTGAACCAGCGTGTCGCGTACATGTAATGATACTATTAATAGAAGGGGTGCAGCAGTGTTTTGTAGTTGGGCTGTAGACTTGGTGTTAGTCTGGAATTCGATGTGACGAGAGGAAAGACCAACATTACTACTCCGACAGGGGCAGCGCAGACCATAATTATATATAGGGCAGGCTTGCTGTGGTACTTGGCATAAATAAGTATTGCTTGACTGCAGAACAAGAACAAGCACCGCTGGTATGGTGTGTCTGTGTCCTTAAGCACGTAAACTGTCACTTGGTAAAGGAAAACTATTAATAGAGGCTACAGATACGTTCCCGACGACAACCCACCATCCATGAAAGCCCACAATGGCAACGGATCACTCGCCCCCGCCCCCACGGTGGTCTACCCTACCCTACCTCACCATGCCCTGTCCACCCCACGCCACCCCGCCCCGCCCTACCCTATCCTACCCTGCCCTACCTTACCCTCCTTCAGGTACATACCGTTTTCAACCCAGGGTCAGCAACGCGTACTGGAAAAGGCAAGTAGGCACAGGTTGAGTTCCACTGAAGTACTCTAGTCCAATCGCGATGAAAGCAGACAGAACACAGTGCCCTCGCACTTGCGCAATCGCAATGCAGCAGCAGTTAGACGTGCTGTACCCGTCGTGAAAGCACAGCAGCAGTACGATACTATTACGGGGGACCGTAGTTAATAGGACCCAATATTGATAGTAAAAATAGGGACACATAAAGGGTTTAGTGTTAGCAGCCTTTCTGAAGTCCTTGCGTCGTTTGTATTCTGTTTTCATTTCATTTTTTTTTTTTATTGTTGTCTTTTTGCTCTTATTTTTTGGTCCGCTTGCGTTGTTTGTTCTCGTACCCGGTACGCTGGCATTTCACTTGCTTGACACTTGAACTTGCGATTATTTTTTTCTTTTTCCTTTTGCTTTTTTGGTCTTCCTCTGTCTCACAATCTGTGACCACAGAAGAATCAGTATCTCTCTAGGATAAGGAACCAGGACGGACACTGGGTGTACTGATGAAGCTGGGTAGAAAGGACGATTTAATGTGAAGACAACAACAACAACAACAACAACAACAACAACAACAGCAGTGTTTACCGTAGGTGCTATCTGCTTTTTTTATGTTTTTATTTATTTATTTATTTTTCATCATCACTTTTACTTTCCAGCCCACTCGTAGGAGGTTTTACCCTCGACGATCTTCTGGACAAGCAGTGGTCACAGGTGTCGTCCCTTCTCCCCCCCGGTACGTGCCTTTTTTTTTTTTATCGCGCATAGGGTTCAGCATTCCCACTGCTCGTCGATTTTCATCGAATGTACAGCTAACTCACGCTCTCGCGCTTTCCGCTAATCAATTTTATGCAAGAAAAAGTCCCTATGAGCATGCACTCGGTGAGACTCGAACTCACGAAATTGATCTTGATATGCTCGCGGACCACCTACCAAGCCACCGGGGACGCCGGCATGGTCCCCTGTAATAGGAATATTTACTATTAATATTAATACGATTAACCGCATACTATTGATGACAGCAGTAAAATGGTAAAAGAGGGTTCACAGCCAACGCCGCTACGAACATACCAGGCAGCTACGTATCTGGTACGACGTACTTGGTTCTAGGTATGAATTATGGGTACCTACCGGCGTCCCCGGTGGCTTGGTAGGTGGTCCGCGAGCCTATCAAGATCAATTTCGTGAGTTCGAGTCTCACCGAGTGCATGCTCATAGGGACTTTTTCTTGCATAAAATTGATTAGCGGAAAGCGCGAGAGCGTGAGTTAGCTGTACATTCGATGCAAATCGACGAGCAGTGGGAATGCTGAACCCTATGCGCGATATAAAAAATGAAGGCACGTACCGGGGGGGAGAAGGGACGACACCTGTGACCACGGCTTGTCCAGAAGATCGTCGAGGGTAAAACCTCCTACGAGTGGGCTGGAAAGTAAAAGTGATGATGAAAAAAAAAAAAAAAAAAAAAAAAAAAAAAAAAAACACTCTCAATATATCACCGGTATCAGGTGTATACTAGCATACTGTAATCAAGACGATTTGCAGGTCACGTCCCGAGCTCAACATGGTCACAGCAGCTGAACCGTCATCAACTCAACGAGGGATGGGGGCTGGGCACCACTTAGAGTTGACACTGCGGGGTTGGGTTATTGGGTTGAGCATTTTTGATAACGCTGTATCGCCCTTGCTTCAGAAGGTCTTGGGTTCTCACTCATACCATAGGCTTTACAAGTATGAGATACTTGCACAGTACAAGAATGTACCAGAATGCCTTACCTTAGCCTCTAAAAGTATGAGCGATGAGCTATACCTGCGTAACATTTCAAGCCCAAGCAGTACTTGGTGTCACTTCGGTTCAAACTAAAGGCTGGGCTGTGACGCTGTGACCCATCTAATGAACACCAATAGGAAGATAAGAACTCAGCAGTAGTGGGTAAAAGCTCGCCGGAGGAAGCGGACCACGAGACTCGGCAGCATCACCATCATCAGCAGCACAGAGGCAACACAACAAACACGAAGAAGCTCAATCGTCGAGGATCGTTGACCTCGACTTCTATATATCCTCGTGTTTCATTCAACTTATACGTTATATAGTTGCCGTATGCACTCACTCTGCAGCTTCCGATTGACCCCCATCTTTGCCATCTTGACAACCTTCTTCTAGTCCACCTCCTCGGCTCCTATAGCAGCTGATGGTAGCGTACCATAAAGGCCTGTCACCTATCTGGGTGCTTTCGCCTTGGTACTCAAAACTTGTGGCGCCGATTTAGCTCCAGATTCGAGAGGAACAGTGGACTGGCGACAATGGACCAAAACACACTTACGCAACGCTTGTGGTTCACCCTCAAACAAGCTGCTCGTAACGACCGCTGAGCTCCTGCGGGCTGCAGCTGTAGACCTCGAAGTAGAGGGGTTTCGTGATGAAGTCACTGGTGTGCTGCACCCGGGCGTGCCTTCGAGCTTCGAGCTCTCAATGGGGTGTCCCCTCGCTTTTTCAGTCGACGTCTCAACTCCTCGTCTACTACCTCTCTTCCACTCTTTCTCAATGTGATACCGGGTTCGATCCAGCAGGGCAAACGACTCTCGCACGAACACCTCGGGTACCGTGAGCAAGTTCCCGCAGCCTTGTTTATCTCCAGCTGACTTTTTCTTTCCCGGGCGGAGGCAGGGGACGATTAAGTTCTGTCCCCGTTTCATCACCGTGGAAGGGATGCATACCTCGTGCGTATTCTCTCCGTGATCCGCTTGCAACGCCGTACCCGCTACCAATACCTCTTACCTCCATTCAACACCCTACTCAGGTGAGCTACGCTGGAGGTACATATTGCTGGATTGAGGGAGGGGGTGTTTGGGTTTGGTAGCCGTGCGCTTGTAAGTATCTGTTTGTTCGGAATAGAGGTGGCTTGTGCCTGACGTTACCCCAAAAGCAATAAATCACCCCAACGCTATGTCGTACGAAGCTGGCGGCGTGCCCGCGGTTCGCTCGGGAGAGCGAGGGCGCGGCGGTCCGGTGCGATCGGATGAGCGGATCGCTGATCTGTTGCGGAAGGTCTTTGGTGGGAAAATTGGGGTATCACCACCAGGTGATGCGGTGATTGCTCTGCATGAACCATGAGACCATGAGGCAATTTGGGGCTCACATTGAGGTTTGGTTGCTGCGAACGGTTCCGCGGAGGCAAGGAGGGCTCACTCCGGCAGCACCGCGATGGGGCGTCATGCACTGCATGTGTCTTAGTGTTGCATGCTTGTCCTCTGCAATCGAGCTGTGGTCCCGGTTGGTTTGATGGGATATCGGTTTCCCTAGGCGGCATCGAGAGCGAGTGTTGCAAATGTCGGACGGGCCCTTGAAACCACGAGCACGCACCTGCTTCCTGCTGACGGTGACTACCTGCTACAGCAGTCAGTAGCATGCCCTTGGAGCACCTGGGTGTATCAAGGCCTGCTTCATGACAGCCACCGCTAGCCTTGCCAACACAAGGGGGACGTAGCCCTGAACCGGTCGAGGATTGGATTTCGCTGCCGTGGGATCCGTGCTCGGCCTGTTTGTGCTGGATGTCCCCGCGTATATAAGCCATAGGCGAGGGGCGGGAAGGGCAGCAGTCATCGTTTTGTGCACCTGAACCGCATGTTCACTGTGAGCATGTTTTCAATATTTTTTCAAGTTCATGTCTCTTGCTTTTGATGTGCAAACGTCTCAGCTCCGTTTCGCAAGTGAAGTCGCAACTATTATATTAATATTAATCGTATAAGGTAGGAAGTACTCCTACAGCAGTCAGTAATCCTACGAGTATGGAATAGGAACAACGACGTGGCGCCGGATCGACCTGCATCGGCCATCGAACCGTCGGGTGTAAAAATCGTTTCGCTGAGCAGTGAGGCGATTTGCAAACAAATCGGCGTTGAAATACTTTGTACTTGTACTCGTGTTGATATCATTCACCAGTCCCCGTACATGCAAGTACAAGTATAATAATATCTGAAGGCTTGTGGCTGCTTGTGTTTTGATAGAAATTGCGCCTACCAGGTGCGTACGTTGTCTTGTCCGGTGTACCAGGTACATTTATTTGTCCTATTCGCTGCCCACGTTTTCGGGCCAAACTACTTGGAATGTGTGAAGGATCACGAGTTGTGAATCGTGGCTGCCGTTTAAGGACGAGAAGAAGCATAAACTGACTGCTGTAGAGCACACCGGTACGCGGTATCATGCATGTAGCACGTAGCAGGTACCAGGTAGGGTTTGCTTCATTCAAGATATTGTGGGTTATCATGTTGTGTTCCGCACGTCACATTCACCAGCTTACGATAAGCCACAACATGGACAGCTACGCATCTTGTAATTTGTAACCGCCGCCGTTATTTTGTTTCCCCCTCAATTCGAAGGAAGCCCTGATGAAAGCACTATTAATAGTAATATATACTGAGCTGTGTTGTCAAGATGAAAGCACTACTATTAATAATATGCATACAGCACTACTCTCTCAACGTGTGTAGCTATTTATACCTGCTGCTACTGCTGTACAGCTAGACTACATCCTTATATACCGCGCCGACCCCTCAGCCCTGTTTCGCCCACGTCCCTGCCATTTATTGCGATGTGGTGTGGTGTGTGTGTGGTGTGGTGTGCTGCCCTTTTTCGTACCCTTAAGTTGATGAGATATGTGATATGTGATACATGATACCTTCCTCTAACCCTAACCCTACTTGAATTTCCTTGTTTTCTTTGATGGTGCTATTTATACAAAACAATACGACAGAGTTAGTCTCTTACAGCAACGGCAGCGCAATGGTCCGCACATCAGTTTTGGTTGGAGTGGTAGCCATGTCGGCCTCGGCAAGCGCGTTCCTCGCACCTGTCCCGGGACACTCCCTTGCACGGAATGCGCGCTTCTCCGGTGAGCTACTCATCATCATGTCCTACTGTAGGCCGTGTCAGTACTACAGCAGTATATCATATTGCTCGTGTTCATTAAGTATTTTGTTTGCTCGTGTCCATACATGTATCATAGTGTGATATCAATGTATCCTTGTACCCTTTGCACTGCACTGCTGTTACTATAGTAATGGTGTGCGTATTAATAGTAATAGTAACTACTGCTGTAATGGTTTTCGTGCTGCTGCTGTGTAGCTGTCGATGCGCTCAGAAGTTGTACTATTACTATAATACTACTGCGTTGTATGTACTGGACGCTCTGGGTAGTCTTGGTGGACGCTTGTTTGTGTTCATCAAGCTTTTGGGAGCACGTGAGCCGACCCGTTACACTCACTGCTCACTGCTGTGTATGATACCTGGTACGATGTACAGTAGTGATGAATACGTGGAACATGTGGATGTTTACCTAGTGGGATGGTTTAAGCTCGCGGACTAATGGACTGGACTGCTGCTGTTCCTCTTGATGCTGCTGATGTGTAGAAGAGCCCTGGCACCGCACCGGGTACTCGAACCTAGAGTAAAAACTATTTATTTTTGTTTTCGGTGGACGGAGTAAGGGACAGGCGGTAGTATCCGGGGTATCGTAGCGGTAGAGTGCAATTTGTGCATTTTCACGAGGTTTCGTTGTGATTTTAACATACGCCCGCATGCCTGAAGCGGTCTCAGCAACAGACAGAACGCAGAACATAAATATTCAATGTTGGACTAACAATCACTGCTGTACTGCTGTTGTACCCACTACTCCATCAGATATCAGATACCTTGTACGACTTGTAGGATTGATCAACATTGTATACCCTGTGAAACACCGTTCGTACATGGTATTTTTTGCTCTAAACCGTGGGCAGTTCCCGGCCAGCATCTTCCGTGTTACCCCACGCACGGCGGTGCCGTTCAATGCATTAGATTTAAAAGCACCCGTACGAGGTATTCATGATTTCTGCCAGTGCAACCCAACACCAGTACACCAGCAGCACTGCAGGACCGACATCTGATTTGCTCCCTTCAGGATTCGACTGTTAATACATTCCCCGTAATACAGAGTTTTGTAGCAGCAGCAGCAGCAGTAGTACTGTAGTATTAGCAGTGAAATAAGTAAAGGCTCTCGTCAGGGCACATTCAAAACGCGAGCGAAAGCCTTGGCGTACGTGCTATGCGCCGGTAGTACGTTTGGTTCCTGTGTTCGGCTCTATATCATACAGGTGTTCCTCTAGACTATCAGACACAGTACCTGCTACATACATAACATGTTGACCGACACGGTACGAGTACAGCATTATTGTTTCAAATTCCTGGTAGATGTTTAGGATACCATTCTCATCAACATCGTGCCGTGGCATCACTTCCAAGTACTACTACTACTACTACTACTACTACTACTACTGTACGGATTGGTACGTGTTACCTTCGGGGGTGGGACGTCATGTGGCCGGTGAACAAGGTGACCGCCAAGACTAATAATCTACCAGTAGGTTCCAGGACACGCGGAACGAGGCATGACAACTGCGAGGGTTTTTGACAGCGCCCTTGGCGGATGCATCCACTTTACCCACATACTAAACGGGTGCGCAGAACGGGACTCTGTGAATCTACTGGTAGAAGTACTACAGTAGTATTAAATAGTAACAGTTTTTGATATTACCATGGGGCTTAGCCTCCGCGTTTTTTTTTTAAAATACGTTTTTCGACTTTCAAAGAAAAAACTCGAAGTTCTCGATTTTCACTCCGAAATCCAAAAATACCGGGTTTCGGCTCATTTCGGCTCATATACACTACGAAAATCGGTTCGAAAAAATGAAACGGCAGACACCAAATACACATTTTTTCGTTTTTTCGACTCCGACAAACAGATTTTCGGCCTTTTCGGCTCGAATAGATTAAATCGGCTCGTTCATACGGAAATGGGCTTTAGTTGTGTTGAGAGCAGGTTCGATCGGCGTGCATTATAAGCAGAGCGCTGGCCACATCGGCCAGCAGGCGTCAGATCCGTAATGCAGCATTTTTTTCTTCAAAAACAGTTTTTGATAGAAATAACAAATATCAGGCGTTTTCGTACAGGGTACGAGTGAAGATGGACTATTTAGCAGAATTCGACCCTCGGGACTCAAAATCGACCCTCTCCGCCCAAAATCTGCCCTATCGGCCAACGACGGCCGGCGGAGGCTCAGTCTAATTGCCATCGTCCCTTTGAAATCGAAGAGCCGGCAGAATATTTGCGTGAAGTGTCTCAAGCGCAACGATTTGCGTCATCCTTGTATGCATCACGCTACTGTTTTATTAATAGTCTCTCATTTCGGTCAGCATGGTAAAGTTGCTTTGGGACAAAGAGCCACTCTCGCAAATATCATCGCAGATGACATGCCGTCCGTTTGACATCGTGCTCTCTCCCACGAAGCAGCACCAGTGCGATTATCACATCGATGTACGTATCGTATTCCTATTAATTACTATTAATATAATTTCTAACCGTAATGACGTTTATCCATCGCTACCGTCAACCTATGTGTACTCCCACCGCGTTCGACAACAACTATGCGATGTACAGCCCCCGTGCAGATGGTGTCCTCGCCAGGCGTGAGCACCCCCACTGTCAGCACCCCAGCAGGGTCCATGGCGTCGAGCGAGTCTGTGTACACCGACGCCTTGAAGAAGATGGAAGCGGACTGCTTGGCGGACCTGGAGAAAGCGTTCGACGAGACCGCCAAGACCGCCAAGGCAGAATCCGACAAAATCTGGGGGGAGCTTAACGCCGAGTTCGCCGAGGAGGACTCCGCGTGAGCGTGTCTGGCAACGCGCATGGAGCTTTGCGCTTTGGGCATCGCACATCGATTTTTGCTCTTCGCGCACGCATGTATTGCACTTGGCGCTCGCACGCACTCATACACGGCACTCAAGCACGCGCTGCTTGCTCTTCTGGTGTCCCTTCCCCTGTTTTTTTTTTCGCTGCCCTGCGCCATCGATCAGTGTTGATCGACGTGGTCGACGTCCGAAGTAATGTCTTTCGTCGACGTTCTAGGTAATGTTTTCTTTGACGTCTTTTGTCGGGGGGGACATGTCGCCAGTCGCGTGCTGCCAGGAATGAAATGGAATAGAATAGACGGCGGTAGTGGTGGTGGAGAACGGCAGGGAGACGAGTGTATGCATGTGCGGTGCTAAAGGGCGCGTATTGGCACCAACTTGCCGCGTGAATGGAAGCATCGAGGGTTGGGGTTGTCGTGTCTGGTATATATCAGTGTGGCCGGCCGTCATTTTTTTGTTGTCGGCCCCCGCCCCCCCTGTTGTTTCAGGTCTACTTGAGTATTAGTAGCGCTCTAGTCTACAGCAACAGCAGATGTTTCGTTCTTTCTCCCGTTCGGTATGTAACCCATGTCGCTTTGGTTGAGGGGGGGGGGGGGAGGGTGGGCAGTATGCTGTTTCCCCGTGGATGGAGATAATTTCTAGATTGAGTTAAACCCACTCACTGTGCTGTGTGGGTGACGTCTACGACTTGATTGGCTTTTAGACCTTTTCGGGGTGGGAAGAGGGCGCAAGCTGGCTGCTTGGAGACCTTTTGTTCAACCCTAACTAACGGTAGACTGCCGTTGCTCAGAGAAGGAGCATGAACTTAAAACCTGAAGGTTTCTATCTTACGGAAGTCTTTTTGCATTGCTGACGCGTGCGTCTCTCGACTAAGGCGTCTCAGTCTGACACGGGGGGGGGCTAAAAAAGTCAGCAACGGGCAAGCAAGGGTTTGCCTGGCGTTTTTGTTCCTTTTTTGTCGCTGACTGTTTTGTTTTTGGATTTATGCTCCCGAGAAACATGATGGTGCACGGGGTAGACGTTTCAGAGGGGGGGGGGGGGGGGGGGGGGGGGGGGGGGGGCAACGACAGCTGTTGCTTGGGGGAGCACGTAGAGATTTCTTGGCATTTCAATACATGGAATTTGAAAAAGATACATACCTGCTGTACTCAGCAAGCAGTGCCACTTTTTAGTAGAGTTTTTCACCTCTATAGACGATCCTTGACGGTTTGCGGATGCCATGTTATTCCTTAGAGTTTACTCTTACGAAGGTTTTCCGTCTGCAGTAAATCCGAAACCACCAAATAATATGATTGATCCCAATTCTTGAAGCCGATTATTGACCCCGATTTTCGCGCCGAGCAAGCTTTACTGTCGAAAAGCTTGCAATCATCGGCAGGACGTTAGCTTCGACGGTGCGGCCATGGGCAGGGGTAGCTGAGATGTCAATACAGTCGTTTGCGCTAAGCCCCACCTCCCCCTGTGCCGCGTTGACCGAACGCCACGATTTCGCTGAAATGGAGTTTTAGGAACTTAAATAGACAGCCTGGCACGTATGATATGATGTTGCTACTACTTCATGCTACGATTTTTGGGCAACAGCATCAGCAGCTGCGATGCTCGTACATCGTACACGTACAGCAGTACGCCGTGTAATTGCGTTGCGTGCTGGCATTCAACCAAACGGCCGACGTGAAGTGCAGAAAATACATTCGCTAGAGTCCTACCGTAGAGGTGAAACCATGAAAAAAAAAAAAACGGAAACAGCATGTCGGCATCTTCTACGTGGTCTTTCACTAAATCTTACTGCGCCGATGATATGCGTAGGTACGCTGTTCCCCAGCACACAGGTGCTTCATTATTTTATGATTTTGATTGGACGGTCGGTCCCTACCTACTAACGTTGCCGTGTGCCGTGCCACGATACCTTGAACAACAAACGGTAAATAGTCAAACATGACCATGATGGATGTCGACCATGGCGACTCATCATCATCGTCATACCAACAATGATCATTGCATCAAAGCTATGTTATACAGTACTACGTACCTGGTACAGCTTTTAATGGAGGCGCAGAACACCGCCGGGTTGTGACCGAGATTTAGTTTGTTGTTTCAGTATTTGATTGCAAATAAGACCATGAATAAGTTCAACGGCAACAGAGTTAGACCACCAGACAACGAGAAGAGCATCATCACTTGACTGACCACATACCACCCACCGAAAATACTACCTATTGCCTGTATCACGCCTTAATTACAGCTATCATTGCTACTGGTAGCTGACTTCTTACGTAGCCTCTTTGGCGCTGATAATTAACCTTGACCGTACACTACACTACTATTCATAGCGGTGTTGGGAGTCCTCTATAGAATGCTGGTAACCGTCTGTTCTGTTTTTTCACCCCGTGAAAACGAGAGTCTTCGGTCTACGTCCAACCTGTGTTGTCGGCAAAAACAAAACAAGACAAAACAACGAGCCGCAACGTAGTCCACCTAGACGCAAATAGCTCATGTGTACGAGGCTATAACCAGAACTTGCGGTGAGCAGGCAAGACACCCAGAAGTCTTCCGTCTCGTCTTGGGCCGAACGGCGCCCCAAACTCAACTCCAAATTCTCACTTTCCAACGAGAGAATGACACGAGCCAACGACCGTTCCTACCAGCCAGTAGAACACAGTTGGGAACACTCACACTCAAGTGAGCTGCGTAGTTCGCGCGACTTTATTCCCTCCCCCCCGAGCATGCGCGGTACTGGTTACTATTCATAGTATCGTAGTATCGTATAGCGGGTGACAGCACCGTACAACTGAAAACGAAAAGGAAAGTCCCTCATTGTCAAACAGAGATGTATGCATGTATATATGATGCCATATGTATTATATGTCCTCCCTCACAAAGCAGAGGTGGACAACTCACCACTTCTACTTTAGGGCGGCCTTAGGTACAGGCACAAACACAAACAACACTCCACACTACGACAAAATAAGGGCTAGCCTCTAGGGTTGAACTGTTGCCGTTGTTGATGTTGTTGTTGCTGCTGTTGCTGCTGCTGCCGAACTTTGTTGCTGCTGCCACAATTGCTGCTGCGGAACCAAGAAGCACAAACACCGTAAAGTAGGATAAATCAATTATCTTATTAATATTAGTCCAAGGCAAAACAGCGCATTGTCGTCACACTCGGAACTCTTGTTGCAAGCACGAACAGACGAACAGCTGACCATCATAGTGCATAACGATCATTGCATAAGGAACAGCGAATTATGACAAATGGCCGAAGGTCAAAGGCGAACAAGTCTTACCGAGTGGCGCTGGCGTTGGCTCTCATGAGGCACAATGAAAGCAACAGGAAGAGCCGCGATCCTTCCATGATATGACGTGCTTTTCATGGCTGCACGGATGTAGGATCAGAGCAATATTGCCTTCAACAAAGGGGGTTTCGCCGCGGCGGGCTGACGCCCGCCTTGGCTCGGCGCATGCCCGAAATGACCGAGGATTTAGGTAAATGCAGGCCATTAACGCGAAAGTACTGCCTAGGGGTACATTCGTAATGAATTGTGTTCGAGTGAGGAAAAATGAAACGCTGGAATCAGAGTCAATGAACCAGAAACAAATAAATGTTGCCATCCAGCACACATTTTGTCACCTGGCACAATGCGTGAACCAATGACGTGAAAAAAAAAAGTTTACGTAGAGTTGGCCACGACGTACGCAAAAACTTGGCTAAAACGTTTTGAACATTACCATCAAGTATCGCTCTCATCTGGTCATGTTGCCGTCTTCCCTCAGGCCTACTCCCAAAGTGCCGTTGTTACCTACTGGCATTATCAAGATTAATAACTCATTCGTATAACATAACCAACACCACTAACCCTATTTTAGGGACTTCAGGGGGGGGAAATGACTGTAAAAAGTGACTCATGACTACAGCAACGTCCACAGCACAATTCGGGGACGATAGAGATTGCTGCGCGGGTTACAATGCAAGGAGTTGCACGGCACGAGCGTAATACGATGCTACCCGTGCGGCTGGGAGCTGATGCTGCTCTATACTGGTGGCTCCTACATACCCAAAGTTGTCATTGTTTTTATCGCTATCTTCAACACCCAAAGGAGTTAATATGAAAAGTTCTACATACGTGAGTATACTTATAGCATACCCACCTGCTCGTATGATACGATGCGATACAACGTGATGAGATACCGTCGTCAACAACCGACAGCAGCAGCATCGCAAATAATATGTACCAGGTATTATACTGGTGCCAAACGAAACAGAAAAAAAACTAATATATATATACTATACGTGGCACCCCCCCCAAAAACGAGTTCTCCTTGATTTTAAGCAAAACGTGTCCAGCTGAACGTAATATATCTGCGTTGAACCACTACATCATACATAGTTTGCCTGATCATTGACTGATGTGTATCTGTATGTGCGAGTAGACACTTGAGGTCGGAACAATTTAGTTTAGCAAAAAAAAGAAAACATTACGCCTCGCCCGGACAGGCCGAAAGCACGGCCGAGGCCGCCCCCGGCAGGGGCGAGCTATAGGTGCCGCACAAGCAGGAAACAAAGCACCGACCAGTGAACCTCATCGAGAGCTACAGTTAAATCGGAAATGGCTCAAAACGCGCTATAAAAAACACGCTTCGCTTGCTCACGGCCGACCTCTACATGATCATAAATAGATGTATTACCATTCATAGTGTTTCCAGTGTACAGTAGTAACAAGCGGTGCAAGTATGAACTAGTTATTACTATGGCTTATTGAAGCAGTGTAATTACTGATAGTACTTGTCGTAGGCCACTACTAATAGTCGTGCGGTACCGATTGGTCAAGATACAGGTATTGCATACTGCACCCCCGCTAAGATACACCCCCACTAACGAGTCGCATACAACATTCTTATTCCAATGCCGTATTAAAGCAATGTAAATACTGGTAGTCCTCGTCGTAGCCCACTATTATCAACACTACTTTTGCTGGACCGACTTGGCAACGAATTGCATACTGCACCCCCGCTATACACCCCCACTGACGAGATGCAACCAAATATAACAAGGTACAATTTATAATGCAATTTCTACTACGTGCCTATACAGGACACCAGGTAAAGTATAACTGCACTGGCGACTTGGCTCAGCTTCGACAAAGCGCTCGGCAGTGCAAAAGTGCAAATAACCCCCCCCTGACTGCTTGATTTCAACAGCTTTCGAAAGGCGGTCGGGGATACGGCTCTGACTAGCGTTCATAGTCAAGCATATCCCAACCATGCAATCGAAGCTAAGGCAAGTCGTAGACACGGTTCACAAGACCTCGCCTCTGTCCTTGCCCTCGACCTCGACAACATTATGTCCAGCTTACCTGTTGCTGCTGCGGAGTTAACCCTGCCTGCCCGAACTGCCCCCCCGCTGCGGGTTGCCCCCGTGCCATGTTTCCACCACCCGGGGCTTGACCGCGCTGCTGCTGTAGTGGCTGCTGCTGCATGCTGTTAAAATTCATCGTCCCGCTGAAAGGCCGCGGCTGCTGCTGCTGCTGTTGTTGATGTTGTTGCTGTTGCTGCTGCTGCGGTTGTCGCATTCCCGCCCCGCCCATCGTCGAGACCGCCGCCATGCCTTGACTAGGTCTCGGTCCC